>OX638069.1:1216972-2433944 GCA_951804385.1 Trifolium dubium | reverse complement strand
CAATAATCATATACCTATACCTGATGATATTGCCTTTTCTATTCTCTCAGAATTACCTATTAAATCTTTGAAACGATTTGGATGTGTATGCAAATCATGGTCTCTCATATTTGATAACACTTATTTCATGGATATGTACCGCAACAATTTATTATCCAAGGATAGTTCTTATTATGATAATACACTTCTCCTCCTACATATGAAGATACCTCATGAAGATAGGCCCGACAAATATAAATATGTTCTGTACTCTCTTTGCGGCGATAAGTTTGAGAATAGAGTTAAATTAGATTGGCCAAAGATAGATGACTCAATACCATTGTATGACTCAATACCTCATGGTTTTTATATTTCGCCTCCAGTTAGTTTTGATGGCATTCTTTTTCTCAAATCCTTCAATTATATTGATAAAGTTATATTGTGGATTCCAACTATCAAAGAATTCAACGTAATTTCTTCTACGTTTAGTGATAGTAAAACTAAATGGTATAGTTGGGTCAACGGTCACCAAATTGGTTATGACCATGTAAAAAATGACTATAAGATTATTCGGCGTAAATATTTTTCTCTTAAATCTAACAATTATCGTCATGTGCCACTAGAAGATCTTTACTATTGGGAGATATATAGCCTAAGAAAAAACTCTTGGAAGAAAATTAAAATCGATATGCCTTTTGGTCTTGAATGTCATGACCCAGTGCATATGGATGGAGTGTCTCATTGGTGGTGGTGGGATGGAGATGAAACACATACAAATTTGGCGTCATTTAACTTCAGCAATGAATCTTTCATTACAACACCCATACCCTATTACGTAGATGATCGTTCAGAGGCTAATTCTACCAAGTCGAGACTATTGACGGTATTAAATGGAGCTATTGCTTTTATAGTAAGTTATAAAGAAACATGTACCTTTCACATTTCAATTTTGGGTCAACTCGGTGTAATGAAATCATGGACTAAACTCTTTACTGTTGGACCATTAACTTGCCTTGACCGTCTGATTGGAGTAGGGAGGAAGGGCAATATATTGATAAGAAAAACAGATAAAGAACTAGCTTGGTTTGATTTATGTACCGGAATGATTGATGAGATTGGTGTAGCAACGAAATTTGATTGCAAGATATTATTCCACAAAGAAAGCCCTTCTTCCGATTGAAGGAATATACAATCATTTATTACCCACGAGATAGATGATTATGGCTCTTTCAAATTATGTTTGGTCTCAGGTTCTTCAATTTTGTGGTACCGGAAAGAAAGAGATAAATTGTTTCCGCCATAAATTAGGAATTGATTTAATGTTTGAATTGAACTTCCTCCTACTAAACTTATATGTCCATCAACTCTTACCACTTGAGTTATCGTACAAGGACTTTCACCTGCAATATTTGAAACTTAAGAATAATTTTAATATTATTTGGCTAGCCTCAATTTGATTTGATGATATAGAAAGCAAAAAACAATTCTTCTTTGGTAACAAAAACATTTTAAGTTGAAGGGGATCGATAATCAAATTAAATTCATACATGGTATTGGTGGTGGCTTAAAGTTAAGAGGAAAAACTTGTGATGGAATAATCCTCTCAGTGTCGTGTCTAGTGTCTTAGTTATTTAGATTTGGAATCCTAGCTTTCTGGATTTAATTTTTCAGTGTAATGGTTTTCTACTAGATTTTTTGTATCTATTTATTTTCTTATTCGTGCACGTCTTCTGCTGAAGAGAATACTTAATATAATAGAGTATGGAGAGAAATAAGGTAGAATTCTCAGTCAATTGATCACAAAATCTGATTGTACAAAAATACAAGCTAGTTCTTATATGGGTACATATTAACACCTATTACATGTGATTACTTACAAAGTATTTGAACTAACATAACTAACTCAACTAATCAACATAACTGTTAACAGTTTTACTGTGTTGCTTCATACACAAGAGACTAGCTAGTGTTCATTCTTCACAGAGAGGCTTCTAGGAACCCTTAGCATATTCTCAACAGAATTTAACAGTTTCTAGAGGTCAGCTTGAGTTATTTTTCCATTCATGCCATGTTGTTTGCAGATTTGCTATATCTGTATCGGTAATCTTCTCCATTTCTTTTAGCATGAGTAGGAAAAAATCAGATTTACTGCACAAAATTAAAAAAGTCAAGAAAAATGAGGTCGATATACGTGTTCAAGTTGAAAAATATAAACAATTACATAGAAATGCAGTACAATGGATCGAAAAGACTCTCCTTGCAATTGCGGAAAAGTAAATCCTAACTGACTGACACTCTCACGTGAGAATATCCCCTACTGAGTTGAGAATTGCTCTCACTCCTCAGTCCCAATTTCCACTACAAAAACAACATGCCTTCCCTCATGACTCAACTCTATTATTATTCTCTCGATCCCCAGCACTTCTAGGCTGCCACCTGTGTTCTGCGATTCTACTTAGTTTTCAATGCCATCGGCGTTACTATCACCTTCCTCCAAAATCAAAATGTGAATATGCTTATTCCGGCCACATGACCCCCTTGCACACCTACACCATCCTTTTTCTTTTCTACCCTTCCTTATATAAACATATATAAATATAAATTATCCTTTGTCTGTGATAACATATCTTTAATTTCTGTTTCCATCATGCTCTGATTGTGATTAGAGAACAAAATCAGAAAGAAAATGGTCAAGGAACTTGTTATGCTAATATCAATTATCTCTTGTTTTTAAGCAAGCTATTAAAACAAGCTTTAGGCTTTATTATGAAATTTGGTGAAGCAAATATTCTATCTATTCATGCATTAGGCTTTGAGTTTCAATTACAAGATACTACTGAAGTTCATACACTCAAGTGAAAAATAAAATAAAAGGATAGATATTATACAATACTACCAACATTGAGGCATACCTTTTGGATCCATCGTTATCAAGATCTGCAGTCTCTGAATCTGTTATGGTTTTCTTCTTCTGCAAAATCCTTTTTGACATCTCGCGGCTCCTCTTTTTCAAGATGTGATCAGTGAGATATAGAAATGACTTTGTAACTGTGAATGTGCTTATCAAAAGCCATAAAATTGCTAAACACCTTCCGGTTAATGTTTTGAAAGAATAATCTCCATAACCAACGGTCGAAACCGAAGTTATGGAGAGATAAAAGCTATCGCCCCAGTTGAGATCCTCTGCATAGTGTATTATGACTGATCCTATTACAATGCAAGAAATGATAGTAACCATAGCAGTAGAAATTTTGCATTTTATCTTCAATGTTCTGTTGTCTTCATCAACCATAGTGTTCTTAACTTCCATACATCCATCCTTATCCATCATGCTCAATAGTAATGCCTCTTGTTTATTACACATTTGTTCAATTAACTCATCAACCATAAAACTAACTGTTGGGTTTTTGTATGTTGGCTACATTTTGCAAAAACAACTATTAGCCAATGCTGCGACAAATGCTGTAGCAAGTGGAACAGCATTGTGTCATCTGATTGTTGCGCGCCAACACGTGTTATATTTATGAGCAAGATCTTTGAAGATTCTATGGAGTTTTATATTTAACCTAGCGTGTTGATCAAGAAGCGCTTGTTTTCTGAAGTGTAAAAGGCTGTCTTGCTTTGGTATATTTCCATAATTAATATTGATATATTTTTGGAAACAATATTCTTGCACATGAAGAATAGTTAGCTGGACCTGACAACGTCCAAGCTATGTTTTGAAGCCCAAACCAATGACTGCTCAGTGCTATATATATGTGAAGACACAAACCCTAGTTTGTGTGTGGAAAACCGTGTGTGTACTAAAGCGTGTGTCTTAAGGTTTTAGGTTTTCTTGTTAGTTGTGAGTCTTGCTTGTATCTGTTGATGCATGACAAGTTCTCTGTGTTATTGAGTTGTAACTGTGTACTTCTCCTAAGCCTTTAGGTACGGAGTTAGTTGTGTTCTTTAGAGTGTGACTCTTATTCAAACAAACAAACAAGTGTGTGTTTTAACAGTGCTGTCTGTACTGTTAGTGGGGAATTGAGACGGGGTCTCATACTTAGGAGTTCCTAGGTAGAGCAGCCATTGGTAGGGTCTAGGTACAAAGACAAGTAGTGAGGCTACGTTGTGCTTTTCACTAGAACTATAATAGTGGAGTTCATTCCTGGATTGGTATCCCCCAGATTAGGACGTTGGGCCGAACTGGGTTAACAAACTCACTGTGTTCTTTATTATTCTGTCATGATTATTTTACTTTGCTACGCTGCGTTTTATTATTACTGTGTGACAAGTGCTCGGACACGTGCTCTAACATTGTGCACAGCATTTGTCTGTCTGGTTGCCAGAATTTCACTAACTAATCCAAAACCCACCAAAATATAACAAGCTGTAAAAACCTTTGTAGACGTGGTATTTGGAACTAGATCCCCATATCCAACAGTGGATAATGTCACCACTATAAAATACAAAACATCTACTAGTTTGCAGGTGTTAGTTACTAGTTTGCTGGTGGTAGTTAGTTTGCAGGTGGTAGTTCCCTCGAAACTACCACTAGTCATATAAAATGTAATACCAATAACCACGTATAAGAAAAGAACAAGAAAAGGTAATATTCTAACCATTAAACTTGAATCAGATGCCTCAATATTACCATTTGATGGAGCAGAGGGAGGGTGACCATCATTCTTGTTTCTCAGGTTAGAACAAGAATGGTTCTTGGCTCCAATATCAGAACTTGGTTGAGACGATGAGGGTGAAGAATCATGTTCTTGAATAATATCAAGACTGTGAGAAGAAGATGAAGTCATTGCTTCAAGGAAAGAAATATTAAAAGGAGAAATATTGAAAATAGAATGAAAATGATCAAAGAAATTATTATCCAAGTTATGAAATGAATACAAATAATGCTGTATTTATAGAGATATGAAAGAAATAACTAACTAACTAACTAACTAACTAACTAACAAATACTAACTAAGCAATCAAAATGTAACTAATGGTTTTCTATATTCTATCTAATACTCTCCCACAAACTCATAGTAAGATAAGAGAGTTCTTAAATCTTAATATGAGTTTGAGTACAATAGTAAGAGTATCAAAAAATTAACAAAATTAAACTAGAACTAAACTTTACTATGAGTTTGAGGACCATAACTAAACTAGAACTAAACTCTAATAACAGAAGCCCAAACAGCCACATAATGCTTAGCCCGTATGACCCAAATTTTAGACCAATTTGATCCATCTCCACTAGCAGCACTCAGAGCATTGGAAACTCTTGTTTTCTTGTTTTGCAAGCTTCATCTTTTTCTTCAATTTAGGACAAAGTTCCAGAGCCTAACAACAATTGAAGTTTGGAAACACAAATAAGACAATAGCGGACGCATTTTGCAGGGATTGAATGTGAGGGATGGATGTGGTATTTGCGTGCTTCTCCTATGACATTTGAACGACCATTATTGACTTCAATGGGTAGCGACAGCGAGCACCAATTTCCACCAGGATCAAAGACAATTATTACTCGTTCTGAATCGCCAGGATCTAGCGCATAGAATTTAAATTCTGGAATGCAAAACATCGAAGAAAATGTTATTTCGCCGTAGTTGTGAGATCGAAGTCCACTGGGTTGTGAACGTTGTATTCCTTATTAAATTTCCCAACCTGTAATTTGAAGCATAATGAGAAGAAAAAAATACTTCAGATCATAGTTAATCTGGTTTGCAGTGTAGAGAATGAATCTAATACGAAAACCCCTTGCATGCATTGCGTAAACATTATAAGCTGTTTTTTTGAATAAAAAAAAAAGGTAGTCAAAGATGGATTAAAATAAACAAAAAAAAAAGCTAACTATAATGTAAAAAAAACTCAGGACACCGACACGGCTATATATACTTGATATATTAATAAAATAAAGCAATTTGTAAGCACAATTTATAAGTAGTCTAATGAGAAACATAATTTATGTTTATTTAAACTTAGTACTTTCAATCAACCATAGAAAGAATTCATCAAAACAGTTTGAAGACTTTCAATTTAAGAAAATTATCTAAAACGTGCCGGATAGGTGTCGTTCGGGTGTCGTACAAGTGTCGGTGTCCGACACGTGTCCGACACGGCGACACCCCCTACTTTAGGAGTGTCGGAGCTAACACATACTAATTGTTGGCCAAGCACAAAATGAAATCTAATGCAATCACAATCAGGCATGGGAACATTATATTCGCAGATTAATATAAGCAAAATGTCATTGATGAAAGAGTAAAAAAATAAAGCTTGAAGGGAGTAGGAGCAAAATAAACTTGAAAAACTTTTCAAGTGATGTCATGAATTTACAGTTTGTGCTTCCTCATCCTGTGTTAATAGTGATGCTTGAAGGAAGTCGAAGTTTATAGGGAAATCACACCAGAACATGAATTTCCTACCAAAAAAGAATAAGGTGACATTGTCGTTTATTATGGAAGAAGTTATTATATGTGATAATAAAACAACCTCCTCATGTTGAGGTACCTACAAAGTCAAGGTGATTGACTATTAAGCTGTATTTGAAGCCTAGTCCTCAAAGAGGATTAATATTCAAGAGAGAAGGAAAATTATCTATGAACTAGAATGAGACCCGCGCGTTGCGCGGAGAAATAATTTTTGCGGTTTATATTTGAAAGTAATATATTATATCAATGTAACTAATTTTAACGACATTTGACAATCTTTGTATTTTTTATTGGAGACTAATTTAGGACTTACTATAAGTTTATCTTGCTTTCATGGCAATTTGATGAAATGCAACATTGAAAGATGTTCCTCAAAGTGACAAACCAAAAGTACTACGTACTAAATTAGCAACTACTACGTCAGTCCCTAAATATAAAACTTTATTTGAGCACTATATATACATACGCTAATGAACAATTTTGATTGCTAATATCTTTAATTATCTAGTAGTAAAAATTATAAAAATTTAATTATCTTTGTGGGTGAGTTTTTGGGGTGTGGCACAGTTTTTAATGACCATCATGTATTATCACCCTTTAGTTACTGTAAAAAAAAATCTTGTATTCATACTTGAAAAAAATGACCATCTTATATTCCACCAAATCAAATAATTATTTTAGAATTAGTTGTATATATGATACAACAACAGATTAACAATTTTTATTTTATTTACTGTCAAAAATAATTAATAATTTTTCTACAAATAAATTTATTGACTAAATTTCTTGGATAAACTTGCAAAACTATTTTAGGGTTGATTAAATTTCTTGGATAAACTTGCAAAACCATCAATTAATAAATTCATTGGATAAACTTCTTTTTTTTTTGACTAAATTTATTGGATAAACTTGTAAAACTATTATAGGGTTAATTACATTCTACAAATAAAGCCAAACCTAAATTCCAATTAAAAGTCCGAAGCAGCTCTTTGCCTCTTGCAGTGTTATAGAGTAGCCCTCAACTATTCTCTTTCTGGCTTGGAGATGGGGATATCTCTTTCAACTCCATCATCAAATCTTCAGGTTAGAAACAAACATATACATATACCTGATGATATTGCCTTTTCTATTCTCTCAGAATTACCTATTAAATCTTTGAAACGATTTGGATGTGTATGCAAATCATGGTATCTCATATTTGATAACACTTATTTCATGAATATGTACCGCAACAATTTATTATCCAAGGATAGTTCTTATTATGATAATACACTTCTCCTCCTACATATGAAGATACCTCATGAAGATAGGCCCGACAAATATAAATATGTTCTGTACTCTCTTTGCGGGGATAAGTTTGAGAATAGAGTTAAATTAGATTGGCCAAAGATAGATGACTCAATACCATTGTATGACTATGGTTTTTATATTTCGCCTCCGATTAGTTTTAATGGCATTCTTTGTCTGGAATCCTTCAATTATAATGGTAAAGTTATATTGTGGGATCCAACTATCAATGAATTCAACGTAATTTCTTCTACGTTTAGTGATAGTAAAACTAAATGGTATAGTTGGGTCAACGGTCACCAAATCGGTTATGACCATGTAAAAAATGACTATAAGATTATTCGGCGGAAATATTTTTCTCTTAAACCTAACAATTATCGTCATGTGCCATTAGCAGATCTTTACTATTGGGAGATATATAGCCTAAGAAAAAACTCTTGGAAGGAAATTAAAATCGATATGCCTTTTGGTCTTGAATGTCATGACCTAGTGTATATGGATGGAGTGTCTCATTGGTGGTGGTGGGATGGAGATGAAACACATACAAATTTGGCGTCTTTTAACTTCAGCAATGAATCTTTAATTACAACACCCATACCCTATTACATAGATGATCGTTCAGAGGCTAATTCTACCAAGTCGAGACTATTGACGGTATTAAATGGATCAATTGCTTTTATAGTAAGTTATAAAGAAACATGTACCTTTCACATCTCAATTTTGGGTCAACTCGGTGTAATGAAATCATGGACTAAACTCTTTACTATTGGACCATTAACTTGCCTTGACCGTCTGATTGGAGTAGGGAGGAAGGGCAATATATTGATTAGGAAAACAGATAAAGAACTGGCTTGGTTTGATTTATGTACCGGAATGATTGATGAGATTGGTGTAGCAACGAAATTTGATTGCAAGATATTATTCCACAAAGAAAGCCCTTCTTCCAATTGAAGGAATATACAATTATTTATTAACCACGAGATAGATGATTATGGCTCTTTCAAAATTGTTCCCGTCAGAAATTAGGAATTGATTTGATGTCTGAATTGAACTTCCTCCTACTCAACTTATATGTCCATCAGCTCCTACCAACTCTTACCTACAATATTTGAAACTTAAGAATAATTTTAATATTCTTTGGCTAGCCTCAATTTGATTTGATGATATAGAAAGCAAAAAACAATTCTTCTTTGGTAACAAAAACATTTTAAGTTGAAGGGATCGATAATCAAATTAAATGAGTATTGGTGGTGGCTTAAAGTTAAGAGGAAAAAGTTGTGATGGAATAATCCTCTCAGTGTCTAGTGTCTTAGTTATTTAGATTTGTAATCCTAGCTTCATGGATTTGATTTTTCAGTGTGTAAATGGTTTTCTATTAGATTTTTTGTATCTATTTATTTTCTTCTTCGTGCACGTTTTCTACCGAAGAGAATACTTTATATAATATATTTTTTTCTGAATAGTAAATATTCTATTAATAGGATCAAGTCTCTACAGACGATACAGACGAGCAGAGATCAATAAAAGAGAAATTAAAACACAAATACAATAACACCGTATATAAATGGAACACCATACTAATTAAGGTTACTTTAAATCTTATCGGAAAATAGTTGTAAATAACCATTAGTTAATGTTACTTTAATTAATAATTTCCCATTTTCAATTTTTTAAGTTTGTGTCCTAATTTGTTTCAAAAAAAAAGTTTGTGTCCTAATTAAGCGATGCTCAAAAGATTCAATAGGTTGACCAAGATTATGTTTATTCTTTTGCTTTATGAATCTACATTTATTATTCTCTTCTAATAGACCTTTGATACAAATCTACTTAGGGAAGAAATGATTTGTTGTGAACTCCTCAACTATTGTATAAATTCAGTTACATTATATTCTCTCCGTCTCAAAATAATTGTTACGTTTGTCAATGCACAATTTTGATCGTTAATATTTTTAATTATGTATTTTTAAAAATTATAAAAAATGTATATCTTAAAAATTCTCATCGAGACAAATCAAACATCTTATATGTTAATATTTGCATTTACATATTAATAAAAAAAATATGGTTAAAATAGATTATGTAAATATAATAGTGCTCATTGATCAACTGTGACAATTATTTTGAGACGGATGGAGTTATATATCGTTTAGAAATATAATCATACATTGTTTGATTCTACTGCCCTTTGGCTGAATTAGACGGTTTCCATGAGGTCAGTTAGAGTTATTTTTCCATATAGGCTATGATCCAAGGAATCAAATTGCTTGCTGATTTGCATAATGTCTATCTCTGTAATCTTCCCCATTTGCTTGAGCTTGTATATCACAAAGTCAAATTTACTGCACAAAAGTATAAAAAAAAAATATGAACAAATTGGCATAATGCTCTCAATAATTTCTTGAAAGGTAACCAAGATCTATGTTCTTGTACTAGAGCGAAACTATATTTTGCGCAATGGTTTATTGCTTATGCAAGACTGAGTTAGAACTGAATGAAGAATACAACTCGGTATTCTCCATTGATTATAAAATTTCCGCATCAGTTTTGCATGCGGATATATATATATAGGCTGGCTTGTTAGTAACCGCATAACCTCTTCCTCTTCTTGAATCTGTTTTGCTGTTTTGCATTCTCATTTTCTCAAATGGAGTAAGTACTTAAATTTTCATGTATAGTCAAATAAACTCATATCTCATATTTTGTTGATGCTATTGTAATTCATATATACAAGTAAAATGTACGAGGATAGATATTATATAAAGTTACAAATGAACCAAACATATCTATTTTTATTTATTAAAATAAAGGCTCAAATTGTTTTGTTGACATCTCATCAATAATTTTTCACATAAGCTTTGATTCTCCACATCAGCTCAAAATTCTATGTGTCACCTCTAAAATCTCTTCTAACAACAATTGTTTCCCTCTTTCTTTGAAAGACCTTTGCACTACATTGCATCTATTGCTTAATTTACCGTTTTTTTTTGTTATTTATCTACCTTTTGTAACATTCATCGATCATTTAATATTCAATTGAAGCTACCTTGTATCTATCCCTTAACATTCAAAGCTACAATAATAGTCTTAACTAAAATTTTCTAACAATTGTTTTCCGTTTACGTTGGATCCTTTTTAGTCTTCTCAAACCTTTAACTTTTCATTCCCCCTCATCTTCTATTTGTTGTTATCTTGTCGCCACCCAAGCTTCTTCCAATGGAGGAGTACTCCGCTGTCAACCACACATCATGTCGTCGGCCACACAATCCTGTCTACGTCACCCAAACTTGCCTGCACACTTGCACGGTTGCACCCACCGTCTTTGAAACATTATTATATACAATCTTCACTTTGTCGGCGACACGTTCTTTTGGATCCCTTATGTCTAATGGCAGGTTATTTTTTAAAAAAATTACACTACTCTAAGTTTCACTTTCTCTTTTGCATGCAATAGGTTATTGGTATTCTTGAACAATCACTTGATATTGTCTAAATAGAATTGTACGCATTCCTCATGGAACATGTCACCGCTCCTCCTTCCAATGCTACTTGATTTTTGTCATCATCTTTCTCTTAATTTCCATAAATGTTAATACTAAAACATTCTTATGGTTCTGAAAAAGAGGAATGAAACGTCGATAATTGGGAGCACGACCAACTTCATAAAAAGCGTATTCTATGTTACATGAATGCCAAAAAAATAAATAAAGAAACAAGTACAGATAAATTGCTACAAACTATTTTGTCCAAACAAAAACCCCTTTATCAGGTATTGTAGTTTTAAATGTCTATTTATTTTATATTTTCTTATTTTCCTCTGCATAATGATGTTAATTAATTTGTTGTGCCAATGTGTATGACATAGTTTGCTTTGCTGAAATTATGTTTAATTTGTTGCTGACTATTCATAATATATAATTACCTAGATTGATTTGCCATATGATTCACCTAAAATGGCTAATTTATTCCACCATGTTTTTATATATAAATGCTAATTAATATTTAGCTAGGCCTAGAAGCAAGCAGTTGCTTGATTTAGTGAGCAATTTCACCTTCACTTCTAAGACAAGTTCAACCACAACCAGTTAAAATTTGATTTAATATTGTTTTTCCTACCTCCCATCATAGTAGACTGATTAATGAAAGCTTATAATTTACAGGCAAAGTAGTTAATTTCACTAAATGTTGGTAAATAAAATTATTTCATTTTCATATTTAAAACAAAAAAAACATCGTTTCATCTTCATTTTAGCTACTTTGTTCAATTTTAAACTTCTGAAGTTATAGGGACATAATTATTTTTTATGAACAAACTAAAAATATTCGATCTCATGGGACTATTTTATCTCATTTACTTAAAATTTATCTAAAAGTTATAACAAAATAATACAAAAATAATTTTAAACTGCGCATCGCGCGGGTCTTATTCTAGTTTTTAATTAAAATCTCTCTCCCCTCTTTCTCTTCCCTTTTTTAAACCAAACATATATTTTATCAAAGAAGTATGTTCCCTCCCCTCTTCCCATCTATCGAATCAAAGAGATCCTTAATAATGAAAATATCTTAGACTGTCAAACAGGAATTTACAGCCTAGCCTATATATATTCAGAGCCCACTGTTATCTACTAGTATAAGCACTTGCCATAATGTTTGAATGAATTTATGGAAACAACTTATGACATATTCATAAGCTGTTTGTAGCTTATTTTCATATGCTTATGAACAGAGATTATAACTTAAGTTGCAAATTAAGTTATTTATCCAAACAAGGTCTATATGGATTATAACTTAAGTCTTAAAATTGTTTGTCATTTTCCATGTGAATTTGAATTAAGGTTCATTGGGAGAAATGAATTCAAGAATTAATGAAAAGAAAATATCCGATGGATTTTAAGAGCTGCATTCTTTTCTCAAGTTATAGGAAGCAAAAAATGAGCTCTAATTATTTAACATCACAAGTTTGTCTACAAATTGTACCATGTTCAAAAGACGCACTTTGTGTTGTTCAATAGGTTGATAATTGTTAGCTATAATATGAATTCCGCGACACTGTTTATTGTTTTACTTTATAAATCTACATTCATCATTTTCATCTTGTTTTTGAATCTTTTATGCTTGGTTGTTGTTTTTGTTGTTGACCTTTGCTAGTGTGTGAGCACGCCTAAAATTAAGATAAAAGGTTAGTTAAAAGTTATAAAAACTTATGCGTTTGTGGTTTAAATACAGCAAATAGTGCTAGGTTGAGGCTCCTAAGATTATCCGAGTCAGCAGAGAAACTTAAAAAACAAGCAGCTAGAAGTATGCAGAAGGGGGATGAGAATTATGCAAGGGATATACTTTTACAAAGAAAAAAGGTGTTGCAGGCTTTGGAGAAGTCTAAAAGCCGCATTGAATTGCTTGACGAGCTTTCAACAAAGCTAAGTGAGGTAAAGTGAATTCATCAATGAACTTTTTATGGTATCAATATATGTTTGATTGTTTTTGCGAGTGTGTCTCTTTTATGGTACTGCTTGCTTTTCTTCCTTTCAAGTATTTTTTTTCAATTACATGTTTTCAGGCGATATCTTTGAAAGAAAGTCAGCTAGTGGGAAATGTCACTACAAACATTGAAGACACAATAGAAGATGCTTCAAGTCCCATTCGAATCATTGCTCCAAAGGAGGAAGTTCTAAAAAATTCTCCCAAGGATGATTCCGACTCTAATATGATGAAATTTAGCGATATTCAAGACGTGCAAATTTCTTCAGAAAGTCAAGAGAATTTGCCGGATGATAATGAGACAGAGAAGCTTCTAAGAACCCTTAGCACCGGCATTGGGAATGAAAATAACATATCCAACAGCTTGTCGCAAATATCGTCTTATGAGGATTTCTTGGAACATATAGATCAAAAGCTCCGTGAGATTGAAACTGAACTAGTTTCTGTTTTGAATGTCTCAATTTTAGTATTGGATAAAGAAGAGAGACCAAAGAATTCGAGGTGGCAACAAACAATGGAACTCCTTGAGAGCATCCATGGCATTAGACAGAGGTACAACATCTCAGTTCTATCAAAGCATAATTCAGACTGCTTCATTTGAAGATTCAAATATGAAAATTAATTTTGATTAGGTGTTTTTTGAAATTTCTTAACTGACAGAATCAAAAGTGCCAAGGAACTGAAGGAAGCAAAAGTGAAGATATGATCAATTTTGTTGTGTCTATTATGCTTCTGCTGCCAGGTGAGAACTAGATCTGTTCAATTTTCTCGTAGCCCATGGCTATTGCCTCGGACGATTATTGCCTGCTTGGATTGGTTTATTTGAGCTTATCTACTAGCATAAGTACTTGCAAGAATGTTTGAATGAATTTATGCAAACTACTTATAACATGTTCCAAAGCTGTTTTCAACTTATTTTCATAAGCTATTTAATAGAGTATGGAGAGAAATAAGGTAGAATTCTCAGTCAATTGATCACAAAATCTGATTGTACAAAAATACAAGCTAGTTCTTATATGGGTACATATTAACACCTATTACATGTGATTACTTACAAAGTATTTGAACTAACATAACTAACTCAACTAATCAACATAACTGTTAACAGTTTTACTGTGTTGCTTCATACACAAGAGACTAGCTAGTGTTCATTCTTCACAGAGAGGCTTCTAGGAACCCTTAGCATATTCTCAACAGAATTTAACAGTTTCTAGAGGTCAGCTTGAGTTATTTTTCCATTCATGCCATGTTGTTTGCAGATTTGCTATATCTGTATCGGTAATCTTCTCCATTTCTTTTAGCATGAGTAGGAAAAAATCAGATTTACTGCACAAAATTAAAAAAGTCAAGAAAAATGAGGTCGATATACGTGTTCAAGTTGAAAAATATAAACAATTACATAGAAATGCAGTACAATGGATCGAAAAGACTCTCCTTGCAATTGCGGAAAAGTAAATCCTAACTGACTGACACTCTCACGTGAGAATATCCCCTACTGAGTTGAGAATTGCTCTCACTCCTCAGTCCCAATTTCCACTACAAAAACAACATGCCTTCCCTCATGACTCAACTCTATTATTATTCTCTCGATCCCCAGCACTTCTAGGCTGCCACCTGTGTTCTGCGATTCTACTTAGTTTTCAATGCCATCGGCGTTACTATCACCTTCCTCCAAAATCAAAATGTGAATATGCTTATTCCGGCCACATGACCCCCTTGCACACCTACACCATCCTTTTTCTTTTCTACCCTTCCTTATATAAACATATATAAATATAAATTATCCTTTGTCTGTGATAACATATCTTTAATTTCTGTTTCCATCATGCTCTGATTGTGATTAGAGAACAAAATCAGAAAGAAAATGGTCAAGGAACTTGTTATGCTAATATCAATTATCTCTTGTTTTTAAGCAAGCTATTAAAACAAGCTTTAGGCTTTATTATGAAATTTGGTGAAGCAAATATTCTATCTATTCATGCATTAGGCTTTGAGTTTCAATTACAAGATACTACTGAAGTTCATACACTCAAGTGAAAAATAAAATAAAAGGATAGATATTATACAATACTACCAACATTGAGGCATACCTTTTGGATCCATCGTTATCAAGATCTGCAGTCTCTGAATCTGTCATGGCTTTCTTCTGCAAAATCCTTTTTGACATCTCGCGGCTCCTCTTTTTCAAGATGTGATCAGTGAGATATAGAAATGACTTTGTAACTGTGAATGTGCTTATCAAAAGCCATAAAATTGCTAAACACCTTCCGGTTAATGTTTTGAAAGAATAATCTCCATAACCAACGGTCGAAACCGAAGTTATGGAGAGATAAAAGCTATCACCCCAGTTGAGATCCTCTGCATAGTGTATTATGACTGATCCTATTACAATGCAAGAAATGATAGTAACCAAAGCAGTAGAAATTTTGCATTTTATCTTCAATGTTCTGTTGTCTTCATCAACCATAGTGTTCTTAACTTCCATACATCCATCCTTATCCATCATGCTCAATAGTAATGCCTCTTGTTTATTACACATTTGTTCAATTAACTCATCAACCATAAAACTTACTAATCCAAAACCCACCAAAATATAACAAGCTGTAAAAACCTTTGTAGACGTGGTATTTGGAACTAGATCCCCATATCCAACAGTGGATAATGTCACCACTATAAAATACAAAACATCTACTAGTTTGCAGGTGTTAGTTACTAGTTTGCTGGTGGTAGTTAGTTTGCAGGTGGTAGTTCCCTCGAAACTACCACTAGTCATATAAAATGTAATACCAATAGCCACGTATAAGAAAAGAACAAGAAAAGGTAATATTCTAACCATTAAACTTGAATCAGATGCCTCAATATTACCTTTTGATGGAGCAGAGGGAGGGTGACCATCATTCTTGTTTCTCAGGTTAGAACAAGAATGGTTCTTGGCTCCAATATCAGAACTTGGTTGAGACGATGAGGGTGAAGAATCATGTTCTTGAATAATATCAAGACTGTGAGAAGAAGATGAAGTCATTGCTTCAAGGAAAGAAATATTAAAAGGAGAAATATTGAAAATAGAATGAAAATGATCAAAGAAATTATTATCCAAGTTATGAAATGAATACAAATAATGCTGTATTTATAGAGATATGAAAGAAATAACTAACTAACTAACTAACTAACTAACTAACAAATACTAACTAAGCAATCAAAATGTAACTAATGGTTTTCTATATTCTATCTAATACTCTCCCACAAACTCATAGTAAGATAAGAGAGTTCTTAAATCTTAATATGAGTTTGAGTACAATAGTAAGAGTATCAAAAAATTAACAAAATTAAACTAGAACTAAACTTTACTATGAGTTTGAGGACCATAACTAAACTAGAACTAAACTCTAATAACAGAAGCCCAAACAGCCACATAATGCTTAGCCCGTATGACCCAAATTTTAGACCAATTTGATCCATCTCCACTAGCAGCACTCAGAGCATTGGAAACTCTTGTTTTCTTGTTTTGCAAGCTTCATCTTTTTCTTCAATTTAGGACAAAGTTCCAGAGCCTAACAACAATTGAAGTTTGGAAACACAAATAAGACAATAGCGGACGCATTTTGCAGGGATTGAATGTGAGGGATGGATGTGGTATTTGCGTGCTTCTCCTATGACATTTGAACGACCATTATTGACTTCAATGGGTAGCGACAGCGAGCACCAATTTCCACCAGGATCAAAGACAATTATTACTCGTTCTGAATCGCCAGGATCTAGCGCATAGAATTTAAATTCTGGAATGCAAAACATCGAAGAAAATGTTATTTCGCCGTAGTTGTGAGATCGAAGTCCACTGGGTTGTGAACGTTGTATTCCTTATTAAATTTCCCAACCTGTAATTTGAAGCATAATGAGAAGAAAAAAATACTTCAGATCATAGTTAATCTGGTTTGCAGTGTAGAGAATGAATCTAATACGAAAACCCCTTGCATGCATTGCGTAAACATTATAAGCTGTTTTTTTGAATAAAAAAAAAAGGTAGTCAAAGATGGATTAAAATAAACAAAAAAAAAAGCTAACTATAATGTAAAAAAAACTCAGGACACCGACACGGCTATATATACTTGATATATTAATAAAATAAAGCAATTTGTAAGCACAATTTATAAGTAGTCTAATGAGAAACATAATTTATGTTTATTTAAACTTAGTACTTTCAATCAACCATAGAAAGAATTCATCAAAACAGTTTGAAGACTTTCAATTTAAGAAAATTATCTAAAACGTGCCGGATAGGTGTCGTTCGGGTGTCGTACAAGTGTCGGTGTCCGACACGTGTCCGACACGGCGACACCCCCTACTTTAGGAGTGTCGGAGCTAACACATACTAATTGTTGGCCAAGCACAAAATGAAATCTAATGCAATCACAATCAGGCATGGGAACATTATATTCGCAGATTAATATAAGCAAAATGTCATTGATGAAAGAGTAAAAAAATAAAGCTTGAAGGGAGTAGGAGCAAAATAAACTTGAAAAACTTTTCAAGTGATGTCATGAATTTACAGTTTGTGCTTCCTCATCCTGTGTTAATAGTGATGCTTGAAGGAAGTCGAAGTTTATAGGGAAATCACACCAGAACATGAATTTCCTACCAAAAAAGAATAAGGTGACATTGTCGTTTATTATGGAAGAAGTTATTATATGTGATAATAAAACAACCTCCTCATGTTTAGTTTGGAAGGTTCACTTAGGCTATACTATAGTATCCTTGAGGTACCTACCTACAAAATCAAGGTGATCAAAGTCAAGGTTCACTTAAGCACAGTTTTTAATCACCATCATGTATTATCACCCTTTAGTTACTGTAAAAAAAAATCTTGTATTCATACTTGAAGAAAATGACCATCTTATATTCCACCAAATCAAATAATTATTTTAGAATTAGTTGTATATATGATACAACAACAGATTAACAATTTTTATTTTATTTACTGTCAAAAATAATTAATAATTTTTCTACAAATAAATTTATTGACTAAATTTCTTGGATAAACTTGCAAAACTATTTTAGGGTTGATTAAATTTCTTGGATAAACTTGCAAAACCATCAATTAATAAATTTATTGGATAAACTTCTTTTTTTTTTTACTAAATTTATTGGATAAACTTGTAAAACTATTATAGGGTTAATTACATTCTACAAATAAAGCCAGACCTAAAATCCAATTAAAAGTCCGAAGCAGCTCTTTGCCTCTTGTAAAACTATTCTCTTTCTGGCTTGGAGATGGGCATATCTCTTTCAACTCCATCATCAAATCTTCAGGTTAGCAATAATCATATACCTATACCCGATGATATTGCCTTTTCTATTCTCTCAGAATTACCTATTAAGTGCCCGTTTGACCCGGCTTATTTTCTACTTTTCTATTTAGCTTAAACGAAATAGAGAAGTATAAAATTGAATTTAGCCATATTTCTCTTTAAAAGTATTAGAGAAATAAACTAAAGAATTAAAAAATAAAAAAAAGTAGAATCAAACACATTTTTTCCCTACTTTACTATTTTTAAGGAGAAGAAAAAAAGTAGAAAATAAGCCCGGCCAAACGGGCACTAAATCTTTGAAACGATTTGGATGTGTATGCAAATCATGGTCTCTCATATTTGATAACACTTATTTCATGAATATGTACCGCAACAATTTATTATCCAAGGATAGTTCTTATTATGATAATACACTTCTCCTCCTACATATGAAGATACCTCATGAAGATAGTCCCGACAAATATAAATATGTTTTGTACTCTCTTTGCGATGATAAGTTTGAGAATAAAGTTAAATTAGATTGGCCAAAGATAGATGACTCAATACCATTGTATGACTATGGTTTTTATATTTCGCCTCCGGTTAGTTTTAATGGCATTCTTTGTCTGGAATCCTTCAATTACAATGGTAAAGTTATATTGTGGAATCCAACTATCAATGAATTCAACGTATTTTCTTCTACGTTTGGTGATAGTAAATCTAAATGGTATATTTGGGCCAACAGTCTCCAAATTGGTTATGACCCTGTAAAAAATGACCATAAGATTCTTCGGTGTAAATATTTTTATCCTAAATTTAACAATTATCTTTATGTGCCACTGCCAAATGTTTACTATGTTTACTTTTGGGAGATATATAGCCTAAGAAAAAACTCTTGGATGAAAATTAAAATCGATATGCCTTTTGGTCTTGAATGTCATGACCCAGTGTATATGGATGGAGTGTCTCATTGGTGGTGGTGGGATGAAGATGAAACACATACAAATTTGGCGTCATTTAACTTCAGCAATGAATCTTTCATTACAACACCCATACCCTATTACGTAGATGATCGTTCAGAGGCTAATTCTACCAAGTCGAGACTATTGACTTTATTAAATGGATCTATTGCCTTTATAGTAAGTTATAAAAAAACATATACATTTCACATTTCAATTTTGGGTCAACTCGGTGTAATGAAATCATGGACTAAACTATTTACTATTGGACCATTAACTTGCCTTGACCGTTTGATTGGAGTAGGGAGGAAGGGCAATATATTGATTAGAAAAACAGATAAAGAACTAGCTTGGTTCGATTTATGTACAGGAATGATTGATGAGATTGGTGTAGCAACTAAATTTGATTGCAAGATATTCTTCCATAAAGAATAAAGCCCTACTTCCAATTGAAGGAATATATATACAATCATTTATTACCCATGAGATAGATGATTATGGCTCTTTCAAATTATGTTTGGTCTTAGGTTCTTCAATTTTGTGGTACCGGAAAGGGATCGATAATCAAATTAAAATTCATACATGGTATTGGTGGTGGCTTAAAGTTAAGAGGAAAAAGTTGTGATGGAATAATCCTCTCAGTGGCTAGTGTCTTAGTTTTTTAGATTTGTAATCCTAGCTTCATGGATTTGATTTTTCAGTGGTTAATGGTTTTCTATTAGATTTTTTGTATCTATTTATTTTCTTCTTCGTGCATGTTTTCTGCTGAAGAGAATATTTTTTTTAACAATAAATATTTTATTAATAGGATCAAGTCTCTAGACACGATATAGACGAGCAGAGACCGATAAAAGAGAAATTACAACATAAATATAATAACACTGTATATAAAAGGAACACTATGTTAATTAAGGTTACTTTAAATCTTCTCGGTAAATAGTTGTAAATAACCATTAGGTAATGTTGCTTTAATTAATAATTTCCCATTTTCAATTTTTTAAGTTTGTATCCTGATTAAGCGATGCTCAAAAGATTCAATAGGTTGACCAAGATTATGTTCATTATTCTTTTGCTTTATGAATCTACATTTATTATTTCTTCTAATAGACCTTTGATACAAACCTACTTAGGGAAGAAATGATTTGTTGTGAACTACTCCACTATTGTGTAATTTCAGTTACATTATATTCTCTCCGTCTTAAAATAATTGTTACATTTACCAATGCACAACTTTGATCGTTAATATCTTTAATTATGTATTTTTTAAAATTATAAAAAATGTATATCTTAAAAATACTTATCGAGACAAATCAAACATCTTATATGTTAATATTTGCATTTACATATTAATAAAAAAATATGGTCAAAATAAATTATGTGAATAGTGCACATTGATCAACTGTGACAATTATTTTGAGACGGATGGAGTTATATATCGTTTAGAAAAATAATCATACATTGTTTGATTCTACTGCCCTTTGGCTGAATTATTTTTCCATATAGGCTATGATCCAAGGAATCAAATTGCTTGCTAATTTGCATAATGCCTGTCTCTGTAATCTTCCCCATTTGCTTGAGCTTGTATATGACAAAGTCAGATTTACTGCACAAAAGTTCAACATATTGTCTACAACTTTAGTGCCAATCATCTATATATACCATTGCTATCAACATTTGTATGCATTGTGAATAATCTTACAAATTTTTATTAGAATAGAGCAAGTACGTGATGTACGTATAAGATAATTACGACAGGGTCAATGTTATGAATATAAATCTAAAAACTACTCTAAACTATTCTAAACTAACAAAATAAACTTTTCATTCATTTGATTGGATAATTATTACATTCCTCATTTCTCTATTTATAAGCTAGAAACGTTATAAATTATCTACAACATTCTATTGGGTCTAATATATCTTTTGGCTCATATTGGCTATTCATTACTGTCAAAGAAGCCACTAACAACTCACACAACAAAGAATCACAGTCTCAGTCATGCACAATACATAACTACATAAGCAAAATAGCTAACATTTACTTTGGTTAGAGGAAAGATTTTTTTTTTTATAATCAAAATTGAATTATAAGGAGTAAAAAGGTACTCAACCCTTACAATTCAGGATCGTCCAAATTTAAAAAATTACATTGTAAGCAAGCAAGAGGACTTTGGTGAGAGGAAAGATTAATTAACTTAAGAGCATGTTTGCATTTATTATAATTACTTCCATAGAAGGAAAGATTAACAAAACAATAAATATGATATAACATACTAAGGATTTTATTTACTTATTGGATAAACTTTTTTTTTTGACATACTTATTGGATAAACTTGCAAAACTATTTTAGGGTTGATTAAATTCTATAAAAAAAATTTTGACAAAATTAAATTCTATAAATAAAAAGCCTAGAATCCAATAAAAGTCGGCAGCACCTCTTGCAGTGTAGTGTCGCTCTCTCAACTATTCTCTTTCTGGCTTGGAGATGGGAATATCTCTTTCAACTCCATCATCAAATCTTCAGGTTAGCAATAATCATATACCTATACCTGATGATATTGCCTTTTCTATTCTCTCAAGATTACCTGTTAAATCTTTGAAACGATTTGGATGTGTATGTAAATCATGGTCTCTCATATTTGATAACACTTATTTCATGAATATGTACCGCAACAATTTATTATCCAAGGATAGTTCTTATTATGATAATACACTTCTCCTCCTACATATGAAGATACCTCATGAAGATAGGCCCGACAAATATAAATATGTTATGTACTCTCTTTGCGGTGATAAGTTTGACAATAGAGTTAAATTAGATTGGCCAAAGATAGATGACTCAATACCATTGTATGAGTATGGTTTTTCTATTTCGCCTCCGGTTAGTTTTAATGGCACTCTTCGTCTCAAATCCTTCAATTATAGAGGTAAAGTTATATTGTGGAATCCAACTACCAAAGAATTCAATGTCATTTCTTCTACGATTGTTGATAGTAAAACTAAATCGTATGTTTGGGCCAACGGTCACCAAATTGGTTATGACCATGTAAAAAATGACTATAAAATGATTCGGCGTAAATATTTTTCTCCAAAATCTAACAAATACCATGTGCCAGTGCCAGATGTTTACTTTTGGGAGATATATAGCTTAAGAAAAAACTCTTGGAAGAAAATTAAAATCGATATGCCTTTTGGTCTTGAATGTCATGACCCAATGTATATGGATGGAGTGTCTCATTGGTGGTGGTGGAATGGAGATGAAACACATACAAATTTGGCGTCATTTAACTTCAGCAATGAATCTTTCATTACAACACCCATACCCTATTACGTAGATGATCGTTCAGAGGCTAATTCTACCAAGTCGAGACTATTGACTGTATTAAATGGATCTATTGCTTTTATAGTAAGTTATAAAGAAACATGTACCTTTCACATTTCAATTTTAGGTCAACTCGGTGTAAAGGAATCATGGACTAAACTCTTTACTGTTGGACCTTTAACTTGCCTTGACCGTCTGATTGGAGTAGGGAGGAAGGGCAATATATTAATTAGAAAAATGGATAAAGAACTAGCTTGGTTTGATTTATGTACCGGAATGATTGATGAGATTGGTGTAGCAACAAAATTAGATTGCAAGATATTATTCCAGAAAGAAAGCCTTCTTCCAATTGGAGAAATATACAGTCATTTATTACCCACAAGGTAGATGATTATGGCTCTTTTGAATTATGTTTGGTCTCAGGTTCTTCAATTTTGTGGTACAGGAAAGATAAACTGTTCCCATCACGAATTGATTTGATGTCTGAATTAAACTTTCTCTTATCCAACATATATGTCCATCAGCTCTTACCACAACTTTTACCACAACTCTTACCATTTGAGCTATCGTAGTGGGACTTTCACCTGCCATATTTGAAACTTAAGAATAATTTTAATATTATTTGGCTAGCCTCAATTTGATGGTACAGAAAGCAAAAAACAATTCTTCTTTGGTAACAAAAACATTTTAAGTTGAAGGGAATCGATAATCAAATTAAAATTCATACATGGTATTGGTGGTGGCTTAAAGTTAAGAGGAAAAAGTTGTGATGGAATAATCCTCTCAGTGTCTAGTGTCTTAGTTATTTAGATTTGGAATCCTAGATCCCTGGATTTGATTTTTCAGTGTGTAATGGTTTTCTACTAGATTTTTTGTATCTATTTATTTTCTTCTTCGTGCACGTTTTCTGCTGAAGAGAATACTTTATATAATAAATTAATTTTTCTAAACAGCAAATATTTTATTAATAGGATCAAGTCTCTGCACAAGACAAGCAGAGACCAGTAAAATAGTAGTTACAACACAAATACAATGATGCCGTATATAAGCGGAACACTATGCTAATAATTAAGGTTACTTTAAATCTTCTCGGAAAATAGTTGTAAATGACCATTAGTGTTACTTTAATTAATAATTTTCCATTTTCAATTTTTTAGGTTTGTATGCTAATTAAGCGCTGCTCAAAATATCAATAGGTTGACCAAGATTATGTTCATTATTCTTTTGCTTTATGAATCTACATTTATTATTTTCTTCTAATTGACCTTTGATAGAAACCTACTTAGGGAAGAAATGATTTGTTGTGAACTACTCCACTATTGTATAAACTCAGTTACATAATATATAATACATTGTCTAGAAAAATATACATTGTTTTAGTTGTTGGCCATAGTTCAAAACAGTGGTGGTCTTCTACACTTTTAGAAGAGATAGTTGAATTAGACGGTTTCCATGAGGTCAGTTAGAGTTATCTTTCCATACATGCCATGATTCAAGGAATCAAATTGCTTGCTGATTTGCATAATGTCTATCTCTGTAATCTTCCCCATTTGCTTAAGCTTGTATATCACAAAGTCAGATTTACTGCACAAAAGTATAAAAAGAAATGAACAAAGATAGATATTATATAAAGTTACAAACATTGAGGCATACCTGATTGATCCATCGTTATCAATATCTGCAGCCGCTAAATCTGATAAGGTTATTTTCTTCTGAAGAATCCATTTTGTCATCTCGCGGCTTCTCTTTTGCAAGCTGTAATCAGTGAGGTATAGAAACGACCTTGTAACTGCGAACGTGCTTACCAAAAGCCACATAATTGCAAAACATCTTCCGATTAAAGTTTTGAAAGAATAATCCCCATAACCAACTGTCGTAACTGAAGTAACGGAGAGATAAAAACTGTCATACCAATTCAGATCTTCTACTAAGTGTGTTGTAACTGTTCCAATAGCAATGCAGACAATGACGACAAACGAAGCAACACAAACTTTGGTTCTTATCCTCATTCTTCCTTTCTCTTCATCAACCATGCAAGTACTCAGAATTTTCCTATATGATCTATCTTCATCCATCATGCTCAATAAGAATGCCTCATGTGTATCACAAATGTATACAACCAACTCATTAAGCATAAAACCAATAAATCCAAAACCAACCAAAATGAAACCACATGTAAACATTTTGGTAAATATGGTATCAGGAACAATATCTCCATATCCAATAGTGCATAAAGTTACCACCGTAAAGTACACAGCATCTACAGGTCCGAATGTGGTCGTGCCCTTGAAACTCCCACTTGTCATGTAAACTGTAACACCAATAGCCACATACAAGAAAACAATAACGAAAGATAGTTTAACTATTAAAGTTGAGGACCTATATGCAGGTCTATGATCAGATGGCTCGTGAAAATTTACTCTCACGTCGGGGAATAATACTGACGGAGCAGAACGAGAGCGATGAATAATCTTTGCTTTTTTGATACTCAAGTTGGATATGAGATTAATAAAAGAAGGGTTTTTGGTTTCATTGATGATATGAGTTGTTGAACTTGATTGAGGCAATGAGGGTGAAGGAGCAAGATCATGGAAAGATTGTTCCTTGAGTAATGGGCTACTCAATGAATGTAATTCTTCATTGTTGGAGAAAAGGGTGAGAAGAGGCTCCTTCATTGTGCATTGGTTAGATGTGAGTTTGAGATTATTGGTAGCAAACTATAATATCATAGGTTGATTCAACTACAAGTCAAACCATAGGAAAGATGGTTAGAAGAAAACACTTGATGTATAACTAGAGCTAATAGTATTGCCACCAACTGATCTATTTATGATATATTTCATTTTTTATTTTTGATGTCTTTTACCTATTATTTAATGCCCCAACTACAATTTATAACCTCTTAACTTTCATATGGCTACGGTTATATACTCATTTTGATCCCAACTACGTGGAACAAGAAGCCCTTTATGCCTACCATAAGTCAAAGTAGCTAAAATTGGCAGATATATAAGTTTAGCTAATTTATCTTTTGAACACCCAAAATAGTCCCTTCATTGACAAACTTGTTAATAGACATCAGAAAAGAAAACAGGGCATTATAGATTCATTCATAATCATTTTCATCTTACCAATGTGAAAATTTATTTCTCAAACAAACATTTCATGAGATAAACCATTTCTCAAACAGACCTCGGAATAATCAATTTTTACATTTCAAGAGTATTGACATTACCTAATAACTGCAACATATATAGCCATACATCATATAAGTGTAAGTCCTAAATACAACTGATGTTATAAAAAAAGAACCATATAACTGCACTACAAACATCTATGAACTGAACAATTTTGATAACTTGAAGCGACGATTTGCACCATTTGTTGGCCTAACTGCAGCAGTTTGTGGAAATTCCTTGTGAGTCACAGTTTTTCGTACTTGCGCATGAGTTTCTGCTTCGTGTTGGAACATCCTAACCAGCTCTTGAAGCTCTTGTTTTCTCACTGCAACATTTTCTTCGATGATGGGTTTTTTCAGCCCAAGATAAAGCAACCCAATTCCAATTAGGACTGCTCCCAACACAACCAAGAGTACAGTGAAAAGAGCAAACGCATAAGGAGTTGCTTCAGATCCAGGTATTCCATCCACATTTATGCCAAATAGTCCGGTAATGATCGAAAGGACAAGACCGCAACCCCCAAACACTCCCAAGTTATGTGTAACCGTGAGGCTTCTGTCCTAAAATAAGTAGCAAAAATTAAATCCTTAGTTTAGTCCTCCAAAGATACATATGCCAATCTGAGTGCATCAACATCGTTTACTAGTTGGAAGCAAAAAAACATGTACCAGCGCGAGTGCCAAATAAATCTTTTGCAAACTTGTATTGGTAATTGTATGAAACTTCCATATATCAAATAAATGAATTTAATAAAACATTTGTAGCTAAACTATTAAAGAGTTTAAATTAAAATGGTGTGTAGAGATTACAAAACCTGCAACCATGCACGGACTGCGCTTTGCATTACGTCTTGGATTGTGAACAGCCGATCTCGAACTGCTTCTTGCTCATCAATCATTTGCCTTGTACTCTTCATTATTCCTGCCAGCAAGGATCTTGTTACATTTCCTCTCAACTGTTGAAGAAGTTCAAACACAATTTCCTCTCGTGCATGGAGTGACCATTTCACTCTAATAACCTACTACGTCATCAAAAAATAAAGTGAAAAATTCAAATCTACACAATTAACATAAGTATATACACCAAAAAAATACATAAAAGAATATACAATTATTTCTTAAATCTGGATGCAATAAAATAAGCCAAACACTCACAAGCATGTTGTTAGATAATACAAAAATACCAGAAGGTCCAAATGAAGTTTTTGTCCAACATTATCAAAACCAATACAATTTGAAAACTAAATTATAATTTTATGGAAGATTCTCAATCTCAACCAGTGCCAAATTACTCATTCTGTGATCTGCAAAATTACCTGGGTTGATAATCTTCTAATTTCCTGGTTCAATATTATAGTGAACAGATGCAAATCCTCATGGTTCCTCCTAACAAGAAAGAAAAGACCATTGTATATCCAAGTTATAAACAAAATGGATAAAATGACCACCTAGTTACACTCAAGTTCTTATGTTTAATGGTCCAAAGCATATGCAATCACCTGTTCATAAACATCAATTCAACTTCATCAGCAGCCCCGAAGATGTGTTTGCGAAACAGCCTGTGATATCATATACATCAGTAACAAAGAAAAAATGATTGCATACTAAAGTGATCCGAACTAAGTGTGATTGAAGATCACATAGAATGTCAAAAAAATAAATTATTTACAAAGATTGAAAACTTCTATCACATCAAGAAAACTGATTAATACAGCCAATTAAGAATAGGAAATCAATAAGTTTGATAAATAAGTATAAATAAAGAGGAAAAAGGAAAAGATAAAATGAAATTACGACCAAATCCAGTCTAAATACTTCAATTGAAATAAGCTAAATAAATCCATAAATTACTAATGGAGCTAAAGCCACTAGGTCCATTACCCAGTCTCATACCGAGTTACATTTTTTAACAAGTCTTTGACTGAACAACATGCCATTCAATCTAAAGTAACTGGTTTTCTCTTAAGAAAGGACAAACTATTTTTGAAGTGATAAATATGAAGGCTTGCAATATTGATAGTGTATGTTTGGGTGAGTGTTTGATAAAACATGATTTTGAATAAAATTGATTTGGTTAAAATTAAGTTTGAAGTGAATTGATTTAAGGGAAAGGAAAAAGAATAATCATACAAATTGCAAAAAAGAACAAAGATTTTCTTAGTTGGTAACCAGATGTAAAGAATATTAACCTATCATCCCATCGTGCAAGACGACAAGCTAGGTGTGCTACAACCTCATGAATGCTGCGTGGAATGTTGGCTCCTCCACCAGCTAACAGTTCCTGGAAAACACAGTTGAATGTAACTAGGGATACGTAAAATAAAATCATGATTTCGACAAAGTAGTTGTCTGATTAACTTGGTGGGCCTAACTAACCTGAACTTCTAAAATACCTAATACGTTGATGTTTGATGCAGAGCCCTTAACATGCAAAACTGTCACCAGAAAGTTCAGTGCCTGCCATGCTCGTAATACAATGGGAATGTCATCTTCCTCAACAAATGGATCGCCTGCAGACTGCCCTAGAAGTTCAAATAGTAATCCACCAGCAACTCGAACAGGAACCTGTCATGTCAATCAAAAACTTATTTTTAAATTTGAATGCCTTTGCAATTATACACTGAATAATTGATTTTAATGAAAGATGCACACCAACGAAGACAGTGTCGGGCAAGACACAAGACACCAGAAGATGTGTGTAAGGACACCCATTTGCAAAATGGTAATAGCAAGTTGGAACAATTAGCATAATTTTACTCTCATATATATATATATATATAACTAGTTTATTTACCTCATACAAAAGGTGTTTCATTCGATCGCTTATTAACCTACTTTCATCATGCAATGCAATGCTAATAGCATGATGCAACCACTGAGAGCTAGCGAGCCACGAAGTAACATATGGATCAGCAGCATCTAAATGACACCACCATGTTGGACCGACTGGCCTTTCCCAGTAAGGAGTTGCTACATCCGCAACAGGAATATCACTTTCATCGTCTGTGAAATCATGTGGGTGTGAATGTGATGCCCAGCTATCATCACTATGTACAGCTTGGACAAGTTCAGAAATTCTGGCCCAACCAATTGGTTTCCAGTAAGTTCTTGGAAGATCCTCTTTCCCAAAAGAGTTATTGTTATTGAAATCATTGAGATCCAACCCTCCATGTTCGTCAACCGGCGAAGGTAATTCATGCAAGCCATTTTTACTATGATTTTTTTTCAATGTATTAACTTGATCGCCATGACAATCCTTCTTCTTGGCCACCTCTTTAACTGCTGCTGAGGAATGAGTCTTCCGAGATGCACGGATAAACTCAAAAGCACAAATAAGTCCATCAGTCCAAAGTTCCTTAGTCTGCAAGTTATCCTTGGCGGAGTAACGGACTTTATGATTCTCCTGCTCCTTTCTTTCATTGCCAAATGAAGCTGAATAATCTTCATTTGCATTATGCGTATCATACTCAAGCAGGGGAACCAGAGCCTCAACTACCATTGAAGCGACAATCACAAATCGTTGAAAAATGGGTTTGATCACTTTAAAATGAGACGAATACTCAGATGTCAATCAAAACGCCATAAAATCACTGAAACGTCACAAGAAACAAAAAGGTATAGCTATAAGTACAGTAAGTACAAACAACACAAGAAACAAAAATGTAAAACTATGAGTATAGTAAGTATTTCATTACAAACAACTGTAAAAATCTCATCAATAAGAAAAATAAAAACGAATTGTTTTTTGAACGGCAAATATATTATTATTAATAACCAGGTCTCTGCACAAGACGAACAGAGACCGATAAAAGAAGAACTACAAGCCAAAGACGTCGTATATAAGCGAAACACCAATGAAAAAAACCAAAACATAAACCACCTTAAAGAGGTCCACTTCTAATCCCATTCTTAGACAGACAGTCCTCAGCTTCCACATCAAAATAAAAACGTGAAATGACTTTGAAGAATCAATTTAAAATGGTTAACAACGTAATTCAAATAAGTGGTTAATTACATTAAGATGTTTAATTGACATATCAATGTCAAAACTCATTAACCACAAATTTGGACGTGATTAACCTCAATTTTGACATGTTGATAAAATAACAAAATAGTGGAATACTACAAATCCAATTAAAGTCATATTTAATCCTCAGCTACCTAGGCATTATTGAATTTGGGTAAATAATAACAAAGAATGCATTGAAAAGAGTGCAATTATGATAGCATTATTATCAATCAAATACTAATGAATATGAAACAATGAATGATAAAGGTTGAAGAATAATGTTACCTAGCTAGCTTTGAATATGGAAGAAAGAAGGATGGTGCAATTGGGATGAAAATGAAATTATGAGGAACGAAGGTGAATGCATGATTCATTGATTCATTGATTGATTGGAGCGAAAAAGACGAAGAGAACCGCAATGGGAATACGGTGCCGCGCACGTGGTCGGTCACACTCTAAGCCTTTCCTCTTTTATTCATTCATTCATCTACGTAATCATCAATCTTATGCCGCATAATAATAAACTCACAAAATACTACTAGCATTTTCTTCCTTCGGTAGTTCGGTCCACTCTTTAATTTTAAGAGGTCTGCTTCCTTCTCGAGAATTCGGGACGAGTTCTAAGTTCTAGTTTCTTTCTAGACGTAGTTATTGGGTTCGAAGTTGATTTTTTATCAAATTCAGCATCAATTATTACTAAATTAACTAACATTTGATTCTCTTAAATTTTTAAATTTTATTTTCAATAATTGATTTAATTTAGAAAATGTATATAGATCATAAATTTCACTAGAATAATTCATGCTGTGTTTGGTAGAGAGAACCACAGTTTAATCTCGCAATTGTGTTTGAAAGGAGGGTTTGAATCATTTGATGTCATAATTCACTCCTGAACCATAGCTTAAACAGAAACAAAAAAATAAAGAATAATATGTGTAACTTTTTTTAGGCAAATGTTAACCACTGGTCTAGACATATAAAAAATTTAAATATAAAAATATTATCTTAAAAATTATGTATTCATCACTTTAAAAATTATTACACTTTAAAAATTTTATCTTAATTCTCAAATATATAAAAGTTTGTTAACTACACTAAATTGATCAATTTTGTACAATAGATCGAGACTAATTATTATATATACTTGTTATATTTATATGATATGATTTTGTTAGGACTAAATTGAAGTAAGAGTGAATCATCAAAAAAATTGAAGTGAGTGTGAGCCTGTGAGGAGTACGTAGTTTGATGATTCATTCCAATTTATATGATATAATGAATTCACATTGTCTTCTGAAATATTGTTGATGTCTTTTATAATAATTTAGTGACTTAGTTCTGAAATATTATATAGATATGCATATTGGCATGGTATAAGAATCAATTCATACATCTAAAATAAGTAAAATATGATCTCAAATATGAAAAATATTTCCTTTTGACAATCTAAAAAATTTGAATTTCTACACTACTCATTTTTTTCTAGTCTTTTCTTTATTTCTTTTTGTCATCATTTATATGAGTTGATCATTTGAATCCAAATATCCCTTACTATGAATTTAAACTTAAAGGTTATGTTGCTTAATAGAAGAACAAAGGCACAGTGCTGTGTTCATTCATGCTATTGACAAACTATAAACTTGAAATTCTACACCATTTTTAATGCAAAGACATGGAAGATGGAACAAGTACATTTATAATATGAAGATAGTGTAGGTAGGTAGCTAACAATGTCATGAAAATATAGTAATAATTATATACACCATGAGATATCTGCTGGGAAAGGAAATTGATATGAGGCAAAGTTAGTAAGAGTTAGGAAGCTTGATGCAAAAAACAGCAATTTATGATGTGGTTGGTATAACTTAACTCCATCCTAAAATTGTGATCATTCTTTTGTGCTCCTATAATATTTATTCTCATAATGCAACTACTTAAACCTTCAATATTGTAGCAGGAAAGAGCGATTTACTCTTTGTTTCTCCTCCTTTAACCAAAAACTATCTTATGTTTGGTGAAATAATGGAACACAAACAAGAACAAGACAGTGGTAACCAGAATAATAATATGTCTGGCAATGATATTGATGTTACTTTAATATCTCCGAAAATTCCGAAATCGGTTTCACCAGTTTCTTCTGCAGCTGAGGGGGAGACTTTAAAGCGGCCTCGTGGTCGGCCGGCTGGATCGAAAAACAAGCCTAAGCCTCCGATTATTGTCACTAGAGATAGTGCTAATGCACTGAAGGCTCATGCTATGGAAGTGAGTTCTGGCTGTGATGTGAATGAGAGTTTGTTGAACTTTGCAAGGAGAAAGCAACGCGGTCTTTGTATACTTAACGGTACTGGTTGCGTAACGAATGTAACGCTGCGCCAACCGGCTTCATCTGGTGCTATTGTGACCCTTCATGGTCGATTCGAGATTCTCTCACTGTTGGGGTCGATTCTTCCCCCACCGGCACCACCAGGAATCACTGGTCTGACAATTTATTTAGCGGGTGCTCAAGGACAAGTTGTTGGAGGTGCTGTAGTTGGTGCTTTGATTGCTTCAGGACCTGTTGTGATCATGGCTTCATCATTCATGCACGCTACTTTCGATCGTCTTCCACTCGAAGACGATGAACTTGCTGCTGCAATGCAGCAGAATCAGCATTACCAAAATGGACGCACGCAACATCATCTTGATATCTCTGACTTATATGCAGTGCCACAGAGCCTCCTCATGAATGGTGCAGTGCCTCCTGAGATATACTCTTGGGCACCAGGGAGAAACTTGTCAAAAACCTGAAACTCACATTCACAAAATACACTATAGGATAGTAGCTATAATGTCACCAAATTCTTGTACAATCAAGAGTATAAGAAGACTGACATTGCTAAACAATATCATATGCTTACTCTGTTGTACTACTATTATCAATCAATTGATTTAACAAATTAATAACTGCTATGTCTTTAAAAATCTTGAGGTCTATTTTTCACAAGCAAAACATGCATGCAACACAGAATATGAGATTCCATCCCTAGGCCTATCGGTAAGCATCCATATGATTGAGAGTATACTATTGAGTAAACTATAAAACATCATTTATAATTAAGCAAAACCTACATTCAAGTGTTCGCAATTTGTCGACTAAGAAAATTACCAAGATGATTGGAATAATTCAGGAACACATACTATAACAATAAGACAATAACAAGATAATAATGAAATGGAATTATTTATTTCAGTCATCAGTGGTATGAAATCCAATTACAAGATGAACTTTCTTTTTCTTTGTAAATCTATAAATTCCAAGAAATCTAAATGCATCTAAGTAACTTTATTAACAGGCGAACTGGATATTTAGATTGTACGATTCTAATCTATCTTCTCTATATTAAAGCTATTTCTTCTATATACATATTGATGTTAAAACTTTACTAGTTCATAATTTCACATATGATCAATCTTGAAATGCAAAACTGGAGTCATTCAATAAATGGTATATCTCTTGAGTCTTAGGATGCAGCCTTCCCCCAGCTAGAAACTCGTGAACCTCTCCATATAATTCAATTGAACTGCAACCCGGTTCTTTCTCTGTCGAGTTTTCCTTCATCAAAAGCCTTTGCTCCATTGCCTCTTCAAACTTGTTGGATGCGGCATGAACATTAGACATAAGTACATAACCACCTGCATCACTTGGATCTAACTCATAAACTCTTTGTGCAGCTCGTTTCGCAATCTCTACATTCCCATGCTTCCTACAAGAGGATAGCAAAGATCCCCATATAATGGCATCCAGCTGTAAAGGCATACCATTTATGAGTTCTTCAGCTTCTTCTAAGAGTGAAGCTTGACCTAGCACATCAACCATACAAGTGTAGTGTTTTATTGATGGTACAATCTTATACTTATCCATCATCAATGCAAAATAGTCCCTTGCTTTATCAACTGCTCCTAAATGTTTACAGGCAGTTAAAACACCAACGAAACTTACCGAATCTGGCTTTAATAATTTTGAAGATTCAAGCTTAGAGAATAACTCAAATGCTTCACTTTCATGACCATTCATGGCTAACCCAATTATAATCGAGTTCCAACATGATAACCCTCTTCTAGGGTATGTCATAAACACCTCAATAGCATTTTCAACAGACCCACATTTGCAATACATGTCAATTATTGCTGTGACAACAATAACATTCAACTCAAAACGATTCCTTTTTATATAATCATGAACCCATTTCCCATGTTGAAGTGCACCTAAATGAGCACAAGCATTTAGTAAACTCACCATTGTAAACTCACTTGGTTCAACACCTTCCTCTTGCATCTTATTGAAAAGTTCTAATGCCTCCATCAACTTCCCATTCCTAACATATCCACTAATCATAGAATTCCAAGTAAATGAAGTTCTTCTTATAGGCATATTATCAAAAAGCTTCCTAGATTCATCAATCTCACCACACTTAGCATAACCCATAATCATTGAATTATAAGCAACCACATCACAAAGTTCACTTTTTTCATGAAAAACTCTTTTAGCTTCACTCAATAAACCACTATTAGCATACATATAAATAATAGTATTATGAACAAATTGGTCACTTTGAAAACCCAATTTTAAAACCATGCCATGAAGCTGAGCTCCATGATGGGCATCACCCAATTGAGCATAAGCTTTGAAAACAGAAGGATAAGTCAAATGCTGAGGTTGAATATCAGAATACAACATATCAACAAAAAGTTTTATAGCAAATTGTGGTGTTGAGGTTCTAGAAAAAGCTCTTATAATGATATTCCAAGAATAAAGATTTGGGTTTGGCATTCTAGTGAACAGTTTGTAAGCATAATGAATGTTACCAGATGGTGAGGCACAGAAAGTGAGGACACGTGTGGAGGCAATTGGGTTATGAGAAAGGCCAGTTTTGATGATTTGAGGGTAGATTTTTTGGAAGTCTTTGATGGTGAAGCAGTGATTTTGAAGCATGGTGAGACATGAGTGGTGAGAAATGAGGTTGGATATGGAAGGTGGTAGTGGTGGTGGTGATTGAGAAAGTGCAGAACAATGAGTTAACATTGTTTGTGGTACTTAGTTTGGTTGGGAAACAGATAATGAAGATTTTGTAACTACAAGTGTCAGCGGATAATGGAAATTGTCTTTGGTTATCATAGCTTCTTTTGTTTGATTCTTTGTTTGGGATGTGGGTTATACTTATACTTGTGGTGTGTTCCACAAGTTGTTCATGGTAGATTAGTACTAAAAATTTATCACATAGTGTTAAGATTTCTGAAAATTCGATTGGAGGGGAGAACTCGCTTTATTTTTCACATAAATTTTCGATAGAGATTAGTCATCGTTAACGGCGTTACAAACTTGGTACTAAATATCAATATCATGGTAATCCAAAAAAATAAATAAATCCATCAATGGTAAATTTTAGGAGTAAAAAACTACAATCCTTATTATTTGTATGATTAAACATGCGATTGGTTGGTATCGATTCAATGTGAATTAAATATTCATTTTTTAACTAAACGTTAGTCGATCCAGTAGTGATTGACTTTGATCTTGATCGACATTAAAATTTGCCAATACATTTTTTTCTTTTACTCAAAGTTTTGTTTATACTTGTATATCCCTTTCTAATTGTCCTACTATAAGTAGTGATAAGTTCCACTAAGCCTATATACTGATAACCAAAGACTCTAACTAGATTAACATATGTACTACTTCTTCAATGACATCCGAGTTAAGTTGTGGTGGGAATTCAATGACTTAGTTACAAACAATTAGCTTAATTAGTTGAAGAAAGTTTGACTTATCTACCTATGAAGAAAAAGAAACAGTGACATAAGACATGAGCTGGGATGCAACATCATGTGCACCGTTCAGACATGTTGAATCAGTTAAAGTGAAATTTTTTATGAACAAAAATTATAGTACAGTCAAATTGCAGTAATAAGTAAGGCCACTTTTGCTTCTGTGTCCACACAAGTCACAGTCAAGTAACAACTCAGTTATAATACCACTTTTGCTTCTTATTTATAATCAAAGGGAAAATTAATGTGGCTAAACTGTTTTCATAATTTTTTTTTGGGTACATAGCTGTTTTCATAATTTATTATAAAAGTATATTAAAGTAAGTTAGAAATATAATTTATTATAGTTTTTCTATAATTTAACATTGTATGCTCAAATTAAAAATTAAACTTAAAATCTTCGTTACGCTATAAGAATTGCGACATCTTTAAAGTAAGGCAAATGCTAACGACTAGTAATAACTAACATTTGTCTATATAAAAAATACAATACTACCTTATATATAAAAAAAAAATACAATACTACCTTATTATTTGCTAAGAATAAATGAGAACAAGAGAAGAAAAGGAAATTAAGAAGTCAATAAAAGGGTAAAAAAGGGAAGAATAGAAAAAGAGGGGGAGAAGAAGTCTCCTCCACAATTGTATTTGAGATGAACTAAAATTATTTTATATTAGAATTTGTTTCGAATCGGATTAATCGACCTGATAAATTAAATATTGGTGATGAAAAAAAACATAGAAAAGAAAAATGTATACATCAGCAGCACCATCATTACAATCATCACTAACTAGCCCACAATCACAACCTATATTCTCAAACATTTCTTCCTTTACTTTCTTATCAACCTTCTTCCCCACTTTTCCCCTCCTTTTTGCTCTTTCACCCTCCAACTCTCTTCTGCACCACCACCTCATCTTTGTCCCACACACTCTGCCACTACCAATATATACACTTTTAGTTGAACTTGCATCATTATTTTCCCACAAAACATTCAACAAAAAGTAAGAAAAAAGAAGAAGGAGAAAGTGTCACAAAAAGAGTAGAACAATAAGATGCAAAGAAGTGTATGTTACTATGCTATTTTCCTCCTGATGAATCAAATCCTTTGTTCAGGTGATTTTCTTTCTTCATTTCTTCTATTGTTCTGATATGAGTTACAAAGTTGCTTCATGGTTTAATATATATTATTTCTTAACTCTCACATTTTGTTCTGTTTTTTACCCTTTTGAATCCTTAAACCACAAGATGATTTTCCTTCTAGGATTTCATTGCATTATTCTCTTAGTTTTTTAGTTCAACTAGCATAGTTATATATACATTTTGGACTAATAGGATGCAATCCACTTTTTGGTTTCTTTCTGTTGGAATTTAGTTCATTAAATGTATTTTTGGTTTCAGAAACCAAAAAAACATATGTCAAAATCACGGTGATCCACTGTAATTTTGCAGAAACTTCGTAGTACAAGTTTTAGAAAATCACACTAGACCACTATAATCTAACATATCGACTCTGATACCAAACATAAGTGAAATGGCCTTGACAAATGACAATGTTGTTGTCTCATCAATTTTTCAGTCACATATTTTAATTAGATCCTCCAAGCAATTAGTAATAGTATAGAGAAATTTGAACAAGTCATTTTCATTAAGTATCATGTTTCTAGAGTTTCACATTGAGCAGTTGCATCCAACCTTTTCTCCAGTACTTCCACATGCAGTTTCTTGAAATCATAAAAGGGACCAACTACCTTTGACTCTTATAGAGTCTCTCAGTAAATAGGTTACCCTACATGTCTCGATTTTCCAATCTAAAAGATGCTCTATATAATAGAGATTAGAGAGGTCTAATTAAGAGCCTAATCTAATACTATTCATTAACTACAATTTGTGTCCAAATATACACTTGGTAATTGTGGTTAGCGACATTTAAAGTCGTTGTTAACCGTACAATTTGTATGTAATGAATGGTTAATGAGTTGCGAGATAGCCTGAATATATGTTTATGAAATAGAGCTAACCCTTACCATATAAGTCGGTTTTGTAAGGATGAGTTAAGCACCAACTCTTAATTCTAAGATGGTATCATTGCCTCTGTACAATTCCTTGGACCGCCTGTTATCAGATTTATGATCGGGTCATTCACCATTTATATCTGCGCACCAAGCCCAATAGTTATGGGTGCGACGGGGGTGTTGAGAAATCTCACATCGGTTGCAAGATAGCCTAAATATATGTTTATAAAATAGAGGTAATTTTTACCTTACAAACCAGTTTTGTAAGGATGAATTAAGCTCAACTCTCAATTCTAAGATTATTATATTCACCGCTAAATGTGAATACAAATTATAAGTCTAAGTTTTGCATATGTTATTTTCAATTTTATAAACAGAACAAACAAAGTAATTCAATTATGATTTCAAATTCAGGTTCAAGTAGGACAGAAAAGGAAGCACCAAGAAATGCTAATGTACCACTAAGATATGAAGTGAAACAAAAATTTACTACAATCCAAAAAGATATTACAACTCCAATTACTACCATACCAATAATTTCAACACCTGATCCATTTTTCAATCCTAATTCCAATTCCAATCCAGATACAGTTTCTCCAACTTCAACACTTCCATACACTAATCCAAACACATTGAATACTTCTCCAATATCTTCTGGTTCAAGTTGGTGTGTTGCAAGTCCAAGTGCTTCACAAATTGGTTTACAAGTTGCATTGGATTATGCTTGTGGATATGGTGGCATTGATTGTTCATCAATTCAACTTGGTGGAAGCTGTTACAGTCCAAATTCTATACATGATCATGCTTCTTATGCATTCAATAAGTATTATCATAAGAATCCTGTTCCAAATAGTTGCAACTTTGGTGGAACTGCTGTCATCACTAGCACTAATCCAAGTAAGGCTTTTACTATATTATAATTATCATTGCAACTTTTGCATCTTTATACTATTTAATTCACAATATGGACATGTTAATTAGATTGAGAATGATAGAAATTATAAGTTTAAGTTTAGTGTAGGGTCATTTTGGATTTGTTTATTCGAGTTTATCTACTGACATAAACATTTGTGGTATTGTTTGAAACAACTTATGAAAACGGCTTATGACAAGTTCATTAATTGTTTTTGGTTGTTTGCATAAACTTTGCATGATTGATAGCTTATGATAATAGTTTATGGTTTTGACTTATTTTATCTGTTATTATAGGAATAACTTTTAAATAAGCACTTATGTAATAAGTGTTTATGCAATAAACATTTAATTAATTTGTTTCACTAAACAATATATGTATATATTGTTGCTAATGAGGGCCAAGGCCCATAACATCCTCATGTTTCTAAAAAATAACTCATCTTAAGACTTTGTTTGACAATGCCAAATTTTGAACTTATGACTTATAGCGTATAAATTCATTTTGGAAAAATACATCTATTTAGTAACCTTTTTTTTCCTCGCGGGCTTATATCTTATTTTTACCAGTTTATAGTTTATTTTGATAAACTAATTGAATTAGCTTATAGCTTATCTTTTTTCTTCCAATTTTACCCATATTATTTTACTTGAAAACAAATTAAATATTTTTTATACATTTCTTTTATATCATTTCATATTTATAAAGTAGTTCAACCATTAATTTTATCAAACAGTATAAATTCAATTAGTTAGCTAATCCGCTATAAATTATAAATTCATCTTTTATAGGAAAATATGCTCTAATATGTTTAGTACAAAAAAAATGAGGGGCAGGAAAAGTAGAACTCTAATATGTATCAAATTGGTGCACAGCCTTTGGTTGGTAATAACTTAAGACATGTGATTGTTGGTTTCCATGTTGAATGGACTATACAGAAAAGAAACTTTCTATTGCATTTTTTGAATAGAGTTTGTGGTTTGAGGATATAGGAAGCTACTAAAGTGCTACTACCTGAAACAAAAGTCCAACTTTTTCTACTTTTGTTGGAAGTAGTATCTCAAAAAGCCTCTTTTTTTTTTGTCACAGATGTTTGGAAGTATTGCTCTTCATTACATTTTTTCCTCCTTAAATCATGCATAAATAAATAATATAAATACATGTGATTGGCATAGAGAAAATAATATAATATTTAAATCATGTCACTTGGATTCAAAATGGAGTGACATCAATAACTATATATGTTTGTTTGCACAAAAATACATGGGAATGAAAATATTAGGTAAATATCTTAGTTTTTTCTTGAGTGCAAAAAGAGGCTAAGAGGGCAAAGCCCTATCATTTTCACTTGTTTTATTATGGAGAATAAAATAGAGGGGAAGGAACCAATAATAAATTGATCAAAGTGATAAGGTCTTGAGCTTCTTAAACATGTGATCAGGAATGGTAAAAATGTCGTACCTATATCATTGATTAAAAAATTGATTAAAAATGTCGTACATAAAATTAATCAATGGTATTTTCATATTATTATCGTTACAACTATCAACTGAGTTGTCTATACAGTATTAGAAAAAGAAATCATTTTATTTTGGTTGTTGAGAACTTTGATGATCTTATTTATTTACTTGTTTTAATTTGTAGGCACAGGAACATGTCAATATCCATCTACAAGGTGAATTTTTCAATCTTCTAGACCCATATCAATAAATATTCATAAATTTTAACTATTGGTGTTTAATTAAAATTAATATTGTAATTGCAGTACAAGTTCATCAATCTTGAACACGACAAACTCAATTGGTGCAAATGTCTTTGGCTCAGTCCCAGTGCCCACCAATCCCTCTCCCTCTGCGGCCCCTCAAACATTTAACACCTTTGCATATTTTTGTATCATTCTATGGATAATATTATTTCTGGAAAATTATTTTTCCAAAATTTGCAATTTTGAAAAATATGGATATGAGAGCTACATTTTGCTGATTTAATTAATTTTTTTAGAGACAGAAAAACATATACTTACAAGAGTACCATCCGTACAAACATACATATAGTCCGGTTAGTAGTTTTCATAGACATTATTAGAGGAATCGGTGTTTAAACTTTAGATTCATTTTTTCCTTCTCTACGCTTAAAGTGTGTGAATCTAATTACTACTCCCTCCGTCCCAAAACTATTGTCCTTTTAGAGTTGTGCACGTAGATTAAGAAACAACAAAGATTGATAAGTTAAGTCTCTTTTACCCTTATTTTATTAAGAAAAAGAAAATATATTTAATTAATGGTTTAACTTTTGTAAGGATACAAATGGTAAACTAATTTTAATTTTACATTGATTTCCGAAAAAGACAATAGTTTTGGGACAAAAATAAAAAGCTAAAAGGACAATAGTTTTGGGACGGAGGGAGTACCGTAATATGTTCCTTGACCAATTTAGAAGTGCAGATAGTAGCCCTTTTGAGCTAAATTAATCAAGATTTTGTGTTGCTAGTAAAATTGATACTTTTTTTGAAACAGTAAAATTAATACTATTAAACTTTAGTTTTTTAAAACAAAGAAAAATTTTATTTTTTTTTAATTTACAAATTTAAAAATTATTTCCTTAAATCACTAATTTGATCACGTAACATGATTATATTTGGTCATATGTGACATCTTATACAAAAGTTAATAAACTTGTGAGACAAGACAATTATGTGTTCTTTGGCTGAGACAATTATGCTTAGAGACATGTAAGTCTCACAAATTTTGATAATAATGCCAAAATATAGACATTTAGTATGTTGAACCCCACCAGCTAAATCAAACTCCAAAAGTCTAATTTCATTGTTTAGTAAACAATATTTAGGAATGGATTATGTTTTCTGTGTAGTTGAATTGGAACTACCATTTACAATCACCTTTAACACAAACACAAAAAAAATTAAAATTAATTGGGAACTTTTGTAAAATGAGAGTTCACCTTACAAGATAATAATGACAAACTATATTATCAAAAAATGAAAATGTACTATCAAAATATGAAGATTGAAATGAATACACTGGCCAAGATGAGCTGGGGAAAAACCAAGTGTTATGAGAAAATTAAACCTGTGTGCCATGGTCATGGTCCTATTTGTGGGAGTGGGTCATGATGTATTTTTCATTTTGGTCCTATTAGTGTGGGTCATATATATATAAAGAGCTTATCTTAATTTTGTGAGTGACACCCCAACAATAACAATTGCCAACTTCAGCATTCAGAACTTGTCACGTGCACTTTTTTTTTACCCATTTCATCATTCACTGCACATATTTATTCTCTCCACAGTTACAGCAACTTACAGTTTGACTGCAGTTTATGTATCCAAATACTCTAGTTCTCCTTCTAGTACTTTTACAAATTCTGAAAAATTGTTTTACTTTACAACTCTTTGATATATAGAATAATTTTATGTGGTTGGGATTCATATTGTCTTAAAACTATAGAGACAAATTAAATCAAGTCCTACTCCCACATGCTAAAGCCATCAAAATTTAGACCGTTCGATTTTTGATTAATGTGGTGGAGATTTAAACCGTTTGATTTTAAATTAACGGTTGAAATCTATTAATGGGTAAAATGCGTAAGAATAGTGAAACAAGTTGAAATTCACATATTTTCTCTGGCCACAAATATAAACAAAATTGATTTTTTTTAGTTCATTTGACTAAAGATGTATCTGGCTCATAATATGGATCAGATACATCAACAGTTAAATGAATCAAAAAAATTAATTTTATTTATATTTGTGGCCAGAGGGAGTATGTAGTAGACTAATAGTAGTTTCACACAAATAATGACACATGGACAAGTAAATTTATTAGTAGTCTACCAAAAAATTAAGTAACTTCATGTCAAAGCTACATGAACACATTTATTTCACCAACGATGGATGCTTATATTATTATGTGAATTCTGAAATCTTTTCACCAAATGTATGTGTATGTATGTCATCTAAAATTAATGTAGGTTAGGTCAAAAACCGTCAACATATTCAACCGCTTTCCGTACAAGTCAAGTGATGAAAAACAATTCAATTTCACTTCACAATAGGATCTTATACATTCATTTATTCATCAGAATTCTAACCATTAGATGACAAAAGAAAATTAATTACTATTACTATTGTATATGTTGGTGGATAAAGCAGTAAGAAAGTGAAAAATACGTTAATTCAATATTATTTAATTTAATTTACTCAACTACAAACAGTTAATTAAACAGATACGTTTGATTAGATGTTGTTCAATTAACCAGCTACTAACAGAAAACTTGTGTCATAAATGAGACAAGGATGGATCGGGGATGTTCATTATTCTAATAACCTTTTTTTTTTCATTTTTAAAAACTAGCTAGCAAGTAGCTATAGTACTATCTCCATTCCAAAATATACGACGTTTTGACTATATCGCATAAATTAAGAAATGTAAGTAATAATGTTGTATGAAAAAGAGAAATTATAAGTAAGTTTATAAAATTATCCTTCATTAATGATATGAAAAAGATAAATTGTAGAGTTGAAAAAAGAAAGAGAAACAAATAGTTAAAGGTGTAATAGACAAAATAATATTAAATGATTCATTGTTAATGTAAAGCGACATATATTTTAATTTGATACAATTTTTTTTCCAAACGATATATATTGGTCCGGAGCGAGTAACTTTTAATAATGCATAAAAAGTTTTAGAAGAGATATTAATGTGTGTTTAGTTTAGCGGTAGACAAAATTGATTTCTATAAAATTGATTTTAATAAAATTGAATTTTAAAGAATTAATTTATGTTTAGATATATTTATGTAAAAGTGAGTTGACATATGTTGGATATGTTTGGATTTATTTTAACATTAAATAATATGAAACGATGATATAAAATATGATTTTAAGTTAGAATAGACATTTGTGTCAAAAAAAAAAAGTTAGAATAGACATGTCACAGTCACACTATACTTTAAAAAAAAAATGAAGTTTAAAAATCTAAGGGCATATGTTAATATTGCCTTAATATTTTTAAAGAAAATATTAACATATGTCTTTGGTGTATATGTTAGTATACTAAAAATAAAAAATATGTATTGAAAATTATACATTTTATATATTTTTAAGTTAAAAAAAATATTATTTTTAAAATATAATTTTTATTAGTAGAATCCTTAATATGTGCCCTTAGATACATGTTAACATAACCCAAATTTTTTAAAGTCTAGTTCAACCAACTTTCACAGTACAAAACTACAAATTAGTAAGATTGATGATTTTTTTATTTATTTAAAAAAGTTTATGAGGATTTATTTAAAAAGGTTGGTGAAACTAAATGTGAAAAGTATTAACCTAATTATCCCTTAGTATTTTTTTGTTTCTTAACTACTCTCTTTATTTTAATGGGTTTAAGTATTCTCTTAGCATTGTGTCAAATAAAATATTCCCTTAGCACAATTGTGAAATACTAACTAAGAGTTTGTTTACTTTGAAAAAGTATTTTTACTCAGCATGACTAGCGCGGGTCTTGCCCTTTAATTTGTGGGGTACTCTTTAAAAACTTTGTTTTTCTCCTTACATGATTGGAGAAAATGCAAAAAGAAGAAAAACCATCTCGATTGACTCTATATATCTATCTATCTATCTACTAACAAAAGAAAATAATATGCCATGGAAATGTCCAAAATACTCTACTTCATTTTTTTTTGACACATTTACAATTTAGGAGCATTTAATGTCTTTTTACATAAAAAGTTAATTTTATATTATTTTTATATTCTAAACATAAATAATAATATTTTAGGTCATAGATACTCATATTTCTATTAATATATAATATTTTAGGTCACGAGTACTTATATTTTCATTCATATATAATACTTTAGATTTTTTCACCTTTTTACATATTACACGGTAAGAACACATTATACACTAATACGAAAATCTACTTTTTTTTTGTCATTTATATAGGTAAGTACATTTTTTTAAAAATAAATAAAACTTTTTTAATTATTTCTACGGATACCTAATTATTTTTTTATTTCTACGGATATCTAATTTTTTATGATATTTCTATGGAGGTATTTATGTTTATATATACGAAAAATCATTTGATATGTTATTGAGACTCATCAAAATTAAAAATTTATACACATTATACACTAATACGAAAATCTACTTTTTTTTTGTCATTTATATAGGTAACTACATTTTTTTAAAAATAAATAAAACTTTTTTAATTATTTCTACGGATACCTAATTATTTTTTTATTTCTACGGATATCTAATTTTTTATGATATTTCTATGGAGGTATTTATGTTTATATATACGAAAAATTATTTGATATGTTATTGAGACTCATCAAAATTCAAAATTTATACACATTATACACTAATATGAAAATCTACTTTTTTTTGTCATTTATATAGGTAACTACATTTTTTTAAAAATAAATAAAACTTTTTTAATTATTTCTACGGGTACCTAATTATTTTTTTAATTCTACGGATATCTAATTTTTTATCATATTTCTATGGAGATATTTATGTTTATATATACAAAAAATCATTTGATATGTTATTGAGACTCATCAAAATTAAAAATTTATACACATTATACACTAATACGAAAATCTACTTTTTTTTGTCATTTATATAGGTAACTACATTTTTTTAAAAATAAATAAAACTTTTTTAATTATTTCTACGGGTATCTAATTTTTTATAATATTTCTATGGAGGTATTTCTATTTATATATACGAAAAAATATTTGATATGTTATTGAGACTCATCAAAATTAAAAATTTATGTGTTTTTATTGAATATTGTAAAATTTTGAAGAGTCTCATGAACATATTAAATGATTTTCAAGTTTTTAATTTTTTTTGTATTAATGAACTATATGATATAAAGTTTCAGTCTAATGGATGATTTTGTAAACTTTGATACTTAACATACTATTTTAATATGGAGACTTAATTTATTACTAGTATAACTTACCCGTGCAATGCACGGGTTAATATTTAAATTTATAGTATAAATTATTAAAATTAAAATAAATTAGTTGAGATATTAATTTTTTTAATTTAAGTTTTTTTTTTAAATTTAAGTTAATTAATGTAATTTTTGTCAAATAATTTTATTTTTCCAATTACTTGTGAAATTAATTTTATATTTCTATTATTTAAATATAAAAATAATATATATTTAAGGATTTTAAAGAGATAAAATAGGGTGGAGAGTGATCTTCTGCTCCCCGTTTTGAACAATATCATATTTCATTTCTAGTCCCCATTGAAATTACAAAAAAGATAGGTCGTGTATTAATATATGAGTATAAATATTGATCATCGTGTAAATTATAAAATAAAAAAACATTCATATTAATATGAGTGTAAATATATGTCGTACTATAAAAAATGGGTTTTCCGTATTAATATGTGTATAAATATGTAAGTTCCTATAAAAAAAGTATTTCGTCCCGTATTAAAACATTGTAAAAAAAATATAATTCTGTAAAAATTACGACAAAAAAAACCTGTACATGAGTATAAATATAGCTCCTATAAAAATTATAAAAAAATATATATAGTCATCGTATTAATATATGGTTACAAATCTAGATCCTGATAGCAATATACGTTCTCGTGAAATTATAAAAAAGTCTTCGTATTAGTATATGGTTTTTATTTTTATATTACGTAGACGTTCATTTAATATTGATTTTATTCAAATATGAAAAATAATACAAATAATGTAAAGATTTAAAAGGATAAAATACTCTAGAGGGTGTGATCTCCCACTTTCCGTTCTCAATAATATAATATTTTCTCTCCCGTCTTCGTATAAATTATAAAAAAAATATATAGATGATCATGTATTGATATATGAATATAAATATAAGTCTCGTGTAAATTAAAAAAAAAAAGAAGACACGTGTATTAATATATATTAGTATAAATATTGATCCCGTATAAATTAAAAAAAATCCAAGTATACTAAAATATAATAAGTGTAAATATAATAAGTGTAAATATTTTTCATAAGCAATAAAATAAAATATCATAAAATTGCTTAAAAAATAATCATAAAAATATAATTTTAGTTGTTTGTGGAAATCGAGCCGTGTGGTATTGAGCAACTTTAAATTTCTGAGACAGTTATCCCACCCTTTGAGGTGCCTCCAATCTGGCGAGGGATTAGTCACTGCGTTCGGCGGTGGATACCCCGGTCTCAACAAAAAAAAATCAAAACGTGTATCTCATACTAAATTTTGTTCGTGAGAGAGACATATATGAAACACATAAACTTTGGTTCATTATAGATTATCCTGTGAAATTTTGTTCATGAGAGAGACATCCGTAAATATATATTATAGAGATAGAGATTATAGAAATTAGTACTTTTTAAAAATTATGGTTAGTAACAATTAAGTAAAAAATTACATCATAAAAATAGATTTTTTTGTTGTAGGTGAGAATTGAACCATGTTCCTTTTGCTACAACTCCTAATTAAATCTACATAGTATAAGTACAAATATATATCATAAAAATAGATTTTTTGTTGCTGGTGAGAATCGAACCATGTTACTTTTACTAAAGCTCTTAACTAAATCTAAGTAAAATAATATAAAATTAGAAAAGTGTTGCTGGAGGGAATCGAAGGGAGTATATTTAGCTTGCCTAATTGCTTAAAACTTGAAGCCTTAAAATCTTGCCACATAGACATGTGAATACTTGGTTGCTTGCCACGTTGGATAATGATCGGGAGAGAGACATCCGTAATTATATTATATAGAGATTGTTCTTTTTTATAGTTTGTTGTATTTTATGTCTGCGGAGATCTATTTTCTTACACATATAATAATATGTACTTATAACATTGAATTTTCTTTCTTAATGTGCGTAGTGCGACACCCGTGCTGCAGCACGAGTCTCCTACTAGTATGTATATATATATATATATATATATATATATATATATATATATATATATATATATATATATATATAATTTCTTAGTGTCATGTATCTTTTTGTGTCTCCCTCTCTTATTCTAAATTAAATATTGTTTTCCAAACTAATATATTTCTATTATCTACAAATTAAACAAATATAGTTTATACAAAATAGTATATAGTATATAACAACTTAAATAATATATTTGTCAAAAAAAACTTAAATAATATTTACAATATTGTCTTTATTTCATATTCCATTTATTCTCTATTTGATTCAACTCTCCTCTTCCATCTCTTCCTTCCACACATTCATTCTTCAAACAAAACTTAACATTTTCAATGATGTTTCTAGTCAACTTTCAAAACTATCTTTAATTTTTTGACATCATTTCGGATAAACTTCTCAAACAATGGCAATGTCTAAAGATCACCTAACTCACCTAAGTATATAGTATGTTCTAACTGGTCCCCCCAAGACTTTATATTTGGCTCTATTTTAGTATCCTACCTAGACAATTCTCATTTGTTATGGGTGAATGATGAGAAATGTATATTCATAAATAGAGATTTACAAGAAAAGAAACGAGAGAGAAGGTAATAAATACAAATTTCTTTATTTTAGACAATTTTCATTTTCAATTTTTAATTTTAGTTTCTATAAAAAAATCATCACGTGGTAGAGACACACTGAATGTTGATATGATGTGTCAACACTCAATACTATGGAGGTAGTGTCAACGTGTCTCGTTAGTGTCACATATCATCTGTCATCTAATTATAAAATTGTCACGTTATATTATCTCGTACATGAAAATAATGACGTGTATATTTCTAATCTCCATGCCATCAACTTTTTTGAATGGAAAGTCGACGTCATAGATTCAAAAAGAAGATATATAATTGAAACCAAATCATTTTTACTTAGATTAAAAGCAAAAGTTACTATATTTCTAAGAAACATATTTAAACCTTTAAAATGTATTCAATAGTTTTTTTACTTGAGCTATATTAATCAAATGTTTTAAAAATGTTATTAAAAAGTAAATGTTTATATGAAAATGTTATTATATACCGACAATCAAAATTTCTGATTAAATAATATACTCTCTCAAAATGAACAAGTTATTTACATAAATACTACACATGAACTCATTATTTTCTTGAATCAATAAGATTAATGTGTCTACCTACCTATCAACATCACACACACAAATGAAACCATTTTGTGGTGTATGTAGATTTTTCATTTTTTTTCAATTATCACATAAATGAAATTCTATGACTCTTACTAGAAAACAGAATTTTGAGGAAATGTATGATTTATGTGTACAACTACTGCATTACAGTACCTTTTAATAAATAAATACTTACAAGAAAAATTATTTTTTATATATGATGTTTACACATTGAAAATGAAACTTTTCCTAAAAAAGTGTAAAATGTATTTACTTGTAAAATGTATAAAACCTTCCTAACTTTTTAAGTGTATTTTTAGGAATTAGGCAAATTTTTAGAAATTAGGCAAACTTTAGTTTCTTTTAACCAACACTTTTTTAGTCTAAGTGTTTTAAAAATCTAACCAAACATCAAACCAATAAACTTTTTAGCTTAATTCAACTTCTTTAAACCATTTAAAATGTGATGAAATCACAATTGAACTAATCACACGTCCTAATCCTAGATATGTCATTAACATTTCAACCGGTTAAACCATTTAAATTGATTTAATCTTTAAAGCAAATAAAAACATTAATGTGAGGCCTAAAAGTACTTTGTACATGAATATGCAAATCACTTTCATATCCTTAATAAATTCATAAATGTCATAATCAAGTAATCCACATTAACAAAACAAAACCACAAATTAATTAATTTGAATCCAAAATAAAAAAAAATAAACTAAAGTATACAAAAGATGAACTAATTTCAAAAGCATACTATATATATATGATGATCATCAAGAGCATTTTTTGCAATTAATTTGTTGAACAATCCCTTCATTTCCTGCAAGCATCAAATACTTGTCCCTCCTAGTTAAATTTGTACACTCAAATCCCAAAGCATCACCCAATTTTTTCTGAATATAATTAGCCACTTCAACACTTGACTTTCCACCAGCACATGTAAGTTCTTTAGGTACCTTCCCAAGAATTTGAATATGATAACTAGGCTTAGGATTCATCAAGAAAAATATAGGATCCAAACACTTCAAACCACTTGCAGTTGTACCATAAAACATGCTGACATGAGTATTCATTGCCACTGGCACTATTTCATCAGCTAACTCAGCAAATAATGAACTAAACCTTAACAAATATGGTTCTCTACATGTTGTTCCTTCTGGACAAACAACTAAATCACCTTCACTTAATAACTTTTGCATTGTTTCGCCGTCTTGTTTTCTGTCTCTTGTTAACCTCACTGTCTTAATCGGCGCTATGAACTCCGAAACTTTACTTAAACTATATGTTACCGCCGTTAAGGGTTTCGCCAATGTTGTACTTAGAAAAACAGGATCTAATAATGTTCTATGTGTGCATACAAACAAAACACCTCTGTTTTGTTCTGTTTTTTTAGGGACATTACCTTTCATGTTAATATCTATGCCACTCCATACTCCTAATTCAAGTGCTAATTTATAAGGAAGGAAAATACCAATAAGGATTCTATAAATTGCTAAAAAAATTCCAAATGGTAACCATATGAACATGTAGAGTGTTGATGAAGGTGTTGGCAAGAATGCTAATCTTCCATCATGAAAAATTATTGGTTTAATTTCTGGATATTTTTCCCTTAGCATGATTGAGTTTTGAGTACTATTCTTGTTTTCTTCATTGTTAACCACATAAGCTTCCTGTCATAATCATGTTGAGCTGGAATTAGATATAACACATCAACATAATTAAAAAACACATGTGTACTAAATTAATTATATAAAAAACATGTGTACTAAATTAATTATGTTCTAAATGCAATTAGATTTGTACTATTTTTTGTTGTTGTACTAAACAAAATTAAAATTCCTTGTAAGGTACTAAGAATTTTTTTTATTCTTCGATATCGAACTCAGTTTACAACGCTCACACGTTCTATGCACCAAGTATTTGTACTATACTACAGTAGTTAGAAAATGATAATGTGTTAGACATCGAAAAATACACAAAAAAAAAAATGGTCCTTAGCGTATAAAGATTTTTATTTTTTTGTATTAACCATCTGGTTTCTCGGAGAAAATGGTCGCTAAGCGAGTTTAATTAAGAAATAGTATTAAAACTTCAAAAGATTAGAGCTAATTTGAAACTTACCTTGCAAGATGAAATGAAAAGATGATCATGTAAACTTGAAGTTCCAATTCCAATATCAGGTTTTCTATCACCAAAATAATCTTTAAGTGCTCTATGTTTCATGACTAAGCAAGAATTAGCAACAAAACCAGTGAAGTAGCAACCAATAGTGTTTAACTCGGTCCCTATAACATCACCGACACTCAAATATTCTTTCAAAAATCCTTCAACCATAACTCTAGGAACACTTGTGATAACAACTTTTGAACCTGTTGAAGCCATAATCTCATAAGCTTGAAGATTAAGATTCTCTAAATAAAACTTTGGTAAAACAGCTCTTGAAACATTTTCCATGTCTTTTATTTTCAAACCACAAAAAGTGATAAAAGTCATCACTTTTAGCTTAAACTCATAATCACAAACCATAAGTAAAGGACAAGATATAAGCAAGAAAAATGCTCTAAAAATGCTACCACCTTCAAAAGCAACTAGCATGAAAAATGGAAAAAATGAATGAGTTTTCAAGAGAACTCTATGAATGTCACAAACAAGTGTTTGTGACATTCTACCTTGTAAATCACATTTTGTTATACTAGGAAACGAACAAGGTTGATGAGGTGGTTTAGATGAAAGATAAGCTAAATTAAAACCATAACTTTTCATTTTTCTTGCAGCTCTATAATATGAATTAGCTAGTAATTGGTATAAAACCAAATCTACTAGCCTTAGAAGCACCATTGGAAACATCATGAAGAAAAAGAAAAAAAATCTCTTTGTTGATGATTTTTTGAGAAAGCAAAAAGTAAATGGAATTTAAGATTAAGGATATAGGAATTGGAATATGTGTATATGTGGTGAAGAGAAAAGTGTACAGATAGTAATATTTATAGAGTCATTAAAGGAGTGATTGTAGCATTTGGTTAACCACACAGTTGGCATTAACTTCACCTTTCACATTTTCATTTTGAATTGGTTTTAGAATTTTCATTTTCATTTTTTAGTAATAGTATATTTGAAAATTTTTATTTTCATGCTAGTGCTTCCAACATGTTGCCAGATAGTAATAATGTTTAATAGAGTAGGTAGGTTAAAATGTTGGTGACCGCCTTTGAGAGTTTTGGTTAACATTTTTTGAATAAGGTTAGACCAAGCACACACTCTATCCTGCCAATTTTAAATGACATTACATTTCAAAATTTAACTGTGCGCAGATGATATGATACGAGTTTTTTTTTTCGGTTTAATGATAAGTTTTAAGTTTGAATTCAACTTTAAAACTTTTGAGAAATTTTTTTGTCATTCATTGTGATTCTACTTGAATAGAGAAATTGTTCTGTGCAGTACAGTTGCGCAATAAGGATAACATGTTTATACACAGAAAAAAAATGCATATGAATGAAATACAAAGTAGAAACACCTTTCAATTTAGACGAATTTTAGTGTCAAATACGCGTCAGTGTCCAATAGTACAAATCAACACATTCTTATGCAATTTTCTTTTGCTATCCATATCACATATGACTATATGAGCCAATAAAAAGTTAGATAACCAGCATCATTGGATAAATTGACTTTTCAATTAACCAATTTTATAATCTTGTTTGGTCAAAATGCTGCTTCCAGGAGGAAACTACTAGTGCTACCTTTTGTTCTTGACTCATAGCTACTTTTATGCATTGTATGTCAGAGTTTGACTTTTGTTCACACATTCCCAAGGCTGTGTTACTGATCATACGCGTTTGCCAGGCTCAATCGCACGTTTTCTAGTTCCTACCGTGAAAAGTAAAAAATATTTATGTTTGGCTTTCTCATCCAAAAATCAATTCTTATTGAAGCTGCTAATCCTAGCTTTTGCGATGAGGTGAATCGATTTTGGAATTCAAGAGTGTGTCAGCATATTTATTTTTCCTCAATTACCCTCTATTGATTTGTTGTTCTGTTGTTGATGGTTTTCCATTGACATTGTTGTTGTTCTGCGGCTGTTAGTTAGTTAGTTAGGTTGAAGAAGGAAGAAGAAAACTATTGGGCTATATTACTTTGACCCGGCCCATTAAATTATTTGTGTTGTTTTGAACCAGCAACTACTTCTTTTATTTTAGTCAAAAAAAAAAAAACTACTTCTTTTATTTGTAGGAAACATGCTTAAATCCCTCATCTTTTTTAAATAAATAATAATTAATTACATATGAATAGAAGGTAATCGGCTAACAAGCTGCGCCGCTACCCCTTTTTGGATTGCAAAACTCATTCTTTTAAAAACAACATCCATAGACCTAGGAGAAACAATGTTGCTATGCATGACCTTTTGAACTCTATTTAAAAGATCCACAGCCTCTGGAGCTAGAAAACCAAAAGTGTCAAATGCAAATGGTATAAAAGCATGTTGATTATCCGAACATGCTTTTCCGTGTTTAGCAACTTTGCTTGAAGCAGCTTTGAGGGCCGCTTGTCCCACAATGAAATCGTGAGTCCTCAATCCTACAAGTGGAGAAACCCCAGTCAAGTCTACGCACGCATGTTTTCCTCCGACCCATCCATACACCAAAATGTCTGCTGGCCTAAGTGTCGATCTTCCTTCTTGTGGGTCAGTTAAAAAGTTCACAGGCGCCTCTTTCTTTACCGATACTCCCGCCCGTCTAAATATATCATAAAGGACATCTCTCACAAAGTCATGCCTATATTTGAAGCCTGGAAGTTCCTTACAATGAACTGCATGTTCCCCGAAAGAGTCCAAACACGCCTTACGACAAACTGGACACACTTCATCAATAGGAAATAAAGGAATCATGAGGCGATATCGTAGGATGGTACGATACTCTACCGGCGACATATGCTGGCCTAACCCATCAATGGGGATAGCTAAAAGAAAATCCTGAGCATGAGCAGCCCGCAAACACCCAAAAACTGCTTTCTGTCTTGGTGTCATGTCGAAGGTGACTTCCATGTCCTGAACAATTTTACTAAACAGAGCACTCGCCAAAACATGTTGAGGTTTAGGGGGGACGGTGTCCTTGCTAGTGAAACTGCTAACATCAAAAGTCGGAATCGTATCATGAAACACATTCAAAGCGTGCTCAAAATCAGAGTCCATACCACATACTCCGCTGTCTCTCAAAATATGATCCTGCAATACCCAAGACTGGGCCCTAGAAGCAACAAAAGCATATGAGGCGGCCTCTACTGCTGAGTATAAACCTAACCCTCCAGCTTTAATTGGTAAAGATGCCAACCTCCATTGAAAGTCCCCAAAATAAGGTCCTCCACCAACCACAATATCTTCAATTGCCCCTCGCAGCTCTTTATCAAACAGAATAGCCGCCTTCTCCATGTGAATTGGTTGGCACGTCCTAAGGCCGAAAAATAATTTTGCGATGCCCATGCAAGACCGGAGTAGAAGAAGTTCACTCTGGGGGTCCCTTAGCTTGGGAAGAAGGTGCATTAACTCAATAGCTCTAACAGTCCTCCTCATGGCCACCCCCTCAATAAACCCTTTATCACGACTGACAGCCCCTCCGAGCAATTTCACCCCCAACATCGGTCTCCCAATGTCCAAAGGAAACAACCCCTCATGAAGTTTAATGTCGTCACACGATGGCCAAAAAATCTCCGTCTTACGAATGTTCAGATCAAGACCTAAACTAGGGCCTGTCTCTCGAATGATATCAAGTGCTTTAGCAACTTCCCTTGAATCGCCTATGATAGTCCCATCATCAAGATACCAAGCATGAAGAAGCAACTCACAAGAGTCTCTAATCTTATGAATAAGAGGGTGTAACACAAGAGCGAAAAGAAGTGGTCCCAATGGATCTCCTTGTTGCACTCCAGTGGCTGACATAATATGTCCATCTCCAAGGTACAACCTTGCTGCCTGACCATATAGAAATTCAACCCATAAGGAAATAGATGGACATCTCACCCTGACCTCATGTAGAAGTGCTGACCTGTCAACCATGTTGAAAGCATTCGAGAAATCTACTGTGAGCATAGTCAATGAACCATCTCCATGTCGCTGGCTTAAATTGAATTAAATTTTTGGAAGATTCTTGATTAAGTTTTTTTTTTTTTTTTTTTTTTATGGATCATGAGTTAAGGTGAATACAATTCTCAATTTCCCATTGATAAAATAAATAAGTTCATGTTAAAAAAATTTTCATTTTAAAAAATAAATACAATAATATAATAAAAAAGTTCACTTCAAAATTTAGTTTTAAATAAATTAAAATTTATATCCATTTTGGTAATTACACCTTCAAAAGCAATTTTAGTCTAATTTATCCAAACAACATGAATTGATAAGAATCAATTCTATATAAATCTATCCAAACATAAATCAATTTACAATCAACTCACTTTTAACTAAAATCAATTCTATCAAACTCAATTTTATCAGAATCAATTTCAGTCACCGCTCAACCAAACATATACTAAATGTGTGAGGACCTAATTAATCACACTTCTCAGGTTCATATTACTTTTTTCTGTAATTTTCATTGACCAAATATTATCTACAACACTTACAATGCAACAATAATTGTATTGTAAAACTATGGTAGAAGATTTAAATGTGGTCCATACTATAGACACTTTTTTTTAGTTTTGTAAGAAATCGAACTGCGATCTACTATCAAATTCAGCATCAATTATCATTGAATTAATTATAACATTTAGAATACCATAAACACATTTGACTTACGGTAATTTTTCTTTTTTGAGGCTAGAGTTACCATAAACTTTAATCAAATTTAAAATTTATGCTAGCTATTTCATTTTAGTAAGAGTGATTTTCATTATTTTTTTTCTACCTACACCATATACTTCTAATTTATGTTACACAACACACATGATAAGAACTTTTATTTGATTTAACAAATTCAACAAAACATGTTAATGTCACTTCAATTTAAATTAAATGAAACCATATTAATTAATGACATTAATATTGCCAAAATTGTGTTTGAGAAATGAGAAGCATATGTACAAGTGCTATTAATGTTTTATGCCATTTCCTACAAACATGTGAAGGTAGGTTAAGGTGCCCATCCAGGTTAAGGTAGAGAAAACTTGACCAAAAATTCAATGACACGATTTTTGGTAGTACAACATACATTTAAAACCTTCAATTTAGAAACCTTATTTTCTTCTTTCTATGTTCTGTTTGTTTGTGTGATGGTTATAGTAGAACAATTCATGTCATCTTCATTTAGTGATTTGGTTGAATCTTTAATCATTTGATTTGGCTGTTCAAATGCACAATGTTTGCATGGATACTTTTAACATGATTCACGAATCTATGGTTTTGTTTTCCTTTCTTAAGTTTCTCTTGCGTGAGTAAATAAAAATACAAATTTTTGTTACATTTAATAGACAAAAAACTGTAGATCACAAGTTATATTGTTGGGGGCTTAGGTTATCTAGTAGTAATTCAAGATCCACATGTTATGTTCTAGTGCAACTGTGCAAGTGGTTGGTACACAAGATCAATGGGTGTTTTAAATTCTATAATATTGGGTTTGATTTTTTTGTGTACATATACGAAATCACAAGTCATTGAAAAATTACGCACAAAAGATGAAAAAATTAGAGTTCGAACTCCAATCATAAACATCCAACCTAACAATTTTTGTATTTTCTATCAATCGAGTAAGGACTTAGGATTTATTCAATTTAATTTCTATTAATTAAAGAAAGAGTACAGTTAAATATAACAAATAAATTGTATCTAAATATGTGAAAGACTACGAAAAAATTCCAAATTGAATTTTACGTAAAAAAAAAAAAAATTACACGAAGTTATTAGTATCATATTCATAATCTAGAAACTCCTTCCTCTTAGTTGGAGTCATATGTGAGTGCAGTCAATATCTCAAAACTATTTGGTCTTCATATTTTAAGAAAATATTTTGATACAACTACATGATTGATTTTTGATTACACTCAAACTCGATCTCTCTTCTCAATTCTTTTACGATTTAAAAACAATCACTTTAGCTGCTTTTAAAACAAACAAAAAGATTGTTATATTAATTAGAGTATTCTAAATTGGCATTACTACTTTGGCCAATAAACTAAAACCACAAATTAAAAATAATTTGGTCCATTAAGATAGATACATTAACACAAACTCTTTTAAACAAAATATTATTTTATATACATCAATACTCTATTCTACGTTGTCGCCAACTAAATAATATGTCGAAAATACTTGCTATAATTGTCTTATACAATTTGTCCAAATAAAGAAAAATGATGTGACATAGCTTCGAGGGGTATATAACTTGTGCCATCCATATAAAATGTGATGCCAAACTTAATTAGTAATGGCAATTGAAGAAGATATGATGAGTGTTCTCTTTTTTCTATAGCATATACAGCTCCGTTGAAAATTAATTTTTTTGAGTCGAGATTGTTATTAAATAAGAGACTTGACAAGACAATTTTTATTGTATTGTGATTGAGATTGAACAAATTGGTGATCAAGGAACTAGACAAAAACAGATATTTTTGTCATCCAATGAACTACGAAACCACTTTTTGTTCTAAGCAAGTTCTCTTAATCACTAAAATGACATTTTGTTCACCAAACATCTCACAAGATAAAATTTGTTCAATATCTTAAATGTTTGTTATGTGTTATTTTGTCTTGTATTGTTCTGTTCGGTACTTTCATTTTACAAATCAAACATACCTTTAAAGTTATTTTTCCACATGGCAGAAATAGCAACGTGTCGTTGAGTTGTTTTAACATACAGAGAAGGAAATATGTTGCATAAATATTCTATTACAAGCTATTTTTCTTTCTAAAATCCAATGTCTTTTTTGTCTTCTAAAACGTTACTAACATTATTACCGAACCAATCATCTTCCTCCACACTACTCATTCTCCATATATCTCGCTACCAAATTGAAATATCTTTACTATTAATATGTCTTAGAAAGAATTATGAGACGGGGGTGTTTAGGAATATTTGGGAGAGTCCGGCGCCATCAAATGTCATTGCGTTTTCTTGACAACTCCTTCATGACCGGTCACCTATAAGGGATAATCTTTATTATCATCGTGTCCTCGATCCGGAAGCCCCTAGAAATTGTGTCGGTTGTGGGAGTTCTCTCGAAACTTCTACCCATCTTTTTTTGCATTGTCCTTGTGCTATGTCGGTTTGGTATGGGATTTTTAGGTGGCTTGGAGTGGAGATTGTTATGCCGCCTTCGATATTAGTGCTTTTTGAGGTGGTCTTGGAATCAGTGAGGAATAAGCGGTTGAGGCAAGGTTTTTTGTTGATTTGACATACTACTATTTGGTCTATTTGGAAGGGCGCAATGATAAAATTTTTGCGAATGGTGTGATGAAATCCAATGAAGTGGTGGAAGAAATTAAAATGTTGTGTTGGAAATGGTGCCTAGTGAAAATGAAGTTGTTGCCCTACTTGTTCTATGAATGATGTTGGGATCTGAGAAATTGTTTAATTCGCTAATTTGGAAGTTAAGCTTAGAGGTTTGTTTCGCTTTGTTTGTGGTGGCCTGTGAGTGTAGTTTGGTGTGGGCGATGTGACTTTGTAGTGTTTGTGTTGTGGTACTTTCGGGGTGCGAGTAGGAGTTGTTTGTGTCCTTTGTTTTGTGTTGCTTGTAGCTTTTATGGCCCTTTTTCGGTCCTTTATTTTGTGCTTTGTCGGCATTTCATCTCTTGTACTACTTGTAATTGAGTTGTTTGAATATCAATATCCAACACAAATATATTCAGTTTTTTGGAGCATCATATCTTCATAGATTATTACGAGCAAGACTTGTTTTATTTTATTTTTTTCGTATGTAAAATGAATTGACCAAAATACCCCTACCCTTTCACAAAATAAAATAACACACACTATGCACTAGTAGCATTATTATATTAAGAATCTCAAATCAACTTCAGAAAAAGAATCTCATATCAGTATCTAACAAACAATCATTCTGATTCCTGAAAAAGCTCTCAAATATTTTCACAATTCAGTCTCAGTACCCTTTTGCACCATAATCTGTAACATTAACAAACGTGCTTATTGCTATAATCTCGTTTGGTACACTTAAGAAAGAGTATGAGTGAGCTTTTATCACAAGATTGGAGCTTTATCCATTCAAAATTGTGGGTTGTGACTAATTCTTCAATTTGGTGTGGTTGGTGTTTGAATTCTAAGAAGAGTGCATGTGGGGTTTCTTTTTGATCCTTTGTTCATTGAAGGGTTAATTTTGTTAACCTTTGATTGGTTGAGTTTGTTGTGAAATTGTGCTTCATAATCTTTGACTTAATAAGACTTTATTTGTGTGAAGATTTGTTGTTGTAGGTATTGTTGCTAAAGAAATGCAGAAAGGAAAGGTAGATTTTTTGTTCTCTTTGTGTTTATCAATTTAATTTTCAAGCCCTATTCAATATTGCACTCTAATTGTTTGACAAAAGTCCTTTTTTTTTTTTCTTTGTTTGTTTTAAAAAAATTGCTATTTCAAGTTTTGTTTTTTTTCCTTCATGTGTGTGAATTATGAAAATAGTAAGGTACCCTTTTTGTGACAAAGCTAAATTTGACAGAATTGGTGATAACTGATAAGAAAAATGTTATTTTTGTTTTTTATTAGTGGTTGCTTGTTTCATAGAGTTTTCATTCAATTAAATGGGTTGAGCTGGTTTTTTTGTTTTGTCACGTGATATAATTTTGTGTCCCACGTTTTTGTACTTTATGAAAGATGATAACAGCATATTTGACAAAATCTTATTTTTTTCAGCATATTTTTTGGGGTCTTAGATACTATTATTTGATGGATTTTGCACGCTTTCTCCTTTGACTTGTTAGGTGGCATTTTTTCTTAGGGTTGTTTATCTTCATCTCAATCTACTTTGTAGCACTATTTTACTCTTTATTTTCTTTGTTACGTCTTCTGAGATGTACTTTACAAGCATTAGTTAGGTGCATCCTATATGGTTGACTATTTCAAAAACATATTTGTGAATTGTTGGTTAATGAGAAGGAACTGTGAATTGAAGATGGTAAAAAGCTTTTTTTGGTTTTGAAATGAAGGTTGGTTTGTCTTGAGAAATTTGATATGTTTAAGTTTAATGTCATTTAGATGATGACATGACAATGTCTCTTATGTTTATTATCTATGCAGACATGGTTAAGTTCCTGCAAATTCAATCCACCCTCTGAATCTATGATTCTCTAATGCTTGTATTATGTTAGCTTCATAATGTAAATATACATGTTTGTATAATGTTATTAAATTTATTGCTTCATTGTGCTTTAACTTGATTTAGATATGTTAAGACAATCAAATTTGGGCTTGGCTGATTTTGCTTTGTGAAAATAATTTTAATTTCTTTCCAACAGAAATCAATGGAGATGGATTTTTTCTCGGATTATGGCGATGCCACCCGGTATAAAATTCAAGAAGTAATTGGGAAAGGTAGTTATGGTGTTGTTTGTTCGGCTGTTGACACTCATACGGGTGAAAATGTTGCGATAAAAAAGGTTCATGGTATCTTTGAGCATATATCCGATGCTGCACGTATTCTTCGTGAGATAAAGTTGCTCAGGCTTCTTCGACATCCTGATATTGTTGAAATTAAGCACATTATGTTGCCACCTTCTAGCAGAGACTTCAAAGATATTTACGTTGTTTTTGAGCTCTTGGAGTCTGATTTGCATCAAGTCATTAAAGCCAACGCTGACTTAACAAAAGAGCACTATCAGTTTTTTCTTTACCAGTTACTACGAGCATTGAAGTATATTCACACTGGTATTCTTCAATATCTATTTGTCACTCATTCACAGTTGTTTTATCTGAATGCACATTTTTTTTGAACGGAAATAGTAGTAATTAGTTGTTACTAGTAGTAATGTTAGTGGGGGGATTCAAACCTACACCATCTTATCTCTCAAATTCCTATGTTCCTCGCCCAAAACCACAAAACCATCTTATCATTCCATCTGAATTCACAGTATTGCTAATATGGTTGTATGCTATGTTTGTTGCTTTCATAAATCATGATTGAATTTGAAACTACATTGTTTGTCAGCATTTCTCTTTATGAAAATGTTAGGATTTTGTATATTATTTTCTCTAACTATTGCATTAGTTCGCATTTTTTTTCACTTGGTTTCTGGATCTTCTTAAATTTGCATTGTACTTTCTTGGGTTTTTCCATAATATTTCATCACTTCAGTTTTCCTTTTGTATTCTATTTTGTTTACCAACACTAGTTTTCTGGCATTGATGTCAATATCCTTCATCTAATACTTATTACAGCAAATGTCTATCATCGAGACTTGAAGCCAAAGAATATACTGGCCAATTCAAACTGTAAACTTAAAATCTGTGATTTTGGGTTAGCTAGAGTTGCTTTCAGTGACACTCCAACAACTGTATTTTGGACGGTATTCTATTCAAATATTATCATCCTATCTTTTTAACAGCTGTGTGTGTGACTTATAGCAAAAGCCTAGGTAAAGTAGGTGCTGATATTTTCTTGCTTATCGATTATGCTTCTACAGGACTATGTTGCTACAAGGTGGTATAGAGCACCCGAACTTTGTGGATCATTTTACTCAAAGGTATGTGGCTTCTTCAAAGATTCTTTCAGAAATCGAATAAGTGGGGGGAACTTAAATATGCATAACACATACACATATTCTGTTTGGATAAACAACTTAATGAAACGCTTATAACGTAGACGCTTATCATATTAGTGTTTATAAATTAGTCTAAGTTATTTCTATAATAAAATATACATTACAAGTAAGTCATAAACAATTTTCATAATCTATCCTAGACAAATTATGAACATGTCATAAGTTGGTTCCATAAGCTGTCCCAAACAGTCTCACAAATGCTTATGCCAGTAGACAAGCTCAAATAAGTCAATACAGACATGCCTCCAATACATGACTATTAGCTTTATGTGTAGAATTGAATATTAATCCACAATACAAGGTTTATGTCATCTTCTTTCCCGTCATTAGCTAAACGATAACCTGAGTTGCTGATTAAATCTCAGTAGTTATATTTATTTCTGTGCTGATCAGCTAACAGTAAATTGTTGACTGTAGTATACGCCGGCAATTGATATCTGGAGTATAGGATGCATCTTTGCTGAAGTATTAATAGGAAAACCACTTTTTCCAGGAAAAAGTGTTGTCCACCAGTTGGATCTAATCACTGATCTGCTTGGGACCCCCTCAATGGATTCTATATCTCGGGTAATTTCTTTTTCTTTTATAGGGAGAATGTTAGCTGTATTGCTTATGGTTTTTTTAAGTGAAAATCTTTGAATTGTATGTAGGTTCGCAATGATAAAGCAAGGAGATACCTAACTAGTATGAGGAAAAAGCAGCCTGTACCATTTGCACAAAAATTTCCTAATGCAGATCCTTTATCACTACGACTACTGGAAAGGTTGCTTGCCTTTGATCCAAAAAACCGGCCTACTGCTGAAGAGGTTTGTTATTAGCGCTCTTTCCTTAAGTGTGTGCATTATGCAGTTATTTTACTCAAGTATTTAACTGCTTCTTGTGCTTATGTTTTCCTTTGGGCAATACAAAGTTAGTATATGGATAAACAACTTAATTAAGCTCTTATTGTATAAGTACATATATATAAGCTATATTTATAAAAGAAATAAAATAAAGTCAAAATATTTTCATATAAGCCATAAGGTGTTTTTGTAAGCTATCTTGGAAGGCTTATGGAAACAAGCTGAAAACAGCTTATGGATATGTCATAAGTTGTTTTCATAAGTTCTCTGAAACACTCTCACAAGTGTTTATGTCAATCGATAAGCTCAAATAAGTCAATTCGAATTTCAAACAGGCCCTAAATCCTAGAGCAAGTATATTGATATACAAATATGTTAATGTCTTGTTCAACAATTTTAAATGATTTGGTTTTGTTAGGCATTAGCTGATCCTTACTTCAAGGGACTTGCGAAAATTGAGAGGGAACCATCCTGCCAGCCCATTACACAAATGGAGTTTGAATTTGAAAAGAGAAGAGTAACAAAGGGAGAAATTCGAGACTTGATTTTCAATGAGATTCTAGAGTACCATCCTCAACTAAATGGAACCGAGAAAACTAGTTTTCTTTATCCAAGGTGTTATTCTTCTTCTTTTCAACTACTTGTCTTTTTTCCCCAAATAATTTTTATTCATATGTTTTTGCATTCTTACTCTCTACTTACTTTTTCGGTGGTCATATTCTTTATAGTGCTGTTGATCAATTTGAGAAGCAGTTCACTCATCTTGAGGAAACTGGTGGTAAAAGTGATCCTGTTGTGCCACTTGAAAGAAAACACGCATCGCTTCCCAGGTAAATTATTAATGCAATGTCTCATTGGATTTCACATGTCATTTGTCGTAATTTATTGTTGTTGACAAAAGAGTATATGGTACTTTAGTTGTATTATCATTATATTTTACATAGGAATGGTATTCTATAACTCTTAGAATTTGGGCTGGGCCTAACAAAACCTGCTTATAAGGGACTCTCAATCGACACACCATCACCACATCCAGGATTTGACATCTAGAGTGACCTGAAAGCAGGTAGCTCAACAAATCTTGCATAGGCTGTGAGTGACTGTGATACCATCTTAGAATTTGGGTTGAGCCTAACCTAACCCTTACAAAACCGGCTTAGAAGGTGAGGTATGCCTCCCACAAAAAAAAACTCATTATCAAGTCATATCTCATCCAAATTCCAATAGGGGACTTTCAACAATGTTGAATATACTCATTTGAGATGCATTATATGCAGAAAGAAACCGGTACAGGCATCCGACTGCGTTCATGCAAATTAGTTCTGATTTAATCTATTGAATGTTTTTTATAGCTGATAGCTGAATACAGTGTCAAAGTTGTGTTTTTACTCTATCGTCGATACTGTTATTAATTTACATAAAATAATAAAATGTCAAATGCAGTATGTAATATGTATGAGTCTCTGTATAACTCGCATGTGTGGATAACATGCATGAGTATATACATGTTTAAATAGCAGGGATCTATACCATCGTAATTGGTAAACTAGTTTAAGTTATTTCTCAACCATTTTATTTAGCTTCTCTTTCAATGTTTCTATATGGCCTGAGATGAAATCAACCAAAATATGGCTGCATTTGCTTCCATGTGTGTTGCAACTGTTTCAATTCACAAGGATCATAACTTGAATATATTTTAAAATTGTACTGATTCTTTTATCTTTTTTGAATTATATCGACAGGTCAACAATTGTACATTCAAACACGACACCCCTAAAAGAGCAGCCAAATATTGCTTCCAGCAAAAACCGGCAAACAACTGAGGAATATAATGCTAATTATATGGAATCTAGTGGTATTCGGGGACTGCAAATAATTCCACTGGGTATATGAATATTTGATCATCATCAAAGTTTGTTCGATTTTCGTTCATTATCATTAATCAGTACTCTTAACATCTCTTTTCAGAAACACCTCCTAGTAAAGTTGTTAGGCCAGTTGTTAAATATGAGCATGGGAATATTGTCAATGATTCATATGATTCCAGAACATCAATGCGAGGTTATTTTTTCTTTCTCAATCTATCCCCTCTGCATATTATTGTCAAATATCTAGGGAAAAAGTGTACACAACTATCTTAAATTTTATGATCTTTAGCAAGGAGATCAGATGACTCGTATTCTGACTTCAACAGAACATCTTTAAAATTCAACACGGAATAGGAGCCGTCTGATCTTCATCCAATTGTCGAAATATGTGACTGCGATAATCCAACTATTAGCTCGGTCAATAATAGAAGCTGACAAGGTTCTTTACAGGCAAAACATACCCAACGGTGTTGAATCAAGGCCGAAGTAGCATCAGGTTTAACCATAAATATTGATACCAACCGAAAAGAGGAAGACCGGACAAAGACAGAACAAGATGATTGAATGGCCATTGACATTGACACAAACTTGATGCTCATACTGAAAGGATGGACCTGTTCATGATAAAAATGTTCTAGATGGTTTTCTTGTGAATAGTTTGGCCAGATGGAGAAATTCCTTTGGAGGAAAAAAAACAAAGGCTCTTTGTAGTGGGGAAGGTGTAGTCTCTGGTGGTGGTTTGTGTAAAATGACATGGATTAGTGCTCCCCCTTAAAGAGCCAGCTTTTTCTTGTCATATACTGTAAAGTTTTGGTTACAGCTATCAATAAACTGTAGTTCTATATTCAATCCACAGTCTTCTTTTACCTCTTCTCTTTGGATTTGGATCGTGTGCGGTGTGACCGATTGCACGCAGTCAGCCACATCTGGACCATCTGATCAAGATAGGGCAGTCTAAATTTTAGTGTCGCAACTTTTTTTCTTTTCTTTTCTTTCAAATCTAAAATACGAGTTTGAAATCTGATCGGACAGTCCAACTGTGGTTGACTTTGTCTGTGACTTGTGACTGCACACAACCCAAATCCTATCTCTCATATTTGACATTGAGATGATTATTCACTTTTTGCCCCATAGGAACTGTAAAGTTTTTTGTTTATGGTGGATTGTAATTTTTTTTTTGGAATTAGTAATCTTTTTAATCATGTCAATTTTTGTTTGTTTCTTTTCAAATAAATTTGAACTTTATAGCTGATTTAGTCCAGCTATCTATTCCAAAGGAGTTTAAACTCATCTATGAATATGTTCCTTTTGAAAAAGTTTCCACTATCCAACAAAATAAAACCATTGTTATTATATTTAGAAGAAACAAAAAAGAGTAATTTTATATGCCTATATAAGGTGTTACGTAAATATTTAAAAACTCCTTTGTACATTCCATTTTGCAAATATCAGATTCATACAAAATTTTAATGTTTTATGATAAAAGTTTTTGTTTTACTAATCATGGTTTTCTTTTTTTCTTTTGAAAAGGTCCATTCAAAGAAATATATTCCTCACAAGTTTCTCCAACAATTTGATTACCTTTGAAATTTTCTCATTGGTTCAAGTTCTACAAATATTCTTGAAGAAATATTTGATGAAATAGATGCTTTGCCCTATTATTTTAGTGGAGTCTAACTTCAAATAATAGTGATAGCATTTGATCAAATATGAATGACATCACTAAATTTTACAAGATTTTGAAAATCTGAATGAGCATGTGTCCACCCTCAATCTCAATGAGGGCCCTTCATTGAGCCACATCTAGATTCTTCGATGTCAAGAAATCAAGTATCTTATGTAGGCGCGCAATGTGAACCGACTGATCAAGGATTAAACAGTTCACATTTTTTATAAACTAAGTTTAAATTCAAAATCAAAAGCCAAAGCGCGAGTTATCAGATCTTGATCATATGACGATTTATATTGAAGACTGTGTGATTATATAAAATAAATTCAGAATCCAAATCCGATCCACATTGACCTTACTATGATGATTGATGTCACATGCCACAAAGTACTATAGATAAGATTATAACTTCATTCTATGTAGAGGTTGGCTTTCAAAATGTCACAAGGGTTACAATGAAGTACTTTATCTTTTAAAATAGATTCTCATTTTAATGGCATTAAATTCATCACTATAGAAAATATAATGCAAAGAGACACTACACTACTCCTACCACGTTGTGAGGTTGATAATCATGCTTTGTATACCCAAGCCGGCCTAGTATTGCAGCTCACATATTAAAAAAAAAGGTACATTGCTTCAAAAGCCACATGATGCTTGTCTAGCTCTAACATGCATTGTTTTTCTTATTTGCATTAATATAAAATCTATGCAATTTATAAAAAATTAATGTAAAATTCATGCATTAGTCAAACATGATAAAAAAAATGATACTAATGTTGAAATATTTTTTTGTTTTAACTCTCTGATTCTGAGAAAAAATGAGGTTTAATGATTCGAAATTCAACTAAAAGAATAAATAAAGTCTGACAAATTATTGTTCTGGTCGGGGCTCGAATTCAGATATTTCTGACCGATTTGACCTTAAATGAAGTTAATTGCAACAAAATCATCCTATATATATATATTAATTAATGAACCATTTTGTTAATGTTGAAACAAATTTGAGATTGAGATATAGTATAATGATGCATTTGAATAAGGTTGTTTGTTGATATTTTTTGGCATTTACTACTCCATATGCAAGCAGCATAGCTGCAAACTGCAGACATAGCGGGGCTCACAGATTAAAGACTTTGGTCAGTTCATGTGCTGATCATTAAGTTAAACAGTTTATAGGAAATACTCTTTCATTCATCTACACGGACAAGTGTGAATATTCTTCACCTGCTACTTGCATTGCATCATTTGCATGCTTTTCTTTTTCAAAATTTTTTATACTAATTGTTTTCAGACAACTACAAATACCCCCTTTTCATATATTTGATCACATATATATTGTATAGTGTGACATGAGATGACTAGTTAATTACATAATTAATTTTTCAATGTTGAGTTGTCATCAATTACTTTGTGATTAAGCAAGTTATTCATTAATATTAATAATCATAATTAGAAGTATTATTTTTGTTTTTTATGTACTTAATGTGGTGGGGAGAAAAAAAATAGAAAGTGTCATTATGTATCACTAGAGGCCTACCATGTGAGAAATTCAAATTTAATTTTGTATGATATCTTGATATGCCTAAACAATAGAAAATATCAAAAGATGAAGATGAGATCAAGGTTTGGTCTAAAATGTGAAGAAGATACACTACACACTCAGCTAAGATGTATGTCCACACATTTGAAATTAGATTATATAAATTGAATTTAAGAAGTTAATAAATTTTTCTAAAGATTGAATTCTGAGATAATTTGAGTTCGATTCGATAATTTCTAGTGGAATAATTCTTAATTAAATTTTACTTATATTTTGGTTAAACTACTTATATTTTGGTTAAACTCTGAACTATTAGGATTTTTTCTTCTAAAATCAGAGGAATGACAGAAAAAAGATATTAGATCACATATAATTTTTTTAACAACAAATATATTATTATTAATCAAATCTCTATATAAAAAAATAAAAGCTGATAAAAGAGAAACTACATAAAAATAACACCGTACATATAAATTACATGTATATAAGGAAGGTCTATCTTCTAACAATAACAATAACTGAAATTAGTCTCATATAGTATAAGAATTTGATTTGATAAAATTTCGTACAAGAAATGGTGGTACGGATCCCAATTAATTAGCAGAGTGGAGTATTAATGTTGGAAATAAAAAGAGTTGAAATTAAAAAATTAAAGGTTGTAGTGTGAGAAAGTGACAAAAAGGAAAGGGATAGGAGTGGGAGTGTGCACATGGAGTCCCATATGCCCAACAGAAACAACAAAATCTGTAAAATACAATCCCAATGACCCAATCCGCCGATTGGTTTCCTTCTTGGAAACACCACCACCTCCCTTTCTTTCCTCTGATTGCATGTATCCACCATACTCCATCTCACTGCCACCATCTTGCATTGCTTCCTTCTATGCTCTCACTCCAATCTCTAGGTAGTTAGTGCCTTAGTGGACTGAGTGAGTGAATAACAATCACAAATATTACCTGAATTATTTTAGTGTAATTTGCATCATATTAGAGCGTGTTCGGACAATCAACATGTATTTGTATATTTTGTTTTTGATATTTTTGGTTTTTTCGATTAGAGATTGTGGATATTTTAAAAAAAAATTAAAAAGTCATGCATAACAATATAATGTCTCCTAAATCTCAAGATGTAGTTTTTAAAATGATTGGTTTTGTCATCCAAAAATTAGTAGCGGCGCAATTTGTTGTCCGCTTACTTTCATTCAAGTATAATTATCTTCATATATAAATATGACTTTATATTATCCTAAAAAAAAATTACACTTTTTAAATGATAAAAAAAGATTCAGGTGTTAAAAAAAATTATATATATTAATCTGTCTAAAAATAAATATCGTTTATGATTATTTTACATAATTAATTTAAAAAAGAGCGATAGATAAATGAATAAATGAAACAATTTTACAAATGATGTTGAATCGTCATGCAAACTTTGGATTCAACTTGGTTGAATTCATAGTGAACACAAATTTTATTGGGTCATGCGTGGTGCTTAACACACAAATGAATTGAATATCACATTTTAATTCAAAATATAACCAAGATATTTTAGTTTTAATCTCGTATTTGATACGTAAAGATACATATCATTATAATAATTGAGTTATGTTGTTACACAAGTGAAATTTATTACAAATGCTGCACGTATTTTTATCACGGTCAATGTTATTTCCAAATAGCATACACAAATGTGATATTTCAAATTCAAACAGATAAAAATATTCAATCTAACAACATTCATGTTGTTAATTGAACTAAATTTTAAGAACAATGATATATAAGTTACTTTGATAATTATAGTTAATAAATTATAGTAGTAGATTAAATTTGAAGGTAATTATGTACCCAAAAAAATTGAAGGTAGTTAACATTTTATTTTTTTTACGCAAGAGAAGTTATTTAACAAAGAAAAAATGTTGTATACCCAGTAAAATTATGTTACATTTTTCCATTACTTTTTTATATAACATTTTTTTGATACCAACCTTGTTGGGTCTATACTCTATAGCGTAAGATAATATATTTCCATGATTAACTAAAGTTTCTTGTAAAGTATATTTAAATTTGGTGTCTCAAATAATGTTTACCTTAAGTGTAAAAGATGCAAAACCAAAATGTTAGAATGTTTATTGCAACAATGTTTTGTACCTATGAAAAGATTGTCATTCAAAACAATGGATGCCTTTCATTCATTACAATTACAATAAAATTTTTACAGTTAATTATGTAGGAGTATTATCGATTCCATATAATGAATCCTCTAATAAATTATGTAGATTACCATAGTCATGGCTCATGATGCTAGCTTTTGTTTTCAATTTTAATATGTGAGTAACATGCATTTATAAATGACAGTTTTAAATGAGACCGCAACTTCCCTATTCATAAAACCAATTTGTCCTAAATTAGTTAAGCAAAGTATATTTGATTTCCTTAATTTCCCAATTGTTAATTTGATATGAGTAGGCTTAGATCATATGATTGTAGCATTTTTACATGATTAATTTGGCCTAAAAGGTTTAGGGAGGGTTTTGTGGGGCTCAAGGTGGGGTCACTAGAAAGTCAACACGTGGCACTCATGCAAAGGATGGTGATGCATATCATGTAGCTAAGTTAAGATCCGAATCGGTTGAAGTCATCACATATATTTACATGTCGTATTGTTCGATTAAAATCGGACAATTTAAATTCAAAGATCACAATTGTAATGTTTAAAAAAAATCAAAAGTACATTTAAATTGAAACTGTCTAATTACAACAAATTCGAATGTTTTGAATTCATATGCCTAAGCTAAGCTTGTTCTTTTCTTTTGATGACAATTGACAAAAATCATATAGCTAAGCTATGACATAATTTAATTTAGTTTTTATTTATTTATATAAATATGAAAGAGAGGAAGAGAGTGGAGGAGCACATGGGTGGGTGTTAGGTTCAAGGAATTCATGTGAGCACATGTGCTTTCTCCCTTTTGTTTTGTGTTTTGTGGGACCATTTTTTATGCCCTCCCTCATATCTCAACTCTCCACAGCTCACAAATTAGTACTACTAACGGGGTTACATTTTTCAGTTTGATTTTATAAACTTTATTATATACTTTCACTTTTATTACCTCTCTATATCCTACTTTAATTTGGTTCAATCTTATTCTTACTAGCTAAGGATCATTACACCCTAATTACTATAAATATTTATGGACTTTTAGTAAAGATCATGGGTTTAACATGCTTTAAATCATCATAAATATCATATTTGTGAAATGATATAGTAGACGAATATTTTGCCGCTCATTTGATTTTGATTTTGAATTTAGTTTTATTGATAGAGATATTGCATGATAATACTATAGAGATTAAAGTTCGAATTTAATACGCCCGCTTTAAAAATAAAATTATGTAAATTCCTTTATTATATCTCACCATATAGGAGATTTAATGTGGGTCTTTTAATTTTGGGAATGAAATGTTGTAATTCATATATAAATTAGAAATGTACGTGAATTTGAGTCAATAATAAAATGTATTATTATAATTGTCAAAAAAAAATAAAAAGTATTATATTTTTATTATTCAAATTCTTTGTTGGTAAAAAATAATGGATTTAACATACATCAAGTGAGATGAATAGTCAAATTTTGGAACATGAGTCTTTCAATCTTAATATGATGATTAAGATCAATAACTATATGATTTTGTCCTTTTATAAAAAAAAAAGATCATCTTAAAATTTAATTATAATCTAACTTAATCCACAAAACCAATTTATAATTTGAAAATTATTGACCACTTATAAACACTTTTTGAATTAATATCTTATAATTGAAAGACTGTTAACCTATAGTAACATTTTTTGACAGCATACACATAACAAAATCTAAAATAGCTGTTATCAAGAAAACAAAAACATAGCATAGCTAGTTTTCTAAGCATGTGCTTCAATTGCATTTTAATTATTAGTATTATTTTTACATAAAAACAACTAAGAAAATAGTATTTACAAAGCAACAAAGGTGAAAAAAGTGAAGACACTCTTGTTGTAGAGCATGAAAGTAATATAATAGCCCATAAATACATGATATCACACACACACACACAAACACATAACTCCAATTAATCCAAAAAAACTTGGGTGTTTCTTCTTTGTATTGTTTGTGTATTGTGTGTCCAAAACCAGTGGGACCAGCTTCGTTGGCATTGACATTTCTAGACCTCAACAATAATTTAACATCTTCCTCTTCCCTCTCTCCATCTTAGACCCTAATTCCTAATTAGCTACACTAAAAGCATCATCCAATTTTAAATCACAACTTTTAATTTTAAATCAGACTATTCATATTACACATTATAAAATTAACTATAATTAATCTCAATCGTTGATTCTAAATCAGACGACTTAGATAAGTATCTGCACGAGTCAGTTACTGCGTCAAATCCAAATATTTCCATCTTCACCCTTCAACATACCCCTCATTCATATCATATATCTCCCTACATTCATTCATAATTATAATTAACTAACACTATACACAATCTCTCTTTCTCTCTCTTTTTCTCTCCACAAACATAACTTTTACCATTTCATTATATATACTATAGTATATATTATATATATTATATAGATATCAATCCATGGAAGAAGAAAACATGGAAACTGAGAGAAAAAGAACCATACCAACATTTCTCAACCAAAACATGAACACTACTGCTTCTACTACTACTCAAGGTGTTCAAAAGTCTCTGCATGTTTTCCGGCGAAGCCGAAGACGGTGCACAGACAGTGGTGGCAAGGAGCTGATGTTGATAAAGGAAGGTGCTGTGGAGGAAGAAAAAGTAGATGAAGAAAATGAAGAAGGTAGTGATGATAGAGAAGAGATAGAGAAAAAGATTCATGCATTGCAAAGGATTGTACCAAATGGTGAATCTTATGGTGTTGACAAGCTTTTTGATGAAACTGCTGGCTATATTCTTGCTTTACAGTATCAAGTCAAAGCTTTGAAAGCTCTTACTGGTTTCTTTGAAAAGTTGGAGAAAGATAAGACTAAACTTGGAGGTTGATATCATTCATTCTTCATCATAAATTTCAACATCTTCATCATCAATCCATCATAATGGAATCAAATTCCTTAGGTTAGAAGAGGTTATTTTGGGTTTTTAATTTTATTTTTCTACAAACCCATTAGTTTATTTAGATTTTTTTATTTTTATTTAATTTTGGTTTTTTTTTATTGTTGTTGTACTTTTGGTTAATTGGGATCAAGGAAAATATTTCCCATTTCTTAGATTTTTTATTTATTTATTTTATGATTTTTTTAAGTTTTGATTTTTTTTTCTTTCTCTTTTGGGTTTTAACCCTCTATTATCGGAAAAAAAATATTTTGATAGTTTAGAATTCAGTCGCGAAAGATAAGTAATTATAACTATGTTTTTGTGAATTGTGGCTTTATATATGTTTCTTGATAGTTATATCTTGTTTGGTAACATGTTATTGAAACATACAATTGTAGTTAGGAGATTTAGCAAATTTTTATAAGAATCAATTTTATGATCTTTGGAGTGAAGTTAAAATGGATGAAAGTTTTATGGTAATATTATGATGTGTCCTCTGTTGCTGCTGATGTATGTGGGCTTTGGTGGAGTTTTTCATCTTTGGTGTGGTGGGCCAGCCAATTGGATCCAAAAATCTGGATTGAGATCAGACACATTTTCAAAAGTAACATGGCACATACATTACTCACACATGTTGTCATTGGTCACTTTCTCTTTATTATTTTTTGTTGGTGAAAACTTTGTTTTGGTGGTGATTTTGGAATAGGGTTGTTTGACTTTTTGGCTGTTAGCCACTACTACCACTATAACTTGGACTTGAAAAACATAGAAGAGTGTTATAACGATTGTATTTTAGATTTTTATCTTTCGTAATTTAGTGTATGTTTAGTATCATAGTGAGTTTGTCATAATCATAAGACGCATTAGAAAGAAAAGATGACAAGTCTTTTTTACTAAGCCATGAAAGATTGATGACTAGCATATTACTTTTCATGAGTGAATATTTCTCTTATTTGGATTTCTGAAAGGAAGAAATATTTGCATTTGCTACAATTGGTTAGATAAAATTTACGGTAGTTTTGTCTTTACAACATACTACAAACTTTTGTCTATATGAGGGTTGTGTTCGTTGCGGGACTTGATCCAACACCTTACTTACAACACATAATGTAGTAAATCTCACAAAATTCAAATGTAAAGAATCCAAATTTGTATTTCTATTTTGGTATGATTAGAATCTTTGGGCGCATCAATAGAATATCGTACACATTGTGTATTTCTTTTTTGGTATATTCGGATATACTAATATCTTTAACCATATAGAACTGTATAGCGGCAAAAAATTTCCCATGAACTTCATCGGTGACGTACCCATAAACCTTGTTGTAAAAACAACACGCCGTAACACGGAGTTTTGCATCTCAACTATTAATAGAAAATTAGACAACTTAGATTACACAAATTAGTAAATTAATCATCAAGAATCATGCTCGTTTATTTAAGATTAGACAATTTAGATCAATAACCGCGACTTGAAGTTGCAAAAGGGAACTCAAATCCCTCATGAAAATGATTTTGAATGAACTGTAACTGATTCAAAATTGATAGTAGTAAATGAGAAGTGTCACAAATTTGACAAGAGAGCATTAAAACTCAGTACATAAATTCTCTGCTGACAAAGTCACACACCATCCAATAGCACAGAGAACCTATAAATCTATAAACAAGCTATGCCTTATTTGTAATCCGAGGAGAATGAACTAAAACTGTAAAAAAGCAAAAAATGTAGTACAAAAAAGAATTAATACTAATAAATAAAATTAAAAGTAAAGTGATGAAAGTAATAGTAATTTATAGCACAACATGCTTCTGAATGAATCAATGAAATTAAATATAGTAGTACTATAAGATATAAGATAAGATAAAATGGAATGATAGAAGAAACCAGCTAGTACAAAAACAGTCACAATACTGTAATTATGGAGAATTGGAGATAGATATATAGATAGGCCAATATAACACCCTGGCAATCCAATTTCAGCATAGTTTGCGGAATCACATATCCATAACAGCTTGCAAACTTTTCTTCTAGCTAGCTGGAACAGTGCCAGTAAGTAAGTGTCACACAGTTACCATTAATTTTGGAGATTCATATCTTATACTAAAGTTTTGATGCAGTCTCTGCCTCACAAGTCACAACTCATAAATACACTTAATATTAATGGTTAATACTCACTAAGCATTACTAGGACTCTTAAAATTAAAACATCAAAAGGCTGAAACCATCCAAAAATAACTGAATGTGATTATCACTTCACAAATTGGACTAGTTCGGCTCGGTTTATTAGAATTTGAGAAGTATATTACACAACCACAAAATTTAGTTTAAGAGTCAAAGTTTGTACTGCTTTTATAAACATTATCTATGTTATATCTTTAGTCAATATGAAACTCATAACACGGTTCAGTTTGTCAACTGTTCTGGTATATTTAAACGTCTTACAACACAAATTGAGGTTAAGAGAATTTTATATACAACTCTTGGCATTTTTTTTTTTTGAAGTTTCTTGAGTAAAAACATTCTTGTATTATAAGCATTTTTGTTATACAATTAATAGTCTTTTGGACTAAGTCAAGGCCAAAATCTGACTAACCCAAATGAGAGCCCAATTTTTGGATCCATTTAAGATTGTGGAATCTCTATGGAAAATTTCATACCTCTATATATACATAGAGATCCACCCCCTTCTAAAAAGGTATGCATTGTTCCTCTATCTCTCATACTCTCTTCATTCACCTGTTAAGAAATTGCATTTCATCACATTTACAAAAATGAGAAATAAATAATTAAATAATACCTGGTTTTCAAATTATTAAATGAGGTAATATGTTTTGTTAGTGTAAACAAATGCAATTTTTTTTGTCACTTGACCATCTAAGAATATCTCAATTAAAAGTGAAAGAAAAAGCAAATATCTACTACTCCCTCCGTTTCAAAATGAGTGTCATACTTTGTGTTTTCACACATATTAAGAAATGCAATCATTATGTTAAAAGTAATAACACTTTTACTAAATTAACCTTACTTTTTCCTTTGTTTTCTTGAAAATGGTGTATAAAGTAATAATAAGAGGGTATATTTGGAAAATATTACATTGGGAATTGAAAAGCGACATTCATTTTGAAACAATTTTTTTTAGCTAAAGCGACACTCATTTTGAAACGGAGGGAGTACTAATTAAGGTCAATTTAGATGATTGAGGTCCAATTCGGATTAAATCAAAATATTTTTTTCTAATTTTTTGGACAAAACTTAGGTGTATATCTTTAGGTATTTTTCATATAGTTCTTAAAATAAAATTCATTTTTTGTGGTTATAACAAACTTTAAGAAAATCATGAATTTAAAAAAAATCATAATTTGTTATGTTAAGAACCATACAAAAATCACATGAAATGCACATATAAGTTCTGTCCAATTTATTTACTACTAAAGCATATACTTTGTATTTGGAAAAACATTACTTTTCATATATATAAGCATTATGGGTTTAGGGATTTGCTAACTTCGACTGTGGGTCCAAATAGTAATGTTTGACCCACATGTAATTACTTTGCATGCCCCTCAACTATTCACATGCCCCCACATGCGTGTCCCCACCCCCCAATAATTATATGGGGCTGCTAACTTTGACCATGTGGGTCGAAGTTAAGAAGTATGACACACATGTATTACAAGGGGGTGGGGGCATGTGAGTAGCTAGGGGCACGTGAAGACAATGGGGGGCGTAAAATAATTACATGTGGATCATATATTGCTTAACTTTGACCTAGGTTGAAGTTAGATATTCCATATATATATATATATATATAAAATATATCCAAATTATTACATTCAAAAATTTGAATACATGATAAATTAATAAACATCACTTTTATGAATTGAAATGTTATTTTTCCAACTATTTTATTTAAATTAAATAAAATAGTATAAAAAAAATAATTGTATAAAAAAAAAGTATAATATTATTGTTTATAAACATTATACTAATTCAAAATTTGTGTTTTTGATAAAAAAATATTTATTTATTATAATTAACAAATGATAGAAAAAGAAATATCTTTTAAAGAAATTCATTTATTTATTAATTTAAAGACTTAATGGGGCTCTGCCCTCCTTTTGTACAAAAAAAATGACTTAATGTAATGATAAATTTAAAAGCTCTTTTTTTATGCGAATAAAATATAATTTTATTATATATACCAAAAAAAAATATAATTTTATTATCAATGAAAAAATTTACAATGTCCATATTTTTCAAAACAAAAAATCACAACTATTTTCAATTACGAATAATCATTCTCATTTTAATATAGACGTAATATAAATACCCTTATTAATCATAGTTAAGGGTATGATTAACGGAAAAAATAATAATAAATACTATATTTATATTCTAAAGTGATAATTATTTTGAGACAAAGAAAAAAAGCTAAAGCGATGATTATCTTGAGATGGAGGGAATAAGTGTATACTATATGGTTAGTGTAGCTACTTACAATAGCGGTGTCATGTGGTGACCTGGCTGTGCTACGACTCATCTAAAAAAGAAATGACTATTATACTTTTGATTTATATTAATAAAATTATTAATATATAATACATATTTGCTTGCGCGTAAAAACAAAAGTTGATGAACTCGAAGAAATGAGGAGCAAAGGTGAAGAGAAGAAGGATAAGAGAATTTTTTGGCTGAAACAGAGATCGCAAGATGCAATGAATTTCATGGAGTGATTATTACCAAACCGTATTTCTTGTTGGAATTTGCTTGAAACTTTAAATGGTTGATGTAATGATTATTTTCAACTTATTAAATTCTACAAACTTAATTTTTTTTATGGTCTACAAAATTATACAAATTAGTTATTGTTTATATTTCTTTTGGCCAAAATTAGTTGTTGTTATGCGATCAAATATTTTTCGTACTAGTAGGGTAAGAAACATAGGAGTTAGATTAGGTTTTGTCAAACTTAAGCTTGTTCATAAACTTATTTTTTAGGTTTGAGTCTGACCTTTTAAAAGTTTGATATGACCTGTTTATCTCTTTAAAAGCTTAATTCACATGAATATATTTAAATAAACAATGACAAATAATAACGAGTGCCCAGAGCAGACCTTAAATAATAATTTTTTTTTAAATATAATTTGCAAATGCTAACGAGTGCCCCAGGACACTTTTAAGGGCTTAATTTTATTTCTTAATTTTATGTGACAACTTGTGTACCCCCACAAGATTTAGGGGTATATACCCACAACCATTATAAAAAGTTTTAAGCGATATAATTTTTTATAAAATACACCATTGGATTGAAAGTTTATATCATATAGATCATTTGTGTAAAATTCTAGACAAATCTAAAATCATTTGATATATTATTGAAACACATAAAGATTAACGGTTAATTTTGATGCGTCTCAATAACATATCAAATGATTTTAAATTTGTCTGAAATTTTCTACAAATAATCTATATGATATAAACTTTTTTAATCCAACGATGTACAATATTTTATAAAAATTTATATTTGTTAAATATTTTTTAAGTGATCGGAGGTAAATACCTTTAAATCTTGAAGGGGTAGAAAAAAAAACTTAATTTTATTGTATGATACTGTATGTATCCGTGTCATTAAATATCTTGTTTAATAAGGTATGTATACGTAGGAGTATTAGATTAGATTAGTCGTCACACACTCACATCTCATAGAAAACGACACCACCATTCGCTGAGAAGATCATTTCGAATCTGAACCGTTGCCTAATTCTCTTACCTTTTTTCTGAAAAAGAATAAATAAAAAGAAAAAGAAAAAGAAAAAGGTAATTTTCATTTCCATTTTCACGCGCACACACCAAAACCCTAATCCTTGCGCATTTCTACACCTTTCATACAACTACGGTCATCGTTTCTCTATCACTTTCCGGGAAAATCCACCAATTTTTCCTGGAAAATTCATTTTCCTTTTTCTCTCTTCACTCTCACTTCTCTCAACTACGCATCACACTCCTCACGGTTTCTCTCGATCCACACCACTCTTCATTTCTTTACTTCTTCATAGTAATTTTCCGATTTCGATTTCTTGATTTATAGTTTTCATTTTTTTGGATTATTGTTTCTTTCGCAGAATTAATAATGGCAGACGACGGCGTTTCCAACGGCGGTGTCAACGATCAGCACGAGGAACAATCCGTTACTAAGATCTCGGCATTGGAGCGCGAGAGAGACGAATTGTTGAACGAGAACAATCAGAAGAAAGAGGAAATCAAGAAGCTGACTGATGAACTCGAGGAACTGAGGAGCAAAGGTGAAGAGAAGAGGGAGAAGATTGAAGAGTTGCTGGCTGAAGTGGAGAGGTCGCAAGATGCTGTGAAGGCTGCTGAGGTTATTGCTGCTAGGGCAGCGGATCTTGAGACGCAAGTGGCGAGGCTTCAACATGATATGATATCGGATATCAGTGCTTCGGAGGAATTGAAGAAAGAATCTGATGGATTGAAGGAGGTTTTGAAAGAGAAGGAGTCTAGGGTTGAAGAATTGGTTAAGGAAGTGGAAGGTTTGAAGAAGGTGAAAGCAGAGAATGAGGCGAGGGTGAAGGATTTAGAGAAGAGAATTGGTGTTCTTGAGATGAAGGAAATTGAGGAGAGGAATAAGAGGATTAGGGTTGAAGAGGAATTGAGGGATAAGATTGGTGAGAAAGATAGGGAAATTGAGGGTTTTAGAAACAAGGTTGAGGAATTGGAGAAGCTTGCTGGTGAGAAGAATCATGAATTAGTTGATTGGTCTAAGGAGAAACTGAGTTTGGAGAAGGCACTAAAAGAATCTGAGGAGAAAGCAAAGGGTTTTGAGTCGAGTATTATTCAATTGCGCCAGGAAGCGGGAGAAGCTGAGAAGATGATCCGATCACTGAATGAAAAAGCTGTTGAGATAGTTGATAGAGATATAAATGGCATACAGGATGAAGCAAAGGAACGTAAGTTGCAGTGGCCGATTGTAGCAGTGGGAGCAGGATCTACGGTAGCTGCGGCAGCTGTGATCTACGTGTACTGTGCAAAACGGAGTTGATTTTACTGTGATGGGGAATTTGGATGGGAGGTTGTAGAGGTTAGATTTACCAGTCTTTTTACTCACAAATATGCTTCAATTTTGTTTGTCAGAAAATAATGCTTCTCTGGCTTTTGTTGTTAAAGCCTGTTAATTTTGATATATGTCGAATTTGGCATACTGGTTTGTTGGTTGTTGCTACCATTGTGTGTGTTGGAGCAATGCTCTGATTGACTGCAGTCACTAGGTTTTTGTTCTACTGATGACAACTTTACAAGTTTGTTATAATAGTTGCTTTGAAGTTTGGATTTAATAAAGTGTAGATAGAATGTTAAATTGAGATTGATATGTTTGCTTAGTTTAGTTTAGTTTAGTTTGATCCTTATTTGCTTGGAAGATAAAAACAACAACACTATTGGCTGTTCAATGAGGCTTGTTAGTAATGTCAATTATAATATTATGTGTGTTGTACTTGACATGATAGTAGTAGTATCACTATCACCTCTTGTCAAGTTGTTCAATTTCTCTGCGATCAGTCATTTCATGGTGAGTTTCACTCCATGTGTTTGTTTGAATGTAGAATTACATAGAACCTGGCTTGTGATCGTTAACTATATGATATGATATGATGATGGTTATAAAATATGATATCTATTAATTTTTGTTGTTTATGTATTATTTGTTTATTCGTTTGTTTGTATTTGTCTTTTTGGTGCTGGTTGGTGTGTTTTGGTGCAAATGTAGGAATATGCTCAATGATAGAGATGTCTGTGTTTTTGCTCGTTTATTTCCATTCTAGTAGGGTCACATAGTCTCAAAATTAATAGAAAATTCAGTATATGTATTATAATAACAATAGGAATTTAAATAGACAAAGAAATCTTACAATTGTTGTCAACGTGTCTAAATGAATGGACTCACCGAATAAGAGTGTTGTTTATGCACATACCCATATGTTATGGTTGTATTTCGAAGAATTTGCATTTGGCTGAATAATTTGTGGTCTTTGCACGTACTTAATTTGCTCGGGAGTGTCCGCAAGTATAGTTGATGTGAGTTATATGAAAAACGAATCTTCTCCTGAACTAAATAGTTTGGATTGGTTTGCTTTTGAACATGTTTTATACAATCTGTCCTGATCTAGAGAGGGCTTGGGTCCAGTGTTGTAAAACAATTTTCTTTATATATATTGGGTTGGTCCGACCCATGTTCCCGCAGGTTTGCGATTCTTTCTGCTAGTTATTTGGTGTGACTGACTAGTGTTTTCATTTTTACAAAGTAGTCTGTTTTGTTAATAAGATCACTCGCTGCCAGATTTATGAAATGAAAACACTAGAACGCCACACCAAATAACTACTAGTTTTTTTGTTGTTGCTATTATTGTGGTAATTAGGCCACCTGTTGATATGTTTAGAAATTAGAATGCATTTTTTCTCGGGGCACTTCTATAGTGCAAAAGATATCTATGTTGTTACTAGGCCACCGGTTGAGATTGTTGAGTGAAAACTCAATCAAACTTCAGGACTGTCGAATGATCAACACACCGATTTGAATTTTCGATTTGTTTTGTAAAGTGTGGATATGAGCCACTTGGTCTTTGTATCCGACAGTTGAGATTTCATAACAATGTGAACTCGATTCCAATTTGAATTTGGGTTTTATGATAGCATGTCGGTATAAACCATGCAAATGAAATTCCAAATAGAATTTGAACTGTCTTAATGATAGAAAGCATTTCTCTCTACAAGCTTCAAAAATATAGAAAGAACAATGTATGATTATCACTCTTTTTTCCACTTCTTTTTTTAGATCTCCACATGTACGTAGTGTATAAAGTAGAGAGAAAATTGATTTTCCTCAACTTTGTAGTCTGTGAGTGTATGGATAGAATATAAAACAAATAAATCCAAAAAATATCATAATCAAAAGAAAATAAAACACAAATGAACTTAATTTTTTTTAAAAGGCCACACATGAACTTAGTTACTTGGTATAATACATATATACCGCGCTCCTGTAAAATAATTTTGTACTAAAATCCGTGGTTTATGAAAGTTTACAATATGACAACTGAAAATTGACAAGAACAAATATCATCACTCTGGAACCAAACCAAGCAGTAAAGCCAAACAAGAAAAGGAAAAACATCATGCCTCACACTATGAGCCTCAAAATCAACGTATACATATAAAAACAGTTTGCTTGCTTTGAAAAGGTGCAATCACTCACAGCATGTGACTTGCAATGCTTCAATATGCCTTTGCTCTAGGGCCCCCTTTGAAGCTTCCTCCAACTATAATATTGAACAACAGAGAAAAATTATCACAAGTTAGAAAATTAGACCCAAAGCAAAGTTACCACTCAAGAAAAACTTATGTTAACTATGTTTAGTGCAATTTCTGAAGATTGATTAGATTAGACAGGTAGCTTAGTGTGAATAGGCAATTTCGCCTATGAATTTGTAACTATGTTGAATTGGTCCTAACTTTTACTACTTTAAATCAATACGGTCTCTTCCGGGAGATTGTTTATCCCGTTGATGACGTTTGTTTTGGAAGGTTGGGGGATGGTTGGTTTTGGGCTTTTGTTTTTGTTGGTTTTGGCTTGGTGTCGCTTTTTGTTGGTTTTGGCTTGGTGTCGCTTTTTGTTGTAAGCCTTGTGTTTTTTGTTGGTTGCGTCTTAGGATCCGTTGTCTTTGGATGCCTAGGGTGTATGCCTTGTAGCTCTCTTTGTCTTTCTTGTACGTCTTATGCTTGAGTTGATATTAATAATATTTGCCATTTCAAAAAAAAAAAGTCTCTTCCGTATTCATTCACCGAACAATATCAAATGGCATGTTAAATGAAGACGTGACAATTCATTCATACAAGCCTTACATGTCAAACAAAAGTTAATTTAGTCCATAGACAACACGACATGACATGTTAATTGAAGATGATGTATTGTAGTCTATGTGGACTTCACATGACTACCACGTCATTTGCATGTTGAAATTATATGTTATTGTTAAAACCAAATATCTCACATTTTAGATTAATGCAACATAGTGTTTAAGGCTATGTTTTTTCTGAGGCCACTGCAGATTTTAGAACCTCAGAATGCAACAAAAGTTAATTTAGTCCATAGACAACACGACATGACATGTTAATTGAAGATGATGTATTGTAGTCTATGTGGACTTCACATGACTACCACGTCATTTGCATGTTGAAATTATATGTTATTGTTAAAACCAAATATCTCACATTTTAGATTAATGCAACATAGTGTTTAAGGCTATGTTTTTTCTGAGGCCACTGCAGATTTTAGAACCTCAGAATGCAACAAAAGTTAATTTAGTCCATAGACAACACGACATGACATGTTAATTGAAGATGATGTATTGTAGTCTATGTGGACTTCACATGACTACCACGTCATTTGCATGTTGAAATTATATGTTATTGTTAAAACCAAATATCTCACATTTTAGATTAATGCAACATAGTGTTTAAGGCTATGTTTTTTCTGAGGCCACTGCAGATTTTAGAACCTCAGAATTCAGAAAGGGTAAATAGAATCAAAATCTTTGCCAAAATAAGAAGTATACTATTTTTCAGTCAAATGTATATACTGAAAACCAGCAATTTTCATATTGACATAAATTGCATCACAAATTATACTTTAGCTTGAAGTTATATTTTGCAGCTTGTGGAATTATAACTTATTAGACACTGATTAAGAAATCAATTAACAAAAGACATCAATTAAAACATGCAACATATTAGACACTGGTTAGTACTATGTGACAAAATAAAATCCTTAACTAAGGTTTACTCACCTTGAGTTATCTATCACCATGCACCAGAACTTCAAAGAGTCCACAGCAACTCTTCCAAGAGGTTTGTTGCCTTTGAGTCACAGTTATAATGCTCTATCACAAAAGAAAGAAAATAATCATTATATATAAATCTTAAAACTTTCATAGAAAATGGTTGAAGATTAGTATTAAGCAGCACAATCTAAAATGTTGATGGAAAATTATGATAAAGGAGGAGTTACCCCTTGATTTTCAATTCCTCTAGATTCTTCATTCTTGTCTTGCTCAGTGACACTATTGTTTTCAGAATCAACAACATTTGAAGATTGTTGAAGAGATTCTTTAACACTTTCATAAGATGATGGTTCTTGTTCTTGAACATGTTCCTCAACTTTCTCAGATGTAGATTTCACTAATGATTCCTCAATTCCTTTTTGAGAAATAACCTTTTCAACTTCATAATCAGATTTTGGAACACTTGTCTCCAAATCAACATCAGTTGAAGACAAAACATTCTCCTCTTCAGTAACTGTCATGTCTTTAACTGTTTCAACCACTTCATTTTCTATTAATCCTTCATTATTATCAATTGAAGTAGCTAATTCAGTTTCTTCTTCAACCACATTATTATCTTCAAGGGATACAAAATCTTCAACTTTCTCTTCCTTCAATTCCAATTCTACACTTTCTGGTTCCAATGTATTCTCAACTTCATTAGCTTCTATTGCATCACTAGATTTAACAACAGTTTCAGAAACATTTTGTGTCTCATCCACCACCGTCTCTGACTCAACATGTTCATCGATATCAACGTCATCTTTGGTTTCACTGAGAAACTTCGATTTTCCATCATAATCGTCATCATCAGCAGCAGATACTTCAACAGCTACATCTTTATCTTCACTCAATGATTCTTCTTCTACTACTACCTTATGTGTTTCCTGCAATGTTTCATGGAAATTTCCTTCCATTTTTCTTTGATTTTCTGATACAAAAAGACCTGCAAATAAATAAAAAAACCTCTTCAACTACAACATGAGGAAATAATATAATATATACCATTTATGTTAAAGATCAATTTTTTGCTTACCAATTTAATATGGAAAGAAAAACAAAGAAAAAAAAATGAGGGTATGAAAGGAAAGTTATAAATTATAATTTTTCAAAACATAGGATACCAAACAAAGGATGTAATGTAATAAACAAAGTTCAAAAAAAAAACAAAAAGAGAGTGAGACAGGTAGATAGCAGAGAGAGTGATGATAACCTTTTGTTTGGAGTTGAACAGTAGCTGAAGAATGTTGGTTGGACAGAGTCAAAGGTTTGGTTTTTTTCTTGGCTTGTTTTGTTGTTTTTTTCCTTCTTGAAGCTATAGTCATTGTTGATGATTGGTTGGTGATTGAAGAATGGTGGATGCAAAATTAAGGAGAATGGTTATGTTTGTGTTTTGTGGTTGGTTTCTCTTTAACATATTCAATGTTCCTGATTATATGGTTGTTTATAAAGTCATAAATTATAAACAATTAATAAAGTGGTTTTTTATTTGAAATTGAAACACTTGTGGAGGGAACTCAACTGAAGTGATGCTTTACAGATAGATACATACATACAGAAAATGTGGACATAAAAAATGTATTTTTTATTTTTTTTATTTTTTTCGAATTAATATGGTCAAGTTCATTCATTTCAGAGGAGCTTTATTAATAAATAATTAAGAAAAAATTTACATTAACACAAAACTAATACAATTTTACCTGTATACACAATTGTTTACACAAATGATGTAACCTTGTTGTAGGAAAACTTGTACTACTATTTTTTACAGGATTCTCATTCTCTTATTGTTATATTTTGTGATTGCTAATCAAATCCATTGAAATGAAGCATTTTAACTTAAAGTGTGTTTGAACAGGGAAATGTTTCGAAGTAAAGTAAATTTTTTATGGAATTCAAATCTTTCTATCTAAATTTCCTCTTTTTGAGTTTTTTAAAAATAATCCATGATAATTTATGAAGTGTATTAGTAAAAAAAAAAAAAAAGACATTTAAAAGCTTGAAATTTGAAATTCGTACCTCCCATGTTTCAAAATTTTCAAATTTGTCGCTATAAAATTTTCAAAATCGATCCCTTAAATTTTTGAAAATTGCTAATTGGTCTCTACTTTTCAAATTAAAATCATTAATTTACCATATAATTTCTAAAGAGGACTTATTTTATTTTTACTAAAAGAATAAGCAATATGTTTTACATTTGGAGCCAAAAAAGTAATAATTTATTTGATCTATTATCACACCATGGCGATTAAAAAAATCTTATTCTTACCGTGAATTTTTTTTGAGTAATACTATTAGATATTATAAAAACCCAAATAAATAGTTGAAAAAAGCCACACAAAAATTTGTACTTCCTGTAAAAATAATCAATAGAATGTTATATATGCCTAGGCCTTATGGCTTATGGGGATATGTATATAGGTCGAAAAATGGGCTGGGTCACGCGGTTTGATCTGATAAAAGCCCGTAAAAGAGAGGATTTGAAACAAAAAAATAAGGTCGAAAAATTATCCTCCCACCTCTACATTTAATCTTTCACCTTTATAAACTATTGATAATCTTATTTAACTTTTTTTTTGTCAAGTAGCCTAGAGGCTAGAAAATCTATTTTTCTTTTGACAAAAAAAATAAGAAAAGAAAATCTACTTTTAAAGTGAAGAAATCTACTTTTTGCATAAGTCCCGCTTCGACGTCGTTAGTTTCAGCGTCTTCTACTTCGTTATCCTGCACGATCTCTAATTCTTCTTAACTGAAAGGAGCCTTAAATTCAATTCAAACTATTAATTTTATCGCTGCTACAATTATTTTCCTATCAGGTATCTCAACATTCATCCTAGAACAACTCTAAACTAGTTCTGGTAACAATTATTCATCCCGGAACACATTAAAACTGTTCCGGTAACAAGTTTTCATGAATATCTGTCCCGGAATAGGCTTAACTACGTTATGGTAGAAGCAATTCATCACGGAATAGGTTGTTCCGATATAATTTACAACACCGGACCATTTAAACCCTTATTCCTGTTAGCATATACAACCCGAAATACCCAAAAATCATTGTTCCGGTATATAACTTCTGGTGAAAGGTGAAAAAATGATTTTTTTTTACTAATTTTAATTTATATAGGAGAGTAAATTAATTGGTTTAATAAAATATGTTGAAGTGAACAGTTACGTGTAGAGGTGGGAGGACAATTTTCCGTAAATCACAAAGAAATTTATTTACCATTCTTTTATTTTGTTGGTCAAATATAATGAGATTACATATTTGACATTTCTAAAGTCACCCTTTGTTAGGACTGATATATAGTTTAGTCCACATTTAATTCATTCGCATCCAAGCAATAAAATAGAGAAATTGAAGTTCAAATTCTAATCTTAAACATCTGATCAAACAATTTCAACTCTTTTAACAGTAAAACTAAAACTTCTAGATATTTTTTATTTTCCCTTACTATAAAATTTATTAGCCTAAGATTTAAATCATTCAATTTTAATCAAACATCTAAAATCTTATCAACCGTATATAGTCATAGATGCCGACTATATCCAAAATAAAATCAGAATCCAAGTAGTTACCTTACCTCACTGTTCTTTTATACCAAAAACAGTAGTTATTGTGCACTTATACTGCCTAGCTGCCAGTTGCTGGCACATCAGACCATCTTAACTTCCTCTGCAACCGACAATATTATTTTTTAATGCAAGAACACATAAGATTTAATACTCTGCCAAATTATTCAAGTACTGCATATATTTAATATATATAGTCAAAATATCGTATCAGAAATTTAGTAGCCTAAGCCTTAAGGTGTGCACTGTATTTGTATATTGCCAACTCAATTCTTCATCCTCGGACCCCATGTGTATAACACGTACTGCAGGAACGAAAATGACAGGACTAACACATTTACTACTATTTAGACTTTAATCTAGCATTTTTTTTGTTTGTTTTAATTTTTTGGTACTTAAAGAAAGATGTTTTAGTAGTTTAGAATTCGAAAGTATGATATAAATATTCTTAACTATATAGATAGGTGATTTTATTTCTACAATTGTGCATGAGAAGTATTTGATTTGCTAGGAGAAATCTTCCCCCAAAAAAATAAGTTTTGTTCACTTAATTAGACAGAGTATCTTCTTTTATGAAAATTGATCTCTTTTTTTTCCACATATTAAACGAAATGTTAGTCCCCGTAAAATAACTCAAATGGTAAGAGTTAGGGGATATGTGTTGGGTAGAAGTAGGTCTAGAGTTTAAATCCTGATGAGAGCATTTATAATTCTGATGTACCAAACAAAAACGAAGTGTTAAATATTATTGAAAGTCACACATGCAACCGCAAGATTCCGAATTTAAATTCGAATAAAGATGGTTAATTTAACAATACCGATATTTATTAGTTGAGTTAGAACTTATAAACGAATAGAGATAATTTCTATTTCTCTAACATTAAAAAAATGTTATTATCAAAAAAAAAAAAACATTAAAAAAATGTTTTAAAAACAATTTAATACTTTTTTTAGAACTTATACATTTAACTTCTTAAAATTTAAATATAATTTATAGACTTAATTGGATATTTTGTACCTTAACTAATTTATTAGTTTTATTTCGGTCATTTAACTAATTGTTGTTACAAATTGATCATTGAACTATTTTATTGATTTTATTTTGATCTCTTAACTGTTACAAATTGGTCATTTAACTAATAATTATTGTTACAAATTGGTCCCTTAATTTAACTTCCATTTGTCATTTTGATTCTTTTCCATTAACCTTTTTTTTCTTCAGAAACCGTTAAATATTTATTTTTAGTTTTAACATTTTTTGAGGCACGTCACATACCATAGTTTGCCGCATCATCAGCCATATGTACATATTTAACAATTTTTTTAAAAAAGTTTACGGGAAAGACTAAAATGGCTAACAGAAGTTAAGTTAAATGACCAATTTGTAACATAACAATTAGTTATAATGAACAAAATGAAACCAATAAATTAGTTAAGGGACCTATTTATAACAACAATTAGTTAAAGGACTAAAATAAAATTAATAAATTAGTTAGGAGACCAATTTATAACAACAATTAATTGAGAGACCTAAATGAAATTAATAAATTAGTTAAGAGACCAAATATCTAATTAAGCCTAATTTATATATTTTTTTTGTCAAGACCGGAGTATCCACTGCCGAACGCACTGACTAATCCCTCGCTAGATTGAAGGCACCTCGATGGGTGGGATAGTTGGCCCAAGGATTTAAAGCTGCTCCATGGCCAAGGTGAGAATCGAACACTCGACCCTTGGTTAAGGGAGGATGAACCCCAACCGCTCAACCACACCTCTTGAGTTTAATTTATATTATTTAATATAAAACTTCTATGTTGTTTCTGTCAAAAAAATATATATAATTTCTATGTAGCATGCTGCATGACCCTTCTCTTTTCCCAATATTATATTTTGTATAAGAACTTTTTTTTTTTCCAACACACATTGGTTTCTTTATAGAACAAAAACGTTATCTCAAATTAATGAAATGCTGCTCATCATGTGCTTGTGCTTCATTTTAAATTAATATTTATATTAAAGTAACATGTGCTAGTGCCTCAGTTTAAGTATACCCCATATATTATATTTATATATATGGTATATAAAACAAATTATCAATATTAAATATTTGTATTAATGGCAATGTGCTCAAAGAGTACAATTATTATTTATGTGATAAAACAAATTTGTCTTAAGGACTTTCTCATATATGCTTAGGAGAAATTCTAATAGGCATTCCAAGGGAAGGAAATGGTAGAGGATCCATTGTAACTGTTTCATCATCATGGAGTAAGGACCAATCATATTGTGTCACAACATAATGCACAAGAATGAGAATATTTAGCTTTGCTAATTGGTACCCTGCACACACTCTTGGCCCTCCTCCAAATGGAACAAATGCATATTGTGTTATTCCTTCCTCGAATCTACTTGGATTGAAAGTTAAAGGATCCTTAAAATATTTTTCATTGTAATGTGTTCCATATGTTGTCCATAGCACCTGAAAATAGTCACAAAACACAAATTTCTAGCATAAGATTTAAGTCACAAATTAACAAATATAGAGTTATATATTCGAGATTATTTTTGTGGAAATGTTTTGTCCAAGCAGAAGTCGACACTTGAAATCGACATTGTATATAAATACAATTTTCATTTTTATTTAGTATTAGTTCTTCCATCCTTATGGTGTTAATATAATGTGTCAATCTTCTTTATGTTGAAATTATATTACTCTTAAGTTAACTTGTGCAACAAGAAAGGTAAAAACTAGAAATTCACCTTCCATCCTTTAGGTATAATGAATCCTTCATATTCAATATCAGTAATTGCTTTTCTGAAAGAACCAAATATTGGAGGGAACAATCTCATGCTTTCTCTAGCAACTTGCCATGTATACTTCATCTTCTTTATATCCTCTACATTGAGACTTTCACCCTTTCTTTTGTTTCTCATTATATTCACATGTTCTGCATAAAATTAAGCACTTTCACATTATTTGAATAGTTTAAAAATATGATGATTTTAAACTGCATGAAAGATAAATCAATAATTATAGAGATTAATTTTGATACATAGTCAGAGTCAGTGTAAACACTGTGGGTATATATCAATTAAGTCTATGTTTGGTATCACAAAGTCACAGTAACTATGTTAAAATCACAGCGATCCATCCATTGTGATTTTCTAAAAGTTACGGGCACTCTGGCCTTTAGAAATCACAGTGAGTCACTGTGATTCTGACATAACCATTGTGATAATAAAAAATACACTAAACTCATTATGATATTACCTTGTAGAACTTTACTATAGCAATCAGGATGTTGAGCAAGCATCTTAAATGTCATTGCAACAGCAAAAGAAGTAGTATCATGAGCTGCAAAAACTAGCAAAACCACATTATCTATAATCTCTTTTTCAGTAATCTCTCCTTCAATCATTCCATATACTAATTTAGACATTAACATTCTATCATCCTCACTTTTCAACTTTCCTTCTTCAATTTCCTTTCTTTTCTCTCTCACCACTTTCATTATCATCTTTTCTATCTCCTTTCTAGCTTTCATTGCTCTCCAAAATTTCGAACATGGAAAATTTATAGCTGGAGAGAAAACTCCTTCCAAGACTCTCTCAAATGTATCTATCATACCCGGTTCGACTTTGATACCAAACAAACAATCGAAAACTATGTTAAACGTAAGAACTTTCGTGGAACGGTAGAGACTAATCTCTTCTCGACCATGCCAGTTTTTAGATAAATATATTTGAACAAAGTTGCATAGTTTTGGAACTAAGTTTTCAAGTCCAGCATAGCCAAGACTAGTACCAATAACACCGCGAAGGAAGCGATGTCTTTCACCGTCTTTCTCCATGATAGAGTCTTTTCCCATAAGATGAACTGAGGAAGAAGGCCAAGAGCTTTTTACCAACTTGAATTCATTGGATAGAAGAAATTTATTGGCTTCAGCTCCATTTACAATCACAGTTGGTGAACCTATGATCCTTGTTTTGAAAATCTTTCCGTGTTTCGTGATTCGAGGATGAACAAATTCTTCATACAATTTGTTTCTCTTTTGAGCATTGAAGAATTCTAAGGTTTCACCTATGAATGGAAACCCCATTTCACCTGGTGGAAGCTTTGTTTTTTGTTTGTTACTTTGTTGCTTGTGCCACAAGAAACTGAATGAGAACAGAACAAACAGAGGAAACAGAGCACATGAAAGAAAATAGATAATATCTATAGACATTGGTGAACTTTTTAGGATAAAGGGCTTAGAAAAGTTTGAAACTTTTTTGTATTGTCTGTATATAAAATTTGTTTTAAGGTTCTTAAATGTTGGCTCACATATTTATAGGATCCTTTGGTCTTTGGACTTTATTAAGATAATGTTAATCATTCTTAAGTCAATTCTTAGCTAATAAATTCCTTATTTGAAAGCTTGCACTCTAGTCAAATTGAAGAAAATAAAAATAAAAAATGGATTTAGATACCCTAAAACAATAATCACATTACTTACACTATGTTTTTTATTTTTATTTTAAAAATATATAATTTGATTACATATGAATAGAAGGTAATCGGGCAACAAATTGTGCCGCTACCCCTTAATTTTAAACCAGACAATTTAAATTGTACATTTTTAATCTATTTTAATTTTTCATTTAAACGGTCACATAATTATATTGCGAAAAGAATACTAAGTTTTCTTGATAGTTATAGATTCATTGTCCAAAAAGAATGACACATAATCATCATTATATACATGAGGAAATAAAAATTCATTGATAACTTAATGGTCAATGTTGGAAGCTTTTGAGGCCACAAAAAAATCCCTAAAAATCTGGTGAAGTATAATGATTGTGTGTGACATTGTACCTTGTTACATTATAAAAATACAGCCATGATGATTTTGATCATAATTGCAGCAATATGAGTAAATATTGGAATAGAATCACCGTCTTTGAATCTCAACATTACAATATATTTGTAAAGTAATTAGAAGGGTTGGCTGAACACTAATGTGAACATGTTTGAGATAATGTTTTTTGAAACCGCCTAGAATCAATTTGAACAAGTTACAAGTTGTTTACAAGAATGGTACTATTTGTCATGTTATAGCAAGCTGTATATTTTGTTGATTCATTTCTAGTTGGAGAATGTTTAGCAAAGGTTTATCATCATCACTATTATTATTATTATTATTATTATTATTAGTTGCCGCAATGCCCTATCAATTTTAATGGTTAAATGCTATGAAGCCCGGACATTGACACGGGATACGACACGAACACCGACATGTCGACACGGATAATTTTTTCAAAAAATAATATATTTCAATGTAATCGACTAGGTTAAATGTTTACCGATGAATTCACCTATTTTTATATCTTCTACTCTTGAAGTTTGTTAGTTAAATATTTTGATTGCTTTATGAAACAATGTTCAATATATGTTATCTCTGACACTATGAACTATGAAGCAAAATAGTTTTTTTTTTTTGCAAATTTTATTCAATATATGTCAGTGAGAACATCTCATGAACGTTGTTTCATGGAGCAATGAGAATATCTAAATAGTAGTATGAATGACTGAAATTTATTGATGAACAATCGAAGAATCAGTTAGTAAAGTTTGAATTGACCTAAAAGTACATGTCAAAAACTCAATATAAAAAGATCTGTTTTATATTGTGTACTCAATTTTTTAAAAATTTAAGAAAAGAATTGTTCAAAACAAAAAATATTTTGTTTAATTTTGAAAAAGAAATTGATGAGCAATTACATAAAGGGTGTCATTAATAAGTTTAGTCTCATTCAGATAAGGCATAATGGGCTTAGATGTGGGCTTCCCCATTCCCTTTTCTCGCATGTAATACATTTTTTTTATTTGAACTGAATATTCTCTATACACAATTGCAGAGATTAATCTCTCAAGTCGGGTAAGACCTTCTTATACATTAATAATATGACGAGAAGAATAAAGATAAAAAAAATAAGGTAGTACAAATTTAGGCTGTTCAAAACATTGTTAATATAGTATAGTTATAAGTAAAATTTTGTAAAAAAAGAATTGATGTATTTGGTCCAATATTTGCACCAAATCCATCAAAATACAATTACACATCTTTTATTTTCATGTGATTCCACCAAAATTAATAGTAGCATGGAACCCTGCAAAAGAGCATGACAAATGAGTTGGCTATGTAGAAACTTTAAACCAATAGAAAAAGAAAAGGGATATTAATAATATCTCTATAATAAGAAAGAAAAAAAAACTAAACGGATCTCACCCATAATTTTACATTAATAGTATTAAATTAAAGAAAGTCAATACATTAAATTAATGCATATTCTTTGTCTTTTGAGACATTATTCACTCCTTTTGTTCATCCTCCTATTAGGGAAAAAAAATCTTGTTGAAAATACTCTAATGAATGAAATTAAGTAGCAGTAGTCCTACCATTTTAAAAATTCCGAGTTATCAATTGATGAAGTCTACACAAATTAATTTCACTCAATGAGAAAGAAAAATATATTAAAAACAAGTAAAATTTCATCCTTCACATTTTGACAACTCCTCCACTCTATGAACACCCATTCCCATTAGATTATGGTAAGTGGCAACCACCAAGACACTCCATGTGAGAATAAGAGTGAGCAAGGCATGTCAACCTTAATGGTACCATTGTTATTGTTATTTGTTAGCATGTACTCCATCCTTCTCATTTACAATTTACAAGTGTCCTATTTGAAATATTTATGGCTCAAAAATTTGTCATTTTTTTATGGGTGTCAAACTTTCTGTGCCTACAACAAATTAAAAATGACCAAAAATTAAAAGAAACTTAAACTATCTCATTCAGATAGTTTTGAAAAAATAACCCAAGTTTACATGTCTCAAATGATTTGCCACTATAGATTACTAACACAATATTTATTAAAAAAACTTCAACCTTTCATTTAATTGAAAAAGAGACACTTTTTTTATTACAACTATTCATCTCTTTTTTGTCAAAAAAAACTATTCATCTCTTCTTACTCTCAATTGATATGCGTCTTTTTTTCTTTGTTGTGAAAGGGGCTTACTAGTTCAGAGTTCGGGACGAGTTCTGACATCAAATAGTTTCAGTCCTCTCACAAATACAATTGTTAAGATCGAAACGTTTTCTTTCGTTTTATACATACATACACTTGATTAATTAATATGTGTATATGTGTATTTGAACTTTAACACATTATTTTTTCTTTTTTTTTCACTATAAAGTTAGAGTGTAGTTAATTATTTTCTTAGTACAATTAGCAAATGTCAGATTTTCTTAGAATCAAACCGATATATGCTTTGATTAATTCCAAAATTTCTTCATTTTAGATAAATCGCTATCAAAATTGATTACTGTCTCAACATTTTAGTGCAACCTCACCTACCCTCTGTAAATGTCACGAGTTTGAAGTAACACACTCACACTTGTACAAACACGGTTTTGTACTAAACAAAAAGAAAAGCTTGAGTGTGTGAAAATGAAGTGAAACAAATTAGTTGCATTTGCTTCTTATGACGGGAAATCAGAAAACTACCATATACGTGTAACTTATAAACATACGATACTTTTTTGACAAATAAACGTAAGATACTTCTTCATTCTTTTTTGTCATTTTTATTTGTTATTATTCATCTATTGTTTTTTACTTTCACCCTCTGATTTCTAGATGAAAGAGACTTTAGTAGTTTAAAGTTTAGAGTTCTGACATCAAAAGATTTTAGTCTTATCTCAAACGCAGTTGCAAGAATAGAACTGCGATCCTCTCTACTAAGTCTAACGTTAATAATCACTTAACCAACTAACGTTTAGTTTTATTATTCATCTATTATTTTTTCAACAATGTCTTTACTAATTTATTACATTAAAAAGTAAGTTAAATATATAAATAGTTACAAATTTTATAGAAAAAACAATCAAATTTATTACTATTATTTACCGGTACATATAAACATCTTTAAACCGGCATATTAAAAAGAGTAGAACCATCAACATGATTGAACTCAGATGATGTGATTAAGCGATTGGGGTTAACTCATTCTCCTTTAATCAAAGTTTGAAGGTTCAATCTTTACCTTAAGTACGGAGCAATTTTAATTCTCTGGATTGGCGGTCTCATCCTTTAAGATGTCTCTAATCCCACAAGAGAAATAATCATTACGTTCGGTTGTGGATATTCTAATCTCGATGAAAAATAAGTATCAACATTGATGTAAAGAGAGTTGACATTATGACTCAAAAGTGGGATATAATAAATTGAGAAAATGTAATAATTTTATATTGAAAGTTAAGAAAGATCAGCCATTTTAAAACACTCTTTTTATAAATAGATCAGTTATTTTGAGAATAAATAGTACTACATCCGTATGAGAGACAAATCACTTTTTAGATTTATTGAATAATTAATGTATTTGATTTATAATATGAACCAGATACATTAATTATTCAATAAATCTAAAAAGTGAGTTGTCTCTTATGATAAGAAATGAATGTAGTATATTGCTAACAAATTTGTCAATTAATATCAAATGTTAGTTGGTGACATTGAATTTGTTAGGAATGATCATTGTTCTATCCCTATAGGCAACTGCATTCGAAAGAGAGACTGAAACCACTTGATATGAACTAACTCTAATCAGATTAAATTAGTGGTGAGTTTTTTTTTTTGTCAATTACTCAATACATCTCCTTGCATTTAAAGGTGTGGGGCTTTGTTTTCACACATTCATATATCATCTTTATAATCAATAATATGAGACTTGGGTACTTTTCTTTTCCTTTTCAAATACATCATCTCTTGCCCAAAAATGTGGCTAAATTAGATCATATTTCTAACTAACCAAGTTTTAAAGCTCAATTCAAGTTATTCATCTAACCATTGTATCTAAGTTATATTTTTTTTTCTCTCACACTTTATCATAAGAAATTCAAACAACGAAGAGCAATTGGAAAATAAAAACATCATTATAAATAACAGTACTATTTGTGTGTCTACTACTACCAGTGCTACATTTAATAACCAACATTGGGACCATTGTCAATACTTCCCTTCTTTGTAATGGAATCTTTAGGGTAATAAAATGAGAATAAGATAAATAAATACATAAAACAAAGCTGTTTAGAAATTCATAAATCAATATAGAACATGTACAATATTCTGAAATAAATCTTGCATTTCACCAAACCTGAAGGTTTCATATGTTATACAAGAGTTTCATTTTCTTTTTTGACGTACAACAGATACTCTCTATGCGCAACTGCAGAGATTAATCTCTCTAGCCTTGTGAGACCCAAATGGTTGGCAATTTCTTCTTAAGAATTTTAACGCTGCTACATACCCAAGTCATAGATCAAACTCATAATCTTAAGTAAACTAGAAGAAACTCGCGTTATCTCATATGAGCACTCTTTGATAGAGTTTCATATATTATATAAGCTTTCATATGTCTATTTATGAATAAAAATGTATACATTACATGCATTACATATCATATATTGATTGATCACAATAGTATTTGAATTATAGATAAATAAATTGGATAGATCTTTCCTGGAGTATGTCTCCATCACTCCCCATTAATGTTGGGGTACAGTAGATTAATTTCACAGTCAAGTCCTTCATTTTTAGTTCACGTGGGATCCAACATTTTATTGGAGGAGAAAAAGTAATGTATACTACAGTAACTTATTTTCCAGAATTAATTAAAACTCCTTAATAAAGAGTAACCATAGCTGTAACTAATTAGAACCATAATAATACTATACTATATCTAACAAATGGGGCAAATACTCGAATAATAATGTATACTCCCTCTGGCCACATTTATAAGCAAAAATGTATTTTTGTAGATTCATCGAATAACTAATGTATCTGATAGCCAGATACATAAGTAAAGTATTAAATAAACCTGAAAAATGTATTTTTGCTTATAAATATATCAACCTATATGATCTGAACAAAAAACAAGGTTTGATTTTAGAGAAAGTGTACTGACATATAATCAACTCAATTTCATGTCTACTATTTTTTTAAACAATTTTAGAAAACTGATACATTATTGCAGAGAGTAAATGTAAATAGAAGGAGTAAATGCACCCTGCAAAACATCAACTAACCCACACACTCTTCCAGCTGCTTATATTTACTTCACTCAGTGAACCATTTTATAAGCACCTTCCCAAAGCATTTGTAAAAACCATATTTCCTCACTTTCTTTTTTCTCTCTAGAGTATTCTAACTAGCTAGTGAAAATGGTGAAGAAAAAAAGCAATATTGCTTCTCTTACCATGTTCATAATGCTGGTTGCATTGGTTTGTCAAAACCTTGTTATTGTTTCTGTAATTGCTGATAGTATCAAGGATCAGAAAAACCATCAAGGAAGTTCTCCCTCAGATTTATCTACTGAACTATGTAAGTCTATAACTTTGCTATTATTTTATACTTCTTTTTTTATTTATGGCAAATAGTGATATATTTATGATTTGGAACTTTTCTTGAAAGCTACTATATAGTAGTAGGTCATTTATTTTTCAAAAGTTTAGGATTTTAATATCAACATCTCATCATAAAGAAGCTATTTTGAATTTATATTATAGTTAAATTGTTTTGTTTTCTCATGTTGTGTAATACATTGTTTTTGAAATGTTATAGGCTCACATAGTCCACCATCTCATCACTCTGGAGGTGGAGGTGGTTGTGGTAGCAGTGGCACCCCACCTTCTAGTGGCTCCTCACCCTCTCATGGTCATCGTCATCATGGTCATGGTGGTCATAGTCATGGTCATGGAACACCATCATCACCACCCTCAGGTGGTGGAAGTTACACTCCAACTCCATCAACTCCAACCCCGTCACCACCATCAGGCAGTGGAAGTTACAATCCGACCCCATCAACTCCCACCCCGTCAACTCCGCCAAATTGTGATCCAACCCCATCACCACCCTCAGATGGTAGTTACACTCCAACCCCGTCAACTCCCAACCCTTCACCGCCATCAGACGGTGGTGGAAGCTACAATCCAACACCATCGACTCCTCCAGGAGGCGGAAGTTATGATCCAACCCCATCACCACCCTCAGGTGATGGAAGTTATAATCCAACCCCATCAACCCCCCCGGGTGGTGGAAGTTATGATCCAACCCCATCACCACCTTCAGATTCTGGAAGTTATAATCCAACCCCATCAACTCCCCCGGGTGGTGGAAGTTATGATCCAACCCCATCACCGCCATCAGATAGCGGCGGAAGTTACAATCCAACACCAGGAAGTTCTGACCCAACACCACCCTCAGGTGATGGAAGTTACAATCCAACTCCATCAACACCCCCAACTGGTGACTGTACACCACCATCACAAGACCCTACAAGCCCAACAACACCATCAAACCCTTCCACAGGAGGTGGAGGTTACTACAATTCACCACCACCAGACTCTGTAACCCCAACAACACCATCACCAGACCCTTTGTCCCCAGCAACACCCTTAACCCCAACAACACCCTCAGGAGGATACTACAGCCCACCATCACAAGACCCTTTGACCCCAGCAACACCCTTAACCCCAACAACACCATCATCAGACCCTTTGTCCCCAGCAACACCCTTAACTCCGACAACACCGTCACCAGACCCTTTGTCACCAGCAACACCCTTAACCCCAACAACACCGTCAGGAGGGTACTACAACCCACCATCCCAAGACCCTTTAACCCCTGCAACCCCCACAACCCCAACAACACCCTCAGGAGGATACTACAGCCCACCATCACAAGACCCTTTAACTCCAGCAACACCCTTAAACCCAACAACACCCTTAACCCCAACAACACCCTCAGGAGGGTACTACAACTCACCACCAACTTATGGAAGTGGTAGCCCCCCAACCGATCCCGGCACCCCGTTCACCCCCACTTTCCCCACACCTTACCTTCCTGCACCATCTCCCTTCACCGGTACATGCAAGTAAGTTCCTTCCACAATATTGCACCGTAGTATAAAGACTTAAATATGTTTTTGGTCCATACAAATATACAGTCTTTTCTCTTTTAGTCCCTGTAAAAAAATTGTTTTTTATTCTTGTAAATATGCCATTTTTTTTTTCTTTTGGTCCTTGTTGTTTTATTATAGTCCCTGTAAAATTTAGTCATGTTTAATTTAGTCATGTTTGGGATTAAAACAAAACTCCAATGACCAAAATCAAAAGGTGATATATTAGCAATACTAAAAGCAGTATTTGCAAGACCAAAAACTTATTTAAACCTTATGTAAACTATCAAATATAATATATTGCTAGCTTTTAATTATTAAATAACAATTTTGGACTTTTTTTCATCAAATCTGCAGTTACTGGAATACACATCCACAAATCATATGGGGATTACTAGGCTGGTGGGGAACCTTAGGCAATGCATTTCACATGTCTAATATGCCAGGATTAGGTGCAAGTCTCAGCATTCCAGAAGCACTTTCCAACACAAGAACTGATGGGCTTGGAGCTCTATACAGAGAAGGTGCAGCTTCCTTTCTTAACTCCTTGGTGAACAACAAATTCCCTTACACAACTGAGCAAGTCAGAGACAGATTTGTAGAATCACTCAGCTCAAATAAGGCTGCAGCAACACAAGCTCATCTCTTCCGGCTGGCGAACGAGGGGAAAATTAAGCCTAGAGCATGATCTAATTAATTTGGTTTATGTTTCCGTTTATTGAGTTCAGTTTAATTAGTATATTATATTTAAGACTTCTGTTAAGAGTGTTATCATTAGGTACTTACTTATCATGTGTTAATTTACCCTATGATGGATTCAGTGTTACTTTTTACAACTTCATGTTAATTAGCTTTCATATATGGATTCTAAGTTTTGAATAAAGTTAATATTTTGTTGCTATGATAGTTCTAGATCTCCATTCAGAAAATTCAAGTACAACAATGTTAAATTCTTATTAAGAAAACCTTCATTATGTTAAAAAATATCAATAACAATTGCCTCAACACTGCTGAAAATATAATCCATCAAACAAAAACTGATAAATAAGATTAGTCAAAGTATAGCAACCAAGAACCTTCACTACTACTAAAGGTATGCCATCACTTTCTCATTGAATGAGTCTGCATAATCTTTCAAAATAAATTGATTATCTATAAAGAGCAACCCAGAAAAGTAGCCCTAGTCTAGAAATGTTGATTGAACATGCAACATGGACTGCATTCAAGTTATATATAGGCATGATTGGGGGGAGCCATGCAAATATGTGCAGAGCCTAAATAATTGTAAAGTATTCTTTACTAGTGAAATGCAAGGCAATTGTTTGTTGTTGGTGTCGGTGTGTGTGTACAGAAAGACAACAGATGGACCATCCAAGATGCTGCTGCCAAGGGTGACCTTCATATGGAAGGGTTGAATTGAAGGGCCATGTGATGCACAATTAATGTCATTTTAAGTGCCTTCACAGGAAGTATATAAGGCTGTTCTTCGGTTCAGAACAGTTATAATGGTACCTATCCCTATAAAAGGAGGGTAGTAGTAAAAATTATTGTGTTTTATTTTTCTAAGATATAAACAACTTCAATGTCTTCAACTCAGAAAATTTTCCAAATATAACATATTAACTGAAGTATAAGAGACCTCTACTGCTACTAGTTTAGATCACAATAAGTGTGTTATATTGCTGCATTATATATTCACTGGTGCAGTTGAATGGATTGAATATAACAAAAAAAGACATGGAATCAGAACATTTTTCAAGCTAGCTAGCTGGATGAACCAATTCAGTAAGATATTAAAACTTGCATCTTGTTTTTGCAGTACAGCAGTGTTCTTACAAATTTGTTAGATTCAAAATCTTGATCTTTAACATAGTTTAAAGGTTTCTGTACTTTAAAATTATAAAATGTGGTAAACAAAATCTTGATAATTAAACGATATTTTTTAAAATTTAAAAAAAAACAAGAAGAAAGCACCTATTTTAATGTTTTTCTCATAAATTAAAAGTAGTAATTTCTGAAACCAAAAAAAGATCATAAAACATTTGAAAAAAAAAAACTTATTCTAATTGACTTGAAACATTAGTTTTACTCAACATTGAAATGCTCACATACTTATGAAGGTCCAAATGTTTTTAAATGCTTATGCAGACAAACGTGAAATTTAAGTCAACATATGTGGGCCTAAAAAACTTGGAAAAATAAACTTTAAAGGGAGGAACTTTCCACACCCTCCAATCTTCGGATCAGGAAAAAAGCATGCACTTTGTGTTGTCCAGCACTTCCCGGAAAAATATGTCGCCCGGAAAAGAACATGTAGGGGGTCGGAAAAATTGCTCTCACTTTTAATACACACAAAGAGAGACACATACACTCAAAGTTCATGTAGAATGGCTATATTTATAGAATTTTATTTCATAAAAATGAACTCATTATGTTAAATAGTTAATGGATCGATTTGGGATGGAAAATTTAAAGCATGTGGGAAATAGAAGTAGTTATTGACAAATTATTTCATGTTATGGGAGCTTAAAGGCTGAGTTTGGATGTTTCTATAGTGAATGGTATATAATGAAATGGATGAATTGGAATAAAGTTCTCATATCATTGTTTGGATGTTTAATGATAGAAAGGAAGAAGCTAAAAATATTCTTCATTCATTGTTATAGTGGAAGAAATGGAATTACACGAATGGCAAGTTTATTGTTCCCATAAGTCATAACAATACTAATCAAGTAATTAAGCATACCTAGCATAGTCAATAGAGAGTTAGGCTCATAATTTCACAGTCATATTACAAAAGAGTATTTTGAAACACAAGTCAACTAGTGTATCCAAATTTAGAAGTTTAACTAACTAAATCCAAGTATTATTTATTCCTTCAAATCTCAAAAGAAAAAACAGTGGCAGAAAAAAAATTTCAATTTTAACAAAATCTAGGATAACATACAGTAGGCCACTTGCTATATCCCAAATGGATTTGGCACAAAAAGTCAGAAGCATACCTTTTCAATTGATAAAAACTTCTTGCGGCATTACATAGTTGAGTTGAGCAACTCTAGCCCTTGAGAATGAATCCATTTTTTACAATCAGAAAGAAATTTAAACATCAGAGAGCATTGGAAGTTCTAATCAGCTCATATGAGACTCAAACCATTTAAAAATTTGGTCGGAATGCACACTTGTCATCTCATGATAAGCAAATGCAAGGTTTAGCTCCTCCTGAATATGAGGGACCAAATGCATATTAAGCAAGAGATTTTTCCTCTCCTCAAGAACCTTTTGCCATTTCGTTTTCCGACCGTCTTTCTTCATATATCCATCTTGATCAATAAAGCCCTTTTCCTTAAAGATTTCAAATAAACTTCTAGAAAGACTCTGATCAATACCAGGAATCCTATCAGCTAAAGTAACCGGCGACAATGGAAACTCCATACATTCAACAACACCAGCATCAATCCCTTTATCTTTCAAAACCTCAACATATTCATCAATTTTCTGCTGTCTATAAAGATCTTTAGGCATGTGAACAAAAAGGGTAGGAGGGTAGTCCTTATTAATATCTATTTCCTCAAACATCCCTTCAGCAATCATAAGCACAATACTATTGAACTTCTTAGCAGTGGCGAGCAATGATACAAAATAGCCTCCGGACGAAGCACCTAAAGCCACAAGAGGAAGCTTTTCAAGCTTCCTGTTACCAATCCACCATTCTAGAATATCTTTAACAACCAACACTTCTTTACCAAGATTCCAACATCTATGTGCACTTGAAATTGTAATAACAGCAAAACCTTGAGAAAGACCATGAAGTACAAGCAACCTTTCTTCAGGCAAACCGATACAATTAGGACATTCAGATGATTTATCCCAAAAGTTAATAGCTTTTCCATTACATCCATGAGCAAGAAAAAGAACACCTTTAGGTGATTCAGGTACTTGCCATATCAAATCAGTTCCATTCCTAAACTCTCTTGTTGGATGCAATTTCACCAAAGAATCAAAACTATTCCACTTTTGTTTATGAGATTCATAAGCTAAACTTGGTTTTACTTTTACTTTTACTTTAACACCATCATTCTCAATATCATGAGTATTATCAAGTACTAAAAAGAGAATCACTAACATTAGCATCAATGTAAAAGACATGACAAGTAATTTGATTCGACAATCATGACCAGTACTCCGTTGCTTTGATTTGTATCCATGATTCAACATGGTGAAAGAAGGGTTTATAGCAAGGAGGATAAAGATCAATTTTTTATCAAAATTTCTTGAAACAATATCAATATTCAGTAAACTATAAAGGGTTTATAGCAGGAGGGAAAAAGATCAAATTTTTAACAAAATTTCTTGAAACAAGATTAGTAAACTATAAAGGGTTGATGACACATAATCAATTGAATCATTCCTAATCAAATGGAGATTAGCTACAATTAATGTTCAAAAACATATATACTAACATGGAATCATGTGGTGAAACACTGAATTTGATGGTTAATTGTTTGTTAGAATCTCAAAGGAAAAAGATAAACAATAGAATTGGATTGGATTGGATTAATCACTTACCGAAACTGTGTGCTTCAATCAATGGAAGTACTATAATAATACTAAGATTTGCGGTTACTGGATGGATTTGATTTCATGTCATGTTATGTGTTTGGAAGAATTTAATGTCATGTTTGTTGTGTGAGTGATCATTTTTGTTTCAAAGGAAGTTTTGGTTTGAATATCAAAAAAAAAAAAAAAAAAAAGGAAGTTTTGGTTTTGGGTGGGCTTTACTAGATCTTGGTCTTGGTATCAAGGTCTAATTGCTAATTGGGTCACATACTCTAAAATTGCTTTTTAGCCCTTTAAATTACTCTCAAGCCCCTCAAACCGACGAAAAAAGCATTCGCATTCTATAATACGAAATTGATTACGGTTCGTATCATAGGATATGTTGCGTGTAACATGCAAAAACACTTACAAACTGAACCAAATTAACGTTGATGCATTTTGTATTATAGGATGCGAATCGAATTAATTTTTCGCATTATAAGATGTGAATGCACACAGTTGCACATTATAGGAATGCGTGTAGTTTCGCATTATAGAATGTGAATTGAAGATGTGTTTCGCATTTTAAGATGCGAAATCACGCATGTTCGCATTGTAGGATGTTAAACTCTTTAGCATAAATGTCAACGTAGATGACTTTCAAATTTGAGAGCATTTTGAAGCATGATGAGAGGTCTAAAAAACAAATTTTCCCATACTCACATTCACTAAATGAAGGCCTAAAACAAATTCACATGAAAATTTCTCTTTACCCCCTCCCTATGTTTCTCTTTTCCCAATTTTCCCCCAAAAGTCCATTTTTGCCCATATGAGATTTTTCGGAAAACTTTGGATTCTAGAATTCAATTTATTTTGTAATTTTGATTCATTATTTTTGTGCGGTCTTGATTGCATCTACATACAAAAATTTACTTTAGAAAATAGAATTAAAAATGTTTCAATCTATGAAATAGTTTTTGTGCAGTCCTAATTGCATTGACATACAAATTGTTTACATACTGATTGGTAATTGCTTTTTCTCTTTCGTGTTGCTAGTAATTTTCCGTAATTACATCGAAAGATATCTTATCTTCTTAAACAATTTGAAGGTGAGAAGAACAATTATTCAATTAATTAATGATATTTCCAATCATACACCTTTCATATTTCTTACCTTGACTATACTTGGCAATATTGCATGTGAACTAAAAATGAGATGTGCATATTCAAACTTTAAATGCAAGATAATTAGGGGTCTGTTTGGTAAGGCATAAAAATGAGCTTATAGCTTATAAGCTCATATGACATAAAAAGCCCTGTTTGGTAACTTTTTTTTAAAATTAGCTTATAGCTTATTTTAGTGACTTTTAGCTTATTTCTCAGACGCTATTTCAGATAGCGTTTTAGCTTATAGCTTATCATTATTTTTTCCAATTATACCCTTATTGTTTTATTTAAAACTCTGTTTTACCCCTTATCATTTATTATATAATTTCTAGTGTTCATAATAAAATAAATGCTACAAATCCAAATCCAATGTACCGTTCCTACTTCCAAATTCAACTTCCAATGACCACATATTTTCGTAAATGATAGTATCCTTTTTTTTTTTTTGGACAAATAAACACCATATTTTCGTAAGCTATGATAGTATCTACTACTACTATAATAAAATTAATGACTACTAAATTTCCTAATTTGTCCTCACAAATTTTAATCAAGATTCAAAACTTTTACCCTTATGTGTCAAATCACTTATAATTTATTTTTATTATTTCATTAATCATAATTAAATATTAATTAGTATTGATATTTGTATAAAGCAACCAAAAGTAATCAGTGTGTTGCAACTTCCAACCCTTCTCTTTTTCTTTACTTTACACGGTGACTATTCATTTCTTATTGTCACAAGTGCATCTTTCTATTCTTCTTCTACTATATAATCATAGTGTCTCTTTCAAATTTTATTTCATCTGTTCAGTTCACGGTTTTTGTCCAAATCATTTAGAAAAGGTTTTTTTTTGTTTATTATTAATTGTCAATCTTCTTCCTATAACACATCTTTCACATTTTAATTTGTCCATTTGTATTTGATTTCTCATATCAGCTATTTATTACTAATAATAAACAAGATAATGTACGAGCTATTGATTTTATCAAAGATATCAACAAATATAAGGAAACATAGAAGCTTTACCTACGTATTTGTGTGCGTATTGTTACTCATAATAATCAGAATAATGTACGAGCTATTGATTTTACCAAAATTCAATAATTTTTTTTTTATCTTTTAATATCACATTTAAATATAAATTATAAAAATAATAAAACAAAAAAATTATAAAAAATAATACATTAATGTTGGTTCTTTGAAAATATTTGCGAATTTTCAAAATTTATCATATAGACACGTAAAAATCTACTTTCACAAACATAAATTCATAAAATACGCAAATATTAATGGATTTTCTAATAGAAATAAAGAAATATTTTATAAAAACACTTTATTCAAGGTCACCCTCGACAATTTGGAGGCCCGATCCTAAATGATAAAAATATATCCTTCTAATCCAAAAAAATATATCATAAAATATTTTTCGACATACAATAGACAGAATTTTAACAAAAATAGTAAAAAGATTCACATATATTATTCCGCTTATAAAATAGTCGTGACGGTACAAATTTGTAACAGTGTTTTGCATATAATTTTTTTTTTTTTTGATGAGACACTACATTAATGTTAATATTTTGAAAAAATAATGCATTTTAAATTTGTTTATCATACTGACTTTCCCATAATAGTACGTTATTTACGCATCTCATTATGGTGTATATAAATCTCACAACGGGCACGGTGGTAACATATAATCGTGTTTTGTATAATAAAATAATAATATAATTAATATAAACAATATATTAATGTTGATATTTTGAAAATAGTAATGAGTTTTTAAAATTTTATCATATTTTTCATATCAATATATATTTTTAAGCATCTCAAACCAATACATATAAAATTGATTTTGCAAACATATGAAAATAAAATTTGCAATGGGCACATTGTTAATATTTAACAATTTTTTGCTTATAAGTTTATTTAATAGAAACATTGCATTATTATTAATGTTCATTACCGCCTTAAAATATTTTACAATATTAATTATGTAATTGTCTTTTGTATAATTACGGTAATATTAAGTGACCCGTGCATCGCACGGGTCTTCTACCTTTGAATTTGAAAAAAGATTAAACTGTACTAGTATGGTGTTTATTTATTTATTTTTTTTAAAAAACTTAATCGTAAGTTTTATCACTTGTGCATTTTAAAGATGATTTATAATAACTATAAAAATAAAAACAATACACATTTATACAATATTTATTTATAAATAATAAAAATAAATATCCTAAATAAAAGTAAATGAAGTTAAATATTAATTTGATCTAAAATATAATTAAAATATATCATTGATTATAAATGTCTAAATTCTAAGCATTTTAAATATTAATTTCATATAATTTTATTATGATTTAAGATTGTCCTTTTATGTCATTTTACATTTATCAATCAGTTTAACCGCTAATTTCCCCAAACATTTCAATTAGCTTATCAACTATCAGCTATAAGTCATCAGCTATCAGCTATAAGCTATAAGCTATCAGCCATCAGCCATCAGCTATAAACTATCAGTCATCAGCTATAAACTATTTTTACCAAACAGACCCTAGATGACACACATGAATTAATAAGGGTCATGTTAACATTTTCCAAATTAATAATAGCATGGGAAAAAGGAAGCAGATGTGATGGAATGGAGGTGAGGTCAAGTTTGTTTGTTTGATGAAAATAACGTAAATATTGGTGTTTGTTGAAATTTTGAAAAAAACAAGGCCAGGCTGTTGGGACCATGCAAAGTTTTTGAGCATGTGGTTGTGAGTCAGAACATACATGCACGTCAACATATTCTTGCTTTGGCGGGGGCATACATATTCTTTCTATGAGGTGAGGGCAAAAGATTCAATGTGTTTTATTTGAAAATATTGAACCGAATACTCGGAGAACACCGATTTATACTGTCAACTAATAATAACTATATATTCATTCATGTCACTTCACCATTTATATGACATAGAATTTTAAATCACTCTCATTAAATGTCGGTGTAAAATTAACTTATAGTGATGATGTTGATGTATATACTTTAAACACAAAAAATACTATATATTACTACTATTATAATCAAAGTAACCCATTCAATATTCCTCATGGTGTTCATATATATAAAGTATTGGATATTCCTAACTTTTGGCATCCCTATTATCCCACTTAGAGAAAAGAAAACTTTTGGGTCTTCCCACAAACTAAACATTCCTTGCTTGGTTAATTTACCTTAACACTATCTACCATATGATATATGCATGCATCCACAATAGAATTCACATTTCCATCATCTTTTGCTCCAAATCTTTCTAAAACTTTATTCATTAACGTCCTCCATCTGAAAATACCATCATGGGTGTTCTTGGAGCAATAATAAGACATTTGGACACAACAATAGGGTAAACTAATTGCTTTTGTAATTATCTTAAAGTAATTTATTCCATGAAATATCGTGTGTCATCTTCATCTATATTATTCTCATTCTATACTACTCCACATACTATATAATGATCTAGAAGGAATACTTTTACAATTTACAACACTTATCGAAAAAAATTCCATATATGGATCCTTCTTCTTTTATCAAATGTAATTCTTTTTTGAAAACTAATAGGTTCTTGATTTTATGCATGTTTTTCCTTGTAATAATAACATTATCTTAATTTTTTGTGTGACAGGCCTGGAGTAATGCTTCTTTACCCTTTGTAAGTAATTAATGGCCATATGTATACTATATATCATTCTAGATAACTAATACTATTCCATATGCAATAAGACTAATCATTTTATAACTAATATCATAGATACGCATCAATGAGGGCGATTGAAAGTCCTTCAACCTTAGATGACCAACAATGGCTTACATATTGGGTTTTATACTCTTTCATAACACTCTTCGAGCTTTCAACATATAAGGTCCTATATTGGTAGGTTTGCGGCAATTTTCATAACAAATAATTCATCTATATACAGATACACAAAAATTTGATGATATTTCTTTGGCTGAATAATATATAAATAGGTTTCCCATTTGGCCATACATGAAGCTTGTGTTCTGCATATGGTTGGTACTGCCAATGTTCAATGGAGCAGCTTATATATACGAGAATTATGCGAGGAAATACGTCAAGAAATTTGGCAACTATGGAGGATCCAATTACCCTGAGGAGTACAAGAAGATCCTTCATATGATGACTTTTGATGCAAGAAAAGCAGTTGAACGTTATATCGATAGATTTGGACCAGATTCATTTGAAAGAGTGATTAGAGCAGTATGTTATAATTTATAAACATGAACTATTTCTTAACTATTAGTATATAATTAATATCTTGTACTATTTTAATAATAATTTGTCACACTTTATATTACAGGCTGAGAAAGAAGCAAAGAAGCATTGAGTGATTGTCAATTTAACCAAGTTGGAGTGCATGCATGGGAATTGATTGAGAATGTAAACATGTTGTAGCCAGTATTTCTTTCTGTCTGTATATTCCTAGCATGTAGAAAACCGAGTTTAAGACTTACATACTTTGTTTTTTCTTTTTATGTAAATTAATGTTTCCAATTTGGTTTATTGATTTGATGCACCAAAACTTGAAAATCAAAATAAAATATGAAAATTACGGTATTCAATAAAAGCGCATAAACTTAATTAGAGGGGAAGCGTAATTCGATTTCTTTTCCATCAAAAGTGGGTATTATGGCATTGGCGTATTTTGTTCTCATAACAGCTTATAAACAAATTCTTTTTGAGAGCTTTGTAAATTGTAAAAATATGATTACCTTCTCAATCAAAATAAAATAACCATGCTAGAAGAAAAAAAAATCATAGTTACTTTTGTCAATTCTGGTTAATGTTGAAATATCATAATGTAATTAAAACAATGGCACTTTATATGGTGGCTTCAGTGGTACTTTATAAATTAATTTATCAAGCCACAAATTCAAGATTGATGGAATAGGTTTAGCAATAGTATGAATTTATGGGAGATGTACTATGCACTTTTCTAGATTTCTGCAAAGCTATTGAACAGGTACTGTGTCGAGAATACCTGACTCGAAAATAGATATCAAAAGCATCACCTTCGGTGATAAAATTCTATAAAAAGCAAAAAACTTCAAAACTGTGCTGGATGATCAAAAGATTGGTTGGAATTACAACAATTTCCCACCGGTTTCAGCAACCTGGCAATATTGATACATGGATAATCTTATTATGTTCACAAATGGATATATACTATAAAGAGAAGAAAAAAAGCAATATGATAAAATGATTTGACTTACGCCTAAAATCAGTATACTTTAGTCAATTAACTCTGAATTTCTAGAACCCTATCACAGTCAGTACTCGGAAATAAGAGTATGGCAAAATGGATTGCTCTTTTGCTATCCTGATCCATATTTCAAGAGGATTTTAGGATGTGCTTAGCTCTTTTAGGACCAAGTCGGACAGGACTAGATCTTATCACGCCATTTGGTTTAAAAGAATCAACGGCGGGATAACTTGTAGGATTTAGATTTTGCACCACATTCTGGCAACACCTACTTCTAGCAATCTCCACTTGTGGATCATGTACCACTGCTCTATTGTTACATAGCAATTCTACTTTTGGATTTTCTCGGGTCAAATTTGTCATACGACTCATGTTTTCTCTCACTTCTATATTGGATACCTTGATAGGTTTTCTGGAATCCTCAAGATTAGCTGCAGGCCTCTTCCTGATATTTGAGCACGGATAATGGTCTTTGACAGCCATATCATCCAACTTTACTCTGTCAACGACCTTGTTTATGTTTCTAAAACCACTATTCATGGCAGAGGATGAAACTGAAACTTGTGGAGGTTGAACAACAGGTGCTGGATAAAGAGGGGTCGACTTTATGGGACCTTGAGAAGTCAAAGGATTAGAAGGGTAGAGAACTTCTGCTGAATGATTAAGAGATGGCGTAATAAAATTATTTCCCCATCGATTTTGAGGAAAACTTTGATTACCTACGCCAGGAAGTAGCTGAGAATAAGTTCCAGTTAACCTGCCATCTGTTGAGCTAGACAGCCAAGATGGTGAACTTCTATAAGGCCCTTGACCTTGACTCCAATGTGTTTTGGCTGGTTCATTGACAGTGGGCTGCAAGAAAGGAAATCCAAAGGCTGATTTTATACCATTAGGATTTTTGTTCCTGCCATTAAGCTCACCATTGCTTGGACATGTTGGCTGATTAAAATTGCAAGGAGTGGGTAATGCCTTTGGCCGAGAACTCAGTCCTGATGGTTTAGAACCAGCTATAAACTGCTTTGAAAAGTCATGGGGTGTCCCATTAAATACTGCATACGAGGTAGATTCCTGAGCAATAGGATTGAAATAAGAACTACCATTTCTGCAGACTCCGAGACTTCCATTTTGAGAAACATGATTACTTTGCAGATCAATAAATTGTTGAGGAAATCCCTGATTACTTTGTAAGCCACGAGGGCTTTGAATTTTCGCCGACTGCAATACACTGTTAGTTGATATTTGTAAAGGGGAACCAGATACCCAATCCTGCTGGGAACATCTTCCCAGCAAAGAATTTTCTAAAGCAGTATAGTCAGCATAAGGCCTTCTTCTGGATTCCTCATCGGTCCAAACATCTCCCGTAAATTGTTGTGTATCTTGGCTGCTTCTAGCAATTGGAACATCTTTACCCATCAACCTCACTGTTGGCTGGCTGGAACTTAGTGAGATATGAGCTGAACTTTCTTTCAGAGAATTCATACCGTTTCTGTTGTGGTTCTGCACTCTTTCACAATGGTTCAGTTCAAGACCCGAGTTATGTTTAATGAGCTCTGAATGTAGTGGCTGTAAATGGTGACTGGAACACATTTCAGAATTGGGTGGATGGATATCTTCTCTCTGACTGCATAACTCGGTCTCAACTAACTTGGGCGGATAATGAGGTGATGAATTTAGACCATCTTTTTTTAATGTCTTCTGAACAAAATGCCGCTCATTAATGGTTAAATTTTCTTGGCTACTTTGACAGAGAATGTTATTACTAGGAAAGCTACTCAAGGAACCTCCTAATGGACTTGATGTCTCCATCTGGTTCAGCCCTACATTTCCACTTGATTTGAAATTGATCAGCTCACCATGCGAATTGAGTGGCAAACCGAAAAAGTTGGGATCCATACAGCTGTTTCTTATGCATCCTTGTCCCCAGCTTGAAAAAGGGTATGACTTATCAATCATATCTGCTGGTAACATACTAGACAACTGTCTATCACCCAATGCCTGGTCACTATTACCATTATCTCCATAATAAGATGATGAAGGCGATGGAGATTCTGGATTTTCATTTACTTTGTTATATGGAGAAGAATAAGACGATGAAGGCTCCAGGAATGTGTTTGTACTAGTATGTTGGTTCACATCGACCTGAAAAGTAGGATCCTCCGAATAGTCAATGAACTTTCCGCTGAAGCTGAAAACTTCAGATTCCCGCACTTGTGTATTTTTACCACACACTTTCCCTTCTTGGACATCCGAAAGAAGTTTAGAAATGCAAACATTTGAAGAAAAATGTACTGCAGTTGTATTGCCTCCATCAAAAAGCTGTGAATCATTATCACCATAAACTGCCACCTTGGTTAATATTTCAGATTTCTGTTCTAACTGATTTGATTTCTCTTGATTGATACATGGCTCCAAGAAATTTGGTCCGGTAACTTGTTCCAGAGTACTAGAGAACTGTTTGCTTTCAGTAATTGGGCAAACCTCCTCACTCTTGTCCTTGTCTATATTAAGGGCATTGTGATCATAATTTCTGTCTGCTTCAAAACTTGAACTTTCTTCATCACTTCCAGAGGACTGCTCCTTTACAAATGAAGTAGCCAGTGCATCTGAAGATGTGCTAAACATGGTTTCATCAAATGAATTTCTCTTTTTCTGACCAACTATTTCATCTTTATAAGAGAATTTGACATGTCTGTCCGAGGTTGGCACTTGATCATTCTCATCACTTTCTTCAGAACCGTCTTGAATTTTACATCCATCTGATAACTTTCCGGAAACATGTTTTGAGTGGTTCTTAAGAATGCCCCGAACAGGAGAATCTGCTTTTTGCCGCTTTCCAACTGACTTACAGTTAAATTGTGGCTTTTTATCAACTGATAAGCCATTTAAACCCAATTTCTTTCTTTGGACAGAAGGTTCAATGTCTTGCAGTGCAACCATTTCATTACCAAATGTACCTCTTAGTTTTTTGCAACTATTTGCTGCAGTTTGCACCTCGCGGTTGTAAGCACTTTCCTGAGATAAATAAGATTAAAAAAATTATGGATGTTAACATAATCTCAATAAGTTGAATAAGCTTTGGACTATACAAATTACTCATGTAATTATTACTCATGTATGATTTAAATAGAAAGGTATTCCACTGTATATTATCTTAAATTACATATTATATGTATACATAAATGTAATAACACCAGAAGGAACCCCAAAAGTTAAATTCAAAAGGCAAATGGTGAACAAAAGAGGGAAATGAAAGAAGGATAAAATAAATAAGATTATTATAAAACAGTGTATACGGTGATGTCGAAAATCTTTTCCACAAACTGTCCATGAGAAGCAGGAATGAAATTTTATGTTCTTACAACAATTCCAAAACTGCATATAGCCCGACAATTAACTTCTTAACAATATATAGTTTCCAGTTAACTTGATGTCCAAAGATGAATGTCCTTAGCAGTTTCCATAAAAATTTCTTAAAACAATAGTTACTATAATTTGTAAAGATATTCAATCCCGTGTGAAAATTTCAAGGGAAACTCTACAAAAGATTTTTTTTTTTCACTTTTAATGATCAAACTACGATCTAAACTTTTACATAAATAAACAAATTCTTTAATTATTTATTGGGGAGTTTTTTTACATTTCAATCACTACAATTTGGAAAAGGCTTTTAGTGATATTTTATTAAATTCAATTGGTGTTTAAGTGGCACATCCATTCATACAAAAAATATGAAAAATTATCCAATTAAAATACGCCATTAAGATCAAATATAAAGTTTCTTCTATGCTTCAGAAAACCTCAAAAAAAGTTTATTTTAAGATTGAAATGACTAAGCCTTTGTTTGGATGAATGTGTCATTGCCATTGGGTTTTCTCACTCCCCATATATTTTCATTGTGGGTTTCTTGAAGCTACTAGGAGAGTTTGTAAAACGTGCAGGTGCAGCAACACAATGGTTCTTGAACTCACCAAACACATGCTGAGTAAAGAACTTACGTCCTTCAAAAACAAAACTCTCGAATTTGGCCATTTTAGTATTTATATTCAGAAGAGGGAAACATAAAAATATATATTAATGCATGGACCATATGCTTACATCAACGAAAAACACACTTCACAATAAAACTAAACAAGTATTTTATTAATATATCATACATACAAAAAAGTGCTTTTAGTTCATAAGGTTATATATGAACTTAAATATTCTATTATAAATATTTTTGTTAAAAAAACTTGTACAATTTCGTTTAAATATAATTTTTTTTTTAAAATGAAATTTTTTTTTACTAAAAAGATATTTTGTAATTGAATGCATATGTAACGAAAAGCACACCGAGTGAGAGCTTCAATTTAAAATCTCTTTTGTTTATAAAAATTCAAATTTTATTCATAGCGCACAATAAAATCCTTTAAAATTTTATAACCAAAAAAAAAATCCATTAAAATATTACATATTGACTGCAAATTCCTAAAATTGATTTTAGGGTATAATAAATAAAGAGTAAAATAATCTTTAAGTTCATACTGTAAATATTATACCTATACCAAAAAAAAAATACTGTAAATATTATATATTGAAGAAATTATAATTATAATTAGATACAATTGTATGAGAAAATTTTCTAGGTTATACTAATAACCAACAATTTTTCTACTTTAATACTCCCTCCGTCCCATTATATAAGCACCTTCTTACAAAAAGTCTAGTCCCAAAATATAAGTCCCTTTACAATTTAAAGGTACATTTATTACTTTTTTACTTACACATACCCCTAATTATTACTACTAAGTAATAAATGTACTTTTAAATTGTAAAGAGACTTATATTTTGGGACTAGACTTTTTGTAAGAAAGTGCTTATATAATGGGACGGAGGGAGTACCTAGTTACATTTTATTATGATAAAATAACAAAAAATTGTAATGCTCTAAGACAAATAATAACCCCTCTTTTTCTTTGTTAAAGGACAAATAATATTAATAACCTCTGTAAAGGTTGTATTTCATGTTTCACACTACTATATCCCATTCAAAATGTTTTGCCTTCTGTTGAGTCTCAATGCCGAAATATCAGTGAACTTCAGTTTTATAAAAAAGAAGATTGATAGGCAAAGCTAAAAAACACTACTACTAATGTTTGTTTGTTTCTTTTGATAAATATTATGATTATTGAATTAGTGTCCGAGGATCTTGTTTGAAACTGAATTTACTATATATTTCTGATGTACCAAAAAAACTGAATTTACTATAGATTAGTAGTACTATATAAACATTGACTTGAAACAATACACTACGGATGTTGTTGCTTCAAACAGTAAGGCCAGTCAAGATTTTAATTTACATAGTATCCCAGGAAATATATATAAAAAACTTCCACTTCCAAATTTCACCAAGCATAACCATGGCTTATCGAAAAGAAAAAAAAACCAAGCATAACCATGAACTAAAACTATTTTAAGCCTTCTCTTTCAATGGCTCAATATACTTGTCTTAAAATTTTCAGGTTGTTTTTTTCATAGATATGTTTAACCTTTAAGTCTTTTGGCAAAAAAGAAACCCTTTAATTCTTGACCAACTCATCGAATAATTTTCCCCACAGACTAACACTTTCATATTTTTTTTTTTTTTGAAGCACCAACACTTTCATATTATGATGAAATATATACTCTATCACATCACAGAGGGTTCAAAATCATCGTATACTATGCAATAACTTACCAGTTATATATCAACTTACCAGTTACCACACTCACTTCACTACTTCACTCATGTGCCACGATGATTGCTGCATATATAAAATACGAGAAGATACACCCATGCGATAATGGTCGTCTATATCATCCAAGGTCAGAGTATATGTGGAAATGCATATACAAACATTCAACAATCCAAATTCCAAATCACTACTAACACTTCTGACAAACCAATAAATGATCTATCAAATTTTGAACCTCCACTTACAGATACTATCTCCCACTCCACTCCACACTAACCAAAATATATGCAGAAGTTCATAAACCCATCTCCTACGTTTGAAAAGATAAGCAAAGGAGATGAGAAGAACATGTGAATCTACCCATGGCCCATATGATAATTCTCCCCCAAATTATTAGTTACTATAGTGACGGGGTGAGAAAAAGAACCCTTATGATTAGCCTCAGCTCTTCTACCTCGTAATCCAAGAATAGTGGCCCCTCGCAGCTAGGGTACTCTTACTGAATCTACTGATTATTGATTATACACACATAGTCACATACCCAACTTGTGAATTTCCTTCCACACAAGAAGGAACTTGTTGTCTTAATTTTTAACTTCCCTTCCCGAAATTTTTAATTACCGTGTATTAAACTCAATCAGTAGTTCAGTACTACTACTAAACAAAAACCACTCACTTTCATTCGCAAATATATATATATATATGCGGCTGTCTATCTAATCAGCTTTTTTCAGCAGTAATTTTATGCAGAAAAAGTAAAACATAGAATTAGGAAATTAAGCTCTAAATTAATCACACAGCATAAGGAAATACATCAACACAAACACTATATATACAGTATCATGTGATATTTTATGTATAAATTCTATTAGTTTTATGCTTAATAATCATAAATTAGCTTCAAATAATTGAAATAGAAAGCATATAAGGAAAATATTAACTTATATTTCATGAGACATAAATCACATACCTTCTTCCCAGTGACCTCACTGTTGAAGATTTTCTTCTTCTTTTTCATATTCACAACCTTCTTCTTCTCATTGTTCGTCAACACACCACTATCAAACTGCTTTCCCACCTTGCTTTTCGTCTTCATCATCTTCTTCTTCTTACTCTTCTTCATCGTCTTTTTCTTTTCGCTGTTTTTATTCACACTCTTCTTGTTCTTCGTAATCAAAACGAAAGTACCAGCAGCATCAGAAGCACTTGAATCATCACCAGAATAATCAGAATATTTATCTTCATCTTCTTCAACATCAATCTCCTTAGTTTTACTATTACAAACTTGGATCGGTGGCGCCGCATTAAGAATCTCAGCAATCGAACGTTTCTTAGGCTGTTTAGGTTTGGACTTAAAGTTGAAACCAGTCTTTACCGTTTGACGCCGTTCATCTCTAACCGCCTGCGCTAAACAACTATCTATGTGAGCGTTCACCGCCGTCACAGTAGCAGCGTTGAAATCTCTACAAACCGGACAAATCATCTCCAATTTCTCCTCATCTACAGAAGATTTCACCGATTCAACACCTCCAGGTTTAGATCTCAACGCTTCAAGCCGTTGAGAAAGCCACCTGAACTTCCTAACAGTAATAGAAACTTCATCGTCTTCGTTATCTTCGTTATCTTCGTTACCTTCACTGCACGGACACAGATTCATCATACTTTCCTTTTCTATCGGTCTCTCTTCTTCTTCTTGTTCTTTCTCCTCCTCCTGATGATGCTGATCCTTAACCTCAGCCTTGAAAATCTCGGCGATGGAACGCTTCTTTGGCGACTTGGACTTAGTTGTTTTGGATTTTGAATTCATCATCTTCATGTGACGACGCTCTACTCTAACAGACTCCGCTAGACAACCGTCGATGTGAGCGTTAACTGCCGTGAGAGTAGCCGCGTTGAATTCGCGACAAACTGGACAAATCATCTCCAATTTTTCATCATCATCATTAACCACAGCAGCAGAAGGAGGAGAAGCACCAGCAGCAGGAGGAGGATAAGCGAGTTGATCAGATTTGGAAGATTCTTGGCTGCAATAACCGTCATCGTCGTCGATTCTAGAAGGTTGAAGTTGAGGGAGGTAGTTATGAATGGATCTACTAGGGCAGGGAGACATGGGAGGAAGAAAAGAGTGAAGTTCGTCGCGAGTGAGTTGACGGTTAGTGGTTGAACTAGGAAATGGCCAGCATTTGAAAACGTCGATGGACCTCATCTTAGAAGTGTATTCTCTGAAATGAATGAATCAAAATGAGTTTTATAAAGTTATAGATCCATAATAAGATAAGATGAAATGAAATGAAAAGAAAAAAGTTGAATAGAAAGAAAGATAGATATATGATATTATGATATGATATGATAGTATTTGATGTACCTTATTGAGAATCCATCAAAGGTAGCTCCCATGATCAGTAGCAGTGGTGAGAAAGAGAGGAACTAGTTAAGAAGGAAGGGGAGGAGAAGAGGAGAGAGAAACATGAGATGTGCTTGCTTGGGTGGTGAGATGAGATGAGAAGTGAGAAGAGAAAGAGAAGAAGAGGAGAGAGAGAGAGAGAGAGAGAGAGTGGATGGAGGTGTGTAGTTGCTTTTCCCTAATTTATGACTGAAAGGGACGTATGAGAGAGAGAGAAAGAGTAACGACAGAAGAAGCACAATGAGAACGGAAAGAACTGGCAAAAGTGAAACAATACGCCTCTTTTTTTTTTTTTGTTACAAAAAAATAGTACAAGCCTTGTTCAAGTTCAACAAAAAAAATCAAATGAGCAGTTTACTTATAGTACTAATTACTATGGGAAATACTGTAATTGATAAATTAGTTTATACAGTACTAATATAAGATAAGTTTATAATTTATGTGGATAATTTAGTTGATTAATTTTTTTAATTAATTAGTTTAATGGTTAGAATTTATCTTTTTAAAGGTACAAACTTGACTCATAAACTAGACTTTTCTTTTTTTTTACTAACATAAACTAGACTTATTATTAAGGTTAGAATTCAATCATATAGAAATATCATTACTAATTGAGTTAATTTAGTGGAACAATTGATTGAATTTCTAGTGTTTAATAAAGTTAACTATTAAATTATTTATCAATATGAATGATATAAATGGTTTGTTTAAAATTGAAAGAAAAATAATAAATTATAAGCTCGCGAGTAAAAGTCATTATTAAATAGAACTTTTTTATTATAGTAGTAAATTTTAAGTCATAAAGTTAAAGATTGACCGTATTATTAAAATATCAAATTTTTATAATTTTTACTAATAGATAACTAAAAATATTAATAATTAAAATTGTACATTGATGTATGTGCAGTAGTAAAAATGAGTCTTATACTTTGCGACAGAGGTAACATGTAAATTAATCCATTATAAACTAATGTAACTTATCATTCATCTTTTTTTTTTTCCTAAACACAACCTAAAGAAATAATTGGCGTTTGAATTATTTAAAGTTAATGCTAAACATTTGAAAATACTACTAGTAGTAAGCTGAGGCAAACATGATCCATCATTAAAAGGAGTAGTAACCAATTCAACTCATTCACAATCTTTGATGTCACTGTGGGGCAAAACATGGGAAATTAAGAAACTACACATTTTTGTTGTATTTCAAGTTTCAACAACTCAGATATACGTAACTCCTCCAAAGTAAAGAAAGTGCTTCATTCAATTAAGATTTCAGGAGACTTCACGACAAGTCTTCAACCAGTCATCAAAGCCAATGCTTACGAATCTTAACCCAAACACTTGGATTTATCAACTCGGTCTAAAGCATTTTAACTTCTCACAACATGGTGGCTTCTACTATTCACAAGTCACAACCATTTCATGTAGTTTATGGTGTACAAATTTTAAGATTATATAGTTGTGATATGTTTTTTATAAAATTTATTCGTTGAGTTAAAAGTTTATATTATATAGTTTGTTTATGTAAAATACGTATTAAAAAAATTGAAAATCATAATATGTTATTAAAATTCATTAAGATTAACATTTTTTTTGGATAAAATTAGAAAGCATGACATCATCATAATTCATCGACATCCCAACTATGTTGGCATCCTAATGCACTACCACTCCTCTACCTAACGATTTCAATAAAGACTGATAAATCATTATTAATCTAAATATGTAAAAAAGTTTTACACCTATTAATGCATAACAATAACAATTAAATTCTTTTAATAAATAATGTGTATTTGGCATTATGATGGGTTCATTAAAAATGAATTAATGTGATTTTAACAATTTTTTTAGGTAGAATGATTTTAACAAATTCTCATGTTAAGTTTAATAGGAGACAGGTAAATGTAGTCGCCCATATCCGGATGGCTACATCTTTAGTTAGTTTCTAGATTCTTAGCGATGTTCCAATATGTATTTATCGTATTATTATTAATGAAATGAGATAAGCACTTTACTGTAAAAAAAAAAAGATAAATTATATGTAAACCAAAAAAAAACATAAATTATATAAAAAATCCAATTTATTTAACAAAAAAAAACAAATTACTTATGTTTGTAAAAAAAAAAACAAATTACTTATAACATTTTTGTTATAAAAATATCTTTATAGCGCAAAAATTGTTAATACAATCTAATACTGTCAATTAGGATAAAGATGGTAGATTTTCTCTCATGAATTTATTGTACAGTGAATTTTAGGCTTTAGATTGAAAAAAAATGGGATGTTGGAGTTTTAGGATTTGTTTGGTGCGCCGGATAGATAGAGACAAGATATGATAAGAATCTGAATAATAATACGATATGATAGTGACAAGATTAGCACATATCATGTCATGTGTTTGGTGCACGCATGATAAGAAAAATAAAATAAAAAAGTAATTGGATAACTCAGCCGAAAATAAGGATTAAAATAACAAAGAGTAAGTAGATAGACTTAATGGTAAGTTAAATTTATCATTTTTTATTGATGCACCAAACAACGGATTAAAACAAGATTGAAAAACTTTAACATATCTTATTTTCCTATCAATTACGATTTTAAAATTAATTTGGGAACAATATTATTTGTTTGTTTTATGGCTAATAAACTTGAAAAATTGTACAAAAAAAATAAAATAATAAATTAAAATGATGAAATCGATATATAGATACTTGAAAAATATGAGAAGATCCGGATTGAACAAATTAATACTAGAATTTTCTTAAAATGATGAAATAAACAGCTCTACAATTTTGGATAATGTCACCAAAATTTATCACATATTTTTAGTGGAAAACAAATTTTGCACCTCTAATTTTGAATCCTATTCAAAATAAACATGACCTAAATTGAGTTCAAGTATCCAATTAAACGAGACGAGGAGTCCGAAAACTTTACCAATATGCACCTCACACTTTGGTGCAAACCAATCAACTTATCAACTTTTGCGAGAATAAATATTAAGAAATATGACATCCATTAAAATAAAAGAGAAAATTTTAAGAATTGACTATATTGAAGAGAATAAAATTATAGAAATAGAATGGAAATATGATACAAATGAAAAGGATAATCTAAATGTATATATCCACACTATGACTCATACTAGTAAACTAAGTAAGTCCATATACTAAACAACATGTAATATATACATTCTCAACAATCTATAAAAGCACAATTTTCATCTCTAACACATGATAATATTGATACTTACAATTACAAGTTACAACATACCTTTTGTTTTTACCAAAATACTTATAACATGATATATAGCCCGATTACCAGACAACTCTTTGTTGCTTTATTTACAAAATATATCTTCTTTGTTAATCAACTCTTTCTTCATGTGTATTCTATTTGAATTATTTAATTTGTTTTTTAATTAAATTATTATATTGCCACCAGCCCACGTTGCTAGTTTTATGTTTGCTTGCTGCGGCAAACATATTTTAATGGTAAATACAATAGGGGGGGATGTATAACATGTTACATATTATTAATTTTGTTTTGTTTTGACATGAACATTGTTTTATTTTTTTGAGTCTAGAATATGACATGAACATTGTTAAATGTTAATCTTTAGAAAAAAAGTATGATATTTTGTGCTATGTCCACGCTCGTGTACTCATACGAAACAAAGATTCTGTCGTATATATGTACATATTTAAGACTAGAAACTCATCAATACCTGTAATCACGCACTATCCAAATTCCTTTTTTTTTTTTTTGGTACATATCCAAATTCCTTCTTTGGTCTCAAAATTAAATGAATGTTACAGTTTTATCGCAAACATTATTTTGACCATAATTTTAAGAAATTATACAAAGGTAAATGTTAATTACAGTATCGTATAAGATTTGTTTGATTTGTATTAATGGATATTCTTGCAATGTTGATTTGTATCGACATATATGTGTGCGATATTTGTTTTGAATTTTGTTAAGAGACTTTTTTTTTTTTGACGCAGTTAAGAGACTTTTTAAATCTATATATTATGTCAATCACCTAATTTTTATTTTTTTTGTCAAGTAGTCTAGCGGCTAGAAATTCACATTTTAAAGATAAATAAGTGGATATACCGCGTGTGAACCCCGATCCCTGCACAAATGTGCAATATCCTTTATCAATTGAGTTAGGCTCATGAGGACTATCAATCACCTAATCTAATCCATTTTATAAGTTTTTATTAAAATTATATTTTGCAGCTTCAGCAAAATTACGTTATTGTCGTCTTCATAAACTTATCTCAATTGATATAAAGACATTATATTACACGTAAATTAAAATATAGAGATCAGAATTCGATCTCTAGTATATCAACTTATTCACCTTTAAAATAAAATTTTATCCACTAAATCATCTGACCGAAATAAAAATTAGTCGTGTTTCTTTTTCCAATTCAGAACTAAACCAAACATTCACATGCACTAACGTACTGTATTACATTAGGACACAAGAAACAAACTATAATAGAAATTAAAGTCTATTTGGCTTTGCAGCGATGAAAATTGATATGAATGTATTTTGATTGTGTGAAAATTTTAGTTAAAAAACATGTTAAATGTAACTAAAATATTGAGCTAAAGTGGTTAATGAATTTCACTAAATTAAAAGACGAATTTTAAGTGATCGAGTTCGACTTAGTGAAATACTTTTTTGACTAAATTTTAGTTACTCAAGAACGAACTATTGCCTACTGCCAGGACAATATACTCTTCCTCTAGAAATCAAAAGACTAATACTAAAAAAAAGTGTTAAATATTTTATCGGAAAAAAAGTGTTAAATGTAAATATTTCTAGATATATTCACATATACGAGTGAATTGAATAACAAATTAAATTTGAAACATATTCCTTGAAGTAATAAGGAAATAATGAATTCAACTGTCTCAGTAACAAATTTATGTATAATCATTTCATTCAAATTCATTATTACTTTTGCAGAACCAAAATAATCACAGACATATATCTAACATCAATTTTGTATCTCAATAATAGTATTTAATAGTGATCGTTCAAACAAATAATTTTAACAAAGTAATACATAATTCTTTTGATATCACATCTTTTTATTTTGATTTCTTTATTTGTATTGAATTTTGTATCCACCTCTTAGATGTGCACTTCTTGTGTCATCCTAATATATACTTTTTAATTTAATGTATTTGGTTCTTTGGTTATTTCAAAAAAAATGAAATAATACATAAATGTGAGGTAAAAATATGGAATCTTATATATTATAGGGATGAAAACACAAAAAAAAATTACATAGAGAAAAAATAATCCTACTAATCTTGTAGTTAAATATGATCAAACATTCTATATTTATATGGCTTGAACAAATGATTTATAGTATGATAATTGTTCTTATCAAAAGAACAAAAAAGCACATGGACAAAGAAAACGACAAGGTAGGACCTACCCACTAATGATAATTTGTGTCCCTTCCATTGTGAAGTGTAACATTTCTCTTATTTTATGTCAAAAAAAAGATAAATATTTTCTCTTATTACTATTCTATAAAAATCTCTTTTATATTGAGGAGTCAAATTGAACTTGAAGGCCATTAATTTTATTTTATTTTATGAAAAAAATTACTAAAATATGGAGAAATAGCAAGAGTGCTTGATTATTTAAAAAGAAAAGGCTAGAGTGCTTGATATTTAATTACTACTCTCTTTGATGATTGAAATTTAAACAGAGTTCAAGCAGCTTCCAAATTAGAATGCACAACAACAAATCATAAATGCAATTGCTTGAGAGTGAGGTGTGCTTCTGACAGGAAGAATAAATTATTATTATGATTGACATTTATTGATGTAATTGTAATGTAAGATTTTGATTTATTTTGAGTTTAAGGATCATAGTAGTTTATAAATAAAAATCAAGCCTATACTTTTTCTCTCTAATTCTCATTTATATTTGATCCAATATAAGGTACCGACCACTCTCATTATCCCATCAAGTCGAATATCATAGCTATGATACTATTTGCACTGGAGAATACGAGGAGTCACGAGTGTCATAAGTAGGAATTAACCAAATATTTAAGACTTGAGAAATATTGACATCACGTCTTTATCTAAAATATTATGATATCATGTATATAAATCACCTCTTTTCTATGTCTAACATTTATTTTCTTTCATTTTAAATAGATGTGGAAGTATATCATTCATACTTCAATTCGAACAACTATGTAAATTTTGAAGGGATTTGGGATGCATAGAGCATATTTGAATTTCATCTAATACCATAATATGTTTATTCAAAACTACAATAATGGAGGAAATATAGAATATATGTTCCTAGCAATGAGAGGGGGTCAGAATAGCAAGTAGTAGTTTTATTTTGTCGAGAACAATTGATACTTATTGCAAGTGTCATAGTTTTAGTGCATATTCCACACTCTTTAAAGTTACCTAGATTACAAACATGCAATGCACATAAAGAGCTTCCGCCCTTTGAAGTGAAAAATATAGTTACTGTGTTCGGCGGTGAATACTCCGATCAAATAGTCTGAAATACTATAATGACAACTGGGATGGGACCATGTTCATATTTTCATGAATTAAAAATAAAAGAAGAAATAAATAGCAGACTATTTATCTCTTAATTATTTGTTTCTTGCATGCACATTATTATCAGACCTTGGTGAAAATTCTAAATTATATGTGCATTTTGTACACATTTCACATATAGTGGGCAGACCTACCACAAGAGGATTGTAAAATTGTCAAACTCCTATACTATAACAAGGGGGTAGAGTTAATTAAAAGCTTGACAATAGAGACAAAATTTGATTGCGAGATTGAAACTATTATTGGATACATACTAATTTGTCCAATGTTTTTATGTTGTCTAGATCAGATGCATGAAAAGAAAAGTCAATATTCAAAAATGTAATTATCTTATAGGGTTTAAGGGCTACCTCCTAGCTTCCTATAGTTCCTACTCATACCTAAGTGTGTGTGTTTTTATCTTGCGGTATACTCCATTAAGGCACATACTGCATTAAGGCAGTAATTGTTTATGACAGTCCGATCAAAAATGAATACCTGAGATAAAATTTTATATAAAATCAATTTAAATGATTAAATAAATCGAAATCATTAGATCATTTCGTTTGCTGAATATAACTGTGTGAAGCAGTTACAACAGCATATCTATATCTATAAAATTGACACTTTTAATTTGGTTGAGATATTATTATCTTAGTTGAGAGATTCATTTGCATGTTCAAACATTTTGTTGGTAATCAAATGATTTTTGGTGTTAAAAGTAAAACTAAATGAATCTTGGTAACTTTTTCAAGCAATAAAAGATGTAAAGAGTAATTTGCTGTATTGCATTTTCAAAGACAAAAAGTTTCAAATAGGTAACAAAAGTCACTGTAACAAGAGTACGGGTTCCCTTTTGTTTCCCACATTCTTTTCACTGTGTATTCCTCACTTTTCACATTGGCCTTTCACTATTCTCTTCTGGCTTACTTGCATTGCCACAGTAAATTTTAGATACACATTGGAGTTTTCTTTTGACAAAAACAGCTCAAGGCATATCACGAAAACATAAAGTATTGGGATTTGGATCATCTTCATTATTCTTCTACGTCTCTTTTGTCCTAACTCATTTGATTAATAATCAGATTAGAAATCTAGAAGAATTAAACTCAGGAAATAACAATCATGAGCTTAAATCCTTATTACAAAAATTATCCAAACACATTTGAAAGTTATTATTCAGAAAAAACTAGACATGAATAAACAAATGGAAGTATAATATGGAAACCACTATCAGGTGTATTTTTTTTCCTTCTTGTAACTACAAAATTGATGCTCTTGTTGCTTTGTATGGGCAATTGTTTATCTAACCGTAGAGCGAGATGATCGGCTACCAGGACTTGTAGGAAGCCCCTTAAACAATGCCTCCAGATTCCGGATGCATGCAGGAGCCAGAACCTGTATACCATACAAAGAAAAAGTGTGCTACTGTGAAAATGAACAAAAAGGCAAGATTCATAAAATGTACATTTTGAATCTATAATCTCACTCAAATCTACACGAGGATAATGGTACAAGAACTCATGAACAAAAAGACAATTATAAACCACCTATTGCCAATAAAATTGGCACCAACCCATGTAAGTCATGGAGGAAATAACCAATTATATGGTAAATACCGTAAAAATCTACATTCTGGTAATGATTAGTATTAAAATTTTCTTATGAATAAATTAAAACTATACTATGACAACTAGGTCCAACAATGAATGAAAAATTGAGTTTTTCATACCTTCCAGCGCCTCTTTTGATCAAGATGGTGACTTATCTTATCCAACCTCTCAATTATTTGCCTAAATGTTGGTCTTCGATATGGTTCTCCATCCCAACATTCCTCAATTAAACTATGGAGAGAAAAAATAATTCATGAATGTTGAAAACTTATTATTTTAACTAATCTCATACTGTTTCAAAACTCAACATTCAATCAAATCTACTGCCAATGATGCGTATATAAATTGCTTACTCTTTTAATCCATAAGCATAAAGCTTTGGTGAAGCCCTAAATGGTGGACGCTCATTTCCCACATATGCTTTAGGAACTTCATTTTCTGGCTTTTTATAAAATGGTGGACAACCTTCAATCATCTAGAGTAACAGAAAACCATATATGTTCAGTCAATATTTTGTCAACATCTCCGAATAATAACAACCCACAGATGATTGTCAACCTGTAAATTCTAGTCTATATATCTACATTAAAAGTGGGCTCCAATCTTCCGCAAATTAAACTATCAAATCACAAACAATATGAGCAAAACTGTTAATATGAACACCGTCTTTAAATTAAATAAATTAGGAAGAACAAAAGAATCAGGCAAACTTTTATACAACACTAAACTCTTAAGCACGATATCTACATACATACATGCACAGCACATGTGAGCAGTAACAGTGTAGATTTTTACCTCTTGTAATATCAGAGCAAAGGAAAACACATCTGCTTTGGTGTCATATTCTTCATTTTTATAGACCTCTGGTGCAACATACCGCCCTGTTATGCATTTGAATTTGAACCTATTCAATAATAAGAACTATACAAAATAGAACTAACTAAGTACAAACAACAGAATCAAAATGAAGCCAATTATATGTATAAGAAATAACAAGATTTGGAGTTGATTGATAAATCTAAATAATAAAAATTGAAGCCAGCTAACAAACCATCTTTAGTACTCACTGGGTAAAAACATTTATTTTCTTCTATCTATAGTAGAATATGCAATAATCTTGGAGATCAAAGTTCTCATGGAATAATGGTATAAATTATTTCTTTTTTGCAGAATGACATGACCAACTATGAATGTTACAAGACTTCACAAAGCAAAAAAACATACATGATGTATCCTCGCATGTCACAGGTTTGTCTTCTTTGACTGTTTTAGTGATTTTGAGCGACTTGCTAACTCCAAAGTCTGCAACTTTCAGATGCCCAGAATCATCCCGGAGAATATTTCTGTTATCTTACTCATTCACAATGAAGAAAATTTAAACAGTTACAATCATTCAAAATTGGATGAATGATGCATGCTGCTAATAATCAATGATATTTGGTATGCATAGAAGAATATTCAAATCAATTAGATGAGGAAGGAACGCAAAAAACATACGAAGGTTCAAGATCTCGGTGTATAATGGCTTCAGGTTTATGTTCATGCAAATAATTCATTCCCCTGCAAAATATACCTCCAAAGATTGCATATAAGTATATCAATTTCAATTTATATCTTTATAAAAAGGATGATTTTAATTTCCCAATCAACTCGCCATAAACAAAATAACTAGGGAGCTTGTTTCTTTCCAAATTCAAAATAGGAAAGCTCTTGACTAACCTAGCAATATCAAGTGCAAACTTCACAGCTATTATTGGTTTTAATGCACCTTTCCGCTTCAAGTAGGCACGGAGATCCCCCTTAAAAAGTAGATAATCCATTTCAAAATAATAGAAATTACATATGTGAAAGATAGAGTATAGTATAGCTAACCAAATAACACGTACAAGTAGAAATATCTCCCAAATTACTGGACCAGCAAGTTCAACTTGTGAAAACAATTGAAAAATATGATTTTAAAAATCTAAGGTATTTTAGATAGATAATAAGTGGTGGAAAATAGGGGAAATGCATATAAAAAGAAACAGTATACATTCTACATGTGTACCCACATTTAATCGTATCCACTATCATGTATATCCATACCCACAAATGTATCTGTTTGTGGTCTCCGTGTCATATAATGCACATCCCATTATTTTCACCACGAAACAGTTATGAAGTGAAAGCTGAATAAAAAGAAACAAAACTCCCACATTGACGCCTAGTACAATTTTGGGCAGATATTTCAATAAACTACAACTAAGCAACAAGCATCTATCATCAATACTTAAATTCCTCAATTACAGATAGCTGCGACTTCTAGATAGACCAGGGCCACCTTTGATTGACCCATGCAAATAGCTACAGCATCTCAACAATTATTCTATGTCCAAGCATAAATATTTATGATATTAAGTTTTTAATTTAACATGATCTCCTACCCAATGCTGAATTTCTAATGGTCTTACTGAAATAACAGTTGTCACTTTATCTCTAATATGACTATCTGCAGGCAGTAATGAATTCTGAACACATTTTATTCTGCAGACAGCATGACTCACTAGCATTAACTACATTCTACCAACATGATTTGTTGATCAACACCGTAAGCAATTTTAAAAGATCGAAATCTTCCTTATACCAACTGTAACATCAATACTAACCTGAGGTAGATATTCTGTGACAATCATCATTGGGGTACTTTGTGTCACGGCACCCAAAAATTGGACAACATTTGGATGCCTTACTTTCTGAAGTAATGTAAGCTCATCATGAAATGCCTTTCTGAGAGACACGAGAATACAAATTATGAACTGAACAAACCAATTAATATGAATTAAACAACAGATTGTATAATTAGACCAACCCACACTTTATCATCATCAGTGAACACTTCCTCCCCAAGAGTTTTAACAGCTACTTGAATTCCACGCCATAACGCTCTCCGGAAAGTCCCCTAAAATATCCAATAAAATAAATATGCAATGCAAAATCAGCAAGGGTGAAAAACAGACATACAGCGACTCGCAAAAATATGCTAAGAGGTAGAACAAAGACATCGAGGAATGAAACAATAATCGACTATACACTTAGAAGGGAACTTCAAAGATTACCTTTGTTATGCAAACACTATTTGTAAAATCAAGTTCAGACGGATCAATCTCGTATTCTGGGACTTCCCGAGCATTCTGAACATGCATAGGAGCCACCTACAAATGGTGAGAAAAGAGTTTGCAATGTGATGTCACAATTACAATTTGTCCAAAAGCTCAAGTTGTTATCAATGTTATGACACCACACCACACAAAAGGGATCTTGCATGGGCAATGAATGAATGAATCACCCAATCACCCAACCCTGAACTGAAATTCAACTTTTTATTAGAAAACTAGGAACACCTAGGATGAATTGGCTTAACTTAAAGCTTAAAACTGATAAACAGATGTTAATTTCAACTTATAAAGGATGCACAGATGTTGGTCTTTGAAAATCCAAGTTATTGTAAGATTCTTTTATGAGGATTCGGCAACAACACATTCTTTCCAACAGACACTCGATCATTGGTTTAAACTCAAAATAGTTCTACTAAAATGCATCACTAAATCATGTGGGTCCGACATAAATTTGTCGAGACAACATAAATTGAAGAATGTGTATTGAAAATAATGTGTTAGAGAGTTCGATGATAGCATTTCTCTTATATTAAAAATAATAAACTCTTGTTCCATTGCTCAAGGTCTTCATACTAACTACTCTAAAAAGCTCAGATTTTTTTATATATAAGCTAAGGAGGCCTCAGCCCCATAAAATGCTCAAAATTTAAAACCTCAAATAAGTTGTTTAGATTGACTTATTTAAGCTTATTACTAGCATAAACACTAGTGAAATTGGTTGCAAGAACTTGTGGAAACAACTTATAACATGTCCACAAGTTGTTTTCAGCTTAGTTCCAATAAACTCCCTCAACAGCTTATGAAAAAACTATCTTACAGCTTATATAAAAAAAAAAAAAGGCTAACTTTATTTTATCTTTTGTTATAGAAATAGCTTATACATAAAGCACTTATACGATAAACGTTTATGCGATAAGCACTTAACTAAGCTACATATTCAAACAGAGCCTTAACAACAATACCAAAATGAAATGAAATGAAGATACAAACCGGTGGTTTTGCACCATGTTGCTCCAAAAGTTTAACAACATCATGATTCTTGTAGTACAATGCATCTGCAAGAGGCTAATTAAACAAACAAAACAAACCAATAATCAATTAATTAACATCACTAATACGATTCATTGAAAATGAAACCTAAAACTAATCATCGAAACGAAACGAAACAAGCGAAAGAGATTGCATTGCAGTTGCATTGCATTACAGTGCTACACCAACGATCTTGAGGATCAACTTCAGCACCACTTCGGAGCAACAATTCGACGACGTCGGTTCGACCTTGACATGCGGCGATGTGAAGAGCGGTTCGGCCGTCAATGTCTCGGAAATTGACGTCACTTCCGCCGTTTAAAAGCTCGTTGATTCCTTCTAAGTCGCCTTCGTTTGCTAAATACATCAATCGAACCGGAGGATCAACGGCTTCTGTTATTGACTCGGTGACGGTGCCGGAATTTTCGTGATTCGATGCTAGTGAGGATTGTCTTCCGAGTGAGAAACGAGACTGAAGGTTACTGGTTTCCATTGAAAACGCAGAGAAATACGAGAGAGAGAGAGAGAGAGAGAGAGAGAGAGAGAGAGAGAGAGATTTTGACTTAGGAGTAATAAAATGCAAATGCTTAATAGAGTTTACTTGCAACACTTCAATCTCCGTAGTTACGTTTAAAATCGAGAGTTGAATAAATAATTATATATGAATAAAAGTTAAACGGACAATAAATTGCGCCGTTAAACTTTATTTATTTTAATTACTTGATTTATAAACTATCTTAACGAATTTAGAAAAATAAGGTGAAAATGAGCTGAGAACATGTTTTATAAACGACGGCAAAAGTGCTTGTATTAGAGCCGGATCTCTAATTTTGTTTTTATGCTACGATACTATAATGCATAATGATATGATAAATAACTATTAGTAAATTATATATTCTCTTTCAATGAAGTTAGTCTTTGAATTCAATAAAATTTAGGGACGTATGAATTGGATAAAGAAAAGTTTAAAGTTCAATTTTTGACGACAACAATTTATCTTTCAAATGTATTAAAAAAAACTCAGTAAATAACAAGTTATAGGAAAGAACATAGTATATTTAATTATCCCTGCACAATAATTTCATAATCTATAGGAAAATATGGAATTTAGCATATTTTCACATTTATATGAGATACTATATGAAATGAGGTGAATGTCATGTTCAAGGCATGAATTAACAGTTACCACTTGCCACTCTAATTAGCGAGAACAATTTTGTTAAACCTTTAATGTAAAAAAGTACCGTTTTCTACTTCAATTTGTTTTGTAGGAGCTTATAAAATTTTAGGAGAAAACGTTTATTAATAATCATCATGATTTGATGCCTATTGATATCATGTACATGAAAAAAACCAAACTACCAGAACATGCTCAAAAATGAAATACAAATTTTGTTTTTTATCAGATGCCGAAGAAACATTAGACTCTTAACACAAATTAACAGAATAAATGACTTCTCAAAGGAACTTTATATGCTGACTGTAATGACAGACAGGGTTTGGGAAGCAATCAGCACACATGTTTTGAAAAGATTATTTCATCTATCTCTTGGAGCAAGACTCTTTACCTCAACAAAGAACCTTTCCCTTTTACTGCTAGCAATGAAATAAAGATTAAGTAGAGCAGGACACTGATATACATGACACAAACACCTAACAGCTTTGAAATTAAGCATTCAAAACTTCAAAGTTCTACAAAATAAATTTTGGCATGTTTAAAGATATCTTTACAGGAAGACTTAACACACAATACTATTAGACATTCACCAACTCATAATATAAGAAGTTTGTTAATCAAGCCAATATCTCATCAAATACTTGCTAATTGCTATGCAGCCACATAACATAACACCATTCACCCTGGGACTTTTAGGAGATCTGTAGCCAACAATTGCAACATTGACTTGGCTCGTGAAGAAGACAGGCAGATAACTAGTTGGAAACAATCAAAATTTGAATTCATAGTACAATACGGAGTTGGCTCATAAACAACAGATTCAATAGATTGATAGAAATTATGCAACTTAAGAATCATTAAAATACGAGACAATGTACAGTATTTCTCAAAACCAGTTTAAGTACTTCTTAAAAATAAAAGCACACCACTCCATAAATTACCTAATCAAACATAATATGAGGCTTTGAGACAAGATTTTATACTAACAAATGAGATTAAGAGGAATTTTGGTCATAGGAAAGTGAATCACTGTAAATTTGAGTAGTTAAACCAACTTAGAGAAGCATAAGGTGAACTATCAGTACCTTACCTTCTACCTAACAATAATTTGGGAAATTGGAACTGTTATGGCTCACCTAATGCAAACTAGTATATTCTACAACAAAAATGTCACATACTTAGTTGCAGCAAAAATTGGTCTGGATGACTTTAATATGCCGGATATTACCACAAAGAGGGTGTTAAAGTTCACTTCTAAGTTCTAACATCATTCATTCAACACATGAGAAAGTTCAATATCCTTATGGATTCTAATTCTCTTCATACTGTGAGACAACACATATTTCTTTAAAAGATTGATAAAGGAATATTAACATGATAACACCATAACAAGTTATATGCATCAATACTATAGTATGAAAAATAACCACCTTCTTGTCCCTAGAGTAAATAAAAACATCAAGAGAAATTGCAAATTAAAACAACCTAAACCAAAAAAACATCCTTGACATAAACAAGCCAAGATTCCTAAATTCCTATATCAGGATAGAAGTGAATTTTGTTTATTCCATTAGGTTATCCTGCTCACCTTCTCCTCTTTGCCTCATATTTCTCATCATTCAGATAAAGGCCACCCATCTGCTCATTCAACTGATCAGGAAATGGGTCATCACCGCCTAATGATAAGCCGATCATCATATCAGGCATTTCTTCTAGATCTTTTAAGTACGGCTTAGGCTTCCTACATCTCTTCTGGCATTTCTCTTCATACATCTTCCTTATTAAAATTGCATCACCTCCTAAGTACTCGTCCAAATCAATCTCATCAACACTACAATTCACCCCGCACAAGTCATAACCAAGAGCTCTGTCACCACTTTTCAAAAGATAACCCAGATGAGTCTTGATATTAAATCTTGTGTCATTCTTTCCCAAATCTTTCACTCGAGCAACCTCAGCATTAGCCAAACCAAACTTCTTGCCATCAATAGTAACCTCGGAATAAACCTCCTCAACATCAAACACAAAATATTCCACTAACTCTTTGCTAGTGAGTAAAGACTTAAAGGGTGTCCTCCAGTACATATCCCCATCTAAGCAACAGCGCGTTGAGGTAATCGGATCAAACAAAGAAACAACATTTGTAACCTTAGTACAAATCACAATAGGACCAAGATTTCCCAAACTCAAAGCAACCTTAGGAGGCAGAACAACCAAATCCTCACGACAAACAGGACAAATTTCAACAGAAAAAGTATATCTATAATTATAATCATTACTCTTTGTATCATGAGAAACAAGTTGCTTACTATCACAAACCCTCACAGGTACTTGTCCCTTAATAAAATCCAAAAACTTCTTAGCATAACTTTCTTTATTAAAAAAGAAATCAATACCATCAGACATCTTTTTAATCCTCACAGCATCACTAGCAACACCATGTTTCACAATAACCTGTTCCAAATGCAAAAAAGTCCGCATATGCGAAACATGTTGTCTCAATTGCACAACAGAAACCCATTGATCAGGATTAGCAACAACCTTAGTACAATTTCCACACATACGACTATGTTGAACATACTCAACAACATAAGACTTTTCCACAATTACTCCATTTAAAATCTCTTTCTGAACATAAACCCTAACTTTAATCCTCTTCGAATTAGGTTCAGTAGGAACAATTTCAGCGTTAACCAACCTAACATTTTTCGATCTCATATTCTTTTCGAGCTTCTTTAAACAAAACGAAAGAAGCTCTTTGGATTCAAATTGCAATTTGATCCAATTATTTGGTGGTTGAAAATAGCTTTTGCATTCAGGACAATGCATTAGGGTTACTTTTCTGAATAACCCTAATGTGATATCTTCTTGTGCACGCAAACATTTACGGCACATGTTTGCGGCGTTTGGTGGGAAATAATCGTTGCAAATGCAACAGCGGATGTTGTTGCATGTGTGATGAAGATTGAACATACCGTGATTTTCTTGTTCCATTGGTATGCATGATGAACTTGACATTGTTTGTGATTTTCCCTCTGATTGAAATTGAAAGTATATAGAATTGAAAATTTAGATTGGAAAAATGAATGAAGGGTTTTGAAATCGTAACCCTTACCTGAGAGGGACGAAGTGGTTGTTGTCGTCGCCGCGACGCGAGTTATTTACTGCGGCGTCTTCAGGTAGTTTATGTTGCAACTTATTGGGCTTCTCCTAAGTGGGGTTTAAATTAACTCACTCCATTTTCACTCCAATTTTACATGTGAATTTTTAATAATTTATTATTGGTGGATGCTACGGTATAATAGGAAAAAAAACTTGTACCGGTACAATAAAATGTATCAACCAATTGTTTTCTGACATATGGAATAATATTTGACAAGTAAATTTAACCAATATTTATATATTTAACACCACAAAACATTTCTGTTTTATATTTTTCTCCTTCAAATTTTCTTCTTCAACAGACTCAAGAATATTTACGCAAAATTTTGGTTTTAGTCTCTATATCGAATTTTTCTGCGGATTTTCGCTTTAAGGACCAAAATAAAAAAAATTGGTTGACTCAAGGACTTATTTTAAACAAATTCAATACAGGGACTAAAACTAAAATTTCGCGTACATACAAAGACTAAAATGATGTATAAACCTAATTTGTAATAAAGATAAAGTTTAAATTTTGAACATCCCATTTTTTATATTCAAGATTTATTTGTCTCATAATTTTTTGACGGTCTAATTCAATTTATTACAAAAATAAAAATACATGCTTATTGACATTTTTATACCAAACAGATTAGTCTTAATTCTTTATAACAGAGAGTTTAATTTATTTTCAACACTTAATGTATCATGATTAATTAACCTCTTAATTTTAAAAAATTTAGTCAATTATCCCTCTTTAATGTACGTGGAATCACGTTGATAGTTGTTAGATATGCAGTTAACTACCATGTCATTAAAATAGGCAAAATATACTAAACATGGGCAATTTAATAACATGGGCAATTTAATTGGCGTTTTACAATTTCATTAGATACATTTGTCTATTTCTAAATTTTAAGAGGTTGTTTGACAAATTTTAAATTTAGGGAATTTAATATTTTATTGATAGGACATATTGCGCGTATATGTAAAAATCAGAATTTAAATTTTGATTCACCTTTAAAGAGGTGAAATTATAGACTATATCTGATAAAAAAATTGTTTAATCTAACCTTCCAAGTGGACAGTAAATGTAATGAGTTGCCGACGTGCTTGCTTGTCGTTGTTCCTCCTTTATTTCAGTCATCCCCACATGACATGATCATCAAATAAAGGAGGACTCTCTTGCAATAAAATTACTAAAAAATTGATTATTATGTTTATAAATCAAACGAAATCCCGGGACCCACAGATGTAATTAACAGCAAAATCAACACAATCACATTCAATAACCCACTTTCTTCATTCTCTCTCTCTCTCTCTCTCCGACACATCACACTGCAACTAAAAATGGCGGAAGAAGAAAACTCCAACAGCAACAGCGTCTACGTGGAAAACTTGAACCACAGTAAAGGTAAACCCGTCACACAAACCTTGCCGGAGGTCCTCAACCATCTCATTTCCGCCATACTTTTCCCGGAACCGGCCGACAGTAATTCATTACTTCACCGGATCAAAAATTCCGTCGCCGATAACGTTCCTCTCATTCCAGAAGCTTCTAGAAACTCCGCCAACGATGTTATTCAATGGACTCGCCGTGGAAGTCCTCTCCGCGCTCTCCTCGTTATCTCTGTAAGGATAATTCAATTTCGTGATGTTGATTGAATCTAGTTTGTTTAAAGAATCATGAACCATTTTTAGATCGAGATATGATTAATTTCAGTTCTTTCGCGCATTTTTAGATCATAACTAGGTTTAGTTAGTGTTTGGTTTGACGGTGGACATAATTGATTTTGATCGAATTGATATTAACAGAATGTTAGCAGAATTGAATTACAGTATGTTTGGATACATTTATATACCGTAAAAGTGACTCAAACAATAAATTTCAGTGTAAAAATATATTTAAAATTAGAAGCTACAATTACAAATCCTAGCTATTTTGGAGGTCGAATCAGTTCTGATTTAGAAGAACCAAACGCCTTAAATTTACTTTAGAATCAATTCTATACCGCTAGAATTGCTTTTGGCTTTTTCAAAACCAAACTAAACATGAACTTAATTTTTTTTTCATGAAAATTTGTTGCTTTTGAAATTTGTCTCTATTGGAATTGGAACTATATTTATTTTCAACCTCTAAATTTAATGGAAATAGTGTATTTATAGTGTATTTATGTTGTTTCATATGCAAAAAATTAAAATAAGGATAGTAATAATAAGAAGAATTATACTCCCAATAAACAAAGTAATGATATGATATGATATTAAATGCATGGTCAATAGTTATACTTAATAGATTTTTTCACCGTATATGCCTGATAGATCTTATACCCTTGTATGTTTGTATGATATACATATCAAGGAAATGGTGAATGATGAATTTATCTTTTGTTTGGAATGTGTATGATTTGTTTTATCATTTTTGCTACAGGTTGGGACGGTTGCATTTGTTTCTCTGACAGGACTGCTTGTATTTATGCTTTTCTTTCTGGCTGCGACTATAAATGCCATTGTCATATCGCTGCTGATATCTTTGGCTGCTGCTGGAGGGTTCTTGGCTCTTTTCTTTGTTTTTGCTACTGCTATATACATTGGATCACTATCAATAGCCATATTTGTGATTTCTGTTACTACATTTTGGACAATTGTGGCTATTTTGATTATCTCAGGTAACAAATTGTTTGGCTTCCTCACCCTTCTCTCTTTTAATGTCTAGATATCACGCATGATAATTGATATGTTTTTGCTACTACATTGTTTTTAAAACTTCTATTAGTTGTGTGAAATCAAGAGTTTAAGTATAATATATACCTAGGATTTGAAGTCATATAAACTGCATCATTTTGTGGCAATACGGAAGACATTATGTCGGAATAATGATTTTAGTGGTATGTTGTCATTTCCAATAGCACATGTGGTGTGAGTGTACCAGCAGCAATGCTAGCTTGTTGTCATCCTGCATATACATCCTGTTTGCACATTATCTTATCTAAGATCATCTATTGATCCTCCAATGGACATGGGAAACTATAATGTTGTATGTCCCTTACTCAAATGTTTATGCTCTTACCTGTCCAAAACAGTGCCGTAGACTAGTATTGTCTCATGAGGTTCCTTCCTTAAAATTTCAATAAACCACCACAGATTATTTATGTGAAGGAAGGTTCTGTGACATCTATAACTTAATTGCAACTTGACATTTCCGTGATGAATTTCTATAATGTTTCTATTTATCTTATTTTATTTTCTGTGGGATAACACTGTAATGTTCCTTGGACATGGGAATCAATGTGAACCAGGGTGGGTTGGATTCTTCTATACTGTTTGGCTGATAACTAGAAAGAGCTTCGGGTTTGCTAAACACTCACTGAGCGTGACAGGATCTGCAATCACGTCTTACTCTACTTCTCGGGCTGCCCGTCACCAAGTACACACAGATTCAAATTAGGGGAGAAGCAGTTAAGCACAAATAGAAGCTTATATGTACAAATCTGTAGCTACATTTGCATGTTTTGAAATTATACAAGATTGTATTGACTAGTAAGATGCCTTGTATGTAGATCTCTCACAGTTTGGTTTCAATGCCTATCTTTTGTTTTGTACTTGTGTACCGACATATATTTTCATCAATAATCCAGTTTATTGTGTACTGTGTTTGAAATTTGATGTTAATATAGGCGACTTTTCATTTTAGCTTGATGTTGTATAGCAGATAGAATAATACTACCCATATATGGCAACCCACAAATAAATGGCTCACCAGATGAATGATGATTTACTTGGTACTAAATAGGGGTGTTCAAGAGTACGAGTGATCAACCCGTATTTTACCCGAACACGTTTAAGTGTGGGTCTAATCCGAATCAATCCGTTTAAACCCAAAGTAGTTTGGTTCGGGTAACAGATTTAAGATTTTAAACCCATGAACCCGCAAACCCAACAACGCATTAAAAATATTGTTAAAAGATTTTTATATGTTAAAATCTTAAGTTTTTATATATTTGAAGTGTTTCGAGTAATTTTAAGTTTAATAGTAAAATTTTGTTTAAATTTTGAAATTTTCATGAAATAAAATGTAATTTTTTTTTTGTAAAATAAAACCTAAGTTAATCAATTTTTATAATTTAAAACGATGTGGTCCTCACCTATTTGTGATGTGGATGTAGGAGAAGCCTTAGGATTGTTACATGCTATCAATTGGGTGCATGAACTACAACGGGAGGGAGTCGACTTTGTCTTGGACTCGAAAAAAGTTGTTGATTATTTTCACAAAGGCCAAAATGATGTTACAGAGTTTGGTGTTATTTTGACAGAATGTAAGCGTGTGTTTAGTTTGTATTTTGAAAACTCTCATGTCGAGTTTGATAGGAGACAAGCAAATGAGGCAGCTCATGCTCTTGCGAGGGTGGCCACATCTTTAGCTAGCTCCAATATTTTCATTGATGTACCAACATGTATTAACACTATTATTATAAATGAAATGCTATAAGCACCTTTTAGTCAAAAAAAAAAACGATTAAGATGTCTATATGCTCAATTAAACTTAATTATTAAACTGGATACATGTAGTGTCTCGAATTTGAACCCAAAATTTTGGATTTATGTGAGTGAATTTTATGCGATATTCCTTTTGATCACATTTATAAGCAAAAATATATCTTTCAACTCAATTGAATAACTGATACTGTACATATATATGATATCAATTTGAATAAAAAAAAATACATTTTTATTTATAAATGTGATCGTACTGAGTATTTATCATTCCGATTACAAAAATAATTTTTTAATGATAGCCAATTTTAAAAAAGAAAAAAAAAAGGTAAATAAATAGCAAAGTGTTTTCACAACCTTCACACTAATGAAGCCCAAATCAAAATTGTAAAGTGCTGCAAAAGCTTAATACTGAAAACAAGACCATTGTGAAAGAGAAGAAGCATTCCACTTTCCCGCGGAACCAACCATGAAACTCTTCAATCATCTCCGTCGTAACCTAAACGGCACCACCACCACTCTCCGTAATCATCGATTTCATCCTCTTCTCTTCAACACCACCAACTTCTTCTCCGATTCTTCATTGTCTCAACACCAAACTACCACAAACGCTAAACAACAACAACAACAACCTTCGTCTCCTTCTTCCTTGAATCGCAATGAACTCGCCAAGTTCGCTGCCATTGCTGAAAGTTGGTAAGCTTTCAATTCTGATTCTAAATTCTAATTCAATTTGCTACATATAAATCAAATCTTAAAATAATTTACAAAATTTTAAATTGGGTGTTAATTTTTGCTATTAGTGATTAAGAAAGTTAACATCTTTTTTAATAATGCATAGGAATTATTAGAATTGAAATGTTATGGATTTAAGTGTTTGTTATAGTAAGAAAATATGAATGATGTTTGATTTTTTAATTATTTTTTTAATTATTTTTTATGTAAATGTAATAGGTGGGATTCTGAAGGTCCTTTTAAACCATTGCATGTGATGAATCCTACAAGACTTGCTTTCATTCGTTCTGCATTGTGTCGGCATTTCAAGTGAGCAACCTCTTTTATGTTTCTTTTTATCAATGTAATTGTTAGATATGAAGCACGGACACTGGACACAACACAGATAGATACTGATACGTCGACGCCGATAAACATTTGAGAAAATGACATAGTTCAATGTAATCACAAGTGTTGGTGTGGGACGTACGATAATAAGACATGCCTAATCCAAGTAGTATATGTGTTTCGTAGCTTGTTAGTTTTTCCAATTCATTTATTATCCATTTGTACTTGGTAGAATGTGGTATATAATATGTACTGTGTTTTAATTCCATTCCTTTACTTGTCAAATTTAGCAAGTTATTATGCAAGTTATAATAAGACATAATCTGGCTGTGTTGGGTTAGATACCAAATCGCTATACTAATTTGTTTGCCTTTATGCACCAAACTTGCTATGCTGTCTGAGAATTTATGCATTGGCATTTCTGTAGCAGTTATAACTTATTGAATCTATAGTACTCATTATTTGCGATACATATACATGGCTAGATATGTGGTTTGATGCCTACGATAAGTGAGTGATATAAGTAAACTTTTAGGCTTTGTTTGCGAGTTTGGAGGGGAGGGGAGGGATTTGGAGGGAGAGAAATAGTGAGAAAAATAGAGAAATCTTTTACATTTTTTGAAAAAGTATTTTTTTTATAGAGAATGACAAATAAATACTTATGATTAATATATTATGAATTAAGAATATTATAACAACATTAATTAAATTTGAAGAATTCATATAAACCCTCCAAACCCCCATCCAATACAATTTTTTAGTTCCACCAAATTAGGGGGTTTTTGTGTTATGAAGAAAAAGTAACCCTCCAAACTCCTCCCCTCCCAAACTCCTCTATTCCTTCCACTTGTTTCTTCCTTTTTTCAAAACCATTCCCTCCCCTCGCCTCCAAACTCGCAAACAAAGCCTTAAAATCCAATGTAATCATATAAGATGACTATTGTGTAATATTTGTTAGCAAAAAGTGTCAACAGAAGTATCTTTTTGATGTAAACTGAACTGAATGAGAACACGTGAAGAAAAACAAAAGGAAAAAAGTTATTACTGATAATAGGTGTTATAAAATTGCAACCGCAGCGGATTTTTCGCCAACCGCTTTAAGGCCAATTTGTGAAAAATGGTGGTGCCATGACTTTATGGGTAAAATGACAATTGATAACAATGTAACAGGTCCCTTTATATATTGATACTGTCTATTTGGGGTATTATTTGGACAATAATGAAATGTCCCTTGTCTCAGGAAGGACCCTTACAGTGTTAAACCCCTTGAAGGACTTAAAATTGCTGATGTGGGTTGTGGAGGTGGAATTCTTTCCGAGGTATACATTTTCTCGTTTTTCTAGTTTGGAAAAGATGTTTTCCCTTTTTATCTACTAGCCTGTGATTAACATTTTTATCGCAATCCTCATGGGAATCTCTAGCAACGTGTTGACTACATTTTTTAGATAGAGCTAGACATGTGGAAACTTAAATCCTTTCTTTGATGTTTATTCTCCTGTCTATCTGCAGAGTATTAAGAATGTTAATTGTGTTTAGAAGAAAAAAGGCTATTTATTACTGTTATTCTTACTTATTATATCTCCTTTATTCTTCAGCCATTGGCTCGGATGGGAGCTACTGTGACGGGTATTGATGCTGTGGAAAAGAATATCAACATTGCTCGACTTCATGCTGTATGCTTAGTGTATAAGTTGACTATTGATTTTTCTTGCAAAGATTGTTTCCAATTAGAATTTTATCTATATAGTCCTCCCAAATTGATTATATTGCCGTTAATCGCTAGAAGCAGATGTTACTTGAAAGTTTACTATTATTAATTAGTAATAGTACGTTATATCTTATGTATTAGCCAGACCACTTACCGTTCCCTGTCCACAGGAATTGGATCCAACAACTTCAACTATTGAGTTTTGCTGCACAACAGCTGGTACGTATTCAAATCTAAATTGTGTGGTGCATATATTCTTGTATCCTTTTGTTTCATATCCATGGTGTGCATGCTTTACATTATTTCTCAGTAGCCGGTATTAACTTTTGCAGTTCTGTTTCTTAACTTCTTGTTGCAACTTGCAATAAATAGCCAATTTATGTTATTTATCTTAGCTTAGAATCTATCTTTGGTTGTGGTGAAGTCAAAAGCAGAATGTTAAATTTTTGGAAAACCTTTTTGTTTTTTTTTGCTTTGATCTTATTTAGTCCTAGTAGGGTCTTGCATTGAAGAAATAACTTTCTCTATCCCTCGACGTTTCTCATCTGACAAGGCATGATACTTCTGCATATGAAACTGCCTAAATGGGAGAATAAATTCCAAATTCAAATATAGTTACACGTCTCTATTCCTTTATTCATTTCTTTCTATGCTTTGAACTGTTATTGTTTTCACTTGTGTTGTCCATCCAATTTCATTCTTGGCAATTAAGCATTAATCACGCATGCCTCATGTAAAAAATTAAACACCGGTTTATGGCTTTGGCTATCATTTGTAGGAGGAATAGCTTACAATCATCTAGTTTATTTAGTATGTTCTTCTGTTTTTGGGTGTTATGCTTATGCATAGTATTCTTTTAACTCACATTTTTGTAATAGTTTTTCAAAATGACTGATCAGAGAAGCTAGTTGAAGAAGGAAGACAATTTGATGCAGTCATGGCCTTGGAGGTACTCTTTCTTCCCCTTCTTCTGATTGTGTGCTCCCACATTGGGTTACATTAACTTGAGTTTATTTTAGATAGTAGTTCTCATTACTCGAGAAAATAGTACTGCAGCTCACATGCATTGGATTTGAATAGTTGCTGCATCACTGAGATGCATGTTTGACTTGACCTCAAAAATAGAGGCTGTGTCCAAATATGTTTTAGATCTTGTAATGATTGATCATTACCCCTTTGTGAAGATAAAATACTTCGAATTTTGTTTGGAAATTCAATCCACATGGTTTGCCTTGAATTTTTCCAGGTGATTGAGCACGTTGCGGAACCTGCAGAATTCTGCAAATCTCTAGCAGCACTAACAATTCCAGATGGAGCTACCATCATATCGACAATTAATCGTTCAATGAGAGCCTATGCAACTGCCATTGTTGCCGCAGAATACATCCTCCGCTGGGTATTTTATTTTTCTCAAATTCATTAGTTTTATATTCTACCTCAGTACTTCATCCCTGAAATTTCCTACTTTCCATTATTTTATAATATCTACCTTCTCACGACGTTATATTAAAAAACATTAAGGTTGTAATCGATATAACAAAGACCGTTTGACATTGATAAAATATCTATAGAAAGAGTACATGAGAAAGTAATACAATTGTTATGATGCAAATTTATAATAAAGTGGTCACCAATGTGACATATTATGTTTGAAACACTGCAGCTTCCAGCGGGCACACATGAGTGGTCCAGCTTTCTTACTCCAGAGGAACTAGTTCTGATTTTGCAACGCGCCGGTATCAATGTAAGAAACACAAAGTAATTTATAAATAAGATCCATTCTATTTTTTTTTTTTGTTCTAATCATGTTTCTGGTTGTGCATAGGTGGAGGAGATGGCAGGATTCGCGTACAACCCAGTGACGGGAAGATGGTCTTTATCAGATGATATAAGCGTCAATTTCATTGCCATGGGCACCAAAACAAACAACATTGAATAGAATTAGATAGATACAAAAAAAAAAAAACTTAGAACTTGCTCTTTATATACTTGTTTGTGAGATTATGATAGTTTTGTTCTCCATCTACTTGTCTTTTTCCTTTCTTTGCAAACTCTACCAAAGAAAGAAATAATAAAAACACAATATTATTTGTTGGAAGAAATAATACAAATGATAAACTAGCACATTTCTTGACATTAGATAATAGATACCATAAAATAAAACACTGCTGCCACACATGTATGTTTGATCCACCTGCTAGTTCTATCCAAGTTACAGAGTTTATGGTGAGTTTGTCCGAGAGACAAATGCACCTCTAACTCTTCTATGATCTTTGCCACACAGTTCAAGCAAGTTCATGTCACCTAATATCTTAATAGGCTGTGTTTGCTGATTAACAATAGGATCACTGCCATTGGCGAATATAAACTTATTTACAGCCTGTCCATGAATCAAAACCGTTGGTGTTCCAAAGAGGCTTGCTTTGAAATAGGACAATACTTGTTGAGTCTATCTTCAATCCATTTTTCTGCTGTGTTGGTGGCGCATCGTACTCGAACAAAGCCAAGGCTTTGACCAATAACGGGAATTCCAAGTGAACCTAGAGGAACCCATATGGATAGCAGAAAGAGAATTGGGATCACCAAAAGAGAATAACAAGGAGAACATTACAAGACATTGTTTTTCAGGTTCTAGAACATCCCAAAGGCAACAACTTTACTCATCTCACACATGATTTTAGAATCAAACATCTCCACAACATAAAAACTCTTGATTTGTTCAAATCTACACATTCATTCACTACAAAAACCATGATTTTTCTAGATATGATGACTTTGGGTGGAAAAAAATACCTCCCATCTAAAAAAACAACTAATTTGATTAAAATTTATCTCGGCGTTAACGCTCTGGTTCCTAGAGAAACCCACAATAGTAATCTAGAAATCGGCCAAGAGCCTACCCTAGAGGTAAATATCGCCTGACCAATAATTGTTCCACTCAGGAATCAAATTCGGATTCTTCTCCCGAGAAAAAGTATAATATTGATTTAGCTTGATGAAGAAGAACAGAGTTTCCTAAGTGTAACAGAAGTACGCGTAGTTTGATTCAACAATTGTCCCTGCCAAGATTGAAACCCAGGTTTCCTATTAATCTCATGTTTCCAAACATATCTAGCATCACCAAACATGAAAACCAATGAACCAGGAGTAAGCAAAACAGGAACAGTTTCATCTTCATTAGTAAAATCCATAACACAAGAAGATTCCAATGAAACAATAGCAATTGCATCTTCAAATTGTAACAGATCAATATGAGGACATATACCTTCACCTGGTTGGTAGAAATTTGTTATCATTTGATCGAAAAACGGTTCCCTCTGTAATAGAATTGGTGGAAAAAATGATGATGATGAACAAAAACGATGAATTGAATGAGAGAGTTTGATTGCCCAATTAGGGAGATTTTGATAACCGAATCGCATTGCTTGGTTGATTGAAGGTTGTGTGAACCATTTTTCGGATTTGATTGATGAGAGTAAGCGTGATTGTTGAGAGATTGATAGGAAATTTCTTAGTATCCATAAGCCTTTTACTTTTTCGATGCTTTCCCAATTCTTCTCCTCCGTGCTGTTATCGGAATCGGAATCGGAAATAACGTCGTCGAATGAGTCTTCTTCGTCGGAGGATGAGTTTCCGAAGACTTGTTCCAAGACTGCCCTCTGATGCAGCTGCTCTTCCTCATCATCATCATGCTTCATCATCTTTCACTCCTATCTAGTACCAAAAAGAAGCATATAAACTGTTTGTGTTATTGCTCATTCAGTATTTATAATCATCACCCTAGTAATATTACAATAAGCCCAAATTTTTATTTATTTATTTATTTGAACTACTATATTATTATGCGAAGTATCCACCAACTTTGCTGATTACAAATTAATAGTTTACATTAGAAATCATGTTTGACTGCTTTAGTCTGTGGAGTCTCTTCTCTGAACTACATTTTTCTCATCCACAAGACTTGAACTTGAGATCTTACTTAAAAATTTTAAATTTAGTTTCACTTGAATCAATGTAATGCTATCGACTATATATCTAATTTGATCCATACAATTTTTTTCACATCTTTCTTTTAAAATTGAAGAAAATCGAAACTCAAACTCAATCACATGTGTCAAAGTTGGAACAAATTTGAATAGGTATAGAAGAATACACATTATACTCTCATGCTTAGTTATGATATTTCTTATAAGTTATAAATTATAAGCTCATTTTAGGATATTGCCAAATATATTTAAATATGTGCACAAGGAGTCAAGGAGAGCACCAAGGGATGTGTTGATGTCATTGAAATAAGACAACATATACTTCTCAATAAATCTTAAGCAAATCTCAAGTGTGAGCTTTGTAAATAAAAACAAGTGGTGTGTTTTTTCCAACTAAAGGTAGTTAGCTAAATTTTCTAGAGTATATGTCATCCATGAATAATTCACATCAATAACATAATTTGAAAAACAAAATTAAAAAAACTCAATGAATGGAATTAAGTTTTAACAAAATAATTACATGATGCACTTTTTATCTTGGTCATTGATCTAAAGATAATTCAAAAGTGATATTAATAAATTTGATCCAAAAAAAGAGTGGTTTAATAATCTTGTAATATAAAGATATATTTGTGTTACTTTTTTTTGTTGTTGTTGTATGAAAGTACAAAATTCTCACCTTTGTTGTTTAACAACGATTAACCTTTCATTAGAAATTAATAAAAATATATAAGATGAGTTCTCTTCTTTCTATCAAATTTTCTTCATATCAAATTCATGACTGATTGAATCCATATGAGTTATAAATGTTACGTAGATTTGTCCAAAAACACAGGATACATGCATGCACCATTAACATGCATGCCCATGTAGTACAGCTTTATTAATTTTTTTAATTTTGCGTGTCAATTTTCTTACTTTATTTATTAACATGCATGTTTATGGTAAATTTAACGTATGTCTTACATCAAATTAAAAAAATTAATTATATTTAATTAAATTTTTTAAACACTGCACAAATAATTTTTGTTTTTGTTTATAATAGTAACCAAAGAGAGTAGAAATATTAAGGAGATTTATACAAAAACAGAGTATACATACATGCATTAACATGCATGTCCAATATATTTCTTTCTTTAATTTTCTTAATTTTGCGTGCCAATATCTATCTCTATCTCTATCTATCTCTTTAAAATTGTTGTCAATCTTAATTTCATTGAATTCCAAATTCAACCGAAAATGTCAACCGATTCACAATCAACCACGGTTCTTGCCCGTGCCCGTTTAGCCACCCTCACACCTCACCTTCTTCCTCACGGCAGCAACAATCAACCTGCCAATCACCTCCTCCCTCACCGTCTCTCCGCTCAATCACCGCCGGCGAACCTCAACGGCAACTTAACCATTGTTGATGAGAGAACAGGCAAGAAGTACCAACTTGAAGTTTCTCCATATGGCACTGTTAAAGCCACTGACCTCAAGAAGGTAGTTATGTTATGTTATGTTTCTTTGTCATCACTAATCAAAGTTTCGTTTTTTATTTCCGTTCTGTGAAGAATATCCAATTTTTTGAAATGGGTTATCGCCAATTATGTTTCTTTCAGCTTTTTTGTCATAAGCTGTCTTGAAGAGCTTACAGAAAGGTAGTTATGTCATTATGTCATAAGCTGTTTTTGTGAACTCTTCCGAGCTAGGAAGCTCGGACACTTCTCGCTTGTTCGTGTCCGACACTTACAATTACATTGAAATATATCATTTTTTGAAAAAATTATCCGCATCGACGAGTCGGTGTCTGTGTCTTGTCCCATGTCCGTGTCAGTGTCCGGGCTTCATAGCTTCCAAGTAGTGTCATACGTGGTTATGCTTGTAGATAAGCTCAAATTCTGTTGTGGCCTAGTGGGGTTCTTTAAATTTCATTTTTTTGTTGTTGTTGAAGATATCGACTGGAAAAGATGACAAGGGACTCAAGCTATATGATCCTGGCTATTTAAACACAGCTCCTGTTCGATCAACGATTAGTTATATTGATGGTGATGAAGGGATTCTTAGGTATAGAGGCTACCCAATTGAGGAGTTGGCAGAGAAAAGCACTTATATGGAAACGTCCTATCTCATAAGTGAGTATTGTTTTTTACTACAAGTGTGTGTATAGGTTTTTTTTATGAGATATTTACACTGATTATTCACTTAAACTTGAGATTTTGTTAATCGTGAAAAAAGACATGTATATTGAAAGTAGTTCTGCATCCTAATTGATAGTACATTCTTTAATTTGTGGATAGCATGGATTTTTCTATCTAGCTTTGGGAACTTTTCAATTAAAGTAATTTATAGTTCTTCTCTTATTAAAAAGTCTTTACAGGCTTATATATAGGTTTTTATGGATAAATTAATTCAGAGAGCTTCTGAAAAGCGGAGATTCGAAGCTAGTTTCAACTTATACAATAAGTTTTTGTTTAAAAAATGCATAGCAGTTATTATAAGATTATCTTAATTTATTACAACTTTTTTACTGTAAGTGCTTGTGGAGCAGCTCATCTCTAACTTAACCTTTCGGTTTTTTTTAAGTGTATGGAACTTTACCTACCGAAAGTCAGTTAGCTGAATGGAATTTTGCTATATCTCAGCATTCAGCTGTTCCACAAGGAGTTTTGGTGAGCTTTTTTCTTCTTTCTATATCTGATATCTTGCAATGGTTTTATGGTCGCAAAATCCCATCTCACCCTGCTCGATCAACCTGTCTACTCATCAGTAAACTATGAGTCATAATCACTTGTTAATTTTCATTGTATATTTGTTTTGTAGGATATCATACAGTCAATGCCTCATGATGCACATCCTATGGGTGTGCTTGTGAATGCAATAAGTGCTCTTTCTGTTTTTCATCCTGACGCAAATCCTGCTCTTAGAGTAAGTATATAAAAGGTTCCATCAATTTACTCAGCTTTGAATTGTTTCTGCATCGTGCAATTATATGGCAACGCTATAAGACGGAACTTTGTGTATCTTAATTTTTTGGGGAGATATATTCTCACTTTTTTGATGTATTGAACTCTGTTTTCCTAGTTTTTGAGTTGCTATATTTTACTTACGCAGTTTGAGTGAATTGTTTTCACTTTTCGGATTATTTATAGCAACGAGTTTTGATTCAAACTAAAGAAAGGGGACATGCACAGCCATTGTAAACTAGTTATAGTTTGCGTCCAATGAGAATTCAGTGTTTTTCAATATTTTTAAAAATGCAGTGACAAAGTGGGTTTATGTTGCAATAAGATGAGTTCTCATTGGATGTCGGTATAAAAATAATGTACACCGACAATGTATCTCCATTAAACTCTTCAACATATGATATTGGCTTTACTTTGGGTAATTATTTTACGCATCGGTTAGTACAATGTAAATTTGAGCAGCAGCCAGCAATAGTATTTTCCTCGTTAATGCTGTTTTATATTATTTGATAGAGCTTTGAGTTTCTTTTAGCTAAATTATATTATATTTTAATTCAGGGTCTTGATATTTACGACTCAAAGGAAGTGAGAGACAAACAAATAGCACGTACTATCGGAAAGGTTCGGTTCTTTTACTCCTTTCATCCTTCTGTTTCTTTATGTGCAAGTTATATCAAGTTATTTTGATTACTCATTTCCACTGCTTTGTTGTAACATATAGTTTTTCTCCCGCAGATTACAACAATTGCTGCTGCAGTTTATCTTAGAATGGCAGGAAGGCCACCTGTGCTTCCATCCAGCCAACTATCATACACAGAGAACTTCCTATACATGCTTGATTCTTTGTATGTTTTATGGTACTTCTGTGAAATAGATGGTTTGATTTTTGTGCTCACATAATTTAACATGTGCTTTTTTCCCGAGTGAACTATATTTCATCTTAGATGTTAAAATCTCTACTCTGATTGCTTTCAGAGGCAACCGGTCATATAAACCCAATCCTCAGCTAACTCGTGCACTAGACATTATCTTCATCCTGCACGCAGAACATGAAATGAATTGCTCTACATCTGCTGTCCGACACCTTGCATCAAGGTATACATTTTACGACAATACTACTCAACATTAAGGAGTCGGTCGAGCATTGCTCAACTATTATTGTCTTATTTCAGTGGCGTTGATGTATATACTGCTATTGCCGGGGCTGTTGGAGCATTATAAGGACCTCTTCATGGTGGAGCTAATGAGGTGGTGATAAGTGGTTAATAAAGCTATTATGACCGTTTATTAATTGTTTGTTTTAACCTTACCTTTGATTCTGTAGGCTGTCCTCAAAATGCTAAGCGAAATAGAAACTGTCGAGAACATTCCAGAATTCATTGAAGGTGTCAAATCCAGGTAGCATTACTTTCATATTGTTATTTGGGTATACTTTTTCTCCATTTGTTAGCATAATGTAAGATTATACCCTGAATGGATAGTGTAGTTTCTCTTTTTACTGCCTCCTCTTTTGGCGGTCTCTTCACGGCCAAGCATGGAAAATGACGATTTTAGTTGATATTAATGTTCTTTATTTTGTCCAGGAAACGAAAGCTCTCTGGTTTTGGTCACCGAGTTTACAAAAATTATGATCCTAGGGCAAAGGTCTTAAAAAACTTGACCGAGGAAGTGTTTTCCATTGTTGGCCGGGATCCTCTTATTGAGGTGTCTATCAATTTTGTATTTTAATGCCAATATGGTCGGTAAATTAGTTTGAATTTTGAAGTTCTAACTTCCCTATGCAATTATTTGATCATTCAGGTCGCAGTTGCTTTGGAGAAGGTTGCGCTATCTGATGAATATTTCATCAAGAGGAAGCTATATCCAAATGTTGACTTCTACTCTGGATTAATTTATAGGTAATCTATGGATGCATCGAGTTATTGTGTTTAGAAAAGATAGAATATGTTGCTTCTCATAGAATATCATACAATGTTTGAGCTTATAAATTTATATCATCAGGGCCATGGGTTTTCCACCTGAGTATTTCACGGTTTTATTTGCTATCCCTCGAATGGCTGGGTACTTGTCACATTGGAGAGAGTCGTTAGATGATCCTGATACAAAGATTATGAGACCTCAACAGGTTATTTCCTTTCTTTAAATCATTTCTATGGTTAAAAACATCATAATCATAGTCCGCTATATTAAGTCGATAGGAATGCTCATTCTGTTGCAGGTTTATGTTGGGGAATGGTTGCGGAATTATAAGCCAATCAAGCAAAGGGTTGTATCAAGTGATGCTGACAAGCTTGGTCAAGTGACCATATCAAATGCCTCAAAGAGGCGGCTTGCTGGATCTAGGATATAACCTATCTGGACTCGGAGTGATTGCGAAAATATCATAAGGTAATATTAATATTCTTCACAATGCACAAGAAGAAAATATTTCGTACGACATTCATCATTTTTATTATCTAAAGCTTATTTTTCTATAATCAGGATGATGCAAGGGGTGCGTGTTTTTACGCAAACAATGCAACTGCTGTTCCATTCCTTTCAATAACCTAATGGAAGAATGAATCAGTAGTTCTTTTTATGAAGTTGGTTTTGTTAAAAGTTAAAACTAATAAGGGAATAATTAATAGACAAGCATAGTTTAAAGATATATGTGTAGGAGTAATATGTATGATTGATTAGCTAATGAATTACTGATGATGTTTATGTTAAAATAGTAAATAGAATTTTCTTTTTACCAGTGAGTATTTTTGTTTTGCTTTCATAGTTTTGGATGCATGAGATTATGAGATAGATAAAATAGGGCGACAATAACTTTTCAGCCTTATCTTTGTTTTTGCATTGTTTCATTTGGACTATGAATTTAACATATAACAAAGACTAATCTATTCTATATTTTATTAAAAAACAAGAATATGTCAATTAAATTATTCATCAAACTCTTTGTACATTTAAATAACCAATAAATGTATGATAGATAAAATACCAAAAAAAAAAAAAATGATGGATAGAATGCAACATTGCAATTTTAAAAGAAGGTAGGACATCCCTCAACAACAACACCAGGAGCTGTAGGACATTTTGCCAAAGGACAACGATCATCTGGATCAAAACCCCACCAGTTTGGACCAAAGGTTCCAGAAGATTGAAGGGTAAAATAGAGCAACACACCTAAGAAAGCAATGCCAGCATCCAAACCAGCTGAGAGAATGTAAGCGTGTCTAGCCCACCATGACTTGAAATATTTGTAAACATAGAAATTGAAGAAGATTCCAACAACTCCCCATGAAATAAAATTTATTGATCTAAGCGGTGGTATTCCATTAGCAGCTGAAATGATAAGTGGCATGTTGATAAGTTCAATCCATTTGTGGTTTGGAAATTTGCGAGCTAGCAGCCACACTGGAACGGGCGCAAGTAGACCGATTAGGAAAAACCAATTCAGTCCAGGGTAAATTCCATCCTTGGTGAACATCCTTTGTGGTCCAACTACTCCCCATATGATTGAAGCATCGTAAAACACATCATCGCCGGGACAAGTCCATGGACTACCTTTTGGCAACAATGATTTATCACATATGTGGGGAATAGTTGTTAGAAACCACCATGCCGTGCTGAAGTATACACTTGTAGCAACCAAAGTTCCTACCAATTGCACTATGAACATAGACTTTGGAGGAATTTTCATGTAGTGGCCTAATTTGAAGTCTTGGAGGAAATTAAGTGCTTGTGCCATGCTGGTGGATCCGTAAGTCTTGAAGGCTACATTTGCGAGTGGCTTTCCAGGATAAAGGAACCCAATAATTAACTCTGTGATCACATTGAGCCCAGCTCCCTGCGAAACAAGTAGTACAAAATCAAAGTTATCTAGTTGTCGAGGGAACTTTCCTTAAAAACCAGAAGATTAAGAAATAATATTACCTGATTTGTTGTCGCTTGAATGACACCAACTGGTAAAGTGAAAACTAATGCAATTACTAAAGACAATAAGACTCCCCACCATGGAAGTTGGAGCTGCTTGTCAAAGCATTCACAACATATTATGGCCAAAATAGTCACAATAACCAAAATGATAATGAACCACCACTGTGGTACTTGTTCATAGTTTCTCTTCATGATTCTGGTATGCACGTCTCCGGCTTGTTCTTTTAACGTTGATGTTGTCTTCCTCCACATTTGAATAATCGTTCTATCAAATTCACAGTCACCAGAATATATAGTTAGACGGTTTATAGTAAAAAAAAATCCATCAACAATAGATAATAAAAGATTGCTGAATTAAATAAAACATACTTTCCATGGAAGAGGAAAACATGTGAGATAGTGGCCGTAAGAGTTGCGAAGCTCAATCCGTAATCAAATGCAAATAGGATACTAAGATAGAGTTGGCTGTAATTGTTATAACCATTCATATCAATATCAAATGTTTTGTCATTAAGAACCCTAGTAATATTATATATAGCACCAGTGGAATCAAATGTGTGAGAACTGATAAGGGGAAACTTTTTGGCATCATAAAAATTGTTCCAATAGGAAATGGGAATCACAACATAGGTAAATAGCACAAATCCAACCAACGTATTGATGATGGCAAAACCAGGATAAGCCATAGGACTTCCTAAGAACCCGGCAACAGTGTTCCAATCGAGCGTAAATGAACCAATACCAAGACCATACATTCCTGAACCAATCTGGTGAGCAGTGACCGAGTTCTTCCATATCAAGCAAGCAACAGATATGGTTGATATTACTTGAAAAAAGTAGCCTGGAATAATGTAATAAGCAAAGCTAGCCACAAAGATCAAGAAAAAGAATTGCATTCTATTATTTCCTCCTTTAGGCCTCTTTTCTTTTTCATGAAATGCCCTGTGTCATTCAAGATACATTTAATTATCAATGAGAAATGAAAAGAAAATTCAACATTGAAATCTTAAATAGAAAATATATTGATGTAATCACATGTATTGGTATCAAGTTGGTGTCAAACACTGACATGCATTGGACAACAGACAAGACTTCATTCTAAAGTGTTTCTTAATATTTATACACACAAAAACTATGATAGAAAAGTAATAATTAAATACCTAAATAGAGACACTTGGACAAGATTTGAAGGCCACCACATGTAGGGAGAATCTACCAGGAACTTTCTGAATATACCTGCCCATCCATAACCAAGCATCTAAAAAATACAAGGTAAAAAAAATCACCTATTTTAGTTATCATTTATTTTAATTGGTTTTATACTTATATTAAATTGAAAAAGCTGTAAATATTTAAGATTTAACAAAACAAAATTGTTCACCTGAGTTGTCAATGCTAGCAAAAAAGCAGCAATTGGATTGATTTTTCTGTGATAAAAAGCCTTAACAATTGTGATAATGTTAATGGCATAAACACCACTAGATCCTGCATTGGCAAAGATTGTTATAAGAGCATGTTCCTTCAAGTTGAATGGTCCTGGATTCAATGTGAAAGACCATGGAGTGAAAGGGACTTTATATATTGTTGTTGGAAGTGTTGCAGCCATTAGTTTCCCAAGTGGGAGAGAAACTATTTGTGCTGCGACAGAAGAGAGTGATAAAGGGTTGGTTCTGAATCCAAAGAATTGGGTTACAAAGGAAAGAATAATGCAACATCCCAAACCAATAGTCCATGTCCTAAATGTTAGTGCTGGTTGTGTAGGATCATCTGTTATTGACACTGTTAATCGGACCTGCTCTATAGGAGAATCATTCACATCATCTGCATCAAATAATGTCTAGCTTTAGATCCACATTGACATATACTTAAACACCAAACATGACTCAAAATCGATAATAATAATTTGAGAAGATTAAATATAACCGTATATGCGGTTCAGTAGTTCTTTTTATGAAGTCGGTTTTGTTAAAAGTTAAAACTATTAGGGGAATAATTAATAGACAAGCATAGTTTAAAGAATGAATCAGTAGTTCTTTTTATGAAAATCGGTTTTGTTAAAAGTTAAAACTATTAAGGGAATAATTAATAGACAAGCATAGTTTAAAGATATGTGTAGTAATATGTATGATTGATTAGCAAATGAATTCCTGATGATGTTTATGTTAAAATAGTAAATAGAATTTTCTTTCCACATTAACATATACTTAAACATTAAACATGACTCAAAATCGATAATAATATTTTGAGAAGATTAAATATAACCGTATACGCGGTTCAATCAGATATTAGACGTGCGTTATATTTAGGTTCGGATATTTGGTCTACTCAATTAAGCACAAATGCATAATTCCGTTTAAGAGATACCATACAAGATCAACATGAAACTATATGTTTCCCAAGTCAAATAATCATATCTCTATATAATATAATTACGGATGTCTCTCTCCTGATCATTATCCAACGTGGCAAGCAACCAAATATTCATATGTCTATGTGGCAAGATTTCAAGGCTTCAAGTTTTAAGCAATTAGGCAAGCTAAATATACTCCCTTCGATTCCCTCCGGCAACACTTTTCTAATTTTATATTATCTCTATATAATATAATTACGGATGTCTCTCTCCTGATCATTATCCAACGTGGCAAGCAACCAAATATTCATATGTCTATGTGGCAAGATTTCAAGGCTTCAAGTTTTAAGCAATTAGGCAAGCTAAATATACTCCCTTCGATTCCCTCCGGCAACACTTTTCTAATTTTATATTATTTTACTTAGATTTAGTTAAGAGCTTTAGTAAAAGTAACATGGTTCGATTCTCACCAGCAACAAAAAATCTATTTTTATGATATATATTTGTACTTGTACTATGTAGATTTAATTAGGAGTTGTAGCAAAAGGAACATGGTTCAATTCTCACCTACAACAAAAAAATCTATTTTTATGATGTAATTTTTTACTTAATTGTTACTAACCATAATTTTTACTAATTTCTATAATCTCTATCTCTATAATATATATTTACGAATGTCTCTCTCATGAACAAAATTTCACAGGCTAATCTATAATGAACCAAATTTTATGTGTTTCATATATGTCTCTCTCACGAACAAAATTTAGTATGAGATACACGTTTTGATTTTTTTTTTTTTGAGACCGGGGTATCCACCGCCGAACGAAGTGACTAATCCCTCGCCAGATTGGAGGCACCTCAAAGGGTGGGATAACTGTCTCAGAAATTTAAAGTTGCTCAATACCACACGGCTCGATTTCCACAAACAACTAAAATTATATTTTTATGATTATTTTCTAGGCAATTTTATGATATTTTATTTTATTGCTTATGAAAAATATTTACACTTATATTAGTATACTTGGATTTTTTTTTTAATTTATACGGGATCAATATTTATACTAATATATATTAATACAAGTGTCTTCTTTTTTTTTTTAATTTACACGAGACTTATATTTATATTCATATATCAATACATGGTCATCTATATATTTTTTTTATAATTTCTACGAAGACGGGAGAGAAAATATTATATTATTGAGAATGGAAAGTGGGAGATCACACCCTCTAGAGTATTTTATCCTTTTAAATCTTTACATTATTTGTATTATTTTTCATATTTGAATAAAATCAATATTAAATGAACGTCTACGTAATATAAAAACAAAAACCATATACTAATACGAAGACTTTTTTATAATTTCACGAGAACGTATATTGCTATCAGGATCTAGATTTGTATCCATATATTAATACGATGACTATATATATTTTTTTATAATTTTTATAGGAGCTATATTTATACTCATGTACAGGTTTTTTTTGTCGTAATTTTTACAGAATTATATTTTTTTTACAATGTTTTAATACGAGACGAAATACTTTTTTTATAGGAACTTAAATATTTATACACATATTAATAAGGAAAACCCATTTTTTATAGTACGACATATATTTACACTCATATTAATATGAATGTTTTTTTATTTTATAATTTACACGATGATCAATATTTATACTCATATATTAATACACGACCTATCTTTTTTGTAATTTCAATGGGGACTAGAAATGAAATATGATATTGTTCAAAACGAGGAGCAGAAGATCACTCTCCACCCTATTTTATCTCTTTAAAATCCTTAAATATATATTATTTTTATTTTTATATTTAAATAATAGAAATATAAAATTAATTTCACAAGTAATTGGAAAAATAAAATTATTTGACAAAAATTACATTAATTAACTTAAATTTAAAAAAAAACATAAATTAAAAAAATTAATATCTCAACTAATTTATTTTAATTTTAATAATATATACTATAAATTTAAATATTAACCCGTGCATTGCACGGGTAAGTTATACTAGTAATAATTTAAATACAAAGGCAGCAACATGATTTACCACTAGAAAGAAAAAAAAAATCAAAAACTAAAACGCTACTAAATTCAGCCAACAATACATCATTCTAAAACTAATCAAGTCCAAAATTTACCACAAAAACAAAAAAAAAAAAGAAGTGGTCGACACAGATGAATATAGCAACATTATTATATCAACAAACCTAAAACAATATCTGAACTAATTAACAAAAAACAAGCATTACTTTATCTCGTGGAAGTGTTCATATTTAGCTGAGTTCAAATATCAGTGTAAAACTAAAACAAAACTTTACAAGAAAATAATTAATAAGAAAAGAAAAGGGTACCAGAAACAATGTCAAGTTTGGATTCATCATCTTTAATATGAACAGTGAATGTATCTTCAATCTCTGCCATTGAAGAAACTGAAACCAATCTCTTTTGTTTCAACGCTTCAGTTGTTTGAGTGCTGCTTAGTGTTTTTGTTCTCTTTGAAGTGGTGATGTCTATTCTTGTTTAAAACTTCTCTTTATATAATTTTTGTTAACAGATAAAATTGTTTGTTACTTTTTGTTAAAAGGATAGAATTTTTTTTATCTTTCTAAAAGATGAAATATTTGTTACGTCCATGCATATTGAATTTGAAAAGATTGTTTGTTTTTTTGTGAAACTTTCATCCATATTTTGTGAAACAAAAGATTTTTTTTTACAAGATGCAAAGACTAATTTTTATATTTAACTATAAAATATTTAATTTATTTACTCCTTCCTTTGTATTTGTTGTTTTAGTAAAAAAAAGACCAAATTAGGAAGGTGTATTTTTGCACCTTATCTTCCTATTATATATATATTTTTTTGGAATATATATCTTAATTTTAATCCACCTATAAATTCTTACTTTTTTGCACATACAATATCTCTTTCCGAAAAAATTAAAACCACCGAAAAAAATTGTAACAAACTTTATTTAAAAAAAACAAAGAAACTTTGTTACAAAAAAAATCAGGAAGAGTGTATGATAGGAAAATATAACCTAAATTGCAAAAACGATAAATAATTAAAAGGAACGGAGGGAGTATATATTAAAGAGTACGGATATCTACGAATACAAGTACCATTAAAAATCTAGGGTTAAATATGTTTTTGGTCCATATAAAGTTACAAAATTTTGTTTTAGTCCTTATGAAAAAAAGTGGTATAATTTGATCCTTATAAAAAAAAATTCCATGCAATTTATTCCCTGCGATTTTAAAAATTGTTTTCAGGTGATCGGGCTTGTTGCGGAACCTGCAGAATTCTGTAAATCTCTAGCAGCATTAACAATTCCTGATGGAGCTACCATCATATCGACAATTAATCGTTCAATGAGAGCCTATGCAACTGCCATTGTTGCCGCAGAATACATCCTCCGCTGGGTATTTCATTTTTCTCAAGTTCATTAGTTTTATATTCCACCTTAGTACCTTATCCCTGAAATTTCATACTTTTCATTATTCTATAGTATCTATCTTGGCAAGACGTTATTTTACTATAGTATCTATCCCTGAAAAATAATATTGATAAGGTTGTAATCAATATAACAAAGACCGTTTGACATTGATAAAATATCTATAGAAAGAGTACATGAGAAAGTAATACAATTGTTATGATTCAAATTTATAATAAAATGGTCATCAATATGACATATTTATGTTTGAAACACTGCAGCTTAGCTTCCAGCGGGAACACATGAGTGGTCCAGCTTTCTTACTCCTGAGGAACTAGTTCTGATTTTGCAACGCGCCGGTATCAATGTAAGAAACACAAATTAATTTATAAATAAGATCCATTCTATTTTCTTTTTGTTCTAATCATGTTTCTGGTTGTGCATAGGTGGAGGAGATGGCAGGATTCGCGTACAACCCAGTGACGGGAAGATGGTCTTTATCAGATGATATAAGCGTCAATTTCATTGCCATGGCATGGGCACCAAAACAAACAACACTAAATAGAATAGGATATATACAAAAAATACTTAGAACTTGCTCTTTATTTATTTCTAACAATAATATTAAATTTGACTTGAATGGTGTATAAACATTGAAATTTAAAACAATAAAAGGAAGAAATTGTGTTGGGTTTGAATATTTTCACTGTTCCTCAGGACAAAACACAGAAAGGATAGGAACTCAGACATGGTCGCATCCTAAAAGGTGAATCGCTAGCTATTCTGCAAGGTCTTTTATCAAGCCAGGAAGAGAATAGGGTTTCACCCATATTACTGTTACATTGATCTTCTGGTCTGTGTCAATCTTGTAAAGGAGGCAACAACTTTTGACTTTCACAAGTATGCTACCATTATTCAGGATATGCTGCTGTTGTAATGGATTGCTAGACCGATTCACCCCCTTAGAGAAGGCAACTCCTACGCCGATTTCATGACCAAATAATCACTTTGTTATAGTTCATGACAATCCTCCTGAAGTGCTTAGCATTTTTTCTTATTGTTCAAGGATCTAAATATAATTTAAAAGTGATTTCAAAAATTTGATCTAAAAAAAGAGTAATTTAATAAACTTGTAATATATATCATTGAATCTCAAATCAATGGTAAAGATAATTTAACAAGTATACTCTTATTGTGTATTTTGATTATAGTCCGACAAAGAGATTCCTGATCGGCTGATCCTACGTATCTTTAATTAGAGAATCAGAGTTACGTAGTTCTCTTGTAAAATTGTGATGTAAAGATGAAGAACGTAGATCGAAGTAAAAAAAACACCAATTACAATTACTACTACGATATGATTAAAAAAATTTCATCACCCTCGTAACGCATTTTCTCCGTCTCAAATTATAAGGGATAAAAAGTCATTTTTTGTCCCAAATTATAATAGAAAAAACAACTATCAAAAATGTTTTTTACTTATTCTCATAAAATTAAATACAAATTGCTTTTAATTTTTTTCTCTCTCATTTTCTCAATAAACAATAACCAATAAAAATTAATTTAACATCTTTCTATGCAACTTATTTCAAGAAAAACTATACAATAACATATTTCAAATTCTCATATTTTAGTTTTCTTCTTAAATGTGATTTTTATATTTTCTTTTATAATTGGAGACGGAGAGAGTTAGTCTTCATTGAACAACTAATAAAAAAACATAACATAAATTTTCTTCTCATTATCAAATTTTCTCTATATTAAATCCATGATCACTTACTATTGAACCCATATGACTTATGAATGTTAAGTAGATTTATCCAAAAACAGAGTATACATGCATGGACCATTAACATGCATGTCCATTAATGTCCATGTATCGACACCTCATCAATTTCATGCCATATAATTAAATTTTTGTCATGTCAAGAATATTTCTCTGTGGTACCTCTTAAAACACTTTCTACATACATTATTATCAATATATTATTGTACATTTTGTATAATAATATTTTTTTTAAGAAAACTTGATTCAACCTAACCAGTTGAAAGAATCTTATTCTTCATGAATATACAATTGTGCACTTAGTGTTAGAAAGAAATTGAAAACATTTGGAAGAGAGAAAAATTGAATGTTTTTGTTTTTTAAAGCCATGGTTTTCTTATATATAAGAAATGCCAAATTATTGAATTACCCTCCATTTAACCACTCAATCACATACATAACCTTAATGTTCTATATATTTACTAATATGCCAAGGTAGACTATGACAAATTAATTAGGAAGAAATTACTAGTCCAAATGTAAAATGTTGGGTTGTTACAATACATTGAAGTCCAAATGTAAAATGTAAAAGAGAAGAAGATAAAGAAAACAAAGGATGATGAAGTTTCAATAAATTGAAGAATAGGATGTGCTGACTTTATATAAAAGCTAAAAGTGAGTGGTGTTAGCACACTTGTGATCACTACCTTCTACTTAATATGTGTATAAAGTGACCTATAATCAAGTCACTAAAGAGTGTGCACGCGCATATTGAGTAGAAGCTAGTTTTCTTGCCGCTCAAGAAAACCAGATAATCAGTTATTCAAAAGTGATTATGGAGCAGAGAAGAGAAACAGAGAGAAAGAGGAGTAGGATAATATAAATGATATTGAATTATGAAAGAATATTATTGGATATGTATTTTACAAGTACTCCTATGCTTTTATAGCATATTTGATTAGTAGTTGTTATTAATTACAACTCATAAGCTCAACACTTATCCAACCAACTAAAACAGAAAATTAATAGAGTTTGTAACTACTAACTAACTTGGTTTTATGGATTATCTATGATACAACAGGATGGGGTTCCATGGATGCAACACCTCACGGCATCAGTATCATCAAGTTTATAACCTCTATTCGGAATTACTAACACCACCCCTTCAAGTCCTGCACATTCAACTTTCATAATTAACAAATAATCAAGTACATATTATTATAGGTAATTTTTCAGAAAAAAAATACTATATTTCTACACACCTTTCATTCTGTGCGCTTCTGTCGCAGTTAGTTTTGCAACAAAACCGCCAAAGCTAAGTTTGTATTGGAGGAGTACAACCTTCGGTGGATATTTTCTAAATTTATGAATATGAAAGAAAAAAAAGATAAATATACCTTTTAAGTTTATTTACATTCTAATAAATAACAAAAATAATAATCAAAATATAACCTCTCTGCTACTTGTTGTAGCATTTTTTGGTACTTTAGTAATTCAGAAGTTGCATTCTTTGGTGCTTCTCCCGTGTATATAATGTAAATCTGCATGCAATAGTATGGAACATATTTATTTATCATAAACAACAAAATACGCAATTAATTTAGCTAAATTATGTCTTCAAAAATGTAAAATTGATAAGGAGAGATTAACTTGTATTCACCTTGAGATCATCTTCATAAGATGAGTAACAAGGTTTTACTATGAGTAGGAGAAAGAAAGCAAAAATTCTGCAGTTCATTGTCAAGCTAGCAATGACACAGCAAAAAATGGTTTAATAAAGAAGCAGAAAACTATCTTATTCTAGTGATGTCTTACAAAATAGAGAGTATGGTGCTTACTGCTTAGCTTGGATATGATTTATTTATAGTGATGAAAAGTTGAAGCTTAAGAATGCCAAGGGCATGAGTTGACAAATGCCAAGGGCATGAGTTTAGATAGGTCATGAAAAGTTGACAAATGCCAAGGGCATGATTTTAGATGAACGAATAATGTGTATGTTTCTATCGATCAACAACTCTTCTTATTATATATTATCAGTGAAATGCCATGATTGTGTGCTCTTCTTATTAGTCTTGTAATATTATGATGTGAGAAAAATAAAGTGGTTAGTTCTTTGTCTTACAAACTTACAATGAGACAACATCCAATTTTTCTATTTCAGAAAGAGATGATACACATTCTTCTCCAACATGAATATATAAAGTTTGACTAATTAATGAATTGAGAAGTCTAATTCTAACAATAATAAGACCATGAAAATAAATTGATGATTTTCACGATCATCAAAACAGGCACAAGATATTTTTTTTTTATATAAAAGCCACAAGAGTACAAAGGTAGCATTTAAGGCATCCCAACTATGTTGGCACCCCCGAGAAGCCACCAAAAAGTACCCTAGTGAAATATATTAAAGTAAAAAAAATAAAGATAGATACAAAGGAACCTTGAGGGGACTAGACCAAAACTCAAGGTGTAACAATCTCTCTGCCTCATTAAAAACCTTACCAAGGAAAACCCAAAGGGATAAAATCTTGATGAAGGAAAAAAGAGTGCAGAGATAAGATACAAAGTCAAACTTAAGCAATAACATCAACAAAATCTATATAAAGGTAAACCTAGTCTATTATGATTGAAATCATTCAAAATAGAGCTAGGCAAACTATTCCACCAGTTGAAGTTATTTATTGATAAACCAATGTTCGCTAATTTATCAGCACAACAATTCCCTTCTCTAAAAATGTGTGTGACTTTGAAATTCATTTGAGAAAGAAGATGCATGCAATTCTGCCATCTGTTGTGAAGAGGCCACGGGATAATGTGAGGTTGCTTGAAAGCCAAAGTAACAAGTTGTGAATCAGTTTCTAACCATAGATGATGCCAACCCTTATCAAAAGCAATTTCGATGGCTAAAATAGCTCCCATCAATTCAGCATCCAGAGCAAAGGAGACACCAATATTAGAAGCATAACAACCTAAAAAATTAGCTTGATAGTCTCTGAAAACACCGCCACAAGCTGCATTGCCAGGGCTACCATGAGCAGCTCCATCTGAGTTGCATTTAATCCAAGATATTAAAGGAGGATGCCATAAAATCTCTTTAATTCTAGGAGCCTTAGGAGGACGAATCTTCACATTAAAAGCTTTAAGAATCACAAATTCTACCATGTTAGGAGCACCTGAAATGTTAGTACAATTTCCACTAAGAGAAACATTAGAAATAATAAAATTGACAGCAGTTCTCCAATTTATTTTTTTATCCTGAAATCTGCAACTATTCCTGCAAAACCAAATAATGTTAAAAATATTAATAACAGCACTCTGAATAACAAGCTTGCATTGACCGGACCATGACTTATCCCAAGAGTTGAGTATATGTTGCACAGAGTTAGTGTCAATATGAATGCCAATGATACTTTGCAACCAATTCCATATTTGATTGGCAAAAGGACAAAGGCAAAAAAGATGCAAGGAGGATTCTAGGCTAGCACCACAAAGATCACATCTAGAAACAATAACACAACCTCTAGAACACATATTATCATCAGTAGGTAACTTGTTATGAATGAGTCTCCAAACAATGATGGATTTAGAAGGAGGAATGTCTTTGTGCCAAACTATTTTGGTCCAATGAAGCAACGGACCAGGGGGTCTTTGAAACTTGTAAGCCTCTTTAAAAGTAAGAGAATCATTCACACTATGAGTCCAAACCAATTTGTCAGGAAATTTAACCTTGGGGATAGTTATCTTGCTGAGCAAGTTACCCAGATTTGGAATGTTTTGCATAATTGAAATAGGAATGCGCCATTGATCATTGAGAATGAAATCTTTCACCTTAGCATTGAGAACAAGGTTGGAATCAGTAGAAAGCGAAACCCCTAACCAGTTGTCAAACCAAAAATTAATAGAACTCCCATCACCAACAATCCACCTAGAGTTATCCTTCACCTCAAAAATTTTGCTTTTAATTCCTCCCCAAATAGAAGAATGAATATGATAACGAATGAAACCTGTTTTCCTAAGGACTCTAGATCTAAGGAAACAAGCCCATTCGTTTTGAGAACTAAGAAGCTCCCATCCAAGCTTAAGCATAGCTGCTTCATTGATGTCTCTGAGGGATCTAATACCCAGACCGCCTTCAAGAATGGGAGTGCAAACCTTGTGCCAGGCCACTGTGACAATTTTCCTACTGTTAATATCACCTGCCCAGATGAAGTTCCTTATCCACTTGTCAATGGTGTTGAGGAGACTGATGGGCCAAGAGTAAATAAGGAAAGAGTAAATCAACATGCTCTGAATGACACTTTTAACAAGTTGGACTCTTCCAGCAAGAGAAAGAAGGGAAGCCTTCCAAGCACTCAACTTGATTTTGATTTTATCAGCTATAGGTTGAAGGTAATTGACTTTAGGTTTGCCTATAAAAATGGGAACTCCAAGATAAGTGAAAGGATAAGTGCCAATGTTAAACCCAAGAATCTCAGCAAGTCTAATGGATCTACTATGAGTGACGGAGCCTCCAAAGAAAGTGGACTTGGCAGGATTGATAAGTTGGCCTGAGATCTCGCCATACTTGGTGAACAAATCGATGAGATTTCTCACATTAGTTGTAGTAGCCTTGCAAAAGATCATGACATCATCAGCATATAACACGTGTGAAGGCACATGACTTCCTCTAGTGTTATTAATCAAACTCAACTTACCATCGTTGACTAATTTAGTAATGCATCTACTTAACACATCTTCAGCCAGACAAAACAAAAGAGGGGACAAAGGATCACCTTGCCTAACACCCCTTTTACAAGGAAAAAAACCAACATTTTTGCCATTAACACAAACAGAAAGTCTGGCAGAATTAAGAATAGAATGAATCCAAGAATAAAAGGTTTGATTGAAACCAAATCTTTCAAGAACTCTGAGAAGAAAACTCCAATCAATAGTGTCAAAGGCCTTCTTGATGTCAATCTTGAGCGCCATATTTCCTCCAAAAGTTTTATGTTGCATAACATTTATAGCTTCAGAGGTAAGACAGATACAATCAGAAATTTGCCTACCATGAATAAAACCCCTTTGTTGAGTAAAAATAATAGAGAGAGCTATACTGGACAACCTATCAGCAATAATTTTGGTGATGATTTTAAACTTGAAATTAGCAAGGGCTATAGGTCTATAATGGTCAACAAGGTGAGCCTCGGGACATTTAGGAATGAGCACCACATTATTTACATTCCAGTTAGGAAGAATTCAACCATTTTCAAAGAAAGAAATCACAACTAACTACTAAGTTTATAAATAATGCGGCTAGCTACTAAGTTTATAACATAGCTAACTTACTTAGACAAACTATTATTGAATTGAACAACATGAAAAATTGGTATTTGGTAGGTTCTAGTTGACATGGTTACAAAGGAGATGCAATTTTAATGGGCCACACCCATATTGATCCGACGTCGATTCCATGTACTACCCCTTTGATTGACCAATCATGTTTGACCATACATGGCAGGAAGACAATGAAAACATCGATTAACTAGCTAATCAGTCTAATTCATAGTTCTTTTAATGTTATACCTCTCGCACAACTTATCTTAAAAATTTCGAAAAAATACTCTTTAATGATATTTCTAAGACATGCATACCTAAGAATATGCGCTTAGTTTCTCTATTTTACCCTCTTCCTGTGCCAAAAAAAAATGTGGACATCTTAACATCTATCTTTGTCTCTTTCCGGAGATTTTTACATTGAAAGGCTCCACTTGTGATCTTTATGTTCAGAAAAATTTCCTTTTTATTTTTATATATATAGAATCAGCAAAAATATCTTCTATTCAGAATTTCCCTGCCCATCTCATGACAATATTGAGATTTCTCCTACCCATCTTCTGCCTATGGTAAGTAATATCTCAAGTTATGATATCATGCTCTTCATATTTACTTTGGGTAATTATTTTCCGCATCGGTTAGTACAATGTAAGTTTGAGCAGTAGCCAGCAATAGTCTTTTCCTCGTTAATGCTGATTTATATTATTTGATAGAGCTTTGAGTTTCTTTTAGCTAAATTATCTTATATTTTAATGCAGGGTCTTGATATGTACGACTCAAAGGAAGTAAGAGACAGACAAATAGCACGTATTATCGGAAAGGTTCGGTTCTTTTACTCCTTTCATCCTTCTGTTTCTTTATGTGCAAGTTATATCAAGTTATTTTGATTACTCATTTCCACTGCTTTGTTGTAACATATAGTTTTTTTCCCGCAGATTACAACAATTGCTGCTGCAGTTTATCTTCACCTGTGCTTCCATCCAGCCAACTATCTTACACAGAGAACTTCCTATACATGCTTGATTCTTTGTATGTTTTATGGTACTTCTGTGAAATAGATGGTTTGATTTTTGTGTTCACATAATTTAACATGTGCTTTTTTCCCGAGGGAACTATATTTCATCTTACATGTTAAAATCTCTACTCTGCATGCTTTCAGAGGCAACCGGTCATATAAACCCAATCCTCAGCTAACTCGTGCACTAGACATTATCTTCATCCTGCACGCAGAACATGAAATGAATTGCTCTACATCTGCTGTCCGACACCTTGCATCAAGGTATACATTTTACGACAATACTACTCAACATTAAGGAGTCGGTCGAGCATTGCTCAAACATTATTGTCTTATTTCAGTGGCGTTGATGTATATACTGCTATTGCCGGGGCTGTTGGAGCATTATATGGACCTCTTCATGGAGGAGCTAATGAGGTGGTGATAAGTGGTTAATAAAGCTATTATGACCGTTTATTAATTGTTTGTTTTAACGTTACCTTTGATTCTGTAGGCTGTCCTCAAAATGCTAAGCGAAATAGAAACTGTCGAGAACATTCCAGAATTCATTGAAGGTGTCAAATCCAGGTAGCATTACTTTCATATTGTTATTTGGGTATACTTTTCTCGATTTGTTAGCATAATGTAAGATTATACCCTGAATGGATAGTGTAGTTTCTCTTTTTACTGCCTCCTCTTTTGGCGGTCCCTTCACGGCCAAGCATGGAAAATGACGATTTTAGTTGATATTAATGTTCTGTATTTTGTCCAGGAAACGAAAGCTCTCTGGTTTTGGTCACCGAGTTTACAAAAATTATGATCCTAGGGCAAAGGTCTTAAAAAACTTGACCGAGGAAGTGTTTTCCATTGTTGGCCGGGATCCTCTTATTGAGGTGTCTATCAATTTTGTATTTTAATGCCAATATGGTCGGTAAATTAGTTTGAACTAGACTAGATTGAGACCCGCGCGCGGGGCGGGAGTGTTTGGATTGTCTCAAGTCTTTTTAAAAAATATTATTATATAGAATGTATTATAATGAATACACAATAGTGAATATGTAAGTGAGATGTAATTTTAAACAAAAACTAAAATAAGATCATCATTCCTGACCAAAAAAATAAAAAATAAGATCATCATTCATTCATGCAACTTAGAATTTTAAACATATCAATGGTAGAGTAATTTTAAACATATCAAAAATAAGATCATCATAAAAAAATATCCGACTCCAACGATGTTGTCAACTATGAATTTTTAAAGCAAAGATCCATACCAGATAAAATAAAAATACTTAAAAAGTACATGTGACAACTTCAAACCAAAAATATGTCAATGGTAGAGTTTTCATAGCAGACCTGAAATATCAAGAAATAATTTTCGATTATATTAATTTGAACCAAAAGACATAAATATTGTTCATGAACCATGACAAAATATACTTACAGAATAAAAATGTCAAAAGAAAAATATATTCTTACATTTTGTTTGATTATAACATCCTTTATGTGCCTCGGATATAAAGCAATGAAAATACCTGCCAAAAACAACCATAATATAACATAAATAGTGTTTGTATGTCCCTCCCAGTAGACATAATTCATTTGGGAACAACAACAAAATTCAACTCAAATTAGATATTGGTCAGCAATGCATGTGGATTGAAGAAATGAAAAACGGAGATTGAAGAAATGTAAAATTTGTTTTGTAACAGCTTAGTAATTGATTACTGGGGACATAATGTGAATATTGTGACTATTAATTGTGATAAAGAATATAACAGCAGCTCAAATTGTAACGTACCCAGTATTTTGGAATAGCTAGAATGGGAGGTGGAAGTATATAGTAGTGGAAAGGATAATAAATCAATATACACGTAGTGAGTGAGAATGGGAGAGTAAGAGAAATTTGTTGAATCAAATTTTGAGAGTGACACCTCAGATTTTATTTGATGTGGCAAAATAGAGTAACATGGCAAAATAAAGATGATGTGTCGGAATAATATTTGGAGCCTCTAATTTAATATATAAAATAGATTTTGAAGTTCTAACTTCCCTATGCAATTATTTGATCATTCAGGTCGCAGTCGCTTTGGAGAAGGTTGCGCTATCTGATGAATATTTCATCAAGAGGAAGCTATATCCAAATGTTGACTTCTACTCTGGATTAATTTATAGGTAATCTATGGCTGCATCGAGTTATTGTGTTTAGGAAAGATAGAATATGTTGCTTCTCATAGAATATCATACAATGTTTGAGCTTATAAATTTATATAATCAGGGCCATGGGTTTTCCACCTGAGTATTTCACCGTTTTATTTGCTATCCCTTGAATGGCTGGGTACTTGTCACATTGGAGAGAGTCGTTAGATGATCCTGATACAAAGATTGTGAGACCTCAACAGGTTATTTCCTTTCTTTAAATCATTTCTATGGTTAAAAACATTTCTTAATCATAGTCCTCTATATCAAGTTGATACAAATGCATATTCTGTTGCAGGTTTATGTTGGGGAATGGTTGCGGAATTATAAGCCAATCAAGCAAAGGGTTGTATCAAGTGATGCTGACAAGCTTGGTCAAGTGACCATATCAAATGCCTCAAAGAGGCGGCTTGCTGGATCTAGGATATAACCTATCTGGACTCGGAGTGATTGCGAAAATATCATAAGGTAATATTAATATTCTTCACAATGCACAAGAAGAAAATATTTCGTACGACATTCATCATTTTTATTATCTAAAGCTTATTTTTCTATAATCAGGATGATGCAAGGGGTGCGTGTTTTTACGTAAACAATGCAACTGCTGTTCCATTCCTTTCAATAACCTAATGGAAGAATGAATCAGTAGTTCTTTTTATGAAGTTGGTTTTGTTAAAACTATTAAGGGAATAATTAATAGACAAGCATAGTTTAAAGATATATGTGTAGGAGTAATATGTATGATTGATTAGCAATTGAATTCTTAGCTTGATGATGTTTATGTTAAAATAGTAAATAGAATTTTCTTTTTACCAGTGAGTATTTTTGTTTTGCTTTCATAGTTTTGGATGCATGAGATTATGAGATAGATAAAATAGGGCGACAATAACTTTTCAGCCTTATGTTTGTTTTTGCATTGTTTCATTTGGACTATGAATTTAACATATAACAAAGACTAATCTATTCTATATTTTATTAAAAAACAAGAATATGTCAATTAAATTATTCATCAAACTCTTTGTACATTTAAATAACCAATAAATGTATGATAGATAAAATACCAACAAAAATAAAATGATGGATAGAATGCAACATTGCAATTTTAAAAGAAGGTAGGACATCCCTCAACAACAACACCAGGAGCAGTAGGACATTTTGCCAAAGGACAACGATCGTCTGGATCAAAACCCCACCAGTTTGGACCAAAGGTTCCAGAAGATTGAAGTGTAAAATAGAGCAACACACCTAAGAAGGCAATGCCAGCATCCAAACCAGCTGAGAGAATGTAAGCGTGTCTAGCCCACCATGACTTGAAATATTTGTAAACATAGAAATTGAAGAAGATTCCAACAACTCCCCATGAAATAAAATTTATTGATCTAAGCGGTGGTATTCCATTAGCAGCTGAAATGATAAGTGGCATGTTGATAAGTTCAATCCACTTGTGGTTTGGAAATTTGCGAGCTAGCAGCCACACTGGAACGGGCGCAAGTAGACCGATTAGGAAAAACCAATTCAGTCCAGGGTAAATTCCATCCTTGGTGAACATCCTTTGTGGTCCAACTACTCCCCATATGATTGAAGCAGTGTAAAACACATCATCGCCGGGACAAGTCCATGGACTACCTTTTGGCAACAATGATTTATCACATATGTGGGGAATAGTTGTTAGAAACCACCATGCCGTGCTGAAGTATACACTGGTAGCAACCAAAGTTCCTACCAATTGTACTATGAACATAGACTTTGGAGGAATTTTCATGTAGTGGCCTAATTTGAAGTCTTGGAGGAAATTAAGTGCTTGTGCCATGCTGGTGGATCCGTAAGTCTTGAAGGCTACATTTGCGAGTGGCTTTCCAGGATAAAGGAACCCAATAATTAACTCTGTGATCACATTGAGCCCAGCTCCCTGCGAAACAAGTAGTACAAAATCAAAGTTATCTAGTTGTCGAGGGAACTTTCCTTAAAAACCAGAAGATTAAGAAATAATATTACCTGATTTGTTGTCGCTTGAATGACACCAACTGGTAAAGTGAAAACCAATGCAATTACTAAAGACAATAAGACTCCCCACCATGGAAGTTGGAGCTGCTTGTCAAAGCATTCACAACATATTATGGCCAAAATAGTCACAATAACCAAAATGATAATGAACCACCACTGTGGTACTTGTTCATAGTTTCTCTTCATGATTCTGGTATGCACGTCTCCGGCTTGTTCTTTTAATGTTGATGTTGTCTTCCTCCACATTTGAATAATTGTTCTATCAAATTCACAGTCACCAGAATATATAGTTAGACGGTTTATAATAAAAAAAAAATCCATCAACAATAGATAATAAAAGATTGCTGAATTAAATAAAACATACTTTCCATGGAAGAGGAAAACATGTGAGATAGTGGCCGTAAGAGTTGCGAAGCTCAATCCGTAATCAAATGCAAATAGGATACTAAGATAGAGTTGGCTGTAGTTGTTATAACCATTCATATCAATATCAAATGTTTTGTCATTAAGAACCCTAGTAACATTATATATAGCACCAGTGGAATCAAATGTGTGAGAACTGATAAGGGGAAACTTTTTGGCATCATAAAAATTGTTCCAATAGGAAATGGGAATCACAACATAGGTAAATAGCACAAATCCAACCAACGTATTGATGATGGCAAAACCAGGATAAGCCATAGGACTTCCTAAGAACCCGGCAACAGTGTTCCAATCGAGCGTAAATGAACCAATACCAAGACCATACATTCCTGAACCAATCTGGTGAGCAGTGACCGAGTTCTTCCATATCAAGCAAGCAACAGATATGGTTGATATTACTTGAAAAAAGTAGCCTGAAATAATGTAATAAGCAAAGCTAGCCACAAAGATCAAGAAAAAGAATTGCATTCTATTATTTCCTCCTTTAGGCCTCTTTTCTTTTTCATGAAATGCCCTGTGTCATTCAAGATACATTTAATTATCAATGAGAAATGAAAAGAAAAATCAACATTGAAATCTTAAATAGAAAATATATTGATGTAATCACATGTATTGGTATCAAGTTGGTGTCAAACACCGACATGCATTGGACAACAGACAAGACTTCATTCTAAAGTGTTTGTTAATATTTATACACACAAAAACTATGATAGAAAAGTAATAATTAAATACCTAAATAGAGACACTTGGACAAGATTTGAAGGCCACCACATGTAGGGAGAATCTACCAGGAACTTTCTGAATATACCTGCCCATCCATAACCAAGCATCTAAAAAATACAAGGTAAAAAAAATCACCTATTTTAGTTATCATTTATTTTAATTGGTTTTATACTTATATTAAATTGAAAAAGATGTAAATGTTTAAGATTTAACAAAACAAAATTGTTCACCTGAGTTGTCAATGCTAGCAAAAAAGCAGCAATTAGATTGATTTTTCTGTGATAAAAAGCCTTAACAATTGTGATAATGTTAATGGCATAAACACCACTAGATTCAGCACTGGCAAAGATTGTTATAAGAGCATGTTCCTTCAAATTAAATGGTCCTGGATTCAATGTGAAAGACCATGGAGTGAAAGGGACTTTATATATTGTTGTTGGGAGTGTTGCAGCCATTAGTTTCCCAAGTGGGAGAGAAACTATTTGTGCTGCGATAGAAGAGAGTGATAAAGGGTTGGTTCTGAATCCAAAGAATTGGGTTACAAAGGAAAGAATAATGCAACATCCCAAACCAATAGTCCATGTCCTAAATGTTAGTGCTGGTTGTGTAGGATCATCTATTATTGACACTGTTAGTCTAACTTGTTCTATAAGAGAATCATTCACATCATCTGCATCAAATAATGTCTAGCTTTAGATCTACATTGACATATACTTAAACATCAAACATGACTCAAAATCGATAATAATAATTTGAGAAGATTAAATATAACCGTATATGCGGTTCAGTCAGATATTAGACGTGCGTCATATTTAGGTTCGGATATTTGGTCTACTCAATTAAGCACAAATGCATAATTCTGTTTAAGAGATACCATACAATATCAACATGAAACTATATGTTTCCCAAGTCAAATCATCATATAATAATTTAAATACAAGGCAGCAACATGATTTACCACTAGAAAGAAAAAAAAATCAAAAACTAAAAAGCTACTAAATTCACACAACAATACATCATTCTAAAACTAATCAAGTTCCAAAATTTACCAGTAACAAAAAAAAAAAAAAAAGTGGTCAACACAGATGAATATAGCAACATCATTATATCAACCAACTTAAAACAATATTTGAACTAATTAATAAAAAACAAGCATTACTTTATCTCGTGGAAGTGTTCATATTTAGGTGAGTTCAAATATCAGTATAAAACTAATTTACATGAACTTTCAATTAATCCTTCAAAAATAATAAGACAATGTATGAACAACAAAAACAAAACTTAACAAAAAATAACTAATAAGAGAAGAAAAGAAAAGAGTACCAGCAGCAATGTCAAGTTTGGAATCATCATTATCTTTAATATGAATAGGGAATGCATTTTCAATTTCTGCCATTGAAGAAACCGAAATCAAAATCTCTTTTGTTTCAACAAAAATTACACCTTCTTGGTGTTTTAAGTTTTCTCTCTTCGAAGTGTGTGCTGTGCTTGGTTAAGACTTCTCTTTAATCTTTATATAGTTTTTGTTAACAGATAAAATTGTTTGTTACTTTTTGTTTCAAGGATAGAAGTTTTTATCTTTCTAAAAGATGAAATATTTGTTTCTTACGTCCATATTTAATTTGAAAAGATCTTTTTTTGTGAAACTTTCATCCATATTTTGTGAAACAAAAGATTATTTTTTGTTTGCAAGATGCAAAGACTAATTTTTATTTAATTATGAAATATTTAATTACTTTTCTTTTTATTTGTTGTTTTAAAAAGAAAAGAGAAGGACTAAATTAGAAAGTTGTATTTTTGCACCTTATCTTTTTATTATACTTTTTTTTAGAATATATATCTTAATTTTAATCCACTCATAAATTCCAACTTTTTTACACACATACTATCTCTTTTTCAAAAAAATTTAAAGCACGGAAGAAAAATTGTAACAAACTTTATTAAAAAAAAAACAAACAAACTTTGTTACAAAAAAAATCAGAAAAGAGAATATAATAGACAAAATATAACTTAAATTGCCAAAACAAAAAATAATTAAAAAGAACGGAGGGAGTATATATTAAAGAGTATGGATATCTACGAATACAAGTACCATTAAAAATGTAGAGTTAAATATTTTATTAGTCCATTATAAAAAAAAAATGTTTTTGGTCCTTATAAACTTACAAATTTTATTTTTAGTCCCAGTAAATGGGAGTGTCTTCAAATTCTTCTTTGGTAGTGCTTGACGATCCTCCACTTCTTATTTCTAATGCACTTCGCGCATGGGGTGTAACTTTTATTAGAGAATAATTCTTCTTTTTTTGTTCTTTCTCTTGTAACAAAAAAAAAAAGATATACATTGTGAAAAGCCATATGTTTAACTAAGTTCTATTTTGAGTCATCGAATATATAGACATCCTTGAATATCTTCTGCAGATCAAACAAAACTCTTTCTTTTAATGTAGTCATGGAAACATATGAACCATTACAAGATTTTTGACTTTTAGTCAGAGCAAAAGAGCGTAGGAAAATGTAAATTTATCGTAGATGTATGCCGAAATTCCTATACAGACGGTGGTTTTTCCGTCACTATAAGTTTCCATTTTCTGTTGGTATATATCAGTATCACGATATTTTGTCATTGCTACATTTTTTTCATATGCTATATTATTTAAAAAAATTAATCAAATGCAATTAAATTAAATAAATATGTTTGGGAAGAAAAATGTAACAAAAGTGTCACACCATGCATAGGCCCACCTATCATATGCTTAATAATTCCACTTTTAATTAGAAAGTGAGGGGAGCGAGAATCGAACTCTAGACCACTTAGTCATAGAGGCTCTGATACCATGTCAGATGACCGATTATCCAAAAACTTAAACTGTTAGAAAAGGTCACATCAATGATTTTATATTATTTCTAACAATAACTAAATCATATCAATTCTAAACTACTTTTCTAACTTAAAAACAAATTGTGTCCACTTAGTAGCCTATAACTTTAATCTTGAAGTTTCCATCTTCAAATTTCCACATTAACTTTAAATCGTCACCTATTAGAAATTTAAAAAATAAAAACAGATAAATAATAACACAATTCAGCGTATAATATCACAAACCGTTTTATTTTTAGACACAAACTTTGATTTTTATTAACTGTTTTGTATATATACATATTAGTGTTAATTTTAATCATAACATTTCACGTGTCTCAGTGATTATGTGGTGTTATCTAATACTAGTATAACTTACCCGTGCAATGCACGGGTTAATATTTAAATTTATAGTATATATTATTAAAATTAAAATAAATTAGTTGAGATATTAATTTTTTTAATTTAAGTTTTTTTTTTTAAATTTAAGTTAATTAATGTAATTTTTGTCAAATAATTTTATTTTTCCAATTACTTTTCAAATTAATTTTATATTTATATTATTTAAATATAAAAATAATATATATTTAAGGATTTTAAAGAGATAAAATAGGGTGGAGAGTGATCTTCTGTTCCCCGTTTTGAACAATATCATATTTCATTGCTAGTCCCCATTGAAATTACAAAAAAGATAGGTCGTGTATTAATATATGAGTATAAATATTGATTATCGTGTAAATTATAAAATAAAAAAACATTCATATTAATATGAGTGTAAATATATGTCATACTATAAAAAATGGGTTTTCCGTATTAATATGTGTATAAATATTTAAGTTCCTATAAAAAAAGTATTTCGTCTCGTATTAAAACATTGTAAAAAAATATAATTCTGTAAAAATTACGACAAAAAAAACCTGTACATGAGTATATATATAGCTCCTATAAAAATTATAAAAAAAAATATATATAGTCATCGTATTAATATATGGATACAAATCTAGATCCTGATAGCAATATACGTTCTCGTGAAATTATAAAAAAGTCTTCGTATTAGTATATGGTTTTTATTTTTATATTACGTAGACGTTCATTTAATATTGATTTTATTCAAATATGAAAAATAATACAAATAATGTAAAGATTTAAAAGGATAAAATACTCTAGAGGGTGTGATCTCCCACTTTCCGTTCTCAATAATATAATATTTTCTCTCCCGTCTTCGTAGAAATTATAAAAAAAAATATATAGATGACCATGTATTGATATATGAATATAAATATAAGTCTCGTGTAAATTAAAAAAAAAAAGAAAAAAAAGACACTTGTATTAATATATATTAGTATAAATATTGATCCCGTATAAATTAAAAAAAAATCCAAGTATACTAATATAAGTGTAAATATTTTTCATAAGCAATAAAATAAAATATCATAAAATTGCCTAAAAAATAATCATAAAAATATAATTTTAGTTGTTTGTGGAAATCGAGCCGTGTGGTATTGAGCAACTTTAAATTTCTGAGACAGTTATCCCACCCTTTGAGGTGCCTCCAATCTGGCGAGGGATTAGTCACTGCGTTCGGCGGTGGATACCCCGGTCTCAACAACAAAAAATCAAAACGTGTATCTCATACTAAATTTTGTTCGTGAGAAAGACATATATGAAACACATAAACTTTGGTTCATTATAGATTATCCTGTAAAATTTTGTTCATGAGAGAGACATCCGTAAATATATATTATAGAGATAGAGATAGAGATTATAGAAATTAGTACTTTTTAAAAATTATGGTTAGTAACAATTAAGTAAAAAATTACATCATAAAAATGAAATTTTGTTCATGAGAGAGACATCCGTAAATATATATTATAGAGATAGAGATAGAGATTATAGAAATTAGTACTTTTTAAAAATTATGGTTAGTAACAATTAAGTAAAAAATTACATCATAAAAATAGATTTTTTTGTTGTAGGTGAGAATTGAACCATGTTCCTTTTGCTACAACTCCTAATTAAATCTACATAGTATAAGTACAAATATATATCATAAAAATAGATTTTTTGTTGCTGGTGAGAATCGAACCATGTTACTTTTACTAAAGCTCTTAACTAAATCTAAGTAAAATAATATAAAATTAGAAAAGTGTTGCCGGAGGGAATCGAAGGGAATATATTTAGCTTGCCTAATTGCTTAAAACTTGAAGCCTTGAAATCTTGCCACATACTAAAGCTCTTAACTAAATCTAAGTAAAATAATATAAAATTAGAAAAGTGTTGCCGGAGGGAATCGAAGGGAATATATTTAGCTTGCCTAATTGCTTAAAACTTGAAGCCTTGAAATCTTGCCACATAGACATATGAATACTTGGTTGCTTGACACGTTGGATAATGATCGGGAGAGAGACATCCGTAATTATATTATATAGAGATTTAAAAATTATGGTTAGTAACAATTAAGTAAAAAATTACATCATAAAAATAGATTTTTTTGTTGTAGGTGAGAATTGAACCATGTTCCTTTTGCTACAACTCCTAATTAAATCTACATAGTATAAGTACAAATATATATCATAAAAATAGATTTTTTGTTGCTGGTGAGAATCGAACCATGTTACTTTTACTAAAGCTCTTAACTAAATCTAAGTAAAATAATATAAAATTAGAAAAGTGTTGCCGGAGGGAATCGAAGGGAGTATATTTAGCTTGCCTAATTGCTTAAAACTTGAAGCCTTGAAATCTTGCCACATAGACATATGAATACTTGGTTGCTTGACACGTTGGATAATGATCGGGAGAGAGACATCCGTAATTATATTATATAGAGATTTAAAAATTATGGTTAGTAACAATTAAGTAAAAAGTTACATCATAAAAATAGATTTTTTTGTTGTAGGTGAGAATTGAACCATGTTCCTTTTGCTACAACTCCTAATTAAATCTACATAGTATAAGTACAAATATATATCATAAAAATAGATTTTTTGTTGCTGGTGAGAATCGAACCATGTTACTTTTACTAAAGCTCTTAACTAAATCTAAGTAAAATAATATAAAATTAGAAAAGTGTTGCCGGAGGGAATCGAAGGGAGTATATTTAGCTTGCCTAATTGCTTAAAACTTGAAGCCTTGAAATCTTGCCACATAGACATATGAATACTTGGTTGCTTGACACGTTGGATAATGATCGGGAGAGAGACATCCGTAATTATATTATATAGAGATTTAAAAATTATGGTTAGTAACAATTAAGTAAAAAGTTACATCATAAAAATAGATTTTTTTGTTGTAGGTGAGAATTGAACCATGTTCCTTTTGCTACAACTCCTAATTAAATCTACATAGTATAAGTACAAATATATATCATAAAAATAGATTTTTTGTTGCTGGTGAGAATCGAACCATGTTACTTTTACTAAAGCTCTTAACTAAATCTAAGTAAAATAATATAAAATTAGAAAAGTGTTGCCGGAGGGAATCGAAGGGAGTATATTTAGCTTGCCTAATTGCTTAAAACTTGAAGCCTTGAAATCTTGCCACATAGACATATGAATACTTGGTTGCTTGACACGTTGGATAATGATCGGGAGAGAGACATCCGTAATTATATTATATAGAGATGTGTTTAATTCTCGCTGGCTTAAATTTTACTTTTTAATTGATTTTTTTTTTCAAAAAATTGCTATGTTGCCACCGCAAAAATAATAATAAATTAAAAATATTAGTGCATGCAACCGTTGTTCTTGAGCCTTTAGAGTTTAACAAAAGAAATTGCTACTTGTACCGAAAATTTATTCCCGAAATTGTCCCGAGCGCTTGCTTGGAGTGGCACCCACCACTTTTATTATTTACTTGCATGTTAAATAGTAATGTATAATGCTAATGTGTATTATTCTCATAAGGTCCGTTTGATCTGTAAAATTTAAATATCAGACAGAATAGTACATGATAGTACAAGATAGAATAACACAGGATAAATATTTATGGTATTGAAAAATTTTGTTTTGTATGATGTTTGGTGGAAAAAAAATGTTATTTTGATGTTTTAGACAACTTGTGCTGAGAACAAAAAGTAGACTCGTCCCGTGGTTGAGTGTGGGACAAGAAAGTCAGTTTTTGTATAGTCCATTGGCCCCCAGTTTGTCCAGTCCCAGGAATAATTTTAAAATCAAACACAATACAATTGAAGTAGTCATGTCTAGTCTCTTATATTTTTAGCAGATCAAACACACCATAATCTATTTTGACTATACTTTTTTTTTACTAATATGTAAATGCAAATATTAACATATAAAATGTTTGATTTGTCTCGATCAATATTTTTAAGATATATAATATTTATATGTTTAAAAAATATATAATTAAAGATATTAATAATGTTTTTTTTTTAATTATAACTTCCGTACCAAAAAAATTGTGATTGACAAATGTAAACTAAGTAACTAACTAACTGTGACAATTATTTTGAGGCGGAGGGAATAATATTTAACTTGGTTAATTTACTAAAAAAAAAATTGCTTAATAAAAGAGATCCACACGAACAAAAATAAAAATAAAAAAAAGAGATCCACATGCTCCACGTTTGGTTCCGTGAAAATCCGGGAAAAATAATTCGGTCTATATAACATTACTGTTTAACAAAAGCAAAATATATGCATTGAACGAATAAAATGTTAAAACAATGGAAGGGTGAAATGTTTGTAAGGTGGTAAGCAAAAAACATACCAAGGCTGCAAAGCATGACAGCAAAGTTATCCGTTTGGGTACGGCCTCTCTTGACAATCATTTTCATACGTTTTTTTAAGGCGACATATTTTTGTTAAAATGAAACGATGGGAACATGAAGTAAAAACAGAATGTATGGTGTTTCTCATTGCAGTTCTCATGGTATAACAGAAAAACAAAATAGCAGATTCAATGTGTAATTCTGAGGTTGTTAGTAACATTTTATTCAAATGGTAGTCATTATTGCTCATTATAATATGGATGGATTTGAACCATGTCTCTCGAGGTTAGAAAATTAAGATCTTATTGACACCTCTTTGATATTTTTGTATTAAATTCATCACAAGTTTTTGTAATGAAAACATGTTATAGTAAACTATCTTCATTCGTCTGATCTAACTGAGTTAATTTTTACAAGATGGTGGCTCTCTTCTGATTCAACATGTGAGTTTGTGGAATCGGTATAAATAGTAGGTATTGACATGCTTTGTGATCTGCTTGGATTCTCCCAGAAGTGACTTCTTATGCTCTTATGTTTGGAACTTGAACCAGCAGCTGAATATCCCGGATCCGAAAGCAGATCCTGAATGTCGGTCCATCCTTCGAGCATGCTTACAACTTGGCACATTGTTGGCCTAAGTGTAGGAGATGCATTAGTACACAAGAGAGCCACATTTAGCATTACCGTGGCTTCCTCAGTTGAATATTCTGAACCGATATCTGGATCAACTAGCTCCAGAAGATTTCCTCTCTCTTGTAAAACATAGGCCTGATAGAAATTCAAATTTCAGACTAGGATTATTCATTCTTTAAGAAGTTGGTGTTAGCATTATTTTGCACTCTTAGAATATGAACTAGCAGAAAATGTGGAGCGGAAACATGATAAAGTTTGAAAAGCAATTTTATTTACCCAATCAAGAAGGTAAAAGAATTCATCGTCCGGTCTGTAATTTGTATTACTCTTTCCACTGATAGTTTCCAATGCAACCACGCCAAAGCTATAAACATCTGCTTTGTCGGTTAAGTAACCGCGCATTGCATACTCAGGAGCCATATAACCACTGCAGAAAGGCAACAAATCATGTTATGACATGGAAGATTTTATGATTTCATTTTTCATTACATAGTAGTGAAGCTTAACTCCAAACTACTAAGAACTTACATTGTTCCTGCAATTTTGGTGCTAACATGTGTTTTGTCATCTTCAATAAGTTTCGCCAAACCAAAATCTGAAATTTTGGCATTAAAATCCTTGTCTAACAATACATTACTTGCCTTTATATCCCTGTGTATGATTTTAATTCTTGATTCTTCATGAAGATAAGCCAAACCTTTAGCTATACCAAGGCAAATTTTCTTCCTGGTAAGCCAGTCCAGTTTCGTTTTACTGTCTGATCCCTTCCCTGCATGTTTGTGATTGATAGAAAGATAATCAATTATGTTTATTTCAAATGGTAATTAAGTATAGATAAGTTTATTAATCCTGATTATTATGAATATGGTTATAAAGCTAAGCTTACCGAAAAGAATCCGAGATAGACAATTATTTTCCATATACTCATATATCAGTATGAGCTGGTTCCCTTCCACACAACATCCATGGAGCTTAACAAGATTTGGATGTTGAAGTCCAGATAGCATTCCTATCTCATTAACAAACTCACGGTTTCCTTGTTTTGATTTTGACGAAAGCTGCTTTACCGCGATTGCTGTACCATCTGATAGTTGCCCCTGCAACATGAATAAGGTATATTTTAAATCTTGCATTTTAACATATCTAAAATATGTATACAGCATCATAGGTCTAATGAATTTCTAGTTAACGTGAAATCTCAATATCTCATCACACCCTCTCAAGTATGCGATGTATTTCAAATTGAGTAACATATAAATCAACCATAATGTGGAATGAGTGACCAAGAATATAAACTTGAAGAGTATTAAAATACCTTGTAAACAGAACCAAAGCCACCTTCGCCAAGTTTATTTGCGGCATCAAAGTTTTTGGTAGCGTCTTTTATTTGTCTTAAAGTGAACAATCCTGTTTGCAGATCTATACCCCTAAGCTCTGAGAAAAACAAATGGAAATTTGGATTCAACAAGAAAATTCTTAACTATTATGATAATTAGAATAAATTTTCTAGAAATAATTACTTAGTACTAATTGTTGGAAAAAGCTTATGCAAATGCTTGTTAGAAACAAAATGAAGAACTGATGAAACTTAGTGGCATATCCCATACCTTTATACACAGGATCCTTGCCTCCTAGATATCCCTTCCTCCTCAAGATAGCCAGCATAATAAGGACAACAACTAGAACACCACCGGCTATGCCAACCGCCAGTATTATGACCTTAGTTATGTTGCCATGATCTGATGGAGGTTTAAAATCTGTGAAAGGGAAAAGTATCTATTTATAGCTTCTGTAGAAATGAAGATAAAAAACTACCAGAAAAAGGTTGACATAAAAGGTAATATAATACATGTGACTTACTAGGATCCACTGATATAGCAGACACTAAAGGACCATAAACTCCTCTTGTCGGTATACCGGTGGTTCCTTTTCCAGCCCAATAGAATTGAATTTTCAAAGTATTGTCTGTGACAGTAGCATTAAATTTCTTCTCAATTGGCTTTTCAGTACCGCCAGCTTCTTTTTCGATATCAAAGTCTTTCAGCACCAAGTTCCCCTTAATCATAGAAAGTAACAATATAATGCATGGTTCATAACAGATAAGTTATTTAGTATCAAGAATTTATCAAGTAATGGTTACCTGGATGTAGACATCAAATATTCGCCTACCAAGACTGTTGAATGTTCTATCTTTGATGAAAATAATCTCTGCAAAGTGAAGTTTTACAGTGTAATTTCCATTTATCATACAGAGGCCATAATATGTGAGCGAAAGGGCCGAAACTCGAGCTGTTGTGTACAGATTTGAATTGAGTTGCGAGACATTAAGAAGTCTAGAAGTATTGGTCACAATATAGGGATCAGAGTCAATATCATTGTCCATGAAGCCCCCTGTGCTGCTAAGAGCCCAACCGTTACTGATGTATAACATTGAAGCGCCTTTTCGTTCTGTGTCAGCTGAATAGGTACTACCATTTACATTTGCTTCATTACCGCCGCAATTAATGTGCAGGGAGTAATAACCTGTTGAAAAAACAATGGCAAACAACATTGAAAAAATAAAACTTTTTTATGTAAAATTTTGCAACAAAAGGTAAAATTCACAAAGTAGCTACCATAGTTTGTATTTAATTGTTTTTTTGAAGATTTTAGGTCATTTTCGTGAATTTATCGATAAGATGCCATTAAAGTCATGCTATTGGTTCTGATAAGAATTGCTGCATAATTATCTTCCAGTTTTAAATTTCATAGAATTAGTAAACTTAATTTATTCCAAAGAATAGAATCATATGTAAAATCATGTTATGTGAATACATATCTTACTCTTTCCTTTGCTATTTAATCACTTTTAAGTGAGAATTTCTCATCCATGTAAACTTCATTCAATTTCTGGTAACAAAACTTGAATCACTATTCAAAGAAGCATATAAGATAAAAGTATATTTTGTAATTTGTATGGTCACACACTTACGTGGATTATCTGAGCATGGGAAGTTTCTTTTGAAGCATGAATGAATGTTACTTCTGCAACAAAGAGTGAAAATTAAGGTTAGATTCTAATGCTTCTACCAAAGACCTTATTTTACAGAACATTACATAGAAAGCAAAAAGGTCGGAACACATTTTGTTCCAAGCACACCGTCTTACTTCTTAGACGCCGATAAAGAGTAGCTCTCGACCGTGTTTCTGGAGAAAATAACAAACTTGTTACTCTTATAACTGATAACTAACACTCATTCAGGACAAGTGAAACTCAAAGCTTGAATTGAACTTACACGCTCCCTCGTTGACATTCATTTGGACCCGAGTCTTCCCATTCGAAGTTATTGTAAGAGATATCACTGTTCACCAAAATATGATTCTCATTTTTAAAACTCAGTTATATCATATATTAACTTTATGCAAACATCAATATATTGAAGTTCCTAGATATAATATAAATCATCTAACTCTATTTTTTTCCGTCATAATTTAAAGGAATATAACTTACATATTTTTATTATTTTCAAGAACCCAGCTAGGTATAGTTCCTGATAAATTGTTCGCGGTAAGATACCTGCATTATTCAACAGAAATTTTACTTCATCGTACAAGATGTTCTGAAAACGCGTTTTGTTCAATTCATACACTTACATGTAGTCCACTTTGTCGAGCTCGGCAAAAGAGTCAGGTACCTTTCCACTCAAGTTATTGAAACTCAAATCTCTACATCAATTAAGATAAATTAATGAACATGTTTACTGTTTAGGATAATAAAAGTGTTACTTTGAAAGAACAAACAAAATTTTACCTTCAACTATAAGACAGATAAAAAGGAAATCATGTTCTACATTTTAAACTTAATTTTTCTTCAACATTGTATTATACAAAGTAAAAGTTCTTGAATGTCGCTTGTAGAATCACTTACAAGATTTTCAGTTTTTCCATTTCTCCGATATATCCCGGGATCTCTCCTTTAAGCAAGCATTTTCTCAGAACCCTGCATTATGATGTCCAACTTAAAATATAAGTCATTTTACGAAGACATCAAAATAAAAAGAGAATGCATTTTTAAGTCATTGGTTGAACTCACAGTGTCTTCATGGATTTCATATTATTCAGTGGTGGAAAACTAGAGCTTTGACTACCTTTCAAATCAGTTATCCTCCTAAGTATCAAAACAAACAAAGAAAAACAATCACTTGAAAAATTCATCCTATGATAAAGAAATTTAAATATTCATAAAAGGATTAGAAGCATACAAATCACTTAATTTTGTTAATGCAGAAATGCTTGAAGGTATAGGTCCCTCAAGAGCACAACCTTGAATGTGCCTGAAACCCGAAATAAAAAAAATTTATACGAAAAAAATACAGTATATAGAACAAATAGATTAAGAAAGTTGTTAAGAATCTTACAGCTTTTCAATCAATGTCCATTTACTAATGAAATCAGGTATCTTCCCATAGAAATTATTATCACTTAACCTCCTAAAATATTTTTCCAAAAGATTAGTCAGTAAATTGATTCATTAATTGATTTAATGCAGACTATAGATAAATTCAATGGATAATAAAGAAAATGCTTACAAATCATTCAACTTGGTCAACTTGGAAAGCGCGGCAGGCACTGCTCCTGAGAATCCATTGGATTGCAGAATACTAAACAGAAATGATTCATTCATGTTAAACAACACTACAGAAAGAAGAATAGATGCTGATTCCAATTATTAAGAAGAATGAGAAGTTTCAGAAGAATTACAGTTTTTCTAAGTTGATCAACTTTTCGATTTCTGTTGGAATGATGCCATAAAATAGATTTCCTTCGATACTCCTGTTAGATTCATACAAATATTATGCTATTTAAACAAAACTGTAACGTAAATTATGAATTATGGGCACAAATACAATTTGTATGAAAATAAAGAAATGATTTAACATACACATTTCTTAGGGTTGTAATGTTGGTTAGAACTTTAGGGAATGGCCCTGATAATCTGTTTCCCATGAAAGATCTGCATATTCAATACATAACAAATTTTAGAGTAATTTTTTGTTTGTTTACTTGTAAAAGAAGAAATTTAAGAGGCAATGTCGCAATGACCAAAATATGCATAGCAGAAAGTTCTTACAATTCAACCAAGTTCATTGTAGCCCATTGTTTAGGTATAGAACCAGTGATGATGTTACGACTAAGGTCCCTGTTGTTCGTAAAGTGCCAGTTCAGTGGTAAGAGTATAAATTGCATGTAAAATCATGCAGAAAAAATGATAATTTTAAAAGTGGTCGAGGTTTAGTAATGTTACAATGTTTTGAGATAACGAAGCTTTGAAAACTCTGGTGAGAGAGTACCAGAGAGATTTTGCTCCTTCAAGAATCTGTTGAATATATAAAATTAAATAAAGCTGAAAAATATGATTATTGCAAGTTATGGACTAAAATTTAATAATATCGATTTTGTCAGTTGAGCTAGGTCTTATAGATTATGGACTGAGACTAAAATTTTTAGTTTGTTCAAATTACATTTTCTGGGGCATGAAGTCCAAATATGCTGTACGTCCATGTAAGAACAAAGTGTGTTTACTAAAGCACTAAACACTCTTTGAACATAAACTAATTTATCAATATTTGTTATTATAGTTCAAAAGTAACTAATCCACTATCCACTATTACTTAACACAAATCTTCACTCCAAAAAAGACAGCAATTTGGTGGAAGAAAAACACCAAATGGTTTATAGTAAAAATAAAATGAAAATTTAACAGAAAAAATTGTGACAAGAAAAAAAATAGAGAATTATTTTACCCTTAAGATAATTAAAAGACAAAGACAGCACATCCCTTTCAAAGTCAATGTTTTGCAATTTGTATTGGTTGGACTGATTGTTGGTTTGACCCAATTCCACAAAATTCCAAACTTCATTTTTTTTATGTAATAATAATTGAGTTTCTTTGTCACACATTTAGACTAACAATTTTTTCACATTTAGACCAATGTTCCAACTAGATATGCCAATATGTGTATGGATGGATATGCATAAATCACTGAAAATATTTTGCCAGCCAAAAAAAAAATGGAGCAGAAAAGTCTTTTATGCCTATTAACTTTCTTATAAAAAAAATTGAAACTTCACTTTGCTATTTTTTATGTTAAAAATGAAATTGTCTGTATGCACGTGAGTATTTGATGGTAACATCAAAGTTTCTATGGAATAAAATATGTTAATAAAATATACACAAAGATTAATTAATCTGTTAATCAAAACTTGTAGAAAAACATGTTTCACTTTCAAACTGCACATGATTGCACGTGATCTTCTGCCATATGTTTTAGCTTATGTTTAGTACTACCACGGTAGATATGTCAGAATTACGATGATTTACTATGATTTTTTAATAGTTGCAGTTTAGAAAATTATAATAGATCACATACTCATTGTGATGCTAAATATGTGCAGAAGAATCTAAGATATGAAAGAAAATATATGAAGGAAGAGAGGCCAGTACATGCTTACAACATGGCAAGAAGAATTGTTGTTGAAAGAACAATTACAAACAACAGAACTCTCAAAGCCTTTTCTAGTAGCAGATTCAGAAATATTCCATTTCCCTTTTCCACTGCAAGGATCCACTCCAAAATCCCAATCCCTTTTCCCAATTTTGTTTGCTATCTCCTTCAATGCATTCACTGCAATCACAAAAATAAGATATTCAAATGAATTAACTAATATAACAAAGTAAAGAATCTATATATATGGTCTTGACAATTTTGTGTGACATCAAGTAACACGACGCGAGCTGTATTAGATGTAAAAGTTAGTTACATTGATTAATTGTAACTAACTTTTACATCTAACAGCGAGCGCAACCACAGTTTAAATCGTGGCAAGTATGCGAAAGTATAAGAGATAAGTGGAAGAAGTTCATAGATACTTTGCTGTGAAGTTATGATGAACTTGATAAATAGAATAATAACCCAGATGAGATATTCTAACAACAAATTTAATCCAAGCTTAAAAATAATTTCTTTTTTAATGGATTTTGATAAGACTATAGCTTTAATTAACCATACACACCAAAGATGGAAAAAAAAACACTTTTGAAACTTGAACAAATGGAGGAATATGAGTTTTAGTTACCTTCTTGATTATCAAGCTTTGGTGTAGCAGCTAAAGCCAAGTTTGAGATGAAAATCAATGAAGTACAACCAAAGAGAAGTACAAAAAAAGGTATATTAGACTCCATGAAAGTGTTTTCACTATGAAGAAATTAGATGAATGAGAGGGAGTGAAAGAAATTAAGAGTACTATACTATAGTATTATTTTATTTATGAGATAGATAGATAGATAGATCATATAGATAGATTTTGATTTACATAAAAGACATTAATGTTTCTAGCTAGTACTGTATAGTATGGTTGGAAGCATATGACAAAAGTTAAATAAAAATGTATATAGCAAACAAAATAGATAGCAAAATTGCAGAGTTGGTGCAAGTTGCAAAGAGAAATTAATGGTCATTGTAATCTTAGCGCGTTTGAATTATGGCTTTTTCTTTTTCTTTCATAAATAACAAAATTAAAATTTTAAAAATTCTCATTAGAATGTTCTAATCAAACGTCAATTATAGTAGAACTTTGAGATAGGACTTTTAATCAAAAAACAAAAACTTTGAGATAGGACTCACAACTCACGCGCATGCACATTAATGTTTGGAAAATAATAAACAGTGCATACAGTGTATTCAATATCTTAAAATTTTAAAATAGAATTTTTTTTATTGGGAATTTTTACTTTTTTTTCTACTTTTGTTTTTATAATCATTGTACCGAGTGTAATGTTTAGCATGACCTTAGTGTATATATTTTTTGAAAAAATTATTATGCAAAAATTAAAAAGTTTGATGAAAAATTTAATATTCCTAAGCTGAATAATATTGTATATTACTATTAAATAATAATTGTAGATAGGAACAACAGTAATTAGTCTAATTGATGAAGATTTTGGACTCTTTAACTGTGTAGACAATGGTTCGATTTTTTACTCATATGTTTGAAAAACAATTCGATGGGAGAAGAAAGCTCATTTTGTATACCCCATCATATTTCTCAAAAGATATTGTTATCGTTAATATCAGTGAAAACTTTATACTAAATTTCCAATAGTAACCCAAAAAAAAAAATTATAGGTAGTATTTTTTCTTTTGTAACTTTTTGTATGTGAGGATGCAAATCAATTATGAGGAATTGAGGATGCAAATTGATCTCACCTGATCAGAAAATGATGGTCACCACTGTTCCACCGTAAGGTTGCTGAAGAAGGAGAAGGGGAGTTGTATTTGCAGAGACTTCAAAGCTCAAGTCAGTGAAGGAAGGAGTAGCAAGTATAAGTTAGAAGAATAGATACATATGCCATTGTGAGGAATGGCGTATATATACCCCAGCGCTAGGCCAAGGTCATTAATGAGGAGGCAAAGAATTTGTCCCTGCCATTAATGGCTGTCGGGATTTTGACTTGCAGTCATAATGGGCAGTGAATGCTCATTATCCCGATGTCGTCCGTTACGATTCTGCGTAACGATCTGAAGCGTTTGAATACGCTGTGTCGAGCATGCGTTTGTGCGAGGACCTAAGCCGTTAGCTCAGCATATCAGGTTATGTCGAGCGTCAACGAGTCTTTGCTTGTTGCTGGGAAACTGTGTGTCGGGCATTAAGGGCTGGGGCGATGCCTGGCCCAGTCCAGAACACAAATCAATTATTGTAGATGTATGGAATGGGAAGTCATTAAATAATTTATTGGTAACTCATTAAAAAATATAGGTTGGATTTTTTGTCAAGTTTAAACAGTACAATAATTCAAATAATCATCGATTAAATCCTATTTCATCTTTTAATGTCTTAAAATTTTTGGGACGGAGATGATGCGTCTTTCTCTTTTTCTCATTGAGCATTAGTTTGTTGTAATGAACTATACCAACTCAGAAATAATTCAAGATTCGATTTGATAATTAATTTATTGAATTTGATTCATATATTAAATAATATGTCGAATTTCAGCTCAAAATAAAGCTAGTACAATAAATGAATTGAACATGATCAATTACGTATAGTTTAACTCGTGTGTTTTATGAATAATCAATTCAATTTGGTAGAATTGAATTAGGATATTTTTTAGGTGGCTTCTTATTAGAGGTGTCAATATAGTTGTGATATTTTAGATGTCACTTTTAATTTATACTCTTGTAGCCTTTATATAAAAAATAGCAGTAAGATCTGTGTGTATAATAACTCAATCCAAACAGCAACGTGAATAATAAGTTTATGATTTAAAATTGAATATTGTTGCATGAGTTGTTAAACTTAAACTTGTTCTAATAGAACAAGAAAAGAAAATGGGCGAGCGTGTGGGGACAGACGAAACAAGGTCCAGACATTCAAAGTGGCTAGAGCCTAGATGTAGTATGTGGGGGAAGAAACAGAATATAACATTGCCCTAATTAAGATGGATCCTTCTCTCCAAATTTATATAAATTTATTGTTCATTTTGGGTATAATATTAGAGTATCGTTTATTTTTTTTATAGGTAATATTAATTGTTAGTAAATAATATATTACAATCTTCTTTATCAAGATTTGAATCATGGACCTCCACTAACTCTTTAATCCTTAACTCTACTAATCAGCTTAATCAGTTGAGCTACTCATCCCCCTAGAGTATCGTTTATAATTTTGTCCAAAATTTTCTTACTTTTTGGTTAATTTTTTTTTTAAACTCCGTATCCGATTCATTCAAGGGCTGATTAATCTGAGAGACTCAGTTAATTAAAGCTATAATTTTTCTTCTAAATCTTTTATTACTTTATTTTTCTTCAAAATTAGTTTGGTTAATTATTTTTATTTATTACTTTTTTTTCTTCTAAATCTTTCTTCCTCATGTCATTAATAAAAGATAATTTTATAAATTCACTCCTAATTTTTTCCGCACTAAAATTTTTATTTCTTAGTTAATATAGCTAACATTGATAGAGTGTTCTTGTCAAAAAAAAGCATTGATAGAGTGTTAGTAAGAAAAAACATTGATAGAGAGATATATAATATTTTGTTAATTATGAGAAAATATATATTGACTATTGAGTTAAAGATAATATTATGTCAATTTAAAACACAAAAACTTTATACTCTATCTGTCTCAATTTATTTGTCACAGTTGACCAAATTACACACTCTAAGAAAAATGTGTAAATGAAAGAGAAAATATGATTTTTACAAAAAATACTTCATCTTTTTATATGTACATAGTAGACATTAGAATACTTAAAAGTTGATTTTTGAATATTTGTTTCTCTCACTAATAATTGTTTTAATGGGATAAAATAAGATAAATAAATGTTATAAATAGTATAAATCATTTATTTTATGACAAACAATTTTGACAAGTATACATTTATTTTGACACGGAGTGAATAACTCTCAATTTATATTTTATCATTAGATCAAACTTTTAAATTTCAGAGGGTTATTTAATTTACAATTTAAGAGAGATTTAATAATTTTTCAAATTTTTGAATTTTCTAAAACACTCTTTCTAAAAGTGGTCTCTACCGACTCACTCTCTACTAGCGAATATATTGGTCTATTCATAAGAACGTAGTACTATGCAATGCAATGAGAGAAAAAGAGAAAGATAATGCATGCATAATAATTATTGCAAAAACATGAGAGTTGACTATTAACACACCCCATGGCATTGACACCATGACCATACTAGCTACTGTGCTATGCCAGCTATCTCATCTTGTAGCAGACTACGACATATCATTTTGGACTCTACCACCAAGTACGTTCTTCTTCTTCTTTTTACTCTATCTTAATCTTAATGCATGGTTTGATTTCATATTCTAATGACTTCATATTGATTTAATATGGGTGTAAAATTAAATTGATTTAATAGTTTGGGTTTGACCATAATTATTGTTTTTTGCTGATGTGGAACGCGTTAATTGAAAAAGATGATAATGATTGTTTGAGGTTTTTCTTGTAGGATAGTCTGATATATATACATTTCACTTTCGTTAGAGAGCAAACAATAAATTTAGATATCCTATCTATTCATTTTTAAGAATGATATTATATTTATTTGACAGACATAATTCAGTTGAAAAAGATATTGTTGTATATAATGGAGTTTAAATTTTAAATTTTTTATTTATTTATTTTAAAAAGTAAAATTTTAATCACTAAACTACTTGACAAAAAAATTAAAAATTTGAAAAATATTTGTGAAAAATGTATATTAGTTTAGACTCATATGTATACTTTACCAGAATAAATACTTTTACCAAAACAAATGTTGGAGACATTTTTATATTTTATTTTTACTATCAGTTTAATCTAGTTCGGGGCAAGTTCTGACATCAAATGGTTTCAATCACTTTCCAAACGTAGTTGTGGAAGATCGAACTGTGATTTCTTTTATAATATTTAGCGTCAATCACCATTAACCCAATTAAAAATTGATATGTTGGAGACAATATTGATGTATAGCAAGAATCTCATTTTCAGTCATTACCATTTAAATTTTAAAAAAGACAATTTTCACCGACATCTATTTCGCTATGACAATATAAAAAAGTACAAGGACAATCAATAATTTAACACGTTGAAATTTATCTTCACAATCTATTTTCACTCGTAGACAATTGTATGTTGCAGTTTCGGTAAAGTAAAAAAAATGTTTCATATGTAACAAATATGGACAAAAAACCTTTCAGTCATTACACTTGAATATAGAGTTAGTTTTGAATGAGAGATGCATAAAAAAGAACGTTCCAAGTATCTAATTAACACCAATGGCTGCAATCATTGTTATATGCCCTCAATGTCCACCGTATATATATACACAGTAAAAACTCTATAAATTAATAGAGTCGGGACCAGAGAAATTTATTAATTTAGAGAGTTATTAATTTATCGATAAATTAATAATTATTAATTTAAAGAGTTTTTAATAACTTGTAAATCAATAATGACTTTAGTAATATGCATTGGAAATCAATAATAACTTTAATAATATGCATTGGAAATCAATAATGACTTTTGATGTAAACAAAAGCAACAAATGGGTACAATGTATTCTTAAGCAAGTTTGCCATATATAAATTACATGAATGTGATAGAATATTAACATCATATCTCACAAGAAGATTTATCATCTAAAAGGTGTTGCAAAATCAAATATGTCATATCAAATATGTAAGGAGTTCTATGAATTATTAATTTATGATTTTCTTGGGACCGAAAATTACAAAGGGATCTCTCGAAAAATTATTATCTTATTATTTTATCGAATTTTTCAATTTTTTACACTGGTCCAAGTCGGGACCGGACAATTTTATTATTTTAAAGAGTTTATTAATTTACTGAGTATTAATTTAAAGAGATTCTATTATAGATAGGTAAACATATTAAATTTAACAATATTAGTATTGTAATTTGTGCTAGATTTTCTTGACAAAAATTTGATCTTATTTATTAGTTATCATTTATTGAAATACTTGTGTATTTAGAATCAAGAATGAGAATTTTGATACTGATAAGCCCTTAAATGTTACTTTTTCTCATACCTTCATCCTATTGTGAATTTGCATTGTATCTAAATTTATCCTTTTAAGTCCTTCAATATGACCAAATTGGATGTTATGTGTAAGCATGTGGCTCATCACATATATAGCTAGTGCTAGATTTTAACTTCATTTTGTGGAGAACAAGTTTAGTATATTAATTATTTTTCAAATGACCTCATGTAGACATTGTTTATTCAGTATATTATTTGTATATATACGAACTCAAAATCAATCCATCATTTGTTCATTACATTATTATATATTGAGTGAAAAACAATTCAGTCCCTCACAATTTTTTTGGGTTCAATTTAATCCACGACAACAAATAATATCGCATTAATAGTGTCTAACATTTTTATACGCGGGACATATTAGTCTCTGATTCATTACAACAGATGACTAATTTTTCTTCCTGTATAAAAATGTTATAAACTAATTCGAGTATTATTTTTTATCAAGGACTAAATCAGACCGAAAAAAAATTGTCGACAAAATTTTAACTTCACTCTTGTATATATATATACACGATTGGTCACATGGCTAATAGCTCATACAGCAGAAACAACAGATTTATATGCAGAACATTGCCCACTCTTCTGATACATATATATGATCAATATTACTGAGTTTCAAACTTTAGGAATTATAATTTGTAGAAATCCATCCCTGAAAATGAAAAAAGAAACAAAAACAAATGATCAACTTCCATTGTATAGAGAGGTAGAAAATAAATATGGGACTTACCATATAATATAATCACTTCACCACTAAAACAACCCCTTTAAGTTATTCAAGCCAATTTCTAGAATCAATTTTGACTCCACCAAAAGTGAAATAAAAAACTACTAATAGAGAACAAAATAAATAGAGGTTTTTCTTTAGATTAAAGCTAGTGAATTCAATTAAAAAAAGAGGCTAGCTAAAATCTGAAACAATATAAGTAAGAATAAAATATAACTTACAAAAATTCAGCTGATATATTATCCTTGTTCACACCAGCAGGAAGTGTCCATACAACCTCATATGGTCCATATAGTATCTCCCTCTTATGATATGAAGAAAATGAAGAAGCATTTGGAGAAGTAGAGCGTCTACCTTTGATAGACAACCTGTCAAAGTTCACTCTTTTATTAGAAACACCGACACGATGATACTGATATTGACACGTTGACACATGGAAAAAATTGAAAACATGAATTAAATTGAATGGAATCGCATGTGTCAATATTGTGTCGGTGTCGGATATGAGACATGCCTTTCATCAGAAATGTTGGTGATATAGAGGCAAATAATATTACAATATTCATAAAGTATGAAAAGAATAAACTGTTTCTTACTTTTGATCATCAACCTCCACTCTTATGTCACCAACATTCACACCTGGAACTTCCACCATGATAACATATTTACTTTCTGCTTCTGCAATATCCATTCTAGGTGACCACTCAATTCCTACAAAATATAAAAGAAAAGGGTCACACAAATAATATACTTTCTCCGACCAAAATTATAAGCAAATGTGTAATTTTTTGATTCATTCAATAACTGATGTATCAGAGCACAATTACATAAAGTATTAGATATATCAGATATTCAATGAATCTGAAAAGTGAATATTTTAACCATAATTATAGCTACTTTTAATAGCTTATACTAATTAACTTTCAAAGTTCCAACTTCCAAGTGCTAACCACCAATTTCAGAATGATGTAATATTTTCTCTTTATTTAACTGTTCTCCTTGTCTAATCTTTTTGCTTGGCCTAGAAAATGTAGGTGGCTCAAGTGAATCAAAATCATAGCCCTTCATTTGAGTCATTGGTTGGACAAATGAATTTGAAAGCATTGATTCTTTCTTTGCAGGTCTTGCAAAACATGGTACTCTTGCATAATTGGAAGAACCTTCACATTTAGCAACATTGCTTTTTGGAGCAACAAAAGAAGTTGAGTCACCCTGAAAATTTGTTGTAATATTAAATAAGCCCATGAAAATAAATCATTACAAAGTACATTAATTACTTTACTTAGAAGAACAATGGATTTGAATTGCATGCAGTCAGAATACACGTGCTTTCATTCGGTTAGAACATCGGTGGCCAATGATCAAGATTGAATGTTGCAGGAAAGGAAACAAACTTGAAATTCGAACATTCAATCTTGATTTAACGGCCACTGATGTCATTCATCGATAAGAACAAAGAAATTACCTCTTCAAGTGATGTCTGCCTCATAAAATAACCAAAGGAAGAAGATGCTTGTCGCGCGAAATATATCTTATTGTCATATCTTCTAAGAACAGAGTTCAGACTACCACTGCAATTCTGATAGGGAGAAGAAAATAGATTAACAAAACAATTTGCAAATAGATTCAAGAAAAATAAGTTTACACATAATATTTTATGGCTTTAAGCATATTTTTATTTCTTCATAATAGCATTAACTATTGTTTTTGGCCCCATAAAAATAAATTATTCATCTTTTAGTCTCTAATTTATAAAATTGATCACAATTGGTCTATCTCCTATTCTCCTTACTCTAATTTTGAATCCTCTTTTGTTCTAAGAATTTTGAAGCTTCTTGTAGAATATTCAATTTTGATATAGGGTCAACTATAACAATTAAATTTCGAAATTTCTTGTAGCATAAGAGACATGTATAATTTGTACTAGTATTATTACTCTTACTTATACCAAAGTCATAAAAAATGTTCAATAGCATAAGGTATAGTAATTAATTTATACTTTTCATAAATGAAAATATGCAATATTAAAAAGGTATTTGAAATATTATGTTTGCAATTGCATATGAGAAAGAAAAGATAGTCATGTGACTATAGCACGGTCGATAGAATATAGATATTATATTATATATGCTGAGGTCGAAATTCAAAGTGGAACTTCAAGAAAAAAAGATAAAGAGCATGATATCATAACTTGAGATATTACTTACCATAGGCAGAAGATGGGTAGGAGAAATCTCAATATTGTCATGAGTGGGAGCAAAGTGAGCTGCGATTATATCAATTCTGCGTTTCACCAACTCATTCTCCATTTTTTTTTCTTCTAGTAAATGGTTCTCAAAAACTTGAGCTAAATGGATAATACAGAACGTGGCACATTCTTGATATATGCAGGGGAATTCTGAATAGAAAGATATTTTTGCTGATTCTATATATATATATAAATAAAAATGATTTTTTTTCTGAATATAAAGATCACAAGTGGAGCCTTTCAATGTAAAAATCTCCAGAAAGAGACAAAGATATTGTTAAGACTTAAGATGTCCACATTGTATCAAAAAAAAAAAAACTAAGCGCATATTCTTAGGTATGCATGTCTTAGAAATATTATTTTCAAAATTTTTAAGGTGAGTTGTGTAAGAGGTATTACATTAAAAGAACTATGAATTGGACTGATTAGTTAGTAAATCGACGTTTTCATTGTCTTCCTGCGATGTATGTTTAAACAGGATTGGTCAATCAAAGGGGTAAAGATGCAATTGCATTTGTAACCATGTCAATTAGTAATTTTGAGTCACTTTCTACAATAGGCATGTAACTCTTTGTCGTCGAGTCAAAATCATTTTGACATACATAACATACAAACCGTCACAAGTACCAATTTTTTAAGCATATTATTGAATCCACCGACAATCTAAGTCCCATAACAAACCTCTTACATTTGTTTTCTTTTATAATAAATTAATTGTAAATATTATGATACCTTGTATATTAATTTTTATAGTCTATAACAAAATTTAATGCCATATCATATTTATATATTATTTTATTTATTTTATAATAAATTTAAACTTTGCATAAATTTTATTTTATCTCTTAAGACATTTGTCAAGTGTGTAGATTTCAAAGAGCCTCTAGTGGAATTCACAGTCATCGATGTCTCCTGAAAAGATCGAGAGAGAGAAGATCAAGAAAGAGATAGACACATAATTAGAATGAGAGATATGGTGAGAATGAATGGAAGGAGATGATCCATTCACTCCATCTTCACCAGTACCAAATAGTAGAGTTATTTTGATTTTATCTTCATGAGGGAGTATTATTTATTTTCCTTCATCCTTCTTTTTGCCATCAAGAACATTGTGATATAGTAAGAACTAAGAATAAGTGCCATAAGATAATAATAATAAGAAGGAACCAACATCAAGTTGGAAAGGGAATGCTACTCCTAGATAGCATACTTATCGATGAGAGGTAATTTCTTCATCGATATGAGCTTATAAATTTGTCTGATCTAACCGAGTGATGTCTGATTTAACGGCCACTGATCTAAGGAAATTTGCTTATAAATTTCCTAGAAAGTGATGTTATTCTATACTGTTATTTCCACTGATTTTTTAAATTGGAGACACACACAAGTTTCCTCAACATTTCTAGAAACACATTTATCAAATTACCAATTTTCAATGAATCATTTTCATTCAACTGACAAACATCTAGTTAGCATTTGCCATGACCATGACTAAATTATAATGACAAAAGTGCCAAAATAAAAGACAGCTAAAGGAAGGAACGATTCCAAAATGATAATAAAGTTATATAGCCCAAAAGATTTAAGAGGAGACAGATCATGCCCTACATTTTAGAAATCAATATGCTGATTTAGAGATCCGGCATTTTCCCAACAATCTACAAAGCCGATTTTACATGTTTAACACTCAAGTTGCAGTACAATAACTTCCTCCATGACATATGTTGTTCTAACATAACATATTCTCACTGAGACATAAAAAAACCTAATAAGAGAATGGTTCAAGGTTGTACAAGCAACAATTACTTTCAAGGTTATGAGGTTGATATTGAGTTGTCATAGTAAGTCCAATGTCTATATCTTCAAAGCTCCAACAAGAAGAAACCTGCCATAATTCATAGTTTTGCATTAAGAACACACTAGAGGAAACCAAGACATGTTATTTACAACACAGGTCAATCAAGAAAAACTAAACCTACTACAAGATGAAGTAAAACAAACATATACAAGATGTTTACCATAAAGACTCGAGATTTTAAGGGTCTGTTTGGATTGATGGTATAGAATGGAGCGGAGCGGAGTGGAATGGAATGGAATGGAACGGAATGGATACATATTCCATTCCATTGTTTGGATAGTGAACGGAATGGAAAATATTATAACTTTTTTATTCCAATTATACCCTTTATTTTATAGATAGGAATGTTTAGCAAAAAAAAATAGATAAGAATGAGAAAAGTCTTATAAAAAATAAAATTGAGGGTAAAATTGTAAAACTATAATTATTGTTTATCATTTCATCCTTATCACCCCATATACCACTCCATTCCATTCCGTTCATATTTTATAAAATCAAACAACGGAATAGAGCTCCATCCCACCCCATTCCATCTCATTCCATCAATCCAAACAGACCCTAAGTAAAACTTTACTACAACAATGTAGAATTTCGTTAGTACATTAATTCTTAAATAGTAGCAATTTAGAAACACGCGCATTTGGCTACCTCTGAAATCCAATTAACATCAACATATCACTTATATGGCCACTAATGTTGGAGCAGGGCAATATCTTAGTAGTTAACAATTGTAATCTATCAATATGATTATAAAATCCGTAAATCTAAGCTCCTTAAAAATAAGAGAAAATTGCATAAATTAAAAGATAAATTGAATTCTAATATAAAGTATATACAGTAGAACCTCTTGCCCAAAACCATTTATCGTTATCTTTTAAGACATGGCTCAATGCCTCCTAAAGTCTGCCTTGTATTCCCAATTCATTTCTGACCACCCAAATTCCCACCATACCCCATTACTTTCCGCACAGAATTCATTTTAATCTCCAAACTTCATAATGTGGACATTCACTCAATTTTCCTATTTAGTCTCCCTCTCGTATATATTTCCTAACAGTGAGTGCAGTCATTTGTGATTTTCCTACCAGTACCCAAAACTACCCAAATGACCCAGTTTCACAGACTTTATCAGTAATTTCATTACAATGAAATGCAATACAAGACTGATTCGAGTAGTAATTGGCAACCTATGAAGCCAAAAAAATCTTTGTTAATAGAACGAGTCATACTAAATTCTTATACACGAAAGGAAAAACAAGTCTTATTAGAGGATAAACCAATCAATGGTAAGTGAGCATGCTAATCCAATTACATAATAATTAGGACAAAGCATAGAAACTACATTGTGCCCTTCAAAGGATCATAGACTCCCTTGTACCAAAACTTGTTCTAATTACCAATTATGCTCAGCTAAAAGAAATTTTAAGCCTAAAAGTTAAAATTTGTTAAACATCAACAATAACTATATCAAACAAACTGCAACACAAAAACAATGTCATATTTCAAACTCATCTTAATCCAATACACAATCGCCTAATTGAAAGTAACAGACAGAACACAAGCCTTGGCAAAAAAATATTTCAGTTCATTTAAGTACAATTCATAGTAAGAGCAAAATAACATAGACAAACATACAAATCCATTCTCCCATCACTGTTGCTGTTGTTGATTTGGCGCATTTGGCGGTGGAGGCATCCCAGGTCGAGGTGGACCATAGACAGGAACACCACTTCCAGGAGGAGGAGGCATTCCAGGACGAGGCGGAGGCTGCATTCCAGGACGAGGAGGTGCAGGAGGTCCTCTAACCATCTGTCCAGGAGGAGGTGGTCCCATTGGTCTCTGTCCATACTGAGGAGGCGGCATAGAAAACTGCGGCGGAGGACCACCAGGTCTCGGACCAAATTGTCCAGGTGGCATAGGCGGTGGAGGACCTCTCGCCATAGGTGGTGGACCTTGTCCAGGATACGGCATCTGACCAGGTGGACGCATCACCGGAGCACCACCAGGATACGAAACAGGCGGCGCCGACATCTGAGGAGGACGCGAGATCTGTGGCTGCATCATACCAGGAGCAGGTCCACCTACACCACGAACCGGACCAGAAAGACCAGGCTGAGCTTGAATCACCGGCGCCGGAGGAATACCTCTACCAGCAGCACGACCAATACCAGGACCAGCCATAGCAGCAGCGTTAACCGCCTTAGAACGCGATTCCTCCGGCGGTGGAGGACCTTCAACTGTCATCGACACAACTTCTTCGCCGCGAAGAAGAACGAGACCAAGTGTACGACGGTCTTCACGGTCACCGTCAGAAGTTTTCTTCCCTTTTACTGGTGGAAGTTTGCGAAACTCTTCACAGTCACCGAGAACGAGATTCATGTGACGATCGAATGCCATGAACTTTCCGACGAGTTGACGACCGTCTTGAATGGTTACTCTCATTCTGTAGTTGATGTATTGAAGCATTTTGGAACTCTTTGACATCGACATTGTTACTGTGATTTGGGATTCTCAAAACCCTAATTGTGAGACTCGGAGAGAAGAAACACGAAGAAAATGAGAATTGTTAGGGTTTTAGATGAAATTGGGATTTGGATCGATGTAAATAAGAAACTGTATTGACCCGACCCGTTTTTGTAGGCCCACTTTCTCACCATATAGCCCAGTCCAAATAGTTAAGAAGAAGGCCAAGGCCCACAAATAGTATATTTTGCTGTTTGTTATTTTCTCCACCTTACTCGTATAGACAAAATATATACTATTGTAAATCTATCTAGAAGAATTGTCACTATGTTCGATGATCGATACATGATCTCAACCAAAAAAATATATTATTGTAAGATATTTTTTCGATAAATTTTATATATTATTGGAAGGTTTTAAGTACAATTTATACTACTGAAATAATTCAAAGAAAAAATAACAACTATTGTAAATTTATTCTCTTCTTTTTGAGTAGTTTAGTGGTTAAAGCTTAGACTTTTCATACAACTCTCAACTGGGTTTTATTTGTATAGTGGTTTTGTTTATTTTACTCTAACAATATTAGTTCTAAATCTAATTCTTTTCATTTTGAATGTAATTACTCTTTAATATTATATATTTTTGTAAAATATTTAAATATAGCTATAACTTTTATAAAAATTAAGATTAAATTTTTTATTAAAAATAAAATTAGATTAAAAGATCTTTTGAATACTAATAACTATGCAAGAATTCTATGAAAATTAACAATTTGGCTAGTTTGTCTTAGTCTAATAATATCATAATTAAAAAAAAAGTTATTGACACTCAGAACACTCTTTAAGCATACTATTTCAAAAAATTATTTATTCAAAAAAGTTAATCAGCATAATTTTCAATATGTTGACTTTACACATTTTCATAAAAAATTTATGAAAACTTATACATTTTCGGTACACTCTTTAACATTTTCCTTAAAAAAAAAAATTTGATATCTAATCCGAAAATCGACTATTTTAAAGAGTTCAATCTCATTGTTCACTTGTCGGAGCCGAACATAAGACAGTTAGCTGGGTTATGTCTAAAACAATAATCAAGACAGGAATTACACATTTTTCAAGTGGCAATATGATCAACAAAAGAATTTTTACCAATGAACCATTACCACATATGCTCTAATTAATTAATCATCTTCTACAACATTATAAAATGTACTAATCAAAATGGCCTAAAGAAGAAACACGCAAGTTAGATACCTAATCTACCTAGCTAGGTGCTAAATGTTGATTGATCCAAGTGACCAAGTCAATATCAAAAGGAAGACTTGCTTTTCTTTCTTTGTCAAATTTTGTTTTTTCTTCTTATTTTCCTCTCTTATTTTATATATACAAACAAAGGAATGAACGTAAAGAACAATTTAGAAGTCAATAATGGGTTCTCCAACTTTCAAATTTCTCTCTATCGTCCAAGGCAAGTTAAAGAGTTTGGCCATGATAAACTTGAAAATTTTGTTGACATTAATATTATGTGTTGCACTTGAAAAGAAAAGTGTTGCCTTCATTGCCTTTGCATATGTCCTTGCCTGTAGACATATATGTCATGTACAAGTTAATTTAATTTTGAAAAAAGCCAAAGAATATGGTAAAAAGTAGTACATACTTTATTTAAAGCAATGAAATGTGAATTTGTACCTCAAAAAAGAAAAGTACTAGTAAATTGTGAACATGACTCATTCAACTTTAAAGTTTAATCAACATGCATATGTAGGCCCCAAGATTTTAGATGCTAAACACACATAAGTTGATATAATATGGTGATGAGTTTAATTATTCTACAATAATTTATACTCCGTACATGCATAAGCTAGGGACTATGGTATAATAGTATATACTAATTAAGAGAAAGTTAAATTAAACACACTTAAAATGTTTTGATGTTGTAATTAACTAATTATTATTCAAGTACCTGTGTTACAATTGTCCATTGTACATCTGGAGGAAGTCTAACAAAATCATCAAACTTTGTTCCTATTAGAATGGGAATTGCAGTCTGCAAGTGAATTGTAACATTATCATCAGAATTCAGAAATTCCATAAAATATATAATATGTCTAATTAAGGATAATATTTATAAGCTTAATCATCTTGAACTACATCTTTACCATATTAGCATACATTAACTTATAAATAATCAGCTCCTATCTTTGTCACATGTTCCTTAAGACATAATGATACTTCCCATTTATATCATGCCATAAAGGCTTAAAGTCTCATCACTTTAATAACGTAGTAGTAACTCTAACCATTTTTATTTTAACTACCTCTCAAATCTTTTTCTTACTATAGTTAGTAGTATTTCAAATTTCAAATTTGAAACTATACTTTATTAAGTGCCATTTACTTTAAAAAGAAATTTAATTTGAGTAACACAAAAGCTATTATTGAACAAGTAAAAATATTATCAAATTGCCTAAAAAGAAAGTAAAGTTTTCAAATGTGGTACCTGATTCCACTTTCTTGCTTCAGTGTACCATCCAACAACACTGCAAAAAACCATGAAAAGTGCAAAACACAATAATTATAATTATTTCTACCATTATATTTCCATAGAACTTATAAAGATCAAAAAAACAAAATATAGTAAGAATTCAAAACTTACTTGTTGAGTGTAGAACGACTAGTGAGATCAAACATAATCAAAAGAGCAACTGCATCTTTACAAGCCATGGGAATTTGATCCAAGGACTTTTTGTCACCTACTTAATCCCCACATAATAATTTTTTCATCAATAACTAACTCAAAAATTAACAAAACCAAAAATTAAAAATAAATTTAAAAATGTACAAAGAAAATGAAATACATGATCAATACTCCAATCAAAATCTTTGTAGTGCTACTTAGGTCACTACGTGTAAAACAAAACTATGTCTTTAGATGGACTCTCGACTACTAAATTTCTGATGTACCAAAAAAGATGGGCTCTCGACTCTTGTTAGCGGATAGTGGAATTGGTGTCTCTCGGATTATTCGGTCCCAAACTCTAAAAAAAATGAAAGAAAATGAAAATTAAAGTACCTGCAACATCCCATATACAAAATGAAATACGTGCTCCTTGAACATACAAAGTTTTGTCCATTAAATTCAATCCTTCCATTTGCAAACTTCTCTTTTCTACCTCATTTCCTACATACTTGATCTGAAAAAACAAATTAAAAACAAAAATTATTCACATGATAAAAACAACCCAACATAGTTAACAAATTTAAAATAAAAATCTACACTAAACCCATTTCAACATTAAATATAAAGTTTTAGAAAATAAAAAACATTTTAGATAAAGTTAAAATCTTGCTTACCAAAAAAGTGGTTTTTCCAATATGACAATCACCCAACAAACTAATCTTGAGGTTAACCAAATCAGAATCTGACTCATACCCATTATTGCTTTGATGTTGTTCATGTGAGAAACCGTCGTCAACGGCGGCCGGAGACGGCGGAGAAGAAGATGAAGAAGAAGAAATATTTAGTGATAATTTTCTATATTGAGGTTGTGATCTTCCAACAGAACAAACCATGAGTTTATTCCAAATGAATCTAAAGAACTGACCAACAAAAGATACCCTTTGGATCAAACCCCATCGAACATCAACCTGAACAATTTTCCGGCAGAGTTGTGACATCTTTTTAGTTGTTTGTTGAATCACTTTTGCCATTGAGATTTGGCTCTGTTTTTAGACATTGGCAAAGAAGAGGTTCTATTGTATTGTATTGAACCAACCTTGTTCTTTGTTTGTGTATATAGTTTTTTTTCAATAAATTTTGGTTCTTTATTCTTTCTTGTTGTTGTTGATGATGATGGGGCGTTTGGTTTTAGGGTCCCACTAAGTGATTTCACACAGAAACAGAGGACCAAACTAAAGTACTCCTTCCTAGAGATGATGAGTAGAAGAGGTTGTTTTTTAATACTATATAGGGGACAGTTGACCGGTTTTTTTCTTCTTTCAATTTAGTTTCCCATATGATCCTTGTAGCCACCTTCTTGGATACTACATATGGAAGGGGTACTTTGGTAATTTTATACTAGGGTTTCATCGAGATTTGGCCGAGGAAGGGAGATTATACACGATTCCTTGATTAAGAGGGACGATTATACACGATTTCACAAATATACGATTATAAGCATAGTCGTATTCGTTGAGGCCAACTATAATCTTAAAATCGCTATTTTGACTATCATGCATAAAATATCATATAGAATTACCTAGAACACACAACCTATATGTGCAAGAGCATCTGCACACACCTATGAAGCTCCGACACAGCTAAAGTAGGGGGTGTCGCCGTGTCGGATACGTGTCGGACACCCGGACGACACCTATCCAGCACGTTTTAGATAATTTTCTTAAATCGAAAGTACTCAAATTGTTTTGATGGATTCTTTCTATGGTTGATTAAAAGTACAAAGTTTAAATAAACATAAATTATACTTCTCATTATACTAGTTTATAAATTATGCTCACAAATTACTTTATTTTATTAATATATAACCGTGTCCGTGTCCTAAGTTTTTTTACTTTGTCCTGTGTCCGGTGTCCGTGTCGTGTCACGTGTCTGTGTCCGGGCTTCATAGGCACACACATTTGCTTCACAATATGTATGACAAATTGTCACCGTCGTTAACGATGATATTTGTACGAAATTTTCACCGCCGTTAACAATGACTAATCTTCGTCATGGAATTTGTGAGGCACACATGGTCGGTTCTCTCATCCTAACCGAATTTTCTACATACACACGAGTCAGAAATCGAACATCTGACCACACATGCTTAAGAGGAGAAAGACATTTACCACTTCATTGTTAGTTATTTATTACACCACTAATTTAACTAGAGCAAAACATGTAAAGACTTATTGTGTGTATAAAAAGATTAAGAAAAATAAAAAGAAGGTACTATTATATATTATGATCGTTGTCGAGAAGGACTGAGCATCTTATGAGATGTATGGATTTTTCAGAAAAACAAAGGTCTGTGATGTGATGAATTGTTAGTGGGTGTGACCGTGTGGCATAATTTCTTGCCTAATAGTATACGTGACTGAGAATATTATGAATTGCTTTTTTATATGAAAAATAAAAAATCAATTGATATATATTATGTGTTGTTGATTAGTCTTATCATTTGATTATTATTAGTTTATGAATAAAAAAAGAACAAAGAAAATTATTATAATTAGGATTGGAGTGTTGTGTTGTTTGTGATTGTCAATAGAAAAAGTGGACGGATATACTTGGTCTTTTACTCGTTTTGATCGATTCCATATTTTAATATTTGGTAGCATATATTTATTTATTTTGGTTACAATTACAATATATTTATTTTATTTACGATAAAAATAAGGTGAAGTTCTTTTTTTCAATAAAAAATTAGGTGAAGTTTTTAGGTGTTTGTTTCTTTAAAAAAAAAATTATGTGTTAATGGCTATATGTTCATTATTATTAAGAAAAGTGTAAAAAAAAACACAAACTATTTAAAGAATACACTTACAATAAGATTTGGTTATTTGCGTGAATTTAATTCAATTGATAGAGACATTGTATTAAACGAAGATATTGAGGTTTGAATCATGATACGCCGACTTATATTATATATAATTTTTCTACGAATTGATCTAAGCTCAAAACTAAACTCACATGTGACAATAGTAGATGAAGGAAATTGAAATCTTCTTTGATTGGTGGATCTGAATCAAGTTAGCATAATCCAAGTACTTGGTAAAGGAAAAAAGCTGCAGCAGCGTGCAAGCTTGCTCTCTTTCTATCTTTTCTTTTGTACCAAACGGGGGATTATTCAAATACACACAACACAACACATATGTCTAAAATTTGGTAAATTGATTGTAGAGAGAAAGAAAAAGATCCCATGTAGGGAGTGTGTCAAAAGATTGGTGGGAGTTTCTAATCCTATAGGGTAACTAAATGTTGTGGATCATGCATAACTTAGATGACTTGTGTATGTTAGAATTTATCATAATTTTACATCTAAGAATAAATAATTTTTTAGGCAAAATCAGTAAGACAAATTATTTATGGTCAAACCAAATTCTCCTCAATTGATAAAAGGGATGGGTGAATGTAATTTTCAAGCTAAACAATAATTTTTTTATTATTTGCAAATGTTGCCAAATAATAACATACCAATATTTTATTAGTAAAAAAAAAAACATACCAATATTTTAATTTGCAATTTCTTTGAGTGCTACCTTATTTAAGATCAGTGGCCCCATATATCAAAAGTCTACAAGAAGGCAAATCTAGGGTTCTATTATTCTTTTCGTCAAAAAAAAAAGGGGTTCTATTATTGTATATACAATACATAAACCCATGAGCCTAAGCACAAAATAATTTTAAAAGTATTTCAAAAGAAAATAATGATTTTAAAATGTGATCTATTTTGTTAGTTACATAGATCAGGGGTTTGGATAATGAAAGAAAAGTGTTCCCACAAAGTTGTGTAGGTAAGTGGCAACTGCCATTACCAACTTACAATTTATTAATTAAAAAAATAATGTCTATGATTATACTTGTAGTTCGAATAATATTTTCTTCAATCTTTAAGAGAAAATATATTTTTTAGGTTTATTATAAGATAAAATAGTATTTACTTCGATCCTGGTTATCACTTTTTCAATTAACTAAAAAACTAAACATTTTATAATAATAAAGATTAATTAAGAGAGTAGTCTCCGAGAACATAACTCAATTAATAATTATGGACGTTAGTATCTTATATGCAGGAGTTAGAGTTTGATTCTTGGACACTCCAATAATAAATTATTGAAGCGGTTAACAAATTTCACTTTAAAATATACTACCTCCGGTCCTTATTATAAGAAGAAATTTATTTTTTAGATACATGGAATGTTTGATGTATCTAGTTCATAACATAGTCTAGATACATCAAACATTCTATGTATCTAAAAAGTAAATTTCTTCTTATAATAAAGACCGGAGAGAGTATCATTTTATTGGAGAAAGAATGAAAACGAGGAGAGAGACTTAACATGTACTGTATCATTTAAACTAAGCCAATTTATATTTAAAAATATCTAAATTTTTTTTTAATAAAATAATCTTTTGTTAGATTTTACTTAACTCCTTTCAAAATTCTCAATTATTAACTTTATCAAAAGAATTAAACAATAAACACACACACTAAACATAGTTTAAATTTCGATTAAACTACAATCTTTAGGTTAGCACGGTCATAATTCCAAATTAACAAAGTCATCTTATCTTCTCCTACAATATGAAATGTTAAGACAAGAAAAATAACTCTCATGATAAAAACCTCATTAACAAAAACTTCCCATTTTACTTGTAAACAAAAATTTACTTTTTAAATTATATTTCTATATATCAAAATATTTTCTGTACGCAACTGCAGAATCACCGATATCCCAATATAAATGAAAATATGAGCTCCATTCTCTTCCTAAAATCATTACTACTACTTAGGTTTCATTACTAAAGTGTTAGTTGTTGGTGCTGAGTAGACAAAAACACGTGTTGACAAGGGGAATGAAATTAAAAAGCACACGACTTGAATGATGCTAACCACAAGACGTGCAATTGAGAGTGATGTTTACAACATGAATTTTGTGTTATTTAATCGTGGAGATTTGGTAAAGTCTTAAAATGTGTTTTGAAAAGTTGTGAAATTTGTCTTCCCAAAATTTAATAATACGTGTATTGTACGTGAAATACTTTAGATGCTTCACACAATTTTTATACTATACTTACAATTTCATCAAGTATGAGTGTATGACTCACTTCGTTGTGTTGGAAGGAAAGTATGGTTAACCATGTGTTTCGATTAAACCTCGGTGATGTCACCAAATTGAATTAATCAATGTATAAAGTTAAGTCAAAATCATCTATGTTTGGTTCCATGTTTAGAGCCGTCAATTATTAGGGGTAACATATGATTTGGAAGAATGTGCGTTCAGATGATCGAGATACACTTGAAGATAGATGTGTCTATATAAAAGAGATGATGTATTTGCAAGCACTCTAACGATCATGTTAGTAGTTAATAAAGTTTTTAAAGACAAAATCACTTGGTTCAGTAGTAAAATTTTAATTCCAATACATCTCATTTCAACTTAAATTAAATTATTGATTTCAAGTGATTAATATGTTTCACGTAAAGATAAATTCTTTTAGAAAAATTGAGTTTAATTTTTGGGTAGAATTTCTTTCCTGAACTTTACTTACCTCCTATCAATACTCTGAATTTTAAGGTCAACTTCTCCTAAAATTCAGATGATCAACGCAAAAGAATCAAAAATTATTGAACGTTTAAAAATTCAAACATAAAGTCTATAATAATTAAGTTCCTTAATTTGAGTTATAACTTTATCATTTCTAGACATTATGTTGTTGATAAATAAAATTTTAAAGAGTAATCTAATTCCCGCTTAAAACAAAAAGAAGAAGAGTATTATAATTTATTTATAGTAAAAGAGTTTTGAAGTTTTAGCTCAGCTAGAAGAAAATGCCGAAATTGCTGAGTCGGATGTCCACGACAAAAGTTAGATCCCTTGTCAGTAGTCACTACATTTTGTGTGTGAGAGTTTATGACGACTTTTTCATTTCATTTATATATAAAATAAATGAGAGGAGTATGAATAGCAAAATTAGGCATGTAGATAGTATTATCATTTGAGAAACAAAATTATATACAGTGAAACAGGCCCAGCTTCAATCATGGGACCGTTACACGATGATGATGTTTCAAGAAGATCTTTTGTGTCAACAAAATAGAAAGATCACAAACAATAATGTGCAAGTGCAAGTGTGCAACAGTTGAAAAGTGATAAAACAAAGTCATGGTAGAGATTTTTCTAAGATCATCACCTCATCTACTTCACTACCCTTCCATTCATCATAGGTAACAAACCAAATCCTTTAGCTTTTTTTCTTTTCATTTCTACTATTATATATCAATTATTGTTGTAGTTTTGTTCATGAATTAATCATAAGCTTTTGTTTTTATATTCCATTATTTTGGTTTGTAAACAATGTAGGGGAGTGTCAAGAAAAACACAGTTGAAGTGTTCATTGGATCTTCCAAATAAGGTTCTGACCAAACATGTCTTATCTGCTTTTGCTGCTTCCTTGATATTTATCTCTCCAGCAAATCAGGTTTTTATTTTAGTATTTCACATTTCTTATAGTGTACATTTTTTTTAGTTATAGTGATGCTTAATCATTTTTTATGATTCCTAAAGAGTAAACAACCAAGATAATCTCTGACTTTGTAGGATATTCTCAAATAGGTCGTTGACTTTTTGAATATTTAAAAAATGTTCCTGTCAAATTTTATTCATATTAGTCCTTCTGAAAGTATACTATCGACTAAATTGATAGCAAATTATTAAAATATAAAGACTTAATTGATAGGAAATGCCTGAGCACAAGGATTAACTTGACAGATTAATAAAGTCAGTGACTTTTTGAGATATTCGCTAAGTCATAGACCTATTCGAGAGTGTCTATTCCTTTTTTTTTTTTTTTTTGAGGAAAGAGAGTGTCTATTCCTAAATATCATTGACTTTGGCTAGAGGAAAAATCATTAATTATTGTAGTTTGTAATATTGGGTGCCATTAAATTTTTCTGTGGATTTCTTTGAGATACCTCATATGAAATGAATTATAAGCAAATTTTACTTCATCTAGTTTAGAATGAAATATAAGCTAATGTTAATTACTTCATCTAAAATAGACATATTTAGTTTAACATTTTGTATTTTCAATGAATCAATATATTAGTTATGAAGGATAATTTAGGAAAAAGACTTCATTTTTTTTTACTGCATTTATTAAACGCGATAAACTGTCTTACTCTTTCTTAATATATGCGTAATTTAGTCGAGTTTTGCTTAGATTTCATTCAGGAGGAAGTAGACATTTTGTATTCACTTTTTAACTTTGAACATATGGAAGTTCTTACAAAGGCTAATGTTGCTATGGAAATGCAACAAATAGATAGTTTTTGATTGATAAAAAATCTAGTCAATATATGTCTATATGAATATTAGCTATTTCAAATTTTTACAATTTTTTTTTTCATCAACAGTCTATAGCAGCAGATCTATCTTCTCATCAACAAAACATATGCCAGCTTGCTAGTGCCAGTGAAGTTAATTCACCATTTGAGGATGAAAAGAGTGAAAATCTAATGATGATGAGAGGTATGACAGCCAAGAATTTTGACCCTATTAGATATTCAGGAAGATGGTTTGAAGTTGCTTCGCTCAAACGCGGTTTTGCTGGAGCAGGTCAAGAAGACTGTCATTGCACTCAGGCAGGTGAATGCTAAAATCATTATGGCTCTCATTATGGTTTGGTTTTGCAGACTTTTCTTCCTTGTTAACTTCACATTATCCACAACTAATTGTTGAGTTTTTGTTGTAATTGAAACATATTTAGAAAATTATCTCATAAATTATAATCATCTAGTGCTATTTGGAGATAATTGGCGATACGCCGATACTCATTTTAGTTATTGATAAGCCCCAAAGTACCTTGAGCACCCTCTCTTTAAAGCAAGCAAGCTATCGAGGGGGAGGTACTTAATTAGTACTTTGGCCCCATGGGGCCAGTTATATATCCATACTAGTCAATGTGAGATGCCAAAGTTTCTATCATGGCACGACCTCTGAGAGTCGAGCTTCTAACGACTGCACTCTACAATCTTTCTGGTTAACCCCTCCATAGATAACCCTTTCTGATAAGCACTATAGCACTCTCTCCCTTAAAAGCTACATATTAAGGGTGAAGTACCGAGCCACTTAAATACTCTACCGAACATCCTATACTACTCGATATGATACTTAATAATGACCAAGTTCCGCTCACACAAACACATACACACTGCCACATGTGCATAGAATCTATTTTTTGTCACCGATAAGCTTCTTGACATTTATTTTGGTACATAAATGACATTTCAGGGTGTGTATACATTTGATAGGGAAAAACCAGCTATCCAAGTTGATACCTTTTGTGTTCATGGGGGCCCTAATGGATATATAACTGGTATTAGGGGAAGGGTTCAATGTCTTTCACTAGAAGATATGGAGAAAAATGAGTCACAACTTGAGATGCAGGAGATGATCAGAGAAAAATGCTATCTCCGCTTTCCTACATTGCCGTTCATTCCCAAGGAGCCTTATGATGTCATTGCTACTGATTATGACAATTTTGCTCTTGTTTCTGGAGCTAAAGACACAAGTTTTGTTCAGGTATGAAAATATATATATAGATATACTTTATAAGTACTTGATCAAGGATTAAGAGTTTATTCGAATTGACTTATTTGAGCTTATCTAATCTACAAACATAAGCTTTGTGAGACTGTGTGTAAGAGCTTATAGAAACAACTTTTGACAAGTTCATAATCTGTTTTCAGATTATTTCTATAAGCTCTCCAAGATAGCTTATGGAAACAGATTTCAGATTATAGGTTGTTTATTCAGACAATGCCCAACTCTAGTTGTCATGTGTTAGGAAAGCATTGTGACTTTGCTGCAACATCATTTCTCATTTCTTTGATTAATAACTATCAACTATCAAGGGATTTTTCATATTTGATTTTACTTTTAGTGTTGAATCGTGTTTTGATAATTTTGTCGTCCATGAAGGAGTTCCTGAAACTTGACAATTTCGCGTGGCCTTTGTCCATCACATGTTAGTGTCACTAACATGTGATGTACTACTTAGTGTCTTACACGACACCGACATTAACATATGAGGGGTTACGTTCAATTACTTTCAATTTCTCAAATTAATATTAGTGGCGTCTACATGTTGGTGTCGTGTCTGTGTCAGTACTTCGTAATATTGACAACTAGAATTCATTTTCCCTTGATTATCACAGATATACTCAAGGACACCTAACCCTGGACCTGAATTTATAGAGAAATACAAAGCTTACCTTACAAATTATGGATATGATCCAAGCAAAATTAAAGATACACCCCAAGATTGTGAAGTAATGTCCAACAGTCAACTAGCAGCTATGATGTCCATGTCAGGAATGCAACAGGCACTAACAAACCAATTTCCTGATCTTGAACTGAAGGGCAATGTTGCATTTAATCCACTCACAAGTGTATTTGATACTTTGAAGAAGCTTGTTGAGCTTTATTTTAAGTAGTAACTATTAACTTTAGCTCAATTATGTTTCATCATGTTTTTTGTGAAGTTGTATTAATAATCATGCATTCTTGTGTGTAAAATAATGATCCTTGACCTTGATAGAAGACTCTATCATATCAAGTCCTCGACGTACAATTTATAGGGGCATCACTTCTCTATCAAAGAAATCATAATGTGAAGTTAAAATTTGGATGAGAATGGTATCATACTATCACTTCATTGTTTCGACTTTCGAATATTGCCATTGACATTGAGAACAAAATCAATCATCTAATTATATCTTGTTAATGAAAAAATATGAATACTATGCAGAACATTATCAAAAAGGTTTGTCACACTTGAAAAAATACAAAGACAAATGGTTGAAAATTAACATTTGAATGGTAAGCTAATATTATATCCACTAACAAAACCATGTCTAAAAAGCATTTCTATAAATCAATCAACGCATGCACAAAATTATAAATGTTCAAGTTCCAAAGTGTCCTAATCTATATTCCTATGTTTGATCAAAAGTTCCTCAAAGGGTATGCATGCATGCTATATTCTTAAAAGTCACAATATGGATAAAATGGCATGGAATTGGCTCTATTTGTGATTTTGACAAAGGGCACTTCTTAGCTTTGATTATTATTAAGTTATAATCATTTTTCTAGCTTGTGAAGTGGAATCTATGGCCAAGAAGCTCCAAGTACAAACATGTGAATGAATTACCCGTGAGTGATTCACAATAAAGACCGTGATGAGGGCCCCCAATAGTAGTGTTTTGAAGAGAGTAACAATCACATGCTCCTTAAACTTGCTCCATCTCTTTTGAGTAATAAAGTTGGCATCAATAAACTCATGTAATAAATAGTAAAATAAATAAACCAATCTCGCCTCAACTGGTTAATGAGCTTCATCAAAAGGACATATTTTAACAGAACTTAAATTCGATTGTTGGGTGGAGCAATTTTTTAACCAAACATTACTTACTTTACGACCGAACTTTGAACTGCTATAGGGTCTCCTTCCCCTAAGAACTAGAGGGTAAATACCAAAAAATAGTACAATAAATAAAGAAAAGAAATAGATTAATTGATAATATATTTTAAAAATAGACAAGATCGATATTGTTAGATTGAATATTTTCATCTAAAACCTCACAGTTGTGCGAGTTTCATATGGTTTTGTTCCCATCATCCACAAAAGAAGTGACATAACTTGGCAGAAGAATACACATGTCATTTTTTATATAGAAATTCTCTCATTTGAGTTTCTCTATAAACATCTATACATTTATAAATACTTTTTTGAAAGTAAAAAATCATAATGTTGTTTTAATTGAGAAGTTCATATAAGTTAGAAGATACTTAAAACTGGTCATGGACACAATCTTTTAAAGGAGATCAAGATAGATACATAGCATAGTAATACAAATGCAAAACAACAAATGTTGAGTGTCATGCATCTTGATTTTGTCTAATTTCATAATTACATTTCAACTTATTGATAATTATAGATTTCGTAAATGATGTTCTATCTTTCACATATTTACCATATATAACCAAATTACAAAAAGATAGAGCCAACTGAGATGAAACCATTCATACTTTCCTAAACCTGAAAAGCACTTCAACAATTAATTGCTATCCTTACCTAGCTAGCAACTTGTCAATTAAGACACCAAAATACAAAATCAACTTACTTAAAAAGTCAATGAAAGGGATTGTCCTATTTTAACATTCATGTGAATCATAAGATCCACTTCACACCAATGTTTTAGAAACTAGACTGGATATTAAACCGGTGAGACATATTAAACCGGTGAAACTTCTGAATCACGATTTAACCTATATTTGGTATTACGGTGGATGTTTTAGAATCACGGTGCCGTTATTCTAAGACATCCACCGTGATACCAAACATGCACTTAGTTGGTTCAATAGGTTAAACCACAGGTCAACCGATGACAAATAAAATAAAAGTAAAAATTGAAAACCGGTTGAACCAACTGGGATCAAACTGGGTTAACCTGTTTCAATCTCGGTTCAACCAGACTACAATGTAATTAGGATCAAACCAACCGATTGAACCGGCTAGTAACTAGACCGGTTTTTAAAACATTGTTTTACACTGACAAATAGTCCCAAATAATGAGCTAGCATGTACCTAGGAAATGATGTAACTTAAAAAGTAGTTAAAAAGGGTAGTTTAGTAGTTAGAAATCTTAGTGTTTTAACTACAAGCACATGAATGCAGTGACCAATGACCATAATGTCATCATCAGCCAATCTCCCAATTACACAAACTTTATGCCATGCATTTCAGATACAATCTTACAGAACATAAGATGAAGAATTCTTGTAAAACCAAATCTCTTGAAACAAAAAAGAAGCCCCAAAATCTTTGCATTTCCCCCACTAGAACAAAACCACAAGCAGCCCTTCTTAAAACAAAAGATTTAACTCCCTCCACAGTACCAACCAAAGAAAGAAGCATGCATAAATCCACAAAGGAGATGTCTGAATTTCATCCAATAGAAATAGGCACCCGAGGCACGGTAGCATCCCTCATAATGCAAGAAATTGATTACTTCAGCCGGATCGAATCAAATTCACAAGACAGGTCACAGAGAAATAAGTCTCAGATCACAGATGTAGGTTCTTCCCTTAGCACAAATTCCAGAAGCACGGTTGAAAGTACAAAGAAAAAGCGAGTAAGTAGCAAGCTCCTACCAAGTATGTGTTCCATGGTTGATGTGTCAGATAACAGTAGGCCAAACGGAACCTCGGTTTTTGGTTACAGAAACCTAAGGTCCGACATGAAAAAATTTCAGTCTTAGATAATGCTCTCAGAGAGCTTTGAGAAACCGAGCTTCTTAAGACGAGTTGTTAAAGGAGTAGCCCAAGTCTTATCTACATTCCCACATTTTATATCGACGACTTCAACAATGTTAGGTTTCTTTTTTTCATTTTTTTTCTCTCTGGCTGGAGTTCTGTCCACTGAAAAATTATCAGCAGAACCTAACATTGGTATTCTATGAGTATTCCTACTAGTACTATTAGCTTTTGTTCTATGATTTGTAATTTTACTACTTCCACTGCCACTGGCTTCATCTGATGATTTTCTTGGTTGTAGTCTTTTCGGTGTCGCACTTGTACTGGTACTAGTACAGGGAACAGAAACAGGTAGTGTTCTAGGTTTATTTCTTGAAGATACATGCTGTTTGTGTGATACAGAAGAGATATGATCCAATTCTCTTGTCATTAAGGAACTGATTGTTCCAGTTGTCCCTAGTTTGATTGATCCTCCTTTGCCCTTCATACCTTCAAGTGTCTGAGCCATGTTCTTACAATCCTATTATCTCCGATTAATGATATTCTAGTCTTTGAGATAGCTATTCCTTGCAGATTTATTCAATTATCTGTTGCACATTAGTGTCACCCAGTTAGAATAGCAACACTAGTTCAAGAGTAAACAAATACGAATAATGCAAACAGAGAACACACGAGATTAGATCGCATAGTTCAACCTTAGAAGTTACAAATTACAACTTGTGTTTAATTGCCAGCTATAGAGCGACTTGTCCACTCATGAGTAAATTTTGAATCATACCCTATGAAGCACAAAACATTCCTCGAATTAGGCTTGTCCCGGTGTCGGACACGTGTTGGTGTCTAACACGACACTTACACTTGTGATTACATTGAATTATGTCATTTTCAAAAAAAAATATCGGCGATGACATGTTGTCGTGGTTGTGCTTCATAGGTCATATCAAACACACCCAATGAATGTAAAGTTATGAATCATACCCTATGAAGCACAAACAATCCTCAAATTAGGTGTGTCCTGGTGTCGGACACGCGTTGGTGTCTGACACGACACTGAGACTTGTGATTACATTGAATTATATCATTTTCAAAAAAAAGTATCTGTGTTGACATGTCTATGCTTCATAGGCACACCCAATGAATGTAAAGTTATTAATAAATTTCTTACAAAACTAATTTGTAGTTTAGTTTAGTGTAACAAGTCATAGATTCAAGATCAATTCAACAACAACATAAATAACATTCTGAAAAATTGTCCAAAATAGTAAAAATCCCTAATTAGCTTCAAGAAATTTTATGAAAACAAAACAACAAGGTACACTTTTTTCTCATGAAAAACTACAATAGAGTTCAGAAATGAAAAACAAAGCTTGATTCAATTTAGATAATTAGTCAAATCAATGCAAAATCACACATCACAACTTCAGAATGAACAAAAATTGACCATCAAATCAAAAACACAGTTCACATTCACCAAAAGAAACCAAATTTGACAAATTAAAAAGCACACACAAAATTACAAACAAAAAACAGTGATTTTTACCCTTCACATTCATATTATATAGTACTAAAATGAAACACATTATAGATCCATGAAGAAAAAGATTAAAATAGATTTTGGGAATCTTACTCTCACAATAACATGGTCATGGCTTCCACATGTTTGGAAATTGAAGATTTGAAACAGCAAAGAAATCAACTTGTTTTTTTTCTTTCTTTTTTTTGCTTTTTGTTAAAATTTGAAAGAAAATGAAACTTGTGTTAGCTTTTTATTATTCTAGAAAAAGAAGATTTAATGTATGTCTTATTTAGTAGTGTGGATGGATCCACTTCTATTGATTTGACTTTTACACTCACATCATTGAATTAGGAAGGAAAAACTCAATTAGTTAGTTAGTAAACATTTCCACCAAATATTCATTACTACACCTATTATTTTTTTTAAAAAATTATAAGTTTGACTCATTTGCTTGTTCAAAAAAAAAAAAAAATTTGACTCCTAATTTTAAAATTTACGATTTTGGTTCATAATTTTTATAATAGTATTTTTAGCCCTTAAATATTTAAATGCAATTCCTTTCGTAAAATATTGCTGAGGTAAACACTTTTTTAAATGATTCATATGTCACGTCAGTATTTCTGGTCTCATATGTAATTATTAAATATTTTACAAAAAAAAAAACTAATTTATGATAAGTTTTGTTTGGTTCTCAAAATAAGTGAGAAAATGAGGCAAGCTAATAGTAGTTTGGTTGGAAAGCAGGCAGCCACGGTGAGTCGGTGAGACTTACATGCACACTTTCTACATTTCTCATAATGATATATTTTTATATTTGTTACAAGTTTACTAAATTTTATTATTGGGTATAATAATATCTTAGAAAAAGAAATTCAAAGTAAAGAGTGCCAAATACTATTTTTTTGATATATCAGAAAGATAAATGTATGAATTGTTTCATTTAATGAAGTCAAATTAACCCATTAATAAAGCTACTTTAATGAAAAATTAGTCCAAGAATTACTACAAGTTCAATTTCATAGTTAACAAATCAATTTAGTTCTTAACAAAGTTATCTCGATAAATTAATCTCTTGTATTTTCAGTCAAAATAGTCCTTGCTATATTAAAACATGTCTATGCTGCCAACACATTTCACATGTCAGCATACACTCTCTAAGGATCATCTTAGATGAAATCATTGACACATTATTCTAATCATTGTGTTGTGAGTTATTTTTATAAGTTTGTTCAGAGATTAATAACAGTGCTTATATAACGAAATGAGTTTAAATAGACTCTTCTAAACACTATAAAATACAATATCATAAATTCTAAACTGTAACCAAAATAGTCACTACTCACTAGTTACTAATCATATGTATATGCAAAGTGCTGCAAAATATTGTACATCAAGTACAAGTTTTTAAGAGGGATCATATTTATATACTTTGCACCAAGCAAAAAGACCATAATGGTACATGATGCAAGGTCTGAAAAATAAGTACACATTCAAAAGAAGAAAAAACCCTACCTACTAAATTAGTAAAAAGCCGAGGCTACTGGTTTCGCCTTTTCGCCTTTAGTATTACCAAAACATCACAGTGGAAAAACTCCAATGACATCCAAAACCTCTATACAAACTAAGCAGATAAAGTACTATCTAAGGCATTGATTTCGCCTTCAAAATTGAAGCACCAAAGTAGAAGCCTCTTGTGATTGCAATCACCAATGGAACCATGCAGACGAAGCTGTCTCTCTATCTGAATGAAGAAACATCCCAAATACAGGAATCTAGTATACCTATTTTGCAGAGTACCAATTTTGAGCACACTTAGCATCAACAGAGAGATCAACTTTTAAAATATTTTTGCCATAAAAGGGTTTGGACATGCACTCAACAACTATGGATTTCGCAACCTCGGCCGACTCTGTTGGTCCTTCCAATATGACTTCGTCGTGAACCTGTTTTGACATTAAAAAATCTTATTAAAAATTAACAACTGACAAGGTAGTTTGTGATTAAAAATCTTACTAAGGCGTGCAATTACCTGTAGAAGTAACTTCCACCCAAGCTCCTTCAACTGTTTATTGTTGGAAATTTGTATCATTGCACACATGGCAACATCAGCAGCGCTACCCTGTTGCATTTTACATATCAGAAATCCATATGTTGTATTTTGATAAATGATTTACATGTTAGATTCACCATAACGTGATTGTCAAACTTAAGCGTATATTGATTATCTGATAGGGAAAGGGGCACATTATTGCATTAGTCTATTCGAAAGAATTAAGGACCTGCACTGGAGTATTAATAGCAGCTCGTTCAATGTGACCTTTCTGATAGGTATTAGCGTGGGCCATCAAAGGGAACTTCCGGGCTCGCCCTAGTAATGTGTAGACACAATAGTACTCACGAGCTTCTTTTTTACGCTCCTCTTGCCATTTCAAAACTTCTTTTCTGTCGTTGTACCAAAGGTCAACTGTTTTCTTAGCTTCTTTCACAGAAACCTGAAAGAAAGAAAGAAAGAAAGAAAGAAAGAAAGAAAAAAAATGTGAACTTTTCTGGACAATGAAATAATAAATCATGGAAACTTGTCAGCATTATAAATCTCTTTGATAAGTAATAGAATTCAGCATACCCCCCAATCCTTAGAAAGCCCCACCGGAGTCTTGCCATATGCAATTGAGAAGTTAAGCATTTTAGCTTTTCTTCTTTCAGAACCATATGCATCCTAAAATGGAGAAAGATACAAATCAAGTCATGATTAACTTATAAAAAAGATCTTTGCAATGGGTAAACTGATAAATCTATACCTTCAATAAAGGAACTGGGGGTTTGTCTTCACCAGGCTGAGGATGCCACTCGAGAAGCACTTCTTTTTTCTCAACTGCTTCACGAATATACGGGTACATATTCATTGCAGTCCTTGAATGGAAATCTCCACCGGCTTTAAAAGCTGCCATCATGCTCTTACAGTTGGCAAGATGTGCGAGAATCCTAAGCTCAAGCTGTAATAATACATAATAACACTGTTCACATAATGAATTTTCTAGAAAATATTCCAAATAGAAACACACTGAACTATTAACCTGTCCATAATCAGCAACTATAAGAGAATTCCCAGGTGCAGCGATAAATGCTTGACGGATTTTGTATCGGTCTTTTTCCAAAGCAGGTTGGTTCTAATTCATGCGCAAAGAGAATGACACCAGTTAAACATACATGTGCAAAGATGAAAGTCAATTCAGGTTCACATCTAGCCTACCACCATTAAAACAAAATATCCTAATCAAAATCTTTAGAGAAAATTCCTAATATATCATGAAAATTAGAATAACCTGCAGATTTGGCCGTCTAGCTGACAAGCGTCCTGTCTCCGTGTTGATATTTAAGGAGCAATGAACACGGTTATCCTTTCCTGATATATTATGTCCCTGGCATGAAGAAACTATGAAGCTATTGTACAGCAGGTATAAAGAACTTCAGAGTTAAAAAACATTTATACTCAATCAAGACTTTAATACATAAGTTTGATGAATTATTTATAAACATAACAAATGTGGCACAAACATTCATGGTCTCAGGTTCTCAAATATCCCTGAGATATGCTGTTTGCAAGGCATTACACAATCACATGTCTTTTGTTTCTAAAAAGTTTAGTTCATCATTATCATGAGGTAGAATACAGAAAAACAAATATACAAATTCTAGAAATGATGATAAATTTGAAAGAGCCTTGCACAAGAAGAGATAGACAGAAACTTGAGGTCTCGGAATGGTTTCGGAAATATTCGACATCTTAAATATTTCGATATTGTGGATCAACAAATACTTCCAGACGATAATAAAATACGCCAACATCACATATTTAAGAATGAATATGCCCTTAAGTAAAATGTAATAGATAAACAAGAAAATATCATCAAATTCTTGTGGACAAGATATCAGCTTGCTGCACAAATGCTTTAAAACAAGATCAACAAACTTCAACCAGCAGAAACCTTTACGAATAATAGATGCGTGTAATTTATTCTTCTTAAATACTTGATCAAGTTTTATTTTCACTACAAGGGACTAGAAAGATTCAAGTTCTATTAAGACAGTAATGCCAATCATAACGAAATAAACCAAAAACACTTACAAATAAAAATATACCTGCAGGGGTAGGATGAAGTTCGAAATCAAAGAGTTGATTGAACTGACTTCACATAAAGCAGCAATTGCATGACAAGCTTCTCTCCCTTCTTTCTCCGTTGGAAAAGCAGCAAAGGCCGTTCCATATGCAGAATTATCAACTTTCGAAACCTCCCTATGACTTTGTGAAGGATTTCCATGTTCATCAAGATCCATATTATAAACATCATCGGTAAAGTCAAAATCAGAAGAAATTTTTCCAGCCAGGACCTTTAAAGCATCACCACTAACTGATGGCCAACCGCTAGCTGTGTACATCTCAGTCTTCAAGCTATACCCTAGGCTCTTCACCTTCATATCACGAAATTTTTTGGGAACCTTCTTGCCTTCTTCAATCACTTCATCAACATTAGGAATTTTGAATACTCGCTCCATTGGAAGTGCTAGACTGGAGTCTTTTCTGCAATATGAACAACTTCTTTCAGCTACTTTGCCATAAATAGCACACTTCGTATAAAAAAATTGGGACTTTTTCACCTAATTCAATCAACACACATACAAATATAGTAAAATAGGTCCTGATGTTCATGAGTACATTAAATTTACAATAATCTGACAGTTAGCTTGTAAATTTCAGGCTTCAACTGACAAATAATCAATTTTTTAAGATTGAACCATGTAGTCCACATAAGATTTTTTTAAATGAAATAAAGTGAACCTGTTCACGGTACCACCAAAAAGCAGCTGGCGCAACTGTAAATCGCTTCCGACATTCATATACTTGGCATCGGGACAATACCTACACGCCCATTTCCGGAATCTATCAACAGCTATTTCTTGCTCTGCTTTGGCAACCTTTTCTATACCTTCAAGATATGCCCGATCAACTAGCATTCCCTCAGATTCCATTAGGACTAGAATCTCCCCAAATGGGCGCCAATATTCGTTGTAGAAATCATACATTGTTTTCCCAGAAACTGGTACTCCATCAAATTTCCACGGCATGTCTAAAAGATAGCTTTTCAAGCTCTCATACAGATTATAAGTGCTTTTAGCATCTAAGGCAGAATAACATATCCAAGGTATACGCTCATCTCTTTGTAGATCTTCAACAGGAGCAATGGTAATCGTTTTACCCTCAGATCCATCTTTTTTCACCTTTTTCTTACTAAATATAGTTTTCATTGACACCTTACCAATCAAATCCTTTTCATGGTTTGACTGAGCCCTTGACATGACCTTTCTGTCACCTGATAGTTTTTCAAGAGAATAACCCCCATCTAATTGTCTTGAAGAATCCCACAACCGGGCCATGTGCATTGTATCAGCATGAAAACCAGAAACTTTGAATCCATAGTTCTCTATAACATGACAGTCAAAGCTATAATTATGCCAGACCTACACAATACACCAGCGACTCGATTATTTCAGATACTATTTGTAATCCCAAGTCATATCATTCATACACCAGAAACCTTAGAATTACGGCACAAGAGGTGCTGCATTTTGAGGTAAGTGATACGATTAATAATGTATAAGGGATAATAGAAGAAGAAAGAAAATTTCACCTTCATGATTGAAGGATCACTGAAAAATTTAGCAAATTTTTCTAAAATCTCTTTGCCTCCACCATCAAGCACATCTACCCAAATACAAGATTTTCCACCTCCGAAATCACCTTCTGGACCACCATAAATGCTGAAGCATGTTATCTCCCCATGATCTACAGGTGTTTCTTGTTTGACATCTATCTTGGCTACCTTTGAAGAGAATGAAATCAGCAGATAATATATGTCTGTCATTTATACAAATTAGTTGAACTCGTGATCAAAGTACACATATACCCATGTGCATAAAAGAGAGGGAAAAACCTAGCTATGCACACCAGTGATCATGGAAAATCCATAGACAATAACACAAGTGAACGAAAAACAGTCAAAATAATTATACCTCGGTATCACATGCATAAGTAAGATGCCGGTATTTTACCGTGAGCATCTTAACAACCTCTTCTGCAAGAGGAATATTATCAACCACCAGAATATCTTCATAGATACGACAGAGTCTGTCCTGAAGTTTTGATTGGTCAGTACAACGAGCTTTTCTAACAAATGTTGCATCAGTTGAATCCTTTGCAGTTTCCTCTGAAACATCATCGCCATTAACTCTAGTAATTTTCTCTTCACTGATCTCCAATGCCAATTCATTAAACTGATGGACCACAGTTTCAGAATCTGTAAGCACCTTTGAATTGTTTAATACAGAATATTTAACAGAAGGTGAGACATGTTCACCATGATCCTGCCATACACGATTGCTAACCCCACCCATAGAAGAACCTTGTCTCCGACCAATGGAAGCAAATCTGTTAGATACATGAGAGCCATCATTTTCCCTCTCGTATTTGTTTGCACCATTCATTTCCTTCTTACCTTCAGCTAACTTATTTTTTGCCATAGCCCATCCTCTATTATCACCACCAGACAATTTCTTTTCAGCAGCAGTTGAGCGATAAGGCTTGGTTGTTGTTGTTGTTGTAGCAGTTGAGGAAAGTTCAGGAGTGCATGGAACCACACCCACCTTCCTAACTTGTGTTTCATAGGAATATGAAGAATTCACCTCTTCCTCCGCTGTCATTTCCTCTAACATGCTAGTTGATGCACTTGAAAACCTCATAAATGTATCGCAAACCGGGTTCTTGTACGGGAAATTCTGTTTATCCCGTGTGCGAGTGTCATTGTATTTATTTAACCCCACAGATGTCAACTTTGGACACCATAAATCTGCTCTAACACAATTACTGTGCACAATGCTATTTTTAAGGCCATTGCTAGCAATTTGAATTGTTGCCTTCATTTTTCTTCTGCAGTTCCCATCATACAATGAAAATAAAGGTGTCAATCAATGAAAAGCGATAGCATATTATGATGTGATAATGCACCAGCTAAGGAAAAACTTCATCTATAACTATAACTGTGATTGTGGGGTAAAATAATAAAGACTTTCACATGTATTGGAGATATAACAATGAAATTTGAGAAAACAGTCACTTTGTATCGACTATATTTCTCCCAAAAACAGATGAAAGATTTCTCTATTTTATTCTCTATCTCTACTCCCCTCATAAACTCTCAAATAGACCCATGTGTGAGGTGTTTTCATTATAGTCCTCGAATGTATCAAAACCTCAAAAATATCTCTGACTGTGTTTTGTGTTAGTAACTTCATGAACAAAACTCACAAACAGAAGACACATCCGTAAAACCAAACTAACTAACCGAAGACAAATTTGAAAATAAAAACTGACTAGCAAAAGACATATGGCTTTGTAATTATAATACATTCAACGAGTATAGTGACACAGCATAACATATTCAACAACAACAACAACCAGCTACATGAATCAAACGACGCCATAGTGTTCTATCTAAAATACGACATAACATATTCAACAACAACAACAACAACAACAACAACCAGCTACATGAATCAAACGACGCCATAGTGTTCTATCAAAAACACGGCATAACATATTCAAGGACCTAAACAATTGTTTCCTCATAAAAATCTCCACTATCCATGAAAAAGTTTGTTCACTATTTCCACATTAACAATAATTAATCTCAATATACCATCCCTAATAACATATTTTACACTATTTTTTTCACATGCTTGGGTAGTTACTAGTTACATACTTACATTACATGAAATGAAATATTCCAAACAGAACAATTTCAGCATGTTCCTTAGTTTGGTGACTAAAATGAAGAAAAAAATTGACTTATTTTTAAACAAAAATTCAAACACCCAATGAAGAAAAGATACAAAATTTGAAGTTAACAAAGAATTTGAAGACATGGGCAAGTGAAATTGAAAAGCATATAGAAAAATGTAAAGTTTGAAAGAAAGTGAAAAAGCGAACCTGTGAGGAGTTAGGGAAACGAGTGAAGAGCATGAAGATAGTGAGAGGGAGAAAGGTCGTGAGAGACGGGAGCATAAGGGGCAATATGGTCTTAACGCAGTGGCCTTGGTAGAGGCCTCCATTGTTGATGCTGCTGAGCTGCGTCTTCTGCAACTCAATGGCTTTTTGGCTTCTATTCTATCATGAGACTGTGCTATTTTAATATTTAAGAGAATAAAAAAATTGTTTAAATATTTTTGGTTATTATTAATTTAAATTTAAAATTATAATTTCATATAATAGTTTTTTTTTTTTTTTGAAAGAATTTCATATAGTAGTTGGCAATGTAATATTGTGTTATTTTTTACAACAATGTAATATTGTGTTCTTGTCAACAAAAAAAAATGTAATATTGTGTTTTATGGGATTTTTCAAGAGTAAATAAATTGTTAATTTGTTCAACTAATTGTAATTTTGTCACTTAAATTTGTAAAATAGTAAAAATGTTCTTGAGATGAAAAAGATGAAAAAGAATCTCTATGAAGCATCTGACTCCTCTAAAATTGAATAAAATGTAATTAATTTTTTTTTTATTTTAACAAATTTATAGATGAACTTTTAATATATATGTTTTATTAATTCTGTTGTCAATTTTTTATTTTTATTAATTCTTTACCAAAAAAAATAATCTATCTTATATTAATTAATAAATTATTGATATTATACCAATAATGAATGGTCAAAATGATAAGTGTTTTAATCTCCGTTAAGCAAGTGGTATGAGTTCGATTTATGTCTCATACGTATTGAGAAAATTCAGTTAAGAAAGGATAACTGATCTTGTGTGTCTCACAAGTTCCTCGACAAATATTAATCATTGTTAATGGCAATGGAAATTTCGTATCAATTTTATGGTAATCTAATATGATGTTGATTGTTGACATGTGACATTGTGAACCTATAGATAAAATAATGAGTATTTCTATTTGTTATATCGGGTTTTTTAAAATGAAAAGTTGATGACGAAAATATTTAATTTTGTAGGGTCCCAAAAACAAAATAATAATTTATTAGATTAAAAAATAAATCGTTATATTTGTTTTGATTAAACCTATGTTTAAATCAACCAACATATATAATTTGATATATAAGTGGTAGATATTTGAGTCTCTTAATTATTTGGTTTTGTGTCGATCTCTGACCGATGTATATAGAGAAACATTTGTTAGGAGAGGTCAATCAATTAAATAAATCTCATTTATCTCGAAAAAATTAATCTCTGCATTATATATATATATATATATATATATATGCGGAAGAACCTAATTAAGTCTACCACCTGTTATACTATTGTAACAAATTTTATTGAAGAACTTTTTTTGAGCAAACCAACCGTATTTCTATCATCAAAGTCTAATACCAGTACCACTAAAATAATATAAAAAAATTGAACAGTGAAAAATATAGTAATGATTTTGATCTTTCAAATAACACACCTAATGACACAACACAATGAAATGTTATAAAATAATTCAAAAAACTTACATTTTCATTTTCATTCACTATACCTCTAAAAAACCTCTACTCTATGAAATTAATTTATCAACTGCATTCTCCTTGCTCAATACAAGCTTCTTTTGTATGTTTTGGTTTACCAACTTGTACATGCTTCATTGCTAAAACTCCAAGAGCTGTAACCACATCACCAATCATAGGTCGAGCATTAGCATCCTCCAAAAGACACATTGATGCAATTGCTAGTGCTTGGTATAGACCCCTCATTGGGTAGTTTCCTTTGAGCAATGGATCGGCCAATGGTGTATATTTTCTTTTGTTTTTGAGTAGTGGTAGTGCCTGAAAAAAACTCATACATAGTTAAGAAACTTTCTCATGTGAGTAAATAAAATATGTCATAATGTATGGTTCATATGCCTCTTGCACCTTTGATATAGCCTTGCTAGCTAAATCATAAATATTTGGAGTCTTTATATTTGACTAAATAGAAAAATCACAGCATTCATTTGGTTTCGTGTTTCTGCGGCATAAAGGTGTGTTATGTAGGTTTTCACCGTAATTTCTACAAGCTACAAAATGTAGCTTCCATGTTGTTGTGGTTTTCTGCCGCGGACGTGAAACCAAACATAGTAGTAGTTTATGACTTAATGTTAGAGAATGTTATGGCACGTAAAAAATAGGTTACACGACATACCCAATTGATCAAGTTTTCCTCTTCAGGCGATCTTCCATAATCGAGTACTCTTCTCCCTGTAATCATCTCTAAAAACACTACTCCAAAACTGTAAACATCTGACTTTGTAGTCAATTGACCTGTTGAGGCATACTCAGGTGCACAATAGCCATAAGTTCCCATCACCCTAGTGGATACATGTGTTTTATCTCCAGTCGGACCAAGCTTTGCAAGTCCAAAATCTGATAGTTTTGGGTTGAAATTTTCATCTAATAGTATGTTTGATGCTTTGAAATCGCGGTATATCACCGGCGGATTTGCTTCTGCGTGTAAGTATTCAAGTCCTCTCGCCGCACCTTCTGCAATTTTCATTCTAGTGTGCCAATCCAAAGGCTTTTTTCCAGGAGGTAACTCTGAAAATCATTTTTCATTCTTTTTCGTTGTTGGTCATATAACATTTAACAATAACATTCTTACAATGTACCCATAGGGTAAAGGAAATTTTTGTAGTGCAATCTGCATGCATTTATACTATGAAGGATATGAATTTGAATTTCATACAATGATCACATTTATGAATTTGAAACATCAGTGATCATTCAATCAAGATTGGATAGTCTAAAAAAATGAGTTTGAATATGAATTTTTTTATCTTGATCGAACGACCACCAATATTACAAATGCAGAGAACCCAATTAGAGCGGAGTTGAATTGCCTTCGCTTTTCAATCTATTTTGATGTTCCAAAAAAATTACAAATTTCATGTATGATTGGTTGTGAGTTGAGAAATTGAAGGGGGAAAAGTGTTTTATTTTGTGATCAATCAACATGATGATCTCATGTGCTCATATGGTCAAATTTCTACTACACAAAAGTTAGTCATAGCATTTATACAAATTTTATACTTGAATTGGATGAATATTTAAGATTTTCAGTTAAGAAGAAATTGTGCAAGAAGTTCATTTACTTACCAAAAAGGTGGTCTTCTAAAGAACCATTTGACATGTACTCATATACCAAAATCTTTTGATCACCTTCACTACAATACCCCACCAAGTTGACAAGGTTATTGTGGTGCATAACACTCAAAATCATAACCTCTGCAAGAAATTCTCTGCTTCCTTGAAATCCATGTTTATTAAGTTTCTTTACAGCAACAACCTACATAGAAGTAACACAACATTTACATATTCGCTTACGACCTATGTTTTAAAACAAATTGAATCCGACAACTTAACCCATCAAACCTTGAACTTCCATTTACTACGGCTTATTTATTTTGGCGGTTTTATTACGATTTTATCTCCATTCGAGCAATTTAAGATGGTTGATCATTGATTCAAAGATCTTACTAGTTCAATGGCTAATTCGAGTTTTAAAACATTCTTTTCAACTTGAATAATCTATTTTCTTAACATAATATGGAGTAAAATAGATTTTAGTTTAAGTAATACTTTACCTTATTATCCATGCATTTAATGCGCCCTTTATATACTCTCCCAAAGCCTCCTTCTCCAACCATATTGTTGACATGAAAATTCTTAGTTGCAACACATAGCTCATTGTAAGAAAATATTTTTGAGGTAATATTTCCTTTTCCACCTCTTACAATATCTTCCTCTACTATGTACTTCCGTTTGCCACTATCTACAATATAAAGAAAAGAATGATATATATTAAGGTAAAAAGTAATAGATCATTGGCTTAATTACATTAGCATTGGACAATCAATGATGATTAAGATCAAGATATAGAATTTAAAGACCAAAGGTGAAACTCCTCAAACATGATATCATTTGTATATTTTTGCTTCTAAAATTTCATTAGGAATTTGAGCACATAACAAAAATATTTTTAAAAATCAAATGTTAAGACAATAAAATTTAATGAAGATAGTTTCTAAATGTGCTAACATAGTACATAGAAAATAATATTTGATTCCAATACATCATTAGTTAAATTGAAAAACTTTAACATGAAAATCATTCAATTATGTGAAAAAACCAACAATTCAAAATAATTGGTACAATGAGGAAGATTTACATTAAAGGGTAGGAAAATTACCAGTTTTGAAAAAAAAACTTTGATAATCCTTAATGTTTTTCTTCAATGAGTTCTTGGTGGTGGTTGTCTTCTCTTGTAACTTACAACATGAAAAGAAGCTCATTCTGATCAAACCCACATTTACAAAAATGCAAATGTTCTTGCAAAAAGCTTTTCAAATCTAAACCTTATAACATATAAACATTAACCATATCAAATCAAAGATAACCTTTGAACACTCATAAAAAACATATAAAAATAAATTCTAAATGTTTGTTTTTAACTAAAACCTTAACCCTTCAAAAACTAAATTGATCCTATATGAATTTTGTCTTCAAAGAATCTTAATCACATGCATGACAAGATTTCATTGTTGTTCAAAAGCCATAGTTAGGAAAAGTAATTATATTGTTAAACTTACTAATTCAAAAATAACCGATAGGGAGGAACTATTGTTTAATAATATCATCATTATATAAAGTTTCTTCCTCAATATAGGATTTTAATTAGAAAGTTGTTTTTCTTAGGTTCCCACTTTATCATGCCAACTAATAGGATGAGCTATCTTTTATGGAGGATTCATAAATAAATAAGTAATGACAACTACCTCAATTATGATATTTTTCATTAACCGTGTACCTAATTTTAACTAACCAACATTTTCATGCTTTTAAACCTCTTCAATGACAATAAACTCTTCTGTTTGACAGATTGTGAATAACCTCAATTAAAATGATAGTATAGTAGAATATCAAAAATAGTTTTTTGGTTTATTGTTTTTCTAACGTGTGTGCAACCTTACATATATTATACGTAGAAGTTACAACTCTCAAAAATAGGCAGGTCCATTAGTCCAAACATAATTAATCCTAAAAAACATAATTCAATGTAAGTGGTTTTTTTTGCCCAAACCCATGCGGCATATATGAAAAATCGGGTTGAGTCGGGCTAGTCCATTGGAATTTCGGTCGGAAAACTATCAAAAAATTTATATCATTTTCATAAAAACAATATCAATAAATACATAAAAAATTATCATTTACTTAAAAATTTATCATAAAAAATATAGTTAAATATTTAAATTTAATAAAAAGTGTTATATTTACCTAAGTTTTAATAAAAATTAAATTTATAATTTATTAATTTGATTCAATTTTTTTACAGTGATCAAACTAGAGTTTAATTAATACTTAAATGTAAAAATTATTTACTTTTACAGCTTACTATCTCAATAAAATTGATAAGTTTTTGTTGGTTATTATAAAATTGATAATTATGAAGAATTAGTATATCAAAATGATATAAAAAAAATTAAATAAACAATTTTTTTTGGACTGGGCCAGTCTTTTAATCAACATGGCCCAATGGCCCATATATATATAGGACCGGGCCAAGTTGGCCCATATATACTGATATTAAAAAATTAAAATTAAAAAATATAAAATAAGAAAAACTCTTCTCTCTCTCTCTCTCTCTCTCTCTCTCTCTCAACTCCTGCGTGATTTCGTTCTCTCTCTGCCGAGACATTGTTTCCGTTTCGTCCCCACCCATCCCCCTACATCTGCGGCGGCGCGGCGGTGCTGCAGCTGTGCACAGGTTTGAATTTAATTTCCCTAATTTTGATTTCCTAAATCCCTAATTTTATGTTATTTTGAATTGCTTTAGCAAAAAATTTGGAGAGAAAGTTGAATGATTCTAATCGTTTAAGATTTGTTACTGCAATTATCTTTATGAAAGTGTGTTTATTTTTGGTGATTTTAGCCTGTGAGTTTTGTTAATTTTATGTCATATGAAGTGTGTTTAACATTTGTTACTTCAAGTATTTGTTCTTAATGAAGATTGATTCTAATCACATAGTATGGTTTCAGTTTCACTGTTCTCTTTATCCGCAACCTATAAAGTTCCGACACTCCTTAGATTAAGCGTATCACGGTGTCAGACATGTGTCGTGTCCAACATGATACCGACACTTACAATTATATTGAATTATATCACTTTTTGAAAAAAATTATCCGTGTCCGGTATCCGTGTCGACTCGTATTTGTAATTTAGTTCTTAGTTTCTTTTTAAGTTTAGCCTCACCGGTATTTTATGTCTGGATCCGCCCCTGATGGGTTACATTTTCTATGACAGATTGAGTTGGGTAATGTTGCAAGTTTTCCATATCATTTTTTTAAACTGTTTTCAGTTAGGTTTCATTTTCTAAATGAGGTTTTTAAACTGGGTATTGCGATGCGGTGCTGGCGGTGGGTTTGTTTTAGATATTGTCAAGTGGCATTCTTTATGCATGAAGTGTTGAATCAAACTCGAGAACATTGATATTGTTGGCATTAGGACAATAAATATGGTTTTTTTGAATGTCTTATTGAAATAGTGTTAGCTTGGAATTGGATGCTTGCTTCAAAATAGTATTGTTTCATGTTCTAATACATTAAGAATGTTAGCTGTTGTTGCAAATTGCAATGTTGTATTTATTGATGATGTTTGTCTCTTTATGTTTTCAGCTGTCTAAGAAAGAAGTGTCACGAGGAGGATTACAACATCTTTTTGTTTCATCTGAAACAGTTCATCCAGATCAATGGGGAAAAATGATTTTCTCACACCCAAGGCAATTGCCAACCGAATCAAAGCAAAAGGGCTGCAGAAACTTCGGTGGTATTGTCAGATGTGCCAGAAGCAATGCCGTGATGAGAATGGTTTTAAATGTCACTGCATGAGTGAAGGGCACCAGCGCCAAATGCAAATTTTTGGACAAAATCCAACCCGCATAGTTGAGGGTTATACAGAAGAGTTTGAGGCAACTTTTCTTGAGCACATGAAGCGCAGCCATCGATTCAGCCGTGTGGCTGCGACTGTAGTTTATAATGAATACATCAATGACAGAAACCATGTTCATATGAACTCCACGGAGTGGGCTACACTTACTGAGTTTGTTAAGTATTTGGGTCGAACTGGAAAGTGTAAGGTTGAAGAAACACCCAAGGGATGGTTCATTACATACATAGATAGAGATTCAGAAACTCTTTTCAAGGAGAAGATGAAGAATAAGAGAGTCAAGGCAGATTTGGTAGATGAAGAGAAACAAGAGAAGGAGATCCAGAAACAGATTGAAAGGGCTGAGCAAATGATGCAGCAATCTAATCCCGAGTCTGATCAGCCTTCACAGGTAGAGACTACAAGGGAACTAAATGTAGAAGATGGAACTAAGATAGGCTTTTCTCTTGGGTCATCAGCTAAACCTGTGACCAAGGAAAAAGGTGAGGCATCTAGGATAGTGTTTGATGAGGTTGATGAAGAGAAACATGAGGAAAGGAATCCCAAAAACAATTTGAAGAGAAAAGAAAGCGGTGGTGGAAAATCAACTTTGGAAGAAATGATCAGGGAGGAAGAGAGGAAAAAGGAAAAAATCAACAGGAAGGATTATTGGTTGCATGAGGGAATTGTTGTCAAGGTTATGAGCAAAGTCTTGGCAGAGAAGGGGTACTACAAGCAAAAGGGTGTTGTGAAAAAAGTGATCGATAAGTATGTTGGGGAAATAGAAATGCTTGAAAGTAAGCATGTGCTCAGAGTTGACCAGGAAGAGCTTGAAACTGTGATACCGCAAGTTGGAGGGCGTGTGAAAATAGTCAATGGGGCTTATCGTGGATCGCTTGCTAGGCTTCTGGGGGTGGATACAGACCGTTTTTGTGCGAAGGTGCAGATAGAGAAAGGTGCTTATGATGGCAGGGTGCTTAAAGCCGTTGAATATGAGGACATTTGTAAAGTAGCGTAGTGAGTTTGATGGAATGATAATTTTTGTTGATTCTATTAAGTTTCAGGAGTTGAAAAGTTTGTTATGTACTATTATGCAGAAGCTCTAGACTCTAATGTCATCTTCATACCATAAATTAAATCGTCGTGACTATCTTTTCTTATATCGGTTGCTCGATAATTTAGAATTCTGATTTATCTGACTATATAGTTATGCAACAAAAGTGCAGAGAAGGATGGGGATGATGACTGTAATTAGTTGAGTACTGTAGTAAAATGTTGAGTGTTATTCAGTGTTTTTTTTTTACTGAATGAACAGTGTTCTTATAGTTTTGATTGTTTTTTTTACACAATATAGTCTTAATTGTCAAATTTATTAATTAGATTTATGGTATAAGTATATTGTAGCTAAATTCTAAAGGTTTAAACTCTTAAAACTTGTGTACATGTAAATGTCACAACATGTTTGAATATCAGATGCAGTTTTTTCTTTGGTAAACCAAAATCTTGATGTTCACTTTGCTTATGTTATCTCATATTCAGTCGTTTTATATTTTGTATTGTCTGTACTATTTGATTCATCACAATTGTGTTAAATCCACTCATTTAAAGTCTTTTCTAACCAATATATATAGTCAATATGTCAACTACTTTCGAAGATTTAGAAAAACCCTTCAATCTAATAGGCAAATTTTATTGCAAACCATTTATTCAATAAGTAAATCAACATTTTAAAATTTTAGTTGAGTACATTTTGTTAAAAAAAGAATTGGTTGAGAAAAGGAAAAAAACACTAGCAAAGTTAAAATAAAATAAAACACTTTCTACATGAAAAATGGAAGTGATAGTGAAATGTTTAAATTTGATTGGTGAATGATGATTTAGTAAAAAAAACTGTAACGTATAGATTCGAATTCTTAACAATAGAGGAAGCGAATATGTATGAATCAATGGTAGCAAATTAGCAGTGAAGAAAACACGGTAGCAAAACAGTAGCGAAATTTTTGACAAAAATAAAAATAAAAAATAAATTTTATCAGAGCCTGGTTTCGATCCAGGGACCTGTGGGTTATGGGCCCACCACGCTTCCGCTGCGCCACTCTGATTTGTTGATATAAATATTTCAAATTAAATATATGATCCTATGATTTGTATTGGTGAAGCATAATTCAAGCAAAAGGTTTCCTTTCGGATTTAACAATGCAGCATTTGTCGAGAAAGTCAAAGTAGCACCTGTTAGGACTTTAGGAATAATCGTGTAACATACACAAAATAAAATAGTTTTAATTTTTTAAAGTTTAATCACATTTTAATTTTTTAAAATTTTCAACACATAAACTAACTAATTGTAAAATATTTTATAAAAATTCTCGGGAGCTTAACCTTTTATTTTTGTTGACAAAACTTAACTTAATCGATAAAAATATCACATTTTATATAAAAATTGAGTTCAAATTTTAAACGGTTTACTTATTTATCTTTAAAGATAAAATTCTATTTATTAAACTATTTAGTATATGGTAATGTCCAAGATGTGGTATATTTGGTGAATGGTAGTTATATCCAAACAGGAGCATATAGGTATATCCATTATGTGGATTCTCTTTTTTTTTCTTTCTTTTTACTTGTACTTGACTTTAGGAAAATTATAATTTCGTTGCATGTCTGTATCATGCTAAGGGTGTGCATTTTCTAGAGATTTTGTAATTTCTTTATCTAATCTTTGCATTCTTTAGATTAGATTTTATTCATTGATTTTGATGTTTAAAATAATAAAAGAAAAAGTGGAGAGGGAATGAAAGATGAGAATGAAAATGCAGTCAAGTAGCTTTTATTCTTGGTAGAGTTTTGCAAATATGTTTGCTTAATTTATTATGTTATGTATCGATGATGTAATATTATTTTTGCAAATTTTAGTTACATTATCATTATATCACATATTGTTTTTTTTTTTAAAACATCTTATCAAATTTGAACAGCCTATAATTTGAGATTTTAAAAAATCTTATTTCTACAAAAAAAAACTTCTTTTTAATAGTTAAAACTGAAACTCGTGCTATTACAACAACATAAAAATATCAGAAATATTTAGAAGTTTCAACTCAATTGATAGAAAATGTCGAAATTATTAGACAGATCGTCCATGATCGGAGTTTGATCACCGGTCTCTCCACTTTGTGTGTGTGTGAATTTATGATGACTTTGTCATCTGATCTATGTACCAAAAACAACTCGGGCTATTATTCATCATGTTTTTTATTTTTATTTTTATTTCATTCAGGGTTCATCTGACATTATATTTGTCGAGTTATATGTCATTTACCGGGAACTCATTTTGGTCAAAGATTTGAAAAATGATGAGCTTGTTTGCTACTCCATTACATATATAAAACATATACGAGTTGCTTTCTCCCTACAATGTTCAATTTATCACAACGAGAAAAACCAATATACGAATTTCTTAGTTAAGCTCGGAGTTTCTTCGAATATGAATCTCTTAATTCACGTTTTTCATCTAAAATATATTATTGATCTTCTTAAGAGTGATGCGGCTTGAACTTTCTTCTTAAGACAATAGGTCTATATTTTTTTTTTGTTTTGATTTTGCTTCTCTTTTTTGTTAATTTGATTAGCGCAAGTTTTAACATGAAATAATTTCAGTTCTCTTCTAATCGTAGTTAGAGACGATCAAACTGTACTCTCTTCTATCATCAATCAATATTGAAGTAACCAATAATAATGGAATATCATTTTGTGAGTAAGAAAATCAGAAAAATAAATAAAATACCAATTTTTTGTGTGAATAGTCCATTTATGCCCAAAAAAATCCAAACGTAGTTCAAAAGAGTTCCATTTTACCACTCTTCCTTCTTCCCCTTTCCTTCCATGGCTTCTTCTTCTTCTTCTTCTTGGAAGATAGCACCATGGTTAATCACCACGTTCCTCATCTTCATCACATACCTTCAATTTTCTTCCATGAAATCACCATTTCATCCTCGAGACTTACTTCCTCTGATGCCCAAACAAATTTCATGGCCAATCATGAACTCCCTTCATAGCGCTATTGATATTCTCCCTGTTTTCGTTGGTGCTGCTTCTTCTCCAAATAATACTCCTGAATGGAAAGGTGCTTGCTTTTACAAGAATCAAGCTTGGATTGAGTTTCATAATAAAACTGGTTCTCAATTTGGTGGTGGTACCCTTCACTTAAAGGTCTCTTTTTTCTTACTTTTATGTCTTAATTTCATGATTTTGAAATCTGGGTCGTTGTTATTTTTACTTAATATTGTTCAGATTTTGTGTTTAGAGTTGTTGTTGTATTAACTTTTATTTAGTAATTAAACTAATTAGTACGAAGATGAAGAACTAATTAAACTAAACGTAAGTTGGTCCAGTGGTGATTGACGTTGAGTTGTGTTAAGACTTTGGTGTATTAACTTTTGTTTAGTAATTAAACTAATTAGTATCAGGAGGATGAAGAACTAATTAAACTAAACTTGTTTGCTTCAGTTATGGGATTAAAAGATAGTTAAGAGTTAATCATTTGAAAGGCATGAAACATGAACATAAATTTGTCATATTCATGAATCATGATATATTTGTAGGTTTTTTTACTAATTAAACTAATTAATATGAAGACGAAGAAATAACTAAACCTGTTTACTGCAGTTATGGGTATGGAAGATGGTTAAGACTTAATCCTTTGAAAGGCACGACGCATAAACATAAATTTGTTATATTCATGAATCATGGTTTATGTTGTAGTTAGATAATAGAAATCCTTATTCCTTAGGGGAGCTGGTTGTGTAGCATAATTTTATTAACAATAGTTTGGTTAAAAGAGCAGATCTTACAATATTTTATCCACATAATCGAATATTTTATATGGGACTAGTAGTTTGGTGGATTTTGGTTGGACCGACGCATTGTCATTTGAAAGGTTCAAAAACCTACCTTTGATGGTCACCTAGCAAAGCATGGCTAAGGTTGAGAAACTTAAAGTCCTAGATTATATTGCATTAGAAAAGATCAAGTTCACCGGATTTAATGGTACTCAATGCTTTGCATAAATTGGTATTAGTGTATGCACTATGCAGTTCTATGATTGTATTTCCGTGTCCCTTTCACTCTTTAAACGTTGATATTTGAGATTCAATTGAAACTGATTGATTATTATCTATTTTCTGATCTAGGTTAGCAATGCTCATAGTTGGACATGTATGGATATTTACATTTTTGCAACCCCATATCGGGTAACATGGGATTATTATTTTCTGGCTCGGGAGCATACACTTGAGATCAAAGAATGGGAAGGGAAAGCCGAGTACGATTATGTAAGTGACCATCTTTCTTCTGTACACCATTTCAAATTATAGTGTTCAAAGTTGAAACATATTTTTTTTAGTGATCCTTACCCATTTTGCAATCAGGTGAAAAATCATGGGTTATCAATTTTCCTCATGAAAGCTGGAATGTTGGGGACCCTTCAAGCACTTGTGGAGGTCTTCCCTTTATTTACCAATACTGGATGGGGAGAGAACTCAAATATCGGGTTTCTGGAGAAACATATGGGAGCCTCTTTTGAAACACGGCCTCAGCCTTGGGTTACAAATATCACTGTTGATGACATCCACTCAGGAGATTTCCTTGCCGTTTCAAAAATTCGAGGTCGCTGGGGTGCTTTTGAGACTCTAGAGAAATGGGTTAGTGGAGCTTATGCTGGTCACACTGCTGTTTGCTTAAGAGATTCAGATGGAAAGCTTTGGGTTGGGGAGTCAGGACATGAAAATGAAAAGGTAAAATATTTACTTTGCATTATATCTATTGGTTCAAAATCGAGTTAACGTGCTTACAAAATTGTTTATTACTTAGAATGTTGAATATTTACTACACGACTAGTGAACTGTGTTTAGATATTAGGATAGTTGTTTGAAACATTATTTTCACATTAAGTAAACTTTTGTGAATGAATGAGTGGAGCCTGTGGAGATTTCACAAGTTTACTGATAGAAACCAACTGATATATATAAATAAAATGGGGAAAATCCCTTTAATTACAGAATGATACCACAGAACTTCGAGGGTCTGCACCTCCCAATGCCAAAATGGCCCCTTTCCAGTCAAATTCCCAAGATACTTTCTTTCTTAATCACCCCTCATATTTATAGACAACACTTAAATGACAGTTATTTTCTATATAAACTGCCTATTCTTATCTAACTACAATTTCATGACAGTTATTTTCTATAAAAACTGTCAATTAATAATAAAAACTGCCTAATTATAATAATAATTAATAACTAACAAGGCCCATTATTATTGCTATCTTACTTAAGGCCGATATCTAACATTACTCCCCCCCTAAACTATCACCTTGTCCTCAAGGTGATGAAAAGAAAGAAAAACCCCCCGGGTCCCACGGATGGGAGGACAAAGCACCAAACATTTTGGACTTATTGCAGTGGCATTTGTTTGCCTTCCTCTGTAGATTGGTGAATGCGGTGTATCTCTTTGTCGTCGTTGCAGAACAGATAACAACACCATTGTTTGGCAGTTTCAACGGCGGAAATACAGCCAACATCCAAGAATTTATTTTTCTGTTCTCGGCCACTGGCTGTTCCTCTCCACTGGCGAACTTACGACCTCCTTCTTTATGAGGGTTCTCTTCTTTGTTCTTTTTTTTCTGACCAATGATGTTCTGATTTCTTGATACTTTTCTTGATTTCATAAGCAATCTTGGTTCTTGATTCTCTAATGAATCAATTTTTGGCCCAAACTGCTTCAGAATTGCTTCTGTAAAATTTCCCCAAGTGGCAATTGGATTGGCCGAAACCCATAGTTGGTACCATGCGATGGCTTCACCACACATCCATTGTGCAACTGCTGGTATCTGATCTTCTTCTTTGCATACACCTCCTGCATTAAAATATTTCTCAACCTTGATCATCCACCCAACAACATCCCTTCCTTCAAAGATTGGTATAGATAGTCGTAATTCTTTGAGTTCTCTTCTCCAATCTCTAAGTAATTTCAACGCTTCATGAAGAATATCAAACGTCCCTTCCGTATTTGATGACGATTCCATTTTTTTTTCCTTCTTGTCCCGGATCAGAACTGCTCTGATACCAGTTGATAGAAACCAACTGATATATATAAATAAAATGGGGAAAATCCCTTTAATTACAGAATGATACCACAGAACTTTGAGGGTCTGCACCTCCCAATGCCAAAATGGCCCCTTTCCAGTCAAATTCCCAAGATACTTTCTTTCTTAATCACCCCTCATATTTATAGACAACACTTAAATGACAGTTATTTTCTATATAAACTGCCTATTCTTATCTAACTACAATTTCATGACAGTTATTTTCTATAAAAACTGTCAATTAATAATAAAAACTGCCTAATTATAATAATAATTAATAACTAACAAGGCCCATTATTATTGCTATCTTACTTAAGGCCGATATCTAACATTTACATAGACTCCTGTGTTTAACAAACCTTGGTGAACTCTCCAGCATAATTTTGAGTCTGCTAGTGTTTCATTCCTTCCTCACTCTCTTTTGTTTGCAGGGAGAAGATATAATTGCTATGATACCGTGGGATGAGTGGTGGGACTTTGAACTGAATAAAGATGATTCTAATCCCCATATTGCACTGCTTCCTTTACACCCTGACATGCGTGCCAGGTTTAATGAGACTGCTGCGTGGGAGTATGCACTGAGTATGGATGGACAACCATATGGTTACCATAACATGATTTTCAGTTGGATAGACACTTTAAGTGGGAACTATCCACCTCCCTTGGATGCTAATGTGGTATGAATTTAATGAGCTGTTCTTTTTAAATTTTCTGTTAATCTGTGTTGGCACTGTATGCAACGATCTTGAGTTTTTCGCTCTCTAAATTCCAAGATTGAGTTTTTTTTACTTACCTTTCCTAACAATAACATGAATTGTTTCAAACTGAGAAAAATAAACCATAGTCTTGAACTTGCGATCTTGCAGAAATTCAACATAAGCTATGCAAGTTTGGAAATAGTAAAAAATTAGTTCAAAATTTCAAATTACAGTATCATAAGCTCTTTTATTTTACATATATTGCTTGTGTTGCCACCCAAAAAGACCATTTCTAGTGAAGAAAATTTTATTTCACTTTAAAAAAAGTGATAAAATATTAACTATTGTCTGTGTTGCTTGTCCGTCTTTTGCTTGCTTAAGCCACATGTCACATAGCTTATAGTTTCTTTTTTAATGAATTTAAGCATTTGCGTTGCTGCTTTTCAGGTTGCTTGTGTTATGACAATTTGGAGTCAACTCAAACCTGCATATGCCGGAAATATGTGGAATGAAGCCTTGAACAAACGACTTGGAACTAAAGTATGCTGTAACTCTTACTGTACTTGTCTCTTGCTCCAATATGTGTGTGTGTGTGTGTGTGTGTGTGTGTGTGTGTCATTATGATACGAAACATTTTTGGCTTTTGACAATAAATTGAACCATTGTCTTCAATTTTCTAATTTAAATCATAAGATGCTTGTGATGCGATCTACTGCATAGATTAGCAATCTCAGTACTTGGAACTCTTGTATATATAATATAGTATTATGTGCTCAGTGCTGTTGATATGTTATATATAACTGCTTTTTGATAATATGGAACATCCCCTATTAACTTAAATAAACCATATAGCCTTTTTGTTTTTGTACTTTCTGCAGGGGCTTGACCTTCCAGAAGTTTTAGTAGAAGTTGAAAAGCGTGGATCATCTTTTGATGAACTACTGACAATTCCAGAACAGGATGACTGGACCTACAGTGATGGCAAGTCAACTTCTTGTGTTGCTTTCATACTTGCAATGTACAAGGAGGCAGGATTGTTTGATCCAATTGCTAGTTCTATCCAAGTGACAGAGTTTACGGTGAGTTTGTCTGAGATTCTGGTTTCTATGTTTTGGATTGCAATACTACTGTTATTTCTAAGTTTCATCCTGCATAAAGTTTATAGGAACCATTGAACATGCACGACTTGTTATCTTGGCTGTACATTTTTATTTGGTGTGCTCTATAGTTTAACAGTAGTTAAAAAATAAATAGTTGAGCTCATTACAACTTCATAAGTTAATGAACTATTTTTTTGTAGAATTTTCTTGAACAGGTTCTTATGAGCTTGTATTTGTTCCACAAATGCAGATAAAAGATGCTTACATTCTCAATTTTTTTGAGAACAATTCCAGTCGCTTGCCAACATGGTGCAATGACGGGGACACTGTCAAGCTTCCTTATTGTCAGATTAAAGGCAAGTATCGTATGGAGTTACCAGGATACAATACCATGCAACCATATCCTCACATGAATGAAAGGTGCCCATCTCTTCCCACAAAGTACTCCAGAACCAAGAATTGCTAGCAGTCTTCAATTCTTTCCTCATTTTCATGGGCTTATTGCTTCACCATATTATTTCTTCCCATAGATTTTGGAATTATTTAGGACATTCCAAATCAATGATTGATGTTGTTTGTATCGACTTGAATTCCATAAAAAGGGTTCAACAGATTCACCATTGTATATGTTGTCATGACTTATATTAGACGATTCATGTAATTTGGATTATATTTCTAGCTAGATTAAAGATTATGTATATAGATGGAACTTGAATATCTGTATATTCTGTGTTCCCAGTGGTGCATCTTTATTTGTCTTTAAAAAGATTATTAGTCCATCTACATTGAATTGAAAATTATTGTACCGTGATTTGTTAAAGTAGCATTTGTTGTTTACTTCAATTCTGCAATGTACATTTATCATTATATAGTCTTACCTGCTTACCCATTTACAGAACATATACATAGGTAGGTTGTGTGTGCGAGTATTGTAAACCCGCGACACCAGGTTTGATTCCTACTCATAAGAAAAAGTTAATATTTGAATTTGCTTTACCTTTCCCTTAAAACAAGTCTTATTAGGATTTTAACCATAAATTTTATATTGAAGTTGAACACAAAATAAGCTATAATACAAATATACACCAATCAAAATAACATATAATTCTAGGAAAGATCTTATTAGGGAGACCAACAGTTGTTGAATGAAATCTAAGATAGTTTCCTTGGGCAAAGTTCAATCAATAGGCCTTGAGTTGGTGTTGGCATTGGATCCCTGCTGAAAGAATTGTCTGAAAGTCGCTTCCAACTGAACTTGGTCACAAGGTAATGAATTGCCACAAGAGTTTCAACCTTGGCAAACTCATATCCTGGACATTTTCTTGCTCCCCCTCCGAATGGAACAAAGCAGTAGGGTGGTGTAGACGCTTGATTTTCAAATCTACTTGGATCGAACTTTGACGGTTCTGGGAAAATGTTGTTGTCCATGTGAGTCATTGCTGTAACCCAAAAGATCTATAAATAACAAAAGTTTTCTGTTAGTAAGATTTGCATGGTGAGAAGTTCATCAATGATAGACACCAAAGTTTGATTTACCTGCCATCCTTTAGGTATAATGTATCCACCATATTCAACATCTGTTGCTGCTTTTCGGAAGCCACCAAAGACCGGAGGAAACATTCTAAGAGTTTCCATTGCTACTCTCCAAGTGTACTTCATCTTTGAAATGTCTTCCCATGTTAGCAGCTCTCCCGAGAGCTTGCCTTTCGCTATTTCTTCCTGTTCTGCAAGTGCAACCATATATAATCAAATATATAGATTTCTTTGCCTTAACTTTTAAACCAAACAAAAAAAGAATCACCGTAAATATTCTCAATTGAAAAATATTGTATGAACACCATGCTTATTAAAGATAAAAACTATATTGAAATAAAACTAGAACTTGGATCGTTGCAGCCGCTCTGGCCAATTCTCAACCAAGAGAGGTTGGAGAGAATGCAAAGATCCAACTTACGGGTTATCCTCTATGTCTGTTTGTATGTCTCTCCTTTACATCCCTCTATAGCCTCTTTATATCTATCAAGATCTCTCTCTATCATCTTTTCATTTTCTGTATATTTTCTCCTATCACCGTAATTTTTTTTCTGTAGGCTACATGACAGAAGAGGATCCAAGCTCATTTCTTCCCTCTCTCTTTCACACACACACACACACACACACACACACACACACGCAAGTCTATGCATACCTTGAAGAACAGCTGCACAAATAGCAGGTTCATTAGACAAGAGCCGGATAATGAAAGTGATTAGAACAGATGATGTGTCATATCCTGCAACCATGACAAGCATAGCGTTATGGATGATTTCCTTCTCAGTTAAAACTTGTTTTCCATCTTCAACCATGCTAAGCAAGCAGCTAATTAAGTCTTGGCGGGGATTGATTCCGTTTTTCTCTTGTTCAGCTTTCTTCTGGTGCACAATCTCCTTCAACATGTTTTGGATCCTTGCACTTGCCTTGAGGCTACGGTTGTAGCGTGTGAAGGGTGCATTAATTGGGAGAGACAACAATCCTGTCATCAATTCTTGGAAGGGATTCACGAATTGATCTCTTTGTTTTCCACTCTCAAGGCCAAACAGAAGAGAGGAAATTATGTTGAATGTGAGAGTCTTCATCAGGGGCAATACCTATCAGAAAAAATAAACAAATAATTCAAAGAAGGGTATGTTCTTTGTTGTCACAAGTTATAAATCCATGTAATCAAGTATTTGTGTTCTTTACAAAAATCATATAAATTAGTCTAATCAACCAAGTAATTCAATACCACTTCTATCCTCAAACTCAAGTAAATTAATTCATTTTCCCTCAATAAAATCTATGTTAGCAATTTGATCACGTTTTATATCAAGTTCTACACACACACACACATGTCCGTGCAACATAGATTGTCACATGTTAAAACCAACATGACTTTTTATCAGTTTTTAATGTTGTTATGATTTGTAACAACATACCTTGACCTGCTGTTTCTCATCCCAATGCATCTGAATGTGCCTCCTAACCTCTTCATCAACTTTACCGACATATTGTTTCAAAGATTCTGGCTTCAAGAATGAGACAAGTGCACTTCTCACTCTGCTATGATCTTTGCCACTCAGTTCAATCAAGTTCCTGTCACCCATTATCATCTTAATAGACTGTGTTTGCATGTTAACAATACTATCACCGCCATTAGCAAAAATAAACTTATTTGCAGCCTGTCCGTGAATCAAAACAGTTGGTGTTCCAAATAGGCTTAGCTTTGAAATAGGACCATACTTATTGATTCTGTCTTCAACCCATTTTTCTGCTGTGTTGGCGCGCCTAGCTCGAAGAAGGGCAAGGGTTTGACCAATAATGGGAATTCCAAGTGAACCTGGAGGAACCCTTTTGGATTGTTTGGTTCTTCTTAGCAAAAATAGAATTGGAATCAGTAAAAGGAGAGCAACAAGGAGAATACTAGTCATGTTTCAAGACTTAGTTTTTCAGGTTCCTGCAATATCCTGATATGAGAATGTTTTATATTGATGCTTTTATAGGAGGATTTGACATTTTCTATGATACCTTATCGGAGTTTTCAAATGAAAACAAGCCGTCTGTTTATATTATTAAAACTTTTCTAATCTAACATCTATCTATTTAATTATATTAAAACCAGTGGCCTGATTAGGAGCTGTCACCTCATTTTGTCAATGGTCATTTTTTATTTTAAGAATCTTATTTTGAGTTTCATATACTTGTATCAAGGAGTCTCCAAAATACTATGTCATAGTTACACAACAACTCATACCCATTTTGCTCCAATAATAAAAAAATATGCAACTCTTACCCATGCTGCAACCTTTACTTGTCTCTTGCTTCAGTATGTGTGTGTATCATTATGACTCTAAACATTTTTGGATTTTGACAATAAGTTGAACCGATACCTTCAACTTTCTAATATAAATCATAAGATGCTTGTGACGTGATCTACTGATAGATTAGCAATCTATCAGTACTTGGAAGTCTCATAATATGATATACTATTTTGTGCTCTTTGATATAGTTCATGTACCTTCTTTGTGATAGTCTTGAACATCCACATTAAATTATGTAAATCATATATCATTTTTGTGTTTCTACTTTCTGCAGGGACTTGACTTTCTCGAAGTTTTAGCAGAAGTTGAATGGTGTGAATCATCTTTTGATGTATTATTGACAATTCTAGAACAGGATAACTGCACCTACAGTGATGGGAAATCAACTTCTTGTGATGTGCAAGGAGGCAGAATTCTTTTATCCAATTGCCGAACATCCAAGTGACAGATTTTACGGTGACAGTGAGTTTGTCCGAGAGACTGGTTTCTTTGTTTTGAATTGCAATATTTTTTGTAATTTTAAAATTTTACTGCACAAAATTTCATAGGAACCATTGAACGTAAAAAAAAAAATTATCTTGGTTGTACAACTTCATAAGTTAATTAACGGTTTTCTTATACATATATTGACTAGGTGCTTATGGGCTTGTTACATTCTCAATTTGTTTGAGAACAATTCAAACCACTTTCCAATATGGCGCAATGATGGGGACACGGCGAAGCTTCCTTATCATCAGATTAAAGGCGAGTATCGAATTAAGTTATCTGGATACAAATACCATGCACCCGTATCCTCATATGAACGAAAGGTGCCCATCTCTTCCCACAAACCAAGAGTTTCTAGCAATTTTCAAATCTTTCCTCCTATCTATGGGTTGATTGCTTCACCATATTATTTCTTGCTATATATTTTGTGCTTATTTAGGAGATTCCAAATGAATAACTGATATTGTTACTTGTTTGTATCCATTTGATTTCATTCAAAAAGTACAACAGATTCACCATTGTATATGTTCTCTCAACTTGGATGATTCATGTAATTTGGATTAAATTTCTAGCTAGGTTGAAAATTATGTAGATAGATGGAACTCAAATATCTGTATAGCATGCAATATAACATATATTCATGTTTGAATTTGCTTTATTTTTCCATTAAAACAAGTTCTAATAAGTAGACCTTGACTTGGTAATTGGTATTGGCATTGGATCCCTGCTGAAAGAATTGTCAGAAAGTAGCTTCCAACTAAACTTGGTCACAAGGTAATGAATTGCCACAAGTGTTTCAGCCCTGTCAAATTCATATCCTGGACATATTCTTGCTCCCCCTCCAAATAGAACAAAGCAATATGGTGGGGTAGACGCTTGGTTTTCAAATCTACTTGGAACAAATCATGTTATTGATTAGTGAAGATTTGTTGGCCATTAAAACCACAACAAATTTGCACAGATTTGATTGACATTTAAACCAAAATATTTTCCGAAATGGACGTGGGCGAAAAATATTTTCCGAACACATTCGAAACTTGATTTTTGAAAAAACAGTATAAATTTGTTGTTTCAGGCCAATTCATAAAATATTTTCTGAATTTTAACGAACAAAAAATATTTCCCGAACAATTTTGAGACATTATTTTTTTTGAAACTAAGGACAATTTTGAGATTTTGGGATCTCCAGGGTAAAGAGCAATTTCCTCAACAAAATGGACGGTGAATGAGATTCAAACCCATAAAAGTGTGCGGCCCAAGACACATTGACACTTTTTTTTTGAATAACTTAAACTAACCCACTTAAATTAGCATCAGAGAAAATCAAACCGTTAAAAGACACATGCGGACAGTTCTAAAGTAACATATCACTCTAAATTTGATGAAAGAATTAGAGAAAAAATAAATTAAAATATTGCGGTATTTTAATTTTTCTCTTGTCCATTTCTCTCATAGCAAACACAGTATAAAAGAACAACAGGTAGCACAGCACTATAGGAAAGAAGAAAAAAAAAAGAATGGTAGAATTTGAGGAGCTGCCGGAAGGATGCATTTCCGACATACTCTCCCGTACGACTCCAGTTGACGCCGGCAGACTCTCCTTAGTTTCCAAAACTTTCCGATCAGCCGCCGATTCCGACGCTGTCTGGAACCAATTTCTCCCTTCCGATACCAATTTAATCATCTCACAGTCTCCTTCACTTGCCAACATTCCTACCAAAAAGTCTCTCTATCTCGCTCTCTCTCATCGCCCTATCATCATCGACCATGGTAAAAAGGTACTGTTAGTTTTAACTCTTCTCTGACTCAATATTAATTAGGGTTTATCATCATAATAACAATTGGATTTGATATGTTGAAAATTGAAATGCAGAGTTTTCAATTGGACAGAAAGAGTGGAAAAAAGTGTTACATGCTTGCTGCTAGATCTCTCTCCATTATTTGGGGCGATGATCGCCGCTATTGGAACTGGATTGTTATGCCTCAATCCAGGTTAGCTCAAAAGTAGAATTGATTCTGCCTCCATAATTGATTCTTCTTGAAGCTTCTGATTCTAGAATTGATTTTTACACTCAAATATTTTGTTCAACTCACTTTTGCAAAAATATATCCGAACATAAATCACTTTATCTTCAAATCAGTTCTTATAAGAATCACTTTCAACCTTTTTCTCTGTATTCTTATCTTTGCAACTTTTTGTACAAATTTTGGACAGGTTCCCTGAAGTTGCTAAGCTTTGTTTTGTGTGGTGGCTTGAAATTCGTGGGATGATTAACTCTTTTTCCTTGTCCCCAAATACTCGGTATGTGGCTTATCTTGTGTTCAAGATGATTGAGGCCTATGGATTTGAGAGCGAACGTGTGGAAATATCAGTTGGTATCGAAGGTGGCGAAAGCAACACTAAATATGTCTGTTTGTATCCAAATGAAGAACGTAGGGTGCACATGCACGACGAAGTAGTAAGACGGCACAATCGTGGGACGAGGCTGCACGACAATGTAGTAGGATTGCAACGTCCTAGTGTGAGAAGCGATGGGTGGTTGGAGATTGAGATGGGAGAATTCTTAAATTCAAGCCTCGAAGATGAAGTTCAAATGAGTGTTACTGAGATAAAGAGTGGTCGGGTGAAGGGAAATTTTTATCTTGAAGGAATAGAATTTAGGCCTAAGGAATACAATTAAGCAATATTCACTAAAGTATGCAATGCAAGGTTGTGTCTTGGATGGCAGAATAATGCATGAAGATTTGAAGTCTCAAAGTTTCAACATACTATGTGACATATATGCTTGTTCAAAATTGTCTCTAAAAGTTTATGAATAAGTTATATTGCGTATTATAATTATATAAGGGTTAATTCATTTTTTGGTCTATATAAACTAAATATATGCATGTCAGCAATTTGATCATGTTTATATGTGGTTATAATTTGTAACAACATACCTTGAGCTGCTGTTTCCCTTCCCAATGCATATGAATGTGTTCATCAATTTTACCAACATATTGCTTCAAAGATTCTGGCTTAAAGAATGAAACAAGTGCCCCCTCTAACTCTGCTATGATCTTTGCCACTCAGTTCAAGCAAGTTCCTGTCACCTAATATCATCTTTAATGGACTGTGTTTGCTGATTAACAATAGTGTCACCGGCGTTGGCGAATATAAACTTATTTGCAGTCTGTCCATGAATTAAAACAGTTGGTTTTCCAAATAGGCTTAACTTTGAAATAGGACCATACTTGTTGATTCTGCCTTCAATCCATTTTTCTGCTTGTTGGCGCGCATAGCTCTAAGAAAGCTAAGACTTTGACCAATAATGGGAATTCCAAGTGAACCAGGAGGAACCCTTTTGGATGATTTGGTTCTTCTTAGCAGAAAGAGAATAGGGATCAGTAAGAGTAGAGCAACAAGTAGAATATTAGTCATGGTTCAAGACTTTGTTTATAATGGGAATTCCAAGTGAACCAGGAGGAACCCTTTTATATTAATGCTTTTATAATAAGATTTGACATTTGCTTTGATTTCATGATTGGAGTTTTCAAATGAAAACAAGACGTCTGTCTACATTTTTAAAACTTTTCTGATGTAACAACACCTATCTATTTAACTTCATTAAAACAATGCTTCAAAAAAAAATTCATTAAAACAAGTGTCATTTTATGTGTCATCATATTTATAAAAGTCTATTCCATATATAATTTCTTATCTTGGGATTATGTAGGACATTCCAAATGAATAATTGATGTTGTTTGTATCCATTTGATTTCATAAAAAAAGTACAACAGATTCACCATTGTATATGTTCTCACAATCACCACGTATACAACGATTCATGTAATTTGGATTACATTTCTAGCTAAATTAAAGATTATGTAAATAGATTGAATTTGAATATATGTATATCATACAATATTTTATGTTCCTAGTGGCACATCTTTATTTGTCTTTGAAAAATTAGCCCATCAACAATGAATTGAAAATTATTGTACCGTGAGTTGTTAAAGTTACACATTTGTTATTTACTCCAATTCAGCAGTCTACATTACTTATTATAGTATTACTTACCTACCCAGTTATAGAGCATAAACATTAATGGGGTGTGTGACTATTATAAGTCTTAGACTACTGAGTTTCCTACTGATAAAAAAAGTTCATATTTGAATTTGCTTTATTTTTCCCTTACAACAAGTTCTCCTAATACAGATATAAGCTAATACAGATATTCACTAATCTTCATAACATGTTGTTCTAGTAAGAATCTTATTAGGGGACCAACAGTTGTAGAATGATAGCTAAGATAGTTTCCTTGGGCAAAGTTCAATCAGTAGGTCTTGATTTGGTGTTGGCATTGGATCCCTGCTGAAAGAATTGTCTGAAAGTCGCTTCCAACTGAACTTGGTCACAAGGTAATGAATTGCCACAAGAATTTCAACTCTGGCAAACTCATATCCCGGACATATTCTTGCTCCCCCTCCAAATGGAACAAAGCAATAGGGTGGTGTGGATGCTTGGTTTTCAAATCTACTTGGATCAAACTTTGACGGTTCTGGGAAAATATTGTTGTCCATGTGAGTCATTGATGTAACCCAAAAGATCTATAAAAACCAAAGTTTTGTGTTAATTAGATTGCATGTTGAGAAGTTCGTCAATGAGAGAAACCATAATTTTATTTACCTGCCATCCTTTAGGTATAATGTATCCATCATATTCAATATCTGTTGCTGCTTTTCTGAATCCGCCAAAGATTGGAGGAAACATTCTAAGAGTTTCCATTGCTACTCTCCAAGTGTACTTCATTTTTGAAAGGTCTTCCCATGTTAGAGCCTCTCCAACGACCTTGCCTTTTGTTATTTCTTCCTGTTCTGCAAGTGTAACGATATAAATCAACTATATTGATTTATTTGCCTTAACTTTTAAGTAAAAAATGAAAAAGAAATCACTATAAGTCTAAAAGTATTCTCAATCGAAAACTTCTTGTATGAACACAATGCTTATTAAGGACAACCAATCTAAAGATAAAGATTATATTAAAATAAAAGTAGATCTTGGATCATTGCAGCCTCTCTGGTCAATTCTAAACCAAGAGAGGCTGGAGAGAATGCAAAGATCCGACTTACGGGTTATCCTCTATGTCTGTTTGTATGTCTCTCCTATATTTGGATCCTCTGCAATGCAACACACCCTCCTATACATCCTCTATAGCCTCTTTATATCTATTAAGATCTCTCTCTCTCTCTCTCTCTCTCTCTCTCTCTCTCTCTCTCTCTCTCTCTCACACACACACACACACACACACACACACACACAAGTCTACGCATACCTTGTAGGACAGCTTCACAAATAGTTGGTTCATTAGCCAAGAGCCGGATAATGAAAGTGATTACAATAGATGATGTGTCATATCCTGCAACCATGACAAGCATAGCGTTATGGATGATTTCCTTCTCAGTTAAAACTTGCTTGTCATCTTCAACAATGCTAAGCAAGAAGCTGATTAAGTCTTGGCGGGGATTGACACCATTTTTCTCGCGTGCAACTTTCTTCTGTTTCACAATCTCCTTCAACAAGTTTTGGATCCTTGCACTTTCCTTGAGGCTGCGGTAGTAGTTTGTGAAGGGTGCATTAATTGGGATTGACCACGTTCCTTTAATCATTGCTTCAAAGGGATTCATGAACTGTTCTCTTTGTTTTTCACTCTCAAGACCAAACAGCAGAGAACAAATTATGTTGAATGTGAGAGTCTTCAGTAGAGGCAATACCTATCAGAAAAAACGAAAAAACAGTGGCATAACATTCTAAACCCAATCCTATAGATTGCCACAAGTTAAAACCAACATGACTTTTTATTAGTTTTTATGTTATGCTTTGTAGCAACATACCTTGACCTGCTGTTTCCCATCCCAATGCATCTGAATGTGCCTCCTAACCTCTTCATCAATCTTACTAACAAATTGTTTCAAAGATTCTGGCTTCATGAATGAAACAAGTGCACCTCTAACTCTTCTATGATCTTTGCCATGCAGCTCAAGCAAGTTCTTGTCACCTAATATCATCTTAAGAGACTGTGTTTGCTGATTAACAATAGTGTCCCCGCCGTTGGCGAATATAAACTTATTTGCAGCCTGTCCATGAATCAAAACAGTTGGTGTTCCAAATAGGCTTAGCTTTGAAATAGGACCATACTTTTTGATTCTGTCTTCAATCCATTTTTCTGCAGTGTTGGATCGCATAGCTCGAAGGAGGCCGAGGCTCTGACCAATGATGGGAATTCCAAGTGAACCTGGAGGAACCCTTTTGGATGGTTTGTTTCTTCTTAGAAGAAATAGGATTGGGATCAGTAAGAGAAGAGCAACAATGAAAACACTAGCCATGGTTCAAGACTTTGTTTTTCAGGTTCTGGAATATACTGATATAGTGATATGAGAGTCTTTAAATTGATGCCTTTATAAGAGGATTTGATATTTTCTTTGATTCCTTCATTGGAGTTTTCAAATGAAAACAAGCTGGCATGGTGTGATTATCAAAACTTTTCATATCTACATGAATCTATTTAACTACATTAAAACCAGTTGTCAGAATAAGAGCTGTCTCCTCATTTTGTCAATTAGCACGAACTTATAGTTTATAGCTTATAAGCTCGTATGATATTAAAAGACCTATTTGATAACAATTTTTTCATCATTAACTTATAACTTAAAACTTATTTTCCAAACATTATTTCAAAATAGAATTTAAATTTATAGCTTATAATTAACTTGTATCGTTTCTTCCACTTTTACCCTTATTATTTTATCTAAAATTCAATTTAACCCTTTATCATTTAATATAATTTAAAATAAAATAAACACATGTTCCAACTTCTTAGTACCATTCCTACTTCCTATAGTACGCCATGTTCCATTATTTTTTGTTTGAAATGAACATTTTTTGTTTCTGTACTAGTTAAAGATATGGAAAATTGGGACATGATAGTGTGATACAACTTTGAAACTGAAAAGAGATTGAACTGTACATCTGTGAAATTGAAAAAATATTCAACTATACATGTGTTTATTGTTATGTTTAATTATACACTAATTAAATTTTATATATTATTATATAGTACATAAGTCATAGCTCAACTGACAAAAAATGATGAAATTGTTAGGTCGGACATCTATGATGGGGTCCGAGACCCGGCCACTCAACTTTGTGTGTGTGAGTTTTCAATGGCTTTGCCATTTTGTCTACGTACAAAAAAATATTATATAAATTATATAATAATAAAAATTTAATGAATACAAATTAATTTAATAATAATACATAAAAGATATATTAAGTTAATAATTTCTAAGTTGTTTTTTCATCAGCTATAAGCTATGAACAATCAGCTATAAGTTATAAACTATCAGCTAGCTTATCATCTATCCGTTATATTTATCAAACAGAGTCTAAGCGCATTAATAATAGCATCTCCAATGATCATGTTTTAAGTAATCCATTTTGAGTTGTTAAAGTTGCACATTTGTTGTTTACTCCAATTCTGCAATGTACATTTAGTATTATATAAATTGTATGACATATAAATTGGTAGGGTGTGTGACTATTGTAAATCTTCGAGTACCGAGTTCGATTCCTACTGATAAAAAAAGTTCATATTTGAATTTGCTTTATTTTTACCTTAAAACATGTTCTCCTAATAAGATTTTAACTATAAAGTATATACTGAAGTTGAACACAAAATAAGCTAATAGAGATATTCACTCATCTTCATAAAATAAGTTGTTGAAGGAGAGCTAAGATAGTTTCCTTGGGCAAAGTTCAATCAGTAGGCCTTGAGTTGGTGTTGGCATTGGATCCCTGCTGAAAGAATTGTCTGAAAGTAGCTTCCAACTGAACTTGGTCACAAGGTAATGAATTGCCACAAGAATTTCAACCCTGGCAAACTCATATCCTGGACATATTCTTGCTCCCCCTCCAAATGGAACAAAGCAATAGGGTGGTGTAGACGCTTGATTTTCAAATCTACTTGGATCGAACTTTGACGGTTCTGGGAAAATGTTGTTGTCCATGTGAGTCATTGATGTAACCCAAAAAATCTATAAAAAACCAAAGTTGTGTTAATTAGAGTGCATGTTGAGAAGCTCGTCAATATATGACAGAAACCAGAACTTTATTTACCTGCCATCCTTTAGGTATAATGTATCCATCATATTCAATATCTGTGGCTGCTTTTCTAAAGCCACCAAAGATGGGAGGAAACCTTCTAAGAGTTTCCATTGCTACTCTCCAAGTGTACTTCATCTTTGAAAGATCTTCCCATGTGAGAGCCTCTCCGAGGACCTTGCATTTTGCTATTTCTTCTTGTTCTGCAAGTGCAACGATATAAATCAAATATATAGATTTCTTTGCCTTAACTCTTAAACAAATAAGGAAAATTACTAAAAGTATTCTCAATCGGAAACTTCTTGTTTGAACACTATGTGATCTATATCGTTGCAAACTTCTTGTGCAATGATATAAATCAAATATATATCTTTCTCTTTTACACACACACAAGTCTATGCATACCTTTAAGGACAGCTGCACAAATAGCTGGTTCATTAGCCAAGAGCCGAATAATGAAAGTGATTACAACAGATGATGTGTCATATCCTGCAACCATGACAAGCATAGCATTATGGATGATTTCCTTCTCAGTTAAAACTTGTTTGCCATCTTCAACCATGCTAAGCAAGCAACTGATTAAGTCTTGGCGGGGATTGACGCCATTTTTCTCGTGTTCAACTTTCTTCTGGTTCACAATCTCCTTCAATAAGTTTTGGATCCTTGCGCTTGACTTGAGGCTGCGGTTATAGTTTGTGAAGGGTGCATTAATTGGGATTGACCACATTCCTTTAATCATTGCTTGGAAGGGAATCATGAACGGATCTCTTTGTTTTTCACTCTCAAGACCAAACAGCAGGGAACAAATTATGTTGAATGTGAGAGTCTTCATTAGAGGCAATACCTATCAGATAAAACAAAAAACAGTGACATAACATTTTTTTCAAACTTCATTTTTTGCATTTGCACAACTCAAAAAAGGGTATGTTATGTTCTCACAAGTTTTAAATACATGTAATCAAGAATTTATTTCGTTCATAAATCAAAAAAAATTGAGTCATTAGCCCTCAAAAAAATCTGTCAGCAATTTGATCATGTTTATATCAAATTATATTCTCTTACATACTTTAAATTAAATTTATATTAATGAATATTTACTTGGACATTTTTCAAAAATCCGCCCCTACCCGTATCCGATACTAGTATTGTACCCGTGTGAGTGCAACATAGATTGTGCATTTACTAGATAGGATCCGATCCTATAGATTGTCACAAGTTAAAACCAACATGACTTTTTATTAGCTTTTATTGTTATGATCATTTGTAACAACATACCTTGAGCTGTTGTTTCCCTTCCCAATGCATCTGAATGTGCCTATTAACTTCTTCATCGATTTTACCAACATATTGTTTCAAAGATTCTGGCTTCAAGAATGAAACAAGTGCACCTCTAACTCTGCTATGATCTTTGCCACTCAGTTCAAGCAAGTTCCTGTCACCTAATATCATCTTAATGGACTGCGTTTGCTGATTAACAATACTGTCACCGCCGTTGGCGAATATAAACTTATTTGCAGCCTGTCCATGAATCAAAACAGTTGGTGTTCCAAATAAGCTTAACTTTGTAATAGGACCATACTTGTTGATTCTATCTTCAATCCATTTTTCTGCAGTGTTGGATCGCATAGCTCGAAGAAGGCCGAGGCTTTGACCAATGATTGGAATTCCAAGTGAACCTGGAGGGACTCTTTTGGATGGTTTGGTTCTTTTTAGAAGAAATATGATTGGGATCAGTAAGAGAAGAGTAACAATGAAAACACTAGTCATGGTTCAATTACTTCAGTATACTTTGCTTTTCAGGTTCTGGAATATACTGATATATATATATATATAGTGATATGAGAGTGTTTTAAATTGATGCTTTTATAAGAGGATTTGATATTTTCTTTGATTCCTTGATTGGAGTTTTCAAATGAAAACAAGCCAGCATGGTGAACATTATTGAAACTTTTGATATCTACATCAATCTACTATTTAACTACATTAAAAACCAGTTGTCACAATAAGAGCTGTCACCTCATTTTGTCAATTAGCAAATGATAATGAGTGTACATGTTCCAATATTTTTTTGTTTGATACAACTTTGAAACTGAAAAGAAGATTGAACTGTACATCTTTGAAATTGAAAAAATATATTCAACTATACATAAAAGATATGTTAAATTAATTAATTCTAAGCTGTTTTTTTGTGACAAAACTATTCAATGATCATGTTTTAAGACATCCATTTTGAGTTTAATATATTATTTCTGTCTTCTGACTTTGGTGTGATAATCTACAAAGTGTAAGGAACTTATTCAGAGTTCTATTAATTACTCAATTTCCTTTGTTCTGAGAGATGAAAATTTGGCAGTTCATTACCTTGCAATGATGGCTCCAATATTTGCCTAAGTTTCACAAGTTTTTACTCCTTTCTTATTGTATTTACCAACTAATTCTTAATGATATAATATAAGCATTTTTCAGTAAAATAAAAATAAGTGTTACACAATCAACCAGAAGAGGCAGAAGTGATACAAACTATTAAAGAACCAGAAATGATATGAGAATACCAGGTGGGAGTTGAAGGCACAAAACAAAACAAAACAAAACAAAATGAAATGAAAGAACACTTCTATCTAAAACATTGAAGATGCACACATCAGATTCGGATTCTAATATAAATGTTGAGAGTGTAATGTATGCCAGATTCCAAATCAAAGATACAATAGAAATCACACAAGGAAATGAAAATTTGCAGAGTAATCATGCAATAGGTCATAATACATTACATTTGGAATTTTCATCGAATTTGTGAATCATATAACAAGTAAGCATCTATTTTGCATTTAGGATGACCCGAATGCTTCATTAAGAATGACGAAAGGACTAACAAAAGAAGCTGCTAAAAGAACAATGTAGGAATGCTCAATTCTTCTACATACACAACAACAACAACTATCTGTTCCAAACTCTGAAATCACTAAGTACAATGATGTATCTCAACCATCTAAGTCATGTAGGTCACTCAACATATATGTATTATAGTATATATGATGCATCACTTTATCATCATTCATCAGTCAGCCTTAGCAGGTATATGATTGCCACCGGTTGCTAGTTTGTAGAGATAAAACAGAGTCATGAGACCACTGCACAAAAAAGGAAATGTATTTAACTCCAGATACAAAAACACACATTGCTCTTTTTAGGGAATGCAATCGCTGCACATTAAGAATAACTTGCATATAAATGTCTACAAAATACAAATGCATATATATTACGTCAAGAGCTATTAAGACTAGCAACCAACAAAATCTGTTTGGTACAACGGTGTTTGAGTCCTGAAATCCTATTTGGAAAATAATATATAGATCTTCATGTCCCCAACAAGATGCAAAATAAATTTGTAAAGAACTTGCACTAAACAAGGTCAGGATTCTTAGATTTTGGACTGGATTATAAAGTAATGATTGTTCAGATTTTGTAACCTCTATTTAGGACTATTGAGTTGAGTGCATTAAAAGTTCAGGTGACCCATCAACACATGAAGAATATTAGATTTTGAAACTAATTTAACCATAAACCAGCTTGCAAGGCACCATAGTTGCCCAACTTTATAGATTCTATTCAAGTCATCATATATCTAACCAACGTCCAGCTTGAGTTTTTCTCCGATACAGGTGATAGAAAACTAAAATTACTGTTTATTTTGAAAATAAATGGAATGGTGAAATGAAGCCTTCCTTAGTTAGAAAAAAGTGTAAAGAGTAATTTTACATTCACAAATGCATTAATCTTCATAAAAGACAAGTTCATAGATTTATTATTATAACCTACAAGCCAACAACTAAACCAATAATAATTAAATCTTATACAGTAGTAACTTAAAATTTATCAATTCCTAAAAATAAAACTATGTAATATACTAATATGTATAATCGATCCCTTTAATTACCTGAGTCCTGCAATAACACCAGCAGGCATAACCTTGGATGTTTGCAAGTAACGCTGTCCCATAATCCAAGTTAGTACACCTGCACAAACTGTTTTACAAAACACAATTTAATTAGTACTACTACTTTGGAAAAAAATGGACAATCTAAAAATGCAATGAAACATATCTTTAATTTTAATGCATCAATTAAAAGGTTAAAATCAAAATCTCAAACACAGTCTACATGTAAAATACTCCAATAAATAAAACCCACAGTGTATGACTCAGAAAAATATAAAAAGAGTTTAAATACGACTTTAGTAGTTCCTCCATCATAATGTTTTTTCTGTTTTAGTCCCTTGAAGATTTTGTTTGGATTCAGTTCTGCAAATACAAAAATTGTTGCTTTTATTCTCTAACCTCAGCTTATTAGGCCACGCAGCGCCCATTGCGTGATTATATTGGGCGATGTTCAACGGTAAAAAATAGCTTCTCTTTATAAATTATTATGGGTTGAATCCAACAAAAGACTTACATGAACTAAAACAACCACAAAATTAGTCTACAACTCTATAAGACACTTTAAAATAGATCCCCGACTTTACAAATATCTCAAAAAGGTCCCCGACTCTATCAAACTGGCAAATTAGTCTCTATATTTAATCACTTACTACTAGTTACTATCAATTAAGTCCCTATATTCTACAACTTTGATCCTTAAGAAGATAATTGTTTTGGTCAAAAAAAAAAAAGATAATTGTTTTTATTTTAAATTTTCCATGGGTTGAATCCAAACAAAAGACTTGCATGAACTAAAACAACAACCAAATTAGTCTAGGACTCTATAAGACACTTTCAAATAAGTCTCTGACTTTATGAATATTTCAAAAAGGTCCCCAACCCTATTAAACTGTCAAATTAGTCTTTACATTTAATCACTTATAATCAATCAATTCCTTATATTTTACGACTTAGTATCAATCTGATCATTAAGTTTATCTACTTATTCTCAAAGTCAGAAACTTTTTTGAAATATTCATAAAGTCAACGACTTAATTTGAGAGTGTTTTACAAATTCTTTGGTAGTTTACTCAAAAATGTTATAATTATTACATACTAAAATCATATTTAAACCAATAAAAAATTTAGAGTTTTATTGTTATGCACTGACAGTGTAAAATCACGATCTATATCATATCATATCATATTAATAACAAATTCCAGATTCAGAATCAAGCACAAAAACAACATCAATCATCAATTCATCATGAATCAAACAATAATATAATAATAATGAAATGAAATGAAAGGAAATTGAAAATTGAAAGAAGAAGAAGAAGGTTCATACGGATCTCGATAGAGAGAGCAAGGTAAGAATTCTTTCGTGTTTTGAAGGCAGTGAGACTGAGATAACCGGCGAGGATGAGAAACAAACCGGTACCGACGCCACCGGCGAGAGAAGCGGTGCTTCCTTTTTGTATGTAACCGAATAGTCCACCACCGACCAGTATTAACCCGTAAGGAATTGTTAAACAGAAATCGTGCATTTTCTCTTTCTTTTTTGTTTTTTTTTTCTCTTCAAATGAAAATGAGGTTTGATTTTCCGGGAAAATTTGGATGAATGAATGAATTTAGAGAAGAAAGAAAGTTTCAAAGTTTAGTTGTTAAAGATGCGCGTGGAATGCACAAGTCAACTTTATTCGTTTTTGTTTTGCACATGATGGAAGAATATTGTGTAATTACGAGTTTATCCTTAGTCAACATTCTATGCATTTAGTGTTTATTTAGATTCATTTTTGACAAAATTTTATCTAGATTCATGAAACTTTTTTTTTGTTGACTAAATCTAGATTCATGAAACATAAATTCATATTAGTAAGCAAGAAATTTAATCAAATGTTCTTGGTCAGATTTATTATAGTGAGTTGAAATATACTATTAATAACGTTTTAATCCGTCGTTATTTTATACAAGATTTTTTTTTATGATAATTTATGAGAGACCATGCTTATTCTCTCGTACGTAAATTACACATGAAATAGTCAAAAATTGTTAGATCAAAGGTAATTATTGGGATTAAAACCACATATCCTTCACTTTATATGTGTGTGAATTTAAAATAGTTATTATCATTTCGATTTTTGTCTATAAAAAAAGAAGATATAGATGGGTTAACAAATTAATTTGTTACAAATTTCTGGTGTTCAAAACTTCACTCATACATCCTTTCTGCCTGCTTCAACATGAGTGAATTTGAATTCCTTTTTTCACATCAAATTTTTTCCTTTTATTGATTCACTACTAGTGCTGGTATTGATGTTTATTTGGAGTGTTACATTGCTCAGATTTTTGAGGTGTTGAATGAACAAGTATATCACAATATTTATATTTATTTACAATTTAGTGTAATAATTCTATTGAAACATTTTTTTGTCACAAATTTTTGTAAATACACATAAACTTCTTTACATATACATTAAAAAACATCAATATTCATTAATGAGCTTCTTATTGAATATGCATATACATTACAACATCAACATTCATTAATGAAAATATATTTTCTGTGGTACAGTTGTAACTTGTAACTGAAGCTTCTAATCCATATCCATGCTTTGTATGTACAAACGAGTTTTAATATTGTTGGCCTTCTCCAATATCATTTGGATAAAATCATATTCATACCTGCAAAAATAAATACAAGGCCTTTCAATTCATTTTTGCAAATACTATTCATTTTCTTTCTATTTGTTATGATAAACAGATAAAGTAAGTTACACTGGCATAAGTCTTAGATCAACCCACAAATGTTGATGTTGTTAGGCTAGACGACTTCATCCAGGTCCGAACTCCGGATCTCGCAGTTGTGTGTATGTGTGTGTGTGTTTCATTATGGAACTTAACTAAAAACATTTTGATGCATAGATAGAATAGAACGTACCCTGACGTGTAGCATAATCCGGACAAGTTGGCAACTTGAAACAAAGCAGACCTCCATTTTTGAATTTTCTCATAATCATTTCCAAACTTATTTTCATGCTCAGTCATTGCTTTGCCAAAACTATTTTTCTGATTCCTTACATCTGATGGATCTACTTTGTAAAAGATTGGCCAAACTAGTTGATTCTTCGTTCTCATACACTCGAGAATCTTAACAAGTTCATCGAGACACCATGGCGAATATGCAAAGTTTTCAGATAAAACAATAATCGAAAGCCTTGATGCTTCAATTGCATTGAGAAGTGACAGTGAAATTTGGTCACCGCCCTCTAATCCTCCTTCATCCATGAAGGTTTTGAATCCGACCTGACACAAAGCCCGATAGAGAGAACCTGTAAAAGAGTAACGAGTATCGTCTCCTCTAAAGCTGAGAAAAATATGGTAGCGAGCCATTGAATGTCTTAAACTGTTTAATGATTCTTTCCACTCCTCAATAGGTTTACATTTTAAGGAAGATCCCACTTCTTTAATTGTACCAGGTAACCCTTCACATTCATAAGCTACTTCATGTGCTACACTTAATATGTCGGATGATGATTCATCGTCTATGCCCGAATGTTTTTTGAGCAAAGTCCAAGCTTCGCCTTTCGATAAGGGACCTAGTGGAATCTCTCTTTGACAATCCATCAAGGCACATTCTCTTTGGCGACGTGTGGTTAGAAGCACCTTGCATTTATTACTGTTACAAGGAATACCTATATCTTCTAGCTCAAGTTTTGTCCGAACATCATTCAAGATCACAAGAATTCGATCCCTACTTTGTAATGGCGAAGATATTGTCCTTGCCCTTCCAGCTTCAGTATTTCTGTCGAATTTCAGGTTGAGCGATTCAGCAATTTTGTCTTGAATAGATTTGACATTTGAATTTAAAGATGCACCGGCTAATAGAACTACATCGAAAATCTTTAAATACTTGGCCTTTTCACCGACTGCTTTCACCAATTTTGTTTTACCAGAGCCCTTCTTCCCGTATAATCCAATTATATAACAATTGCCATCTTGCAGTGCCTCCAAAAGTTGATCCGAAGCTACTTTAGTCGACTCAAAGCATACAAAATTTCCGAAAGAAAAATACTCTAAACTAGGAATTGGGCTAGAAAATGACTCAAACTCACAATTGGTATTTAGGGTCTTTATTTTCTTTAGCATTTCATTGTAAAACTTATATCTCCTCTCACTATCAATAGAAGTACACAAGATTTCTAAAATTTCCATTTCTATTTCCATCTTCTCTTCCTCTTCCATGACTTTATCCACATCATTTATCCATTCCATAACAACATCATTGATTTTTTCTGTTTTGTTTTTTTCTTCAACTTTTTTCAGCACTAACTCATGATTTGAAATCAACTTCTCTTTTTCTTTGATCACATTTTCAATGATTTTTCCAACTTGAAACAAATATATTCCTTCGCGTATAAATGTCCCCGATAAGGCAGTCAGAGACGAGACAGAGCTTTGGTTTGCCATTTAGACAAAGTAACTGGAAAATAATTAATTTAGCACTTAATCCAATTCACAGTTTAATGGCCTATTTTTATGCAGCAGATGGAAACATAATAAATTTACATAAAATTTGAATGTAAACACACCTTAGTACAGTTACAATGTTTGTTATAATTTCTTCTATATGATCTTATCAGAAATGGAACAAACAGAAAATATATATAACACCCGAAATAATCATAACAGTGCAAGAATATACAAATGATGGTTTGTGATTGGTTGACAGTGTAAAAAGTTTTATACCGATAGTTCGTCAAAATTAATCTCAAATTTTAAACACACTCATTACCACCACCACTGATCTTTCTTGGACATTATGTTAAGATATATGTATGTGAATGAATAAATTACAGAATTAAGAAAAAAGGAAGATACCATATGAAATCATAAAAGATATGCAAAGATAAGTGAATGAAATTTGAACTCACTCAAAGATGCTGCAGAGGCTCAAAGGGTGGAAATCAGAATGTCAACTATATCAATGTGATTGATTTTGCTTGGTAATGTTAAACTTGTTAAGGAAACGCGTTTTGGCTATCTATTATAATAGTTATTAATAATGAAGTGATTATTTCATAGGAAGCATCATTTGTAAGCAACAAAGAAATTGCCTTCAAATTCAGACTCATCAAAATTAAAAAATTAAGGATCAGTTGATCAATTATTTTGTACTATCACATTACATAAATTAGCATAATATTTATCATTTAGAATCATATAACATCGTAAATTATTCCTCAGTTTCTAATCATATACACATCGTAAATTATTTCTTAACATTGATTTCCATATTATTTAGTTATATATATTGTTTCTTGATTTACCTGTATATTTACGAATAGATAGAAGTCTTTCATCTAAATAAATTGCGGTTAGTGTTCAGTCTTTAGTATTAAGTTAATATAAAATTATTTTCAGTTTTTTTATACAGAAATAAAAAGATATTAATTTATTCAAATAGATGGAGTAGATTAGATACTAATACAAACTCAACACCGCTAAAAACTAAAGAGGATGAATCTGCGAACAAACTCACATCATAACATATATGTAGGGGTGTGAATGGTTTTAAAAGCACACCACACCAAACCATATTTATGGTTTTGGTTCTAAACCAAAACTACTTTAATAAAAAATTAGTTTTTTACAAAACTAATTTGGTTATAGTTCATCCGGTTCAAAACTAATTCATAACCATGTTTTTTACAATATTCAAACTATTGTTTTTTATTAATTGATTAAAAAAAACATATTTTTTAATTATTGAAAAAAACCGTAATTTTTCTTTAATTTTATGAAATAGATGTGTATATATCAATTTAAAAAAAAAAATTTAAGCCCAAACCTACTTGTAAGCCCAAATAATAAGATTTTTTTAAGTCTAATTTTGTTTTTTTTAAATAAAAACATTAAAATCAGATTTTTTATTATTTAAAAATAATTAGTTTTATTAAATAAAATCATATTTAAAAAATCAAATAAATAATAAAAAAATTAGAGGTGGTTGGGGGCGGTCGGCCGCCGAGCACCACCGTCGGTCGGCGCGATACGCCGCGAGTCACCAGAAAATTTCCGTCCGCGCCCAACCTCACCGGTGTTCCGACGTACCAGCCGCCGGTGGTCCGACATTGACCATCGGTCCTCCACCACCAATTTATATTATTTATTTATTAAATAAATATTTTAGTAATTGTATTTGGGCTTTAGCTTATTATTGGGCTTTAACTTGAAACCAATTACAAACCAAAATTTTAAAATGGTTATGGTTTATATTTGGTTTTTTTTTTTATTTGAATTGGGTGTGGTTTTTTTTAAAATAGTTTATACAAATAAATTTGGATAAGGTTTGGTTAGTGGTGTGATTAGAGGTAACTTAATTTTTTGCACACTTTTACATATATGTTAATAGCATAAAACGACATATGTTTACATACAAATAATGTGATAAACATAAAGTAACCGGAACACCTATGCTTCAGATCTGTATCGTTGAAGAACTTGATTATTGGTTAAATTTGTAACCGATCAACGTTGATCTTTCTATTCGAACCAAATAAACACCGCAAAAGACGAGAAGACAAAACACCGCACAAGACAGAAAAATCAAGAAACGTAGCACTAAGACGATGAAAATAAATAAAAAAAACCCAAAAAAAAACTAATCAATGACACATGGGTGATTATGAATCATTTAGAATCATATAACATTGTAAATTATTCCTCAGTTTCTAATCATATACACATCGTAAATTATTTCTTAACATTGATTTCCATACTATTTAGTTATATCATGATTTGTTTCTTGATTTACCTATATATTTATGAATAGACAGAAAGTTTTTCATCTAAATAAATTGCGGTTAGTGTTCAGTCTTTAGTATTAAATTATATCGAATTATTTTCAGTTATATTACACCATTGTCATATTATTCAAAGTCCTTATAATTTATCCTGTATAAAACAAGATAAACATTTATAAATATTTTATTATTTGCCTATATTTTATTATTTAGTAATAAAATTTATTTATTTAGTAATATATATATATATATATATATATATATATATATATATATATATATATATATATATATATATATCATGCCATTGTCCCTTATTTATAACATAAAAGTGGAGGAATCTCAACCGCCCACCTCCAATATTGATATGGGTCTATGGGCACAAATATCATCTATACTATATTAGTAGTAATAATAATCTCAAATGGCCACAACTATCCGATGTAGATGACACGTTTATGGATTCCACAAATACCCTCTAAACTAAAATCTCTTACCATCCTAACATAGCCTTTTTCACCCCATTTTACACCCTTAGAATTTCTCAATGTCCTTTAGTCAAAAAAAAAGAAAAGAATTTCTCAATATCCAAAATAGTTCTCCTTCATCTGTTCGACTAAATCCCACTAATAATAATGCATGCCCATTGTCACCACAAGGTCCTTGGAAAACCCCTCCCTGGTAGTTGTCAAATTCTGGACCAGTAAAAATTGTAACACCCATTGGTTGGCGTGTTACAGCCACACGTATATAATGTTCATAGGATTCTAGAACAACATAGCCATCTAACGCTACTGAATCAACGTCATCGGAGATTTTACAGGTTGTTGCATTCCTCTATAAGGATAAACATCTTCTGGTAGAATACCATAGTTCTTATTTGATGTTTCATATGATGCATATATAAATGCCCTTTGAACATCACCACCATAACACCCATGGTTTGACCCGTCACAGTCAATCAGATTATGTGGATAATTCCTTCAGCTCACAATATCTGTTAAATATAAAATCAACACTTTCAAGCAGCAACAACTGCCATTGCCAAGCAACAATATGATTAAAATTAAAATATATGATTAAAAATATGATTCAAACCCACCCGAACTTGTCTCATTTCTCGAATCTTCGCCACTCCAATCCCTAAATTCGTCAATGTAACAATTCTTCAACACGTACACTCTTGAGTGTAATCACCCTCTTAATTCTAATATAATTATTATTATTTTGACAACATTATTATTATTATATTTGAACAAATTTAAAAACAAATATCACACACGCACATGTGCACGCTCACACACATTTATTCATGATAATTACATATGAATTGATAATTGGACTACAAGTTGCCGCTAAATTTTTTATGTTGAAAAAAATTAATCTCTAAAAAGTACATTCATAAATTTAAAAGATACAACCATTACTATGCATAAATCTTTTTTAAAAAATATTATTAAAATACTTGCAAAAATTTCACATGATAATAAAAAAATAGAGGAAACTACACTGACCTCCCATAAGGTTTATTAAAATATCAATGACACCCCCTCTATTTTTAAAACATGCATTGACCTCTCCTAAATTTTCATCAAATAGACAAATACCCCCTTCTTCACACTAACACCGTTTATTTCCTGTATTTTACTTGTTCATATTAGTAAATTCCAATTTGATGATGGTTGACCCTTCCAAACATGGTTTTTGTACACATTACAGTATATGAATATAATAATTATCCATGTCATGTATTTGATATGAAATCACATGACAAATTGACAGTAAAATCAACCAATTCTCATTTTAGAGATAGATAACTACAAGTGACAACAACTAGCATAAACCAACAAAATTTAAGCAACTAATGACAACAACAAAAAGCACCAAATGTATATAGAAATACAGGATCTCTCACAAATTACGAGTATCTGAATAAATCAGCGTGTACATCGCTGGTAAAACTGTGTACAGAAATATGGACAACACAAATGATATAGACAAGATGAGGTCAGCAACAGACAACAACACCAACAGAGTATACAAATATTGCTACAAAAATGGGCGAATTGGGAAGATGATGACAGCAAGAGTATACAAATCCCTATCCGATATTCTTTAAATTCTAGACCAATGGTTGTTATAGTTCATATAGATGGCTATGTTGTTCTACATTCCTATAAATCTTCATAGAAATGTTGAACAACATCTTGAATCTTTATAGGAATGTAGAACAACATAGCCATCTATATATACTGATTGAATGTTGGGGAGTTTACAGGAGTGTTGCATTGCTTTATAAGGATAATCAACCTCTCAAAGAATACCAACCGACTTTAATGATCCATATGATGCATATATAAATATCTTTCGATTTCGAACATCACCACCTTCACACCCAAGGTACAATTCAAAAAAAAAAACTAGGATTGGGGTGAAATAGAAATTAGGATTTGGATGGTTTGGAATGCAAGTGACAATTTGGTGTTAAAAAATGAACCTATCGATTCAACTAGAGAATATAATCGTTCAAATTATCGAAATCAATTCATTTGAACAAGTATAAGAAACCTAACAATATCTTACACTAAATACGCCCTCTATAAACAAAAAATTAACATATTTTAAGAAAATAGATAAAGTACATTAAATGATAGAAAACTCTTGATAATAGATAAAGTTAATTTGCTTTTGATTAATTTTTAATAGATATTTTTTCGCCCTTTAAATTGATCAGAATCTCTTAATATCCCCTCCATATAGTACAAATCTTACCGCAAATATCTCTTAATAGTATTTTTTTCAATGTGAGGAATAATACAAGGCAAAGTACATGGTCTTAATTTTTCCCTTATCTCTTGACCTAAACCAAAAGAGTCGCCCAAATTAATTTAGTGAAACGACGTCGTAGCTTCACATTCCGTTTCCCTACAATTCTAGGGTTTTTGTTCAAGATTTCCCTCCCAAATTAACAATGGCTTTTACTCTAACTCAGACCCAATTCACATTGCGATTCAACCCTCTTTGCAGACTCAACCTTTTTCAACGAAGAACCCTAAAAACGTTAATCTCAATGTCACAAGGAAAATCCAAAAGACCAATTTGCCCTTCATGCTCAAAACCCACCCGAACTTGTCTCTGTTCTCGAATCCTCGCTACTCCAATCCCTAATTCCGTCAATGTAACCATTCTTCAACACGCTCTTGAGTGTAATCATCCTCTTAATTCTACTAGAATTGCTAAAATGGGTCTCAAGAATCTCACAATTGCCACTGTTTCTGATGTTAATTTTGAATCTCAATTCCTTATTCAGTTGTTTGATCCCAATTCAAATTCTGTTGGGAATTTGTCAAATAGTTTGTTTTCTCATGAAATTGAAGTTGCCCATGATTTGTTTTGTGATAAAAATTCAATCTTGATTGATAATGATAATGATAGTGCTGATTTGAAAAATGATGTTATTTTCAATTCTAAAGTTGAAACTGTGAATCAAGTGAATGATGAAGTTAAGAAAATTCAAATTCGTCGAAATTGCGATGATTTGACTAGAGGTTATGGAGGAACTGCTATTACTGTTGCTATTGGCAAATATGGTGCAATTACTTCATTGTCTCATATTTGGATGCAGCAATGTGAATCTAATGGGTTAAGTTTTGACAAGATTTTGTCTTGTCCTGAGGCATGTGAAGCACTCTCAAAAGGGTTTATGGTGAAGAAGTTGCAAAGGAAGCAATTGAATAGGGAAGAAAATGTGGAAGAATATGAGGAATTTGAACTTGAGGTTTGTCCTGGATCGGTACTACTTTTTCCTTCGGATAATGCTGTTAGTGTTAGTGATTTAGATGCTGTTGGTTTTGAGGTGAAGAACTTGATTGTTATTGATGGAACATGGGCTAAGGCTAAAAGGATTTATAGTGAAAATCCTTGGCTGAACATTTTGCCGCATTTGAAATTGGAAGTGAATGAGATGAGCTTATATGGTGAAGTGAGGAATCAGCCTAAAGCTGGTTATTTGTCAACCATTGAGAGCATTGTGTTTGCTTTAAAAGCAGTTGGGGAGAATCATGAGGGTTTGGATAATCTCTTGGATACTTTTGAGGCCATGGTCGGAGACCAAAGGCGATGTAAAGATGAGAGGCTGAGCAAACTGTTACCTAGTTGAGGAGTCCCTTGGTTTCTTTTGATTGAAGTTGTACAACTTGAAGAAGTTGCTTAAACTCGAAATGGAAATAATTTTGCAATGAATTATGAACCATGAAACTTCCAGGAGTTTCTGTCCTGTGTATCCTCAGCAGAAGGATTGCAAGCATCAAGCTCTAACTTTGAAGATTACAGAAATTTCCGTAGAGAGAGACATATCAAAGTGATCCAACATGTTGTTGATAATGATTTGAAGAGAAGTTGACTGTTAAAAACGATATGGAGAAACAAATTCTGAAAAAGAATAGGAAGGGAATGTTATTTTAAAAGCCGGAATTCATAACAATACACAGAAATCTGTTATTAGAACTCTGTTTTTCTTCACATTTCTATAAATTTGGTATGATTCCTTACATGTAATTGAATTCTCAAAACATGATTTCATTTGCTGATAGTACTTCAAGGCAGAATAGGCCTTTCACTTGATGCTCAATAGTCAACTTTCAGTTTTTACAGTTTTCATGTAATTGTTATGTTATCACCTTCAACCATTGTATCTTCATTCATCCTATTATAATTACCATGGATTTTCTTATTTTGGTTTTCGAGCCAAGTTTGCTATCAAACAATTACTAATAACACTAGCACGTCAACACTAATAATATTTAAAAAAAGCAAACTAATTGCATGTAATCACATGTATTGGTGTCGTGTCAGATACCGAACATGTCTTTCATTAGACGTGTTGGTGCAAACATTACAAGTTTGTGTACATAAATAAAAAATTTAAAACAGAAAAAGACTTGGCGTCAAGTCAACATCTTATTGTTTACAAAGGTTGTTTCACACCAATCAATAATATGAGCATAAAAGTATGAGCATAAAAATGACCTCCATCCTTTTTATAGGACCGTTTCAAATTTTCAACTATTTCCTTATAAAATTATTCATAATTATTATAACACTCTTTTGTTACTTACAAGTTACAATGAATTTAAAAAAAAAAACTATAATAGAAAGATATATTAATATTATTATTGTTGTTGATGTTGATATAGGGTAGGTATATGATAAACTAATGGGTTCACACCTCACTCACAGCTAGTGTAGACGGAGTCCCCAACTCCCAATTATCTAGCCTGCTGTTTCAGAACCCTAGTCATTGATTTTCTGGTTGGCAGAGACAGTCATTTCCATTTTCCATTTCTCTGCTAGATCCTTTGTTTTGTGCCTGCAGAGTACACCTTTCAAGTGAGTGAGCCTCAATTTCATTCATTTCTTTAATTCATTTGCCTTCTATATAGTTGTAGTAACATATTTTTCTTTGAATGTGATGTTAATCCTATGCAGCAAGCTTGCTTTCCTTGGTCTATTGTGTTGCACATTTTCTCTAATTTATTGCATTTCTTACTGAAATATCAGAACATACATTGTAACTGATGGCATGGTTTTGGTTGCATGTGCTTTTATATTGAAATTTATTCTATACCTTTCACACTTCTTTTTTAGCAGGAAATATTTGCCGATGAGTTTTAGATTGATTATTTTCCAGGTTACCTAATTTATCTCAATGGATAACAATATCAGTAGTACCCTCACATCTCTTGTGGTCGAAACAGCTAAGCAACTAATTTATCTATTTCGGTTTGGAAATCTCCTGAAACATATCGAGAGTGAAAGGAAGAAGTTGATTTCGAATCGAGATCTTGTGCAGGAAAAAGTTGAAGCAACTGCTAAAACTGAAAAAGTCAACAGTATTGTTTTCGAGTGGGTAAAAGAAATGGAAATACTCATAGAAGAGGAGCAGAATCTAAAAACAAGAGAAGAACTAGAGAATCCCAGTTATGATTGTTCAATAGCTATGGTATGTTGTGGCGATCATAGAACAAGAAGTAGGATGTACAATGAAATGCTAGATAAAATAAAGATACTGAATACAAAGTGTAAATTTGAGCCATTTTCAACCACAATTCCAGCTCTAGAGTACTTCTCTTCTAGAAATTTTGTGTCTTTTGAGCCTATGAAAGAAGCTTCGGATAGACTTCTAGCGGCATTACAGGATAATAGTTGTTATATGATTGGATTGTATGGGAAGAAAGGCTCTGGTAAAACAAAATTAGTGAAAGCAATTTGTGCAAAAGCCAAGTATTTAAGTATTTTTGATAAAGTTGCATTTGCTACCGTGTCCCAAAACCCAAATGCTAGAAGGATTCAGGATGAAATTGCCGACTCTTTGAACTTGAAATTTGATAGAAACACTGAATCTGGAAGAGCAAGAACAATTCATTCAGCATTACAAAGTAGGGATCAAATTCTTGTGATATTGGATGATGTTCAAGCAAAGATTGAGCTAGAGGATATAGGTATTCCTAGTGATGGTACTAATGGGTGCAAGGTGCTTCTGACCACACGGCGCCAACGAGAATGTGCCTTGATGGATTGTCAAAGAGAGATTCCACTAGGTCCCTTATCCAAAGATGAATCTTGGAATTTGCTCAAAAAACATTCAGGAATAGAAGACGAATCCTCCTCTCACTTGTTAAATGTGGCACAACAAGTTGCTTTTGAATGTGAAGGGTTACCTGGTACAATTAAAGAAGTGGGATCTTCCTTGAAAAGTAAACCTGTAGAGGAGTGGAAAGCATCATTAGACAATCTGAGACATTCAATGGCTCGATGGCAGATTTTCCTCAGTTTTAGAGGAGAAGATACTCGCTACTCTTTTACAGGTTCTCTCTACGATGCTCTTTGTCGAGGAGGATTCAAAACATTCATGGATGATGGTGGGGGATTGGATAATGGAGACCCAATTTCACCTTCTCTTATTACTGCAATCGAAACATCAAGGCTTTCGATTGTTGTTTTATCTGAAAATTATGCTAGTTCCTCTTGGTGTCTTGACGAGCTTGCTAAGATTCTTGAGTGTAATAAATTGAAGAATCAATTGGTCTGGCCTATCTTTTACAAAGTGGAACCAACAGATATCAGGCATCTGAAAAATAATTATGGCAAATCTATGACTGAACATGAACAAAAATTCGGAAGTGACTCAGAGAGACTACAGAAATGGAGGTCAGCTTTGTTAAATGTTTCTGGTTTGTCTGGACAAGCTTATAAAACTTCCGGGTGTGTATTATTCTTTCAAATACTTTTATTAACATTATTTCATAGTTATATAATCTCTAGTCCACTAGTTATAGATGTTAAGCTGGTTTGTTTCTAAACAAGAAATTTGCTTTTTTTTTCTATATTTTGTTCAAGTTGCTTCATTCTGAATTACGACTAGTACTCCATACCAAAAAAAGAATTACGACTAGTACTAGTGAAAATTTGTTGGTCATCTGAATTTCAAACTTTCTTTTAATGTAAAACAAAATGAATTGAAGTCCCTTGGGTTTACTTTTGTAGGTGCGAGTACGAATATAAATTTATCCAAAAGATCGTGGAAGATGCCGATAAGATTAAAAATCGATTGTATATACGAAGCGTAGACATGGACTAGAAGGATGCCTCTACATTTAAGAGTGCCACATTAATTAGCCATAAGATTCCTAAGGCTCATCCAATATAAGTTTGTTATTTATCTTTAGGAAAATGATAAACATTGTCATTAAGCAAACAAAAATAGTAAATAAACTCTTAAAATTTATGTATTCTACTTTTTTAAAATAATAAAATACAATTTCTAATACAAGTATTATCTTTTTTTGGTAACCTTAACTAGCGCCCCAAAGACACTAGTTAGCAAGACCCTTATCTTTATATATAACAAACTTTTAAACTCCTAAAAACGCGATCCTTATCTGATTGTTAAATATTAGCTCGTGTGTTTGTTTCTTTGATGCCTAGGTGCATGATGTCCTACATGTTGTCTGGGACATCATGAACATTTGAACATGTTTTGCACCTCATGACAAGATGTCTGGGAGATCTTGTTCCACATGGTGCACTTTGTCTTCTTAGTCTTGCACATGTTGTTTTAGCTATAAAATGCAGCCAACCTCATACAGTTATCATAAAAAACTTTATAAATCATTAAGGAGTTTGTCAGTACCAATTTTGTTCCAACACAATTACTCGATGTGGACAAGCTTATATGGAAAGAAGAGAGGGATTTACTCTGTGCGTTCCGGATATAAAAAGATAATAAGGGACAAGATTGATTGGTGTCAAGATAGTGCACACTTGAGAGCCCCGGCCCTAGGGCTGCCATGGAAAATTAAGAGTGCGTTTGTTTCAGATTTTTTTGCAAGAAAACTATTTTTTTAATTAAGAAAATCACTTTTTTTTATTTTATTTGTGTTTGTTTTAGATTTTTTAAAGATTATTTTTTTCCTTCAAAATGAATAGTTTTTTCCAAAATCTATTTTTTTAACATCACTAACCAACCATGTGTAAAGTGAAGTCAATGAAATTAAAATAAATTTTTATAATTGTAAACAAACACAATATAACTTTAAATTTTTCTTCAAAATCTCTAAAAAATCATCTTTAAACTTTTGTAGGAAAAAATGATTTCCTTTGTACCGTTATTACTTGTCCTCTATTGTTGAGTGGGCCTTCTTATATTATTTCCAGCTGGCTCTCTTCTATTGGCTCTCTTACATAATCTAATCTCACTCATATATATTGTCATTATATATCTCTTTTTACATCCTATATATCCTCTTCTCTTCTATCTATCAACTTCAACTATCAACTACTACAAAAAATGAAGTTGCTTAGTACATTAGTATTCATCATGATGATGACCATTATCTTTATGGCATGTGCTTACTCTGGTGATGACACTTGCTCTGATGATGAGTCTCCAAAACTGTCTAAACCAATATTCTCAGAAGCATACGTTGATAGAGTGTTTCATGATTGGATGTTGAAGCATGGTCGGACATATTTTAATAGCAGTGAGATGAAGAGACGTAGAGAAATATTCAAGAAGGAGTTAGAATATATCAAAATGTGGAACGATGATGGTAATTCATTTTTTTACTTTTTTTCTTCTTCTTCTTCTTCTTCTTCTTCTTCTTCTTCTTCTTCTTCTTGTTTTCCCAATTTAATTAATGGTACGTTGATAAGAAGATGATGATTGATGAGTTATATTTTATTTCTTTCTCTCTGAAATTGAAATTTCACATCACAGATACAAGGGGTTCCCAGATTGGCCTGAATCAATTTTCTGATTATGATTATACTACGGGAGAAGGTGGTGGTTCATGTGCCGATGATTTTGAGTACCGAAAAATCTAGATCTTCTATGTTGAAGCCCATTTCCTTGAATAATAATGTAACTCATAATTATTGCTCATATATATATGTATTCTTTTTATTTCTGCTTTGCTTCTTCTTTTTTGTTTGTATTTTTATTCTGCTCTATCCAAATTCTAAAACTTTGTTTTCTTAATTAAATAACTCAACACAAAATCCTGGTGGTGGGAGTAATTTATATTTCCGATATATACAAAAAAAGCACATGAAGAAACGATCAAACTAAGAATGAGCATCATCCTTTTTGACAGTTAATGTTTACTATATGAATACATTATGTATGAATAGCATATACAGATTATGCCACGTGTAATAAAATTTTGTAATCCCCAAGACTTCCAGCATTTGCATCTTTTGAAAATATGCATTTGATAATTGTAAAGAAGATTCATCAGTGGAATGAAGAAGAAGCGTCTTGATTTTTGGATACTGCAATTGATCAATAGGAGGAAGATTCTCTATGCCCCATAACGATATTGCAGCCAACTCTTGTACATTTTCTTCTACTGCTGCCAATGATTTGGTAGATACCATAATTGCTTTACCTTCTTTGGAAGCAATCCCTTCATTTTGGATGGGTCATTTTAAAATTCAAGGGATTTTGAGAATGTATGGAATTCAAATGCTTGAATTTGAATTCCCTTCATTTCAAAATTCTTTGTTTGGATAAAACATTTGAAATCCCTTCATTTTAAAATTCTTTGTTTGGATAAAGTAATGAATGACAAAGTAATTCATTTTTATATTTTTTTTATTTTGAGAAAAAAAGTTCTCAGTTTTTTTTTTAATAATAAAAATCTTCGAACTTTTTTCAATTTCGAGAAAAAAAGTGCTAGAAATTTTTTGGAAAAAAATCTCGAATTTTTTTTCTGATTCCGAGAAAAAAGTTCACGAATTTTTTCCGATTTCGCAAAAAAAGTGCTAGAATATTTTCCGATATTTCGAAAAAAAAAATCCGATTTTGAGAAAAAATTTCACGATTTTTTTATTTCGAGAAAAAAAAAATCGTCGAATATTATTCGATTTCGATAATAAAATCTTGAGTTTTTTTATTTCGAGAAAAAGTCCTCATATTAGGGTTTTCGGCCGATTTTAGAGTTTATAGCCAATTTAAGGGTTTTGGTCGAGTTTATGGTTGATTTTAGGGCTTATGTCCGATTTTAGGGTTTATGTGGGGTTTATTGATTTTTTTTTCGATTTTAGGATTTTTGGCCGATTTTTAAGATTTTTGCCCGATTTTACTGTTTTCGGCCGATTTTTGGTTTTTTGACCGATATTAGGATTTAGGTCTGATTTATGGTTGATTTTAGGATTTTTGACCGCTTTTACGGTTTTCGGCCGATTTTTTGAATTATAACCAATTTTTGGGTCTTTCACCGATTTTAGGATTTAGGTCTGATTTATAGTTGATTTTAGGATTTTTGATCGATTTTAGGATTTAGGTCTGATTTTAGGATTTTTGACCGATTTTACATTTTTTGGCCGATTTTTGGGTTTTTGACCGATTTTAGGATTTAGGTCTGATTTGTAGTTGATTTTAGGATTTTTGCCCGATTTTACGGTTTTCGGCCAATTTTTGGGTTTATTGCCGATTTTTGGGTTTGTCACCGATTTTAGGATTTTGGTCTGGTTTATAGTTGATTTTAGGATTTTTGGTCGATTTTAGGATTTAGGTCTGATTTATAGTTGATTTTAGGATTTTTGACCGATTTTAGGATTTTTGCCCGATTTTACGATTTTCGGCCAATTTTTGGGTTTATAGTCGATTTTGGGGTTTTTGACCGATTTTAGGATTTTGGTTTGGTTTATAGTTGATTTTTGGATTTTTGGTTGATTTTAGGATTTTTTACTGATTTTATGGTTTTTTGCCGATTTTTGGGTTTATGTCGGGTTTGTTGTCGATTATAGGTTTTTAGGCCGATTTTAGGGTTCATGTCGGGTTTATGGTAAATTTTATATTTTTATAATGATTTTAGGGTTATGCTCGGGTTAGGGGTAAATTTTAGGGTTTTCAGCTGATTTTTTGTTTTTCGACCGATTTGATGGTTTACGTCGGATTTACGGTCGAATTTATGTTTTTGACCGATTTTAAGATTGAGGTCAGATTTAGAATCGATTTTGGAGTTTCGGGTTAATTTTAGATTTTTTTACCAATTTTATAGAGATAAGGGAATATCAAATTCCTAGCTTTTAGGTGTCATTTGAAATTCCTTCAAATTAAGTTATGTAAAATACTTCACAAATTCCCATCATTTTGAAAATTCTCCAAATTAATTATCCAAACAAGAGAATTTACATTGATGAATTTCAAATCCCTCAAAACATTACTTTACCTCAAAAAAATCCCTCATCCAAACACACTCTAAGAGTGTGTTTGAGTGTGTTTGGATGGATCATTTTAAAATTCAAGGGATTTTGAGAATGCATGGAATTCAAATGCTTGAGTTTGAATTCCCTTCATTTCAAAATTCTTTGTTTGGATAAAACATTTGAATTCCCATCATTTCAAAATTCTTTTATTGGATTAAGTAATGAATTACAAAGTAATTCATTTTTACATTTTTTTTTTATTTTAAGAAAAAAAGTTCTCACTTTTTTTTTTTGATAAAAAAAATCTTCTAAATTTTTTTCGATTTCGAGAAAAAGTGCTAGAATATTTTCCGATATTTCGAAAAAAATTCCGATTTTGAGAAAAAATTTCATGATTTTTTTTTATTTCGAGAAAAAAAATCGTCGAATATTTTTCGATTTCGAGAATAAAATCTTGAGTTTTTTTTTATTTCGAGAAAAAGTCCTAATATTAGGGTTTTCGGGCGATTTTAGAGTTTATAGCCAATTTAAGAGTTTTGATCGAGTTTATGATTGATTTTAGGGTTTATATCCGGATTTAGGGTTTACGTGGGGTTTATTGATTTTTTGTCGATTTTATGATTTTCGGCCGATTTTAGGATTTTTGCCCGATTTTACGGTTTTCGGCTTATTTTAGGTTTTTTGACCGATATTAGGATTTTTGTTCGATTTTAGGATTTAGGTCTGATTTTAGGATTTTTGACCGATTTTACGTTTTTTGGCCGATTTTTGGGTTTTTGATCAATTTTAGGATTTCGGTCTGATTTATAGTTGATTTTAGGATTTTGTTCGATTTTAGGCTTTTTGCCCGATTTTATGGTTTTCGGCCGATTTTTGGGTTTATAGCCGATTTTGGGGTTTTTGACCAATTTTAGGATTTTGGTCTGGTTTATAGTTGATTTTAGAATTTTTGGTCGATTTTAGTATTTAGGTCTGATTTATAGTTGATTTTAGGATTTTTGACCGATTTTTGGGTTTATAGCCGATTTTTGGGTTTTTCACCGATTTTAGAATTTAGGTCAGATTTATAGTTGATTTGAGAATTTTTGTTCGATTTTAGGATTTTTGTCCGATTTTACGGTTTTCGGCCGATTTTTGGGTTTTTGATCGATTTTAGGATTTAGGTCTGATTTATAGTTGATTTTAGGATTTTGTTCGATTTTAGGATTTTTGCCCGATTTTATGGTTTTCGGCCGATTTTTGGGTTTATAGCCGATTTTTGGGTTTTTTTACCGATTTTAGAATTTAGGTCTGATTTATAGTTGATTTGAGAATTTTTGTTCGATTTTAGGATTTTTGTCCGATTTTACGGTTTTCGGCCGATTTTTGGATTTATAGTCGATTTTGGGGTTTTTGACCGATTTTAGGATTTCGGTCTGATTTAAGTTGATTTTAGGATTTTTGGTCGATTTTAGGATTTTTCACTTATTTTATGGTTTTCGGCCGATTTTTGGGTTTATGTCGGGTTTGTTGTCGATTATAGGTTTTTAGGCCGATTTTAGGGTTCGTGATGGGTTTATAGTAAATTTTATATTTTTATAATGATTTTAGGGTTATGCTCGGGTTAGGGGAAAATTTTAGGGTTTTCAGCCGATTTTATGTTTTTCGACCGATTTGACGGTTTACGTCGGATTTACGGTCAAATTTATGTTTTTGACTGATTTTAAGATTGAGATCGGATTTAGAATCGATTTTGGAGTTTCGGGTCAATTTTAAATTTTTTTACCAATTTTATAGAGAGAAGAGAATTTCAAATTCCTAGCTTTTAGGTGTCATTTGAAATTCCTTCAAATTAACTTATGTAAAATCCTTCACAAATTCCTTTCATTTTGAAAATTCTCCAAATTAATTATCCAAACAAGGGAATTTACATTGAGAAATTTCAAATCCCTCAAAACATTACTTTACCTCAAAAAAATCCCTCATCCAAACACACTCTAAGGCTGCATCACGAACCAAGTCGTGCATTTTCACAAATTCTTTTTTGCCACAAGGTTGCCACAAATATGAATCTTTGAGGATGTGCATGTTCACTTGTATCTCTCTTTTCACTTTCTTCATTGTGCCAATAGTCCCAGCAGCTGGTCCAATAAGTCCCTTCATGTGCCTTACCAAATCTTCCACATTGATCTAACAGTCTTCAGGAAACATGGAGCACTATAAAAAGAGATTTTTAGATACTTGCTTTGTCAAATTGTCATAGTTTAACCTGATACATATTGCCATAGTTACAATTGCAATTGGGAGTCCTTTGCATTTTTAAACAATTTTCCTTAGCATATTCTTCAATTTCAAGGCATATGACGAGTCATCAATGATGTCCGCGCACCTTTTAAACCAAGTCCAAGCTCCATCCTCATCCAAGAGAGACAACTCAACTGTAATTTGACAGTTTATAGATAGTGCAACAGGGTGGAATCCGGAATCCCTATGGCTTCAAAATCAAGATTCTCCCATACATCATCCAAGATCAGAAGATTCCTCTCATTTTGTAAACTTGTTTAAAGTCTTTGTACTCTACCAATTGGGGTCTCTTCCCTCAATATCAAATCCATACTGTCTGCAATTTGACCTTGGATTTTTGTCACTTCTGGATTGTGAGACACAACAGCCATGCATATTTATCATAAAGACTTCTAACGATTTTATTGAAACCGAACATGTAACGAGCATGGTGTAATAATGGTTTGACTACATATTCTTATAGCTTGGCTGCAACGGAGAGAGTTATGTCTACCATATATGAATGGCAAAGGTATGCAACCTTGTATGGTAAGAGAAAATCATGGTAATTAGTTGAATAGAATGAACAAACATATTAGCTTACTAGTAGCAGTAATCTATGTTGCAACACAAACCATTCACTTGTACAGTTGTACCATATAATTAAAAATATGTAAATGATAATTAATGAAAGCTTTGATTGACTCTGATAACATATTAAGTTTTAGATCAAAATCAACACTGACTTTGATAACATTCTTTGCATGAACCTCTTCCGTAAACGCGCGATGTGTGGACCTAGAGCACATTGTTCGTTCGTACGTATAGGACGTGTGGCATGAGGGTAATAACCACTTATAACTATGGGGAGCACAACTTCAATTCATCATTAAGAATAACTGGGGTATTAGCTCGGCTATGATCAGAACGGTCCTCCAAAACCTAAACGATCCTTTATGCTCAATATTAAATTGATCTGAACGCGGTAGCGAGGCCGTGTGAATGAGTCAGCCCTACAAGTCCACAGTGCACTCTTATATATAGACTATGATTTTTTACATGAAAACTCTACATTTTGTGTTTTGATCACATGCACCAACTATTTTTTTCATATTGTGATCTTAGTACTATAGCTAGAAGCTGAGTAATAGTATAGTAGCTGTATAGGAAAGGGGGCGGAAGTGATGCTTAAATATTTGTGCGTGACTGAGTTGATTCTCTTCTGACTGCTTGTTTGTTAGCATGCAAATTAATTAGTAGTATTCATTTGGCAGTTTGTACATGGATTATAACTATATGTGCAATTTGGCAGTTTGTCCTGTAAATTTGTTTAGAAAACTTAATTTCAATGATAGAAGAAGTGGTCAACATCAACCTCAAGAGTTTTTTCTTACATCGGAAAAGTACTTCAAGATTTTCTTATAGTGATAAAAAAAATTACTAGTACTAGATTTATACAATAAGTTTAAATTCACTAGTTATTATGTCTTTAGATGAGTAAGATAAATACAGTCTAAAAGTCCTAACTCAACTGACAAAAAATACCGAAATTGTTAAGTCAAATGTCTATGATCGGAGTTTGATCTGGTCACTTTATTTTATATGTATAAGTTTATAGTGGCTTTGTCATCTAATCTATGTACAACAAAATTTTTTTTACTATAAATACTCTTCAATTCTTAAAATATCATCAGTGTCCCATACCAAAAAAAAAAATCATCAGTGAAAGTCAACTTGTTTGGGTACGTACGTACTACGGTCTACGAGGTTGGTGATTATTGATGGATATATATAAACAAAACAAGGAACCAACTTGCAATTTTGTCAAAAAAAAAATAAACTATTCCCTCCAATTCTATATATAAGAAACAATTTATTTTCTAGATTATTGAGAATTTAATATATCTAATCTATATTGTTGACTAAATACATCAAATTTTCAATATATTTAAAAAGAGAATCTTTTCTTATATATAAGACCGGATGGAGTATTACCGTAACAATTATTGGTGCATCTCATCCTATCCTATACTATGTATTATAAAACTCTCTTCCATTAAATAATTAAGTAGGTTGTGTTAAAAAAGAAAAAGTTATTGAGAAGCTAGCAGGTTAATTCACCGTTTCACATATAAAAAGAAGTATGTATTTCACATGTATAAATATTTATATTTATTTATAATTTTTTAACAATTATATTTAGGCCCTGTTTGGTTCAACCGAGAGGAAGGGGAGGTGAGGGAAGGGATTTTTAAGGAGGTGAAGTGAGAGAAAATATAATTTATTATGTTGACAAAATTACCCACATTTTTTTATTAAAATTCTAAATTATCCTTGTTGAAATATTAAAAATTTTAGGTTTTCTACTCATTAGATTTTTTTTTAGTTATATATCCTTTAGTTTTTTTATTGGCGTAACATATCTATTATAAAATGTTTGTGTTATAATTTGGTTAATAATAATATTTTTCTTAAAAATGTTTAAAATAATTTGACACTTGTCTATTGTTTATGTTAATCATTGGACTATACTTACTGAGTTATATATGTACTAATAAGTACTCAATGAAATCATAGTCACCTAGAATAATCACCAACATTGACCATAAGTTGGAGCTGGATATTCTGAAGTTTAGTATTGAATATTGATGACAATTTGACAAGTGTATGAAATTAATTTAATAATAGTAATAGTAATAAATAAAAATTTATTATAAAAATTGTACTAATTTAATTGTTTTATTAATTATGAGAATTCAACCACGAAGATTCTTAGCTTTAAAGTTTATTTGATTTGCAAAATAAAAATATTGTATATGATAGCATAAAATAGAATAACACTCGACAACCGTTTAAGATATTGAGCAAATTTTATATTGTACAATAATGTTTGGTGGAAAAAATATTACTTTGATTTAGACAATTTATATTGGGCAAAAAAAAAAAAGTTGTTTTGTAATTTAGTAGGAAAAAAATATTTGTTTTTGTTCAGTCATTTAACCCTTTATTTTTCCGATCACAAGAATAATTTTAAAATTAAACACAATATAAATATAATTGAAATTGTCCTATCATATCTTTTATATTTCAACTACATATCAAACGAACAAGATTAGTTGTTACTACATTATACAACTTCTATCTATAGACTATCTATGGACTATGGTTGAGTATCAGATTAATATTCTCGTCGTAATGGTTTTTTTGTTACATTAATCGTAATGGTTTTGGGGGAGAAACATATGATTTTTGTGTAATCATCAAGTCACTTAAGTCTTCCTACTAACAAAATACATACTACTCCTAAGTACAGACATTATTTAACAAAATTAAAATTATCGAGAAGTACTATATACTATATATATAGATATTTGGGCTTTGGATGAAATGAAATTTATTTAAAATCAACTTGGCAATGCTAGTTGATGTGATATGACTTGATCAACTCATCCTCAAATTATTATTATTTTTTGTTTTTTTCTTCTTAATTTTGGTAAGTTCGAATATGAATCAGCATCTCATCTTGTTTACTAACATTCATCTCTCTCTTTTTTTTTTTTTGATAAAAGAATATCACTAACACACTTAATTTAGACTAGTATTAAACATATATATATATATATATATATATATATAACATTATTTCAAATATAACACGATTAGTTTAATCTTTCTTCTTAGTCAAAGAGTGCCTACTGACTATTAAGTGTAGTAGTGTATATATAGTAGATGGGTAAAGTAATGGATTCACACAACACTACATAACAGTAACACATTTTTCATTTCAATACCTTGTCTCTGTTCCATTGCTCTCCAACAACCTTTGCTGTTGACTTTACTGGCTTGATCATTCTTCAAACTTCCACTTACGTACGTAAATTCATTATGCCAGCAGCTGCAACAGCTAACATGTGTGAGTTCATTTTCCTTATTTTCACTCATTTCTCTTCTATTTTTTACATGCATCACTACGTACTATTGTTGCTCTTGTAGAGAAATATATTTTATAGATTCTTAAGTGTTTTTAATTTTTTTGGTATAATATATACAATACAGTTATTGTAGTCTCGATCCAATTATTTCTCTTAGTTTTAATTATAATGATATTTCTCTTAGTTGAAACTATGCTGATTTAGATGTTTCTATTAATAAATTTTTGCAGCAGGAAAAAAACCCTATGTTATTGTTGAATATGGCTTTCTTCTTGTTGCTTATTGGGGAAGGTTGATGTTAGAGGAAATTGATGGAAACAAGAAACTGGAAAGACAAAAGACCAAACTCATTTCAAATCTAAATTTTGTAAAGCAAAAAGTTCAAAGAATTGATCATAACAGTGAAAAGGTCTGTGATGATGTTCTTGAGTGGCTAAAAGAAACAGACATACTCATACAAGAGATGGAGAATTTTAAAATACAATCAAAAGTACCATCATGGAACAAGTTTAAGGAATTGCAGGAAAAAATAACTACATTGAATGTGAAATGTAAATTTGATTCATTTTCAACTCCAATTCCAAGTTTAGAGCGTTTCTCTTCTAAGAATAAAAATTTTATGTGTTTCAAGTCTACAGATAAGGCTTCGGATGAACTTTTAGAGGCACTACAAGACGATAATTGTTCAATAATCGGATTGTATGGTAGACAGGGATCCGGTAAAACTACGTTGGTGAAAGCAATGCGTAAGAAAATCGAGTATTTAAAGATTTTTCATGAGGTTTTATTTGTTAATGTGACCCAAAATCTAAATATCACAAAGGTGCAAGATGAAATTGCTGACTTGATGAATATGAGACTTGATAGAAATAATAAAGTAAGGAGAGCAAGAAGAATATTCTCGGCAATAGAAAATATGGACCGTTCAATACTTGTGATCTTCGATAATGTTGGCGCAAATTTTGACCTAAGTGATGTAGGCATTCCTTGTAATAGTAGTCGATGCAAGGTCCTTTTGACAGCGCGTTGTCAACAAGATTGTGACTTGATGCGCTGTCAGAGGAAGATTCAACTTGATTCATTAACTATAGAAGAATCATGCACATTGTTTCGAATATATTCAGCCATTAATCGCGATGATGAGAATTTGGAATTATTGAATGTGGCACGTGAAGTTGCTATTGAATGCGAAGGGTTACCTGAAAAGATTATTAAGGTGGGATCTTCCTTAAAAAGTAAACCTATGGAGGAATGGAAAACATCACTAGACAATTTGAGAAATTCAATTCCTCAATGGCAGATGTTCATCAGTTTTAGAGGGGACGATACTCGCCACTCTTTTACAGGATTTCTTTATCAAGCATTACACAAAGAGAGATTCAAGATTTTCATAGATGATGGCGGATTGCACACTGGAGATCAAATTTCATCTTCTCTTAAAAAGGCGATTGAAACATCAAAGCTTTCGATCATTGTTTTATCTGAAAACTATGCAAGTTCCACATGGTGTCTTGATGAACTTGTCGAGATTCTTGAATGTGCAGAATTGAAGAATCAATTAGTTTGGCCAATCTTTTACAAAGTTGAACCGTCAGACATAAGGCATTTGAGAAACAATTATGGCAAAGACATGGCTCGACACGAAGAAAAATTTGGGATTAACTCAGAAAGAGTACAAAAATGGAAATCAGCTTTGTTAAAAGTGTGTGATTTGTCTGGAAGGACTTATACAACCGGGTATGTAAATACTACTTCAATTTAATTTACTAGTGATAGGTGTTAAGAGTATGATAGAATTGTCTCTGAAGGTTAGTGAAATGTTAAATAATTCTATCATATTATTTTGCACAAGAAATTAAATTTAGACATATAAATTCTGAAAGATAATATTAAACCAAAACATAATTTTGTTCCTATAAATTGAAAGATTTTATACATATTTCTGCAGGTACGAATATGAATTAATCCAAAAGATTGTGGAAGAAGCCAAAGATATTGAAAGTCGTTTGCAAATTGAACTTGAAGACCATAGAAGTTGTCAAGCAAATTAAAAATAGTTTTGAATGGCAATTGTTTTTGGAACTTGGAAGTTGGAACCATATAAATTGTGTTTAGCTGTTGTTCATATTTTGGTTGAAAATTTGTTTTGTTGTATAATTTTCCTTTATATAGTCTTCCTTGTAACTCGATTGAATTACTTCTTGTAATTTTTATTTTCTTTAAGTAGTTTATTTTTAGAATTTCATCTTTAAGGATGAATAAATTTAATTATTTGGAGTTCAAATTTTGAATATGATGTTCTTATTGAACTAAGTTCACAAAGATAATTAGCTTTTGTATCAATTTGGTGTATAAAAATTCAGTGTAACAATTCAGTGTAAAATTTGCTATGATGCCTTACATGTAATTGAATTCTCAAATCCTGCTTTCATTTGCTGATAGCACTTCAAGGCAGAACAGGCCTTTCACTTGATGCTTATATTCAACTTTCAGTTTTACAGTTGTTCTATTCAGAGAATGCTGGTTTCTTAAATTCTATTAGTATGTTATCACCTTCATTCATCCTTGTAGAGTTATCGTGGATTCTCATTTTGATTTTCGATCCAAGTTTTCTATCAAACAGTTATAAATACACGGACATAAAACTGACAAATCAACACCGGTAATAATTTAAGAAAACGAATTAATTGCATGTAATCACATGCGCCGTGTCAGTGTCGGTGCAACACAACAAGTTTGTATAAAAAAAAGACTTGTAGTCAAGTCAACATCTTATTGTTTAACATAGGTTGCTTCAAATCAATAATTAAAGAAAGAATAGTAAAATTCCTATAAAATAAGAGCAACGAAATTACCTCCATCCTTTTTAGAGGACCTTTTCAAATTTTCAACTTGCATTTCTTTATAAAAATATCCATAATTATTATAACTCTTTTTTGCAACTTACAATAAATAAATAAATAACTACAATAATAGAAAGATAGATTAATATTACTATTGTTGTTGATAATGTTATGGAGTAGGTATGTATATGATAAACTAATGGGTTAGCCCAAGTCATTGTTTTTCTTGTTGGTAGAAATAGTCATTTCCCTTTTCCAGTTCTCTGCTAGATCCTTTCTGTTGTACCTGCATGTGAGTGAGCCTCAAATTCATACATTTCTTTGATTTATTTACCTTCTATAGTTGTAGTAACGTTTTTCTTTGTTCTAAATGATGCTCATCAAGGCACCAAGCAAGCTTGCTTTCCTTTTCTATTTGATTAAGTGTTGCATATTTTCTCTAATTTATTTCATTTCTTACTTACTAGATCATCAAACATATATTGCAATTGAAGGGCTTTAATTTTATCTAGAAATTTGTTTTATTTGTTGCACTTCTTTATATTTTTTGCAGGAAATATTTGGTGTTGAGTTGAGTTTTTGTGTTGAGCTGAGTTGCACGATAAATAATCTTATTCAACTCAGTGATGGCGTCTGTATTAGTAAGTTTGGTGGGCGACAAAGCTAAGCAACTAATATGTCTCTTTTTGGTTGGCAATATCATGAAAGGTGTCGAGAGTGAAAAGAGGAAGTTGATTTTAAATCAAGATCTCTTGCAGGAAAAACTTGGAGCAACTCCTAAAACTGAAAAGGTCAACAATGCTGTTTTTGAGTGGCTAAAAGAAAGGAGAATCTTCAAACAATTACAGAACTAGAGATTCCCGATTATGATTGTTCATTACCGTGGGTACAGTGGGTATTTTGTACCAATCATATGATAAGATATATGAAGTACAAAGCAATGCTAGATAGAATGAAGGCAATGAATACTAAGTGTCAATTATTTGTGCCATTTTCCACCAAAATTCCACCGCTAGAGTCCTTCTCTTCTGGATATTTTGTGTCTTTTGAGCCTATGAAAGAGGCTTCGGATAGACTGCTAGAGGCACTACAGGATAATAATTGTTCTATAATTGAATTGTATGGGAAAAGCGGCTCTGGTAAAACAAAATTGGTGAAAACAGTTGGTGAGAAAGCGAAATATATAAATATTTTTGATGTAGTTTTATTTGCTAATGTGTCCCAAAACCTAAATACTATGAGGATTCAGGATGAAATTGCTGATTCTTTGAATATCAAATTCAATAGAAACACTGAAATTGCAAGAGCAAGAACAATACGCTCAGCATTAGAAAGTATTGATCGAGTTCTTGTGATATTGGATGATGTTCATACAAGGATTGAGCTAGAGGATATAGGTATTCCTAATGATGGTGGCAATAGGTGCAAGGTGCTTCTGACCACACGCCTCCAAAGAAAACATGGTTTGATGGATTGTCAAAGTCATATTTCACTAGGGCCCTTATCCATTGACGAAGCTTGGACTCTGCTCAAAAAATTTACTGGCATAGATGAATCCTCATCAGACATATTAAATGTAGCACATCAAATTGTTTCGGAATGTGAAATGTTACCTGGTACAATTAAAGAGGTGGGATCTTCTTTAAAAAGTAAACCTGTTGAGGAGTGGAAAGTGTCATTAGACAATCTGAGACATCCAACGGCTCGATGGCAGATTTTCCTCAGTTTTAGAGGAGAAGATACTCGCTACTCTTTTACGGGTTTTCTCTATGATGCTCTTTGTCAAGGAGGATTCAAGACATTCATGGACGATGGTGGGGGGTTGCATTCCGGGGACCAAATCTCATCTTCTCTTATTAATGCAATTGAAGCATCAAGGCTTTCGATTGTTATTTTATCTGAAAATTATGCAAGTTCCTCTTGGTGTCTTGACGAGCTTGCTAAGATTCTTGAGTGTAATAAATTGAAGAACCAATTGGTCTGGCCTATCTTTTACAAAGTGGAACCTTCAGACATAAGGCATTTGAGAAATAGTTATGGCAAATCTATGACTAAACATTAAAAAAATTTGGGAAGCGACTCAGAGAGATTACAGAAATGGAAGTCGGCTTTGCTTGAAGTTTCTAGTTTGTCTGGAAAGGCTTATAAAATCGGGTGCGTAGTGTACTTTCAAATACTTTAATTAACATAATTTCATAATTATATAGTCTCTCTAATCAACTAGTTATCATAGTCATAGATGTTAACTTGGCTCGTTTTATGGAATGTGGTTTTCTTTCTAATTAATTTCATTTTACATGATTTGTTAACATTAATCATTTTGTTCAAACTGCTGCATTTTGAGTGATGTTTAGTGCTTGTGAAAATTTGTTGGTCATATGAACTTCATACTTTTTTGAATGAAAATAATGAATTGAAATTCCCTGTATACTTTTGTAGGTACGAATATGAATTTATCCAAAAGATAGTAGAAGATGCCAATAATATTAAAAATCGCTTGTATATACGAAGCGTGAACATGGACTAGAAGGATGCCTGCATTTTCTCTTACAGTAAGTGCTACACTAGAATTGAATGATGGCAAACTACTTGAATTTGAAATCAAATTGTGATTGAAATGTACATGTTCAATAATAATAATTTTGTTTTTGAATATGATTCTTAGGATAATATTAGCTCATAAACTAGTATAAATTAGTTGGAGAAGACTCTATCAAATTGTGGTATTTGGCTCTTTGATGGGAGTGGTTTATGAAAGAGGAGTTTAGCAACTTTCATCTTTTTATTTGGACCATAAAACTATTTTTCCTTTGAATGTGTGTGTATCTGAAGAATATTTTCTGCAATGGTGACTTGGAGGAAGAAGTATATATCGATAGTCCTCTTGACTTCGAAACCAAAGTTGGATCGAATGTATGTCAACAGTTTTGGATGAAAATTCTAAGTTGATTTATACTGATAGTTCTAGTTTGAAAAATGGTGTTTAGAGACTCATTAAGTTGTTCCCTAGTTGAGGAGGCTAGTTTCATTGAACAACTTGAAGAAATTGTTTAAAACAAAAAAAAAAAATTAAAAATTGAAACAATTTACAATACACTTTTTTTTTTGGTTTTTCACGTATTTTTTCCACTTGAGTTAGTTCTATATGAGACATGACATTAAATATGGTCACTTTTTCTATAAAAATTTAAACTTTGGTGATTTCAAGTCATTAACCATGCACCTTTTAGTTGCTTGTGGAAGTTGTAGTATCAAAATAACTACAACATAATATTAATAGTGCATATTCTACTTTAGCTTGCCAACTTAATTTGACATTAGTTAAAACAGATTGATTGTTTGTATATTATATCTGAATTCATACACAAAAGTTGATGTTTTAAAATACATACTGAATCCGTCAGTTCAACCAAATAGAGCGGTAATCGAAGCTAATGTCAATCCGGACAACCTTAAGAAACCGATAGTCTGCAGAACTAAAAAAAGTCGGAAAAATTGGTCTATGTTTTACTTTTTCCGACTTTTCCCTCCAATTACGAAAAATCGGCTGACTTTTACTTAAGGTAAATTGGGGGGAAATTGACCAATTACAAAAATTGTCAAACGGGTGTGACAATTGGACGAAAATAAAAAAATTGGTCTTTGTTTTAAATTTTTGAAAATAAAAAGAATTGTAATTGCCCGATTTTTTTTTATTTTCGCCCAATTTTCCCCCTTCGTTTATCCATTAAAGATTGATCTTTGTTATGAATTTTAAGTACTTGTCATGGTATTTTTGTATATCTGTCAATTGTCACACCCGTTTGACATCCAATTTAATTTTTAAAACATTGATAAAATCATAAAAATACATATTATTGAATTATTCAAAAAGATACACATTATTTAGTCAATATTTTTATCGTGACCATAAAAGAGTTTGTTATTTTTTAGGTTGATAGTGAAAGTGGAAGTTGAGCAGGAAAGATAACTGATGATAATGGAAAGAGGCACTGTTGTCTGTGTGCCTGCATATTTGACTGTTTGTGTATGGATTATTATAGTTAATTATCATTAGTCAAAAAAAAATTATAGTTAATTATCAGATCGATCATTTTCTAAAAAACTATATATATATAATTTGCCATTTGGCCTTAAAACAATGCAAGTCATATATAATTGAAACCATAACTATTACAAAATGTTTTGCATGTGAAAAAATCATAATTATCATAACTCATCGTGATTTTACAAAAATTACAAATATAATTTTTATAAAATTACGGTAAATTGGTATGATTCTGAACCTTAATTTTTTCTAAATTTTAGTGTGATCCAATTTTAAATTAGCTTCTTGTTGACGCACCTTCATATGAAATTATCACTTTCTTTACTATAATCATAATCATAATCTATTAATATTTGTTTGTGTCAACCAAAACGCGGACTTATGATGCTATCTACCTCGCATTGGAGTTTGTCCAGCGCCTAGCTAGTTCCTTCCTACAAGCTGTATGTATGAGTAGTATATATATATAATCTTCTTTTTCTCTAGCATCACTAATTAAGCAATAAGCACCAAAATCAAATCACATTGGATTGGATTTGGAACTCTCAACTCTCAGCATTCTGGTTAATTTCCATTGTTAAGTTGTGCATGTAATTAAGTGAGTTCAAATTCCACTCACTATTTTATTCTTACATATCTTTTTCTTTTAAATGACTGATTCATTTTAGAGTGTGATTAATTAATAAATTAAATGTAAGTATATCATAACAAATTTTAGAATTGTTATAGTCATAACCATTAATTTTTTTTTCATTTCATACTTTACTCACTTTAAAGATCTAAATTTCACTTGTTTTTTTTTGTGACTAATACTACTTATTATTCAATATGTAATTATTGAATTTTTTTGGATTTTTTAAAAATAGTTTATGGGGGGGGGGGGTGGGGGGGTAATGAGAGTGTATTTAAAAAATAATTTTGATAGGGGATTGTAATTAAATTAAATATTTAATTAATCTAGAAATTAAGGCGTAATTTCAATGATTAATTGAAGTGGTCAACAACCTATTTGACACTTGCCTTCTAGGTTATCATTATAGTAGTAATATTTTTTTTTTGAAAGACATTATAGTAGTAATATGTTTGCCATATACATTTTGTATTTTAATATTTGTCATATATACTAAAATATACAATATAGTGTTTGTATATGCATATAAATTTTTTTGACAGTAGTATATGTACTATATAATATAATATTAATTAATATTAATATATGTCCACATGCATGCATATAGTACCCCAAAAAGAAAAGTCCACATGGATCTTAAGGTGACAAAAGTGACACTACAAACAATCATGTGGACCAAGTCTATAATCAATCTATAATAACGTACATAATCTTAAGATGATGTTTATCTCCCAGCATTCATATACAATATCTAAGGAAGGAGTACCATATAGTATTCTCCCAAAATTAATTAGTTGCATAGCAACAAAGAATGAGGCATTATATTGAGGCATACAAAATCAAATCATTGTTGTTGATATTTTTAAATATCAAATAAACATGCATTAATAATTTGTGTTCTTAATTAGCATATTTTTTTTTGTCGAAAATAGAGTATCTACCGCCGAATGCAGTGACTAATGTCTCGCTAGAACTCACAATGTCTATTTTATTACCACTCTATCCATTGAAAAACTAATAATAATGAAGTTCAATATTAACACTAGTTTGTCTGTCACTCAGCCTCCAATCGAAGATCGTTCGTTCAAACTAAAGTTCACTGATATATCGTTTCCACCTGCTTCAACATGGGTAAGTTCAAGTCCATTTCTTTCACTTAATAAATTCTCTTATTAGTTATCACTTATCAATATAGTATTTTAAATATCAATTAAGTTATCATTTTTTACCAAAATATCAAATAATTTTTTAAAGTTGTTTTCTAAATTATATACCCCCTTCATCCTACGTCGTATAATATTTTGTGTGACACACATTCAAAAATAAAGATAATTGTGATCTTATACGAAATTATCCTATCATAACTGCAAAATGAAAAATTATATGCATTTTCCTTGTATATATAAAACTAACTACGAGTATTTGATATATGTCTTGTTGTATCCGATTGATAGAGTGTTGCATTTTTTCTTTTTGCAATTCTTGCCGAGATATGGATCAAACATTATCTTTCTTAAATATACCATTGAAATTTAGATGGATTTTTTTTTCTTTTTCAGATTACCTTGTTACAGCTCATTTAGTATTAACGGGTGTTGCGCTAAGCACAGCTGATATATTCCGTGAATATTGGGGTCGCAAAGCCATAAAAAAAGTCGAAAAAGAAATGACGAAGTTGATTTTAAATCGAGATCCTGTGCAGGAAAAACTTAAAGCAATTCGTATAATTGAAAAGGTGAACGATGCTGTGTTTGAATGGTTAAGAGATATAGATATACTTTTACAAGAGCTGATGAGTGAGACAGTGAAAGTAAGGATGGCAAAAATAGGATCAGTGTATGAATATAATCATTCAATGAGATATTGCCGGGAAATGCTAAACAAATTACAAGCATTGAATAAAAGATGTAAATTTGAGCCATTTTCGAGTCCAATTCCGAATTTAGAGTACTTCTCTTCTGGAAATTTTGTGTGTTTCGCGTCTGTCAAAGAGGCTTCTGATAGACTTTTGGAGGCATTAAATCATGATGATTTCTATAAAATCGGATTGTATGGGAAGCGAGGCTCTGGTAAAACAGAATTGCTGAAAGTAGTGGCTGAGAAAGTCAAGTACTTGAGGATTTTCGATGTAGTTTTATTTTTCACTCTAACCCAAAACTCAAATGTCAGACAGATTCAAGATGAAATTGCTGAATCGTTGAATCTGAACTTCGACATAAATACTACGCCTGAAAGAGCAAAAAACATTTACTCGAAGTTTGAAAGTATGGATCGTCAAGTTCTTGTGATCTTGGATGATGTTCAGGGAATTGATCTAGGAGATGTAGGCATTCCGTATCATAGTAATCGATGCAAGGTCCTTTTAACAGCACGTAGCCAACCAAAATGTGCATTGATGAATTGCCAGAGGGAGATTCCTTTGAATCCCTTGACTACAGAGGAAGCTTGGACTTTGTTCAAAAAACATTCAGACGTAGATTATTTTTCCTCGTCCGACTTGTTAAATGTGGCATGCAAAGTTGCTATTGAATGCGAAGGGTTACCTGGTAAAATAGAAGATGTGGGATCTAGTCTAAGAGGTAAATCCATTAATAAGTGGAACATTACATTAGATAATATGACAAATTCATCGACTCTTTACGACATTTTCCTTAGTTTTAGAGGAAAAGATACTCGAGACTCTTTAACCATTTCTCTCTTTCATGCTCTACATCTAGAGAGGTTCAAGGTCTTCATGGACGATGAGGGATTAAATAGTGGGGACGAAATTTCGTCAACGCTTATCAAAGCAATTGAGAGATCAAGGATTTCAATTGTTGTTTTCTCTAAAAACTTTGCAAATTCGTCATGGTGTCTAGATGAACTGGTCGCTATTCTTAAGTGTAAGAAGACGAAGAGCCGACAAATTTTGCCAATCTTTTACAATATAGAACCATCTGATGTAAGGCACCAGAGAGGAAGTTATGAAAAAGCCATGGCTAAGCATGAAAAAAAGTTTGGAATTGATTCTGAGAAGGTAAATGAATGGAGATCAGTTTTATCTGAAGTTGCTAACTTGAGTGGAATGCATCATAAATCTGGGTACGTAGCATACTTTTAACGCAAAATTACATATCTAGTCCTTTAATTTAATTTAATTTTTGCTAATCCTTAGTTTTTTATTTTTCATTTATAACATTTTAGTTTTTGTTATTTTTTACTAGTTAACATTTTAAGAGTGGCTTTAATTTTATATCTTTTAAGGCTTTGTTTGTGAGTTGGGTTTTGGAGAGGAAGGGAGGGGAAGACTTAATTTTCTTTTTTAAATTGTAGTCTATATAGTTACTATTTTAAAATAATAATTAAAAAAAGAAGATTAGTGATCACATAATCCTTCAATCACACTTAAATTATTTTTAAAAGCATTTTATAGTGTTCTTAATTTAGAAAAGAAAAATAAACCTTCCCCTCCAAAACCCAACTCACAAACAAAGCCCTAGTTGAAATTTTGATTAATAGATAAAATGAAAACACTGTGCATTGATGAATCAATATGTCTTTCAATTTTTTGCAGGTACGATTGTACACTAATCAAAAATATTGTGGAGAAGGTCAAATGCATGTGAAAGGATTGAAGTAGTAACATGTTGTAATATTGTGATACAAGTTAGATGTATATATTTAGGCCAAATGCATCAATAGCTCATTTAATTTTTGCGTTTGTAATAGATAGATCTTTAAAACTTTTAGGTAGCAAATAAGTCATTTAAATTTCTAATTTATTGCAGTGTTATCCTTCCAAACTCCGTTACAAAATCGCTAAAATAACCGTATACTTACATTGAAAGCTACTTATTGTTATTTGGAAGCTAAAACAAAATGTTTACTACCACCTTACTAAGTTACTTCAACGTTTTTAAAACGGAGAATAATTTGAAGGACAACAGTGCAATAAATTATAAATTTAAAGGACCTATTTGTTACCTAAAAATTTTAAAGGACCTATCTATCTGTTACAAGCGTAAATTTAAAGGACCTCGACTGGATGTATTTGGCCAGTTATTTAACAACAAACTTTTATAGTCGATTACTCTATTGATAAACATGCTATTGTTGTTGAGCATATCATTGGTTGCAAAGAGACCACTAGCTTTACACTCCATTTATAGACAATTTCAAGTCCTTAGATCGCGTATTAAAATGTACAGCAGCCTAGCAAAATCAAGAGTTAAGTAATGACCATTGTAGACATGAAACTTTTAGGGCGTCGCAAGCATACTCCTAAGCTCGTGTCTCTTCTGATCAACGCATCCCGAGCTTACCAAAGAGGTTATCCAGATATCATCAGCTTTAACTGACTCGTCGTTATCATTCCTATGCCAACTCCAGAAGGCATGAGTAGAGTTCACAATCTTCAGTTCACCATGACCAAAACTGGCTTCGCGGAATTCCGACCATTGTGGCTGTGGATTTATGTACCTAAGCAACAATGATGTTAGGATAAAAACTGCAGGACGCATGCATACTATTGATAAACTACCTTATGAGCTAAAATATTTCTATGTTATGTTTTTGGCAGATATTATTTACCTATGAGCTAAACCTTCTCTGTTTCCACCATCACCAATAGTTATATGAACAGCACCACAAGGATCCAATCTTCCATTATACACACGTTTCTGTCAATCAGACAAAGCACAACTTAAAGACCAAATCTCCAATAAATCATGCTTACAAATTTATAATAAAGGCTAAACCGTAAAAGACGTACCGAACGTTCATAAGCATGAACATGACCAGCGAGAACTAAATCAACACTAGCAGCATAAAGCAATGGCTCCATAACTGCCATCATATCATCCCCTGCACCTTGATGAGCTTTGTTACTATTATACCATGGAACATGAAATAACACAAACAGCCAAGGTGTTCTTTTTCTGTCCACCTTTGACAGATCTGCCTGTAGATGAGAAATGTGACTTAAAATTAGTGAGAATATAATCGTGTCAAAAGAAGGCTAGACGAAGATTTCTCTTCCATGTTTGTCATCTAAATTATGTTTGGATCGACTTATTTGTGTTTATCTAGTAGCATAATTAATACATAGGCACTTATCATATGACAAGTGCTTGTGCTTATGCTATAAACGCTTAATTAAGTTGTTTATCCAAACATGGCCGTAGTCTAAACACTAATACATGGCTGTGAAATGAGAATGCCATTACACTTATCAAAGTATAGGGCAATCGACTAACCTTCAGCCATCTGTATTGTTCTGAGTAGTACTCCTCATAATCTGCATAAGAACCTAGCATGATAACATGAACACCAGCAACTTCAAAAGAATAATAGAGATTTGAAGTTGATCCACTTTCCTCAAATGGCATTTTCCATCTAGAATTATAAGATACAAACTCATCGGTTAACAGTGGTATATTCTCCTCTTCATGATTTCCTTGCGTTACCATCCATGGCCTCGCACTAGCAAGTGGCTCAACTAGCCTACCAAATGAGTCCCAAAGATGCTGCATACAATCAGCATACGAAAGGTCGCCTGGAAGAAGGTAAACATCATATTTACATCGATCAATGTGATCTAATGTTGATTTAGTCCAACCAGTTTGACCAAGATCTCCAGCCACAGCAAAAGTGATAGGAAATTGAGCTGGTGGAGTTTTGAGCTCGAACTCAAGACCTTGTCCGCCACAACGGTAAAAGTACACAGTATTATATTCCAAAGGTCCAATTACCGTATGGTGAATCTTTCCCGAACTATATAACAGATAACTATAAGACATGGACTCTCCTTCAGATATTGAATCATATCTACCAGGTAATGTTCCATATTCCACAAATGAAGGTGAATTTTTGTCATCAGTTATCCATGTAATTCTCATGTGCTTGTCTCCTGCCAAAGAAATGTGTACCTGAAAAATTAATTCCATCAAATTTTGCATCCCTAAGAATCTGAAATTTAATAGGTACCATAATTGAACATGCATAAAGAGTTTAGAGTTATCATAACCATAATCACCTTTAATACTAAAAAAATATATCAAAATGAGAATCTATTTTTAGTAGCTTCCAATTTTTTATTTTTTTTTTGTGTGTCAAGTAGACTAGTGGCTAGAATTTCACTCTCAATAACTAATTCGAACAAACTCGACTACAACATATAAAATATGATCTCATACCAACTGAGTTAATCTCAGCAGAACAAAAAATATATCATTTTTAATCAGTGTGTTAGCTGAAAGACAATATTAAAAAAAAAAAAAATTTCATATTATTATGAACAAATGCATAAAAATCTAAAAAAAACAACAAGGTAACTTAATAATCCACAATTTCAGATTAAAAAAAGCTATAAGGAAATAGGAAAGAAATTGTTACTAATTACAAATAATGTTTACTAAAATTGATAAGCAAATAGAGAAAGAAAGAAAGATTGACCTGTTGAGGGTAAGAGTGAGTTTTGGATTTAGAATCCCATGGCCATGGAATGTTTAAGGTTTTTCGTGGCAAAGGGCGAACATATTCAGCAGTTGTTATAGTTATAGTTGAAGAAAGAAGCATTAAAATAATAAGATTAAGAATAAAATTGAGTTCCATGATGATGATGATGAAGTTTTGGGTGTAACAGTAACCTGTTGGTAGAAGGAAAGAAGAGGACGACAAGAATGTACAACCACTTCTGATCTTTGTTTTGTTTTATCATCCTAGTTAATGATGTCACCTTATTTTTGTCCTTTCTTGTCTTTCACTTTTTTTTCTACTTTATTTTTTACAAAATATTCTTTTTTTTTTTTTTTTTTACAATTTTTTACAAAATACTGTACTGTAGTTGTTGATCCGGTTGAAAAATTAATTTTGAGTAATTTTATTGTGTAAAATTGAATTTGAAATAAATCCAATTTATAAAATTAAACTTTGCAATAAAGAATGTGTAGCGATGCAACTTGCTGCTCGATTACCTTATATTTATAAGTAATTAATATTTAACACGTGTCTTAAAAGTACAAGTTAACAAGACCTTACAAAATCTTATGTAAAAATGACTTGAGCAATAAATTATAATCTATATTTTTTGATTTTAAGTAAAATCAATTCACGAGGTATAATCAGTTACTATACTCTAAAAGAATTAAATATGTCAAAATCAATTCTACATATTTAACATGTATAATGATTTGGTCAAAACTACTACTATATTTTACCAAACATTAATTGATTTAGTGGTAATTTACATTTGATTGAGTAACACAATTGCATTTGAAAAGAGATTAAAACTATTTGATATCAACACTGGTCTTAAAGTATGAACTACTAGAGTTCTTCTCTTAAAACTAAAAGGTAAAAAATAATAGAATTACTATTTTTTTTTTGCGTTCATCCTCTATGAAAGTAATTCCTGTTATATTTTATTTAAAAGACTAAAATTAGAGATTACATATACTATTATAAATGTTAGAGGTCAAAATTTCAAGTTAATGAAAATTAAGGTATTTTTATTTTTTAATTCAACCTAACCTTTTCTCCTCATACAAAAAAGAATTTAATTATTTTCGTTGAGAAATCCATTTAGTATAAAACGACGTCGTTAAAGTTGGCGGTACAAAGCCTTAAACCCTACTGCGCCACATTACACTTCTCTTTCTCAGCCTCTCTTCTCTTCACCATTCCATTGCTGTATGTGAACAAGAAGAAGCACCAAAACCCTAAACCTCTCAATCCTCGTTTCATTCCAAAACCCTAACAATGGCTACTTCATTAGCTTCTCAATTAAAACACATCGGATCCATAACACTCGCTGATACCGCTCCTCAAAAACGACCTTTCACTCGTCCTTCTATCTTATTCGATCCTCGTGAAGCTGCTGATACTGATAATGAATCCATTTTAAACATCGCTCTTCAAGGTTTCTTCACTTGAATAATTTTATTCATTTTTTGTTCAATAATTTTCATTGCTGAATTGTTGAATTGAAATTTGAAGCTTAATTTGAAGTTTAATTTGAAGTTTAATTTAAATTTTTGGTTATGTTTCAGGTTTGGAGGTTCTTATTAGCAATGACGAACGGTTTAGGAATTATAAGAATGAATTGTTTAGTCACAGAAGTATTGAGTTGAGGAGAAAGTTAATGGTGCCAGAAGAGAATAATAGATATAATGTTTTAATTATTTCATATTTAAAACTACTTTCTGGTTATTTAAATCTTCCGTCCGCACTTCAAACGCTCGAGTATTTGATACGAATATACGAGTGAGCATTCTGTTTGATACAGTTGTTTATAATTTTTGTTGGCTTAAATATCATTTTAGTCCTTATATGTACTCGAAATTGTGGTTTAGAGACTAAACTAAAAAAACTTGGTTGATTCAGGGACTTATTTAGAACAAAAATTGATTAATGGACTAAAACCAAAATTTCACGTACATACAGAGACTAAAATGACGTTGAAGCCTTTTTTGTTTATGGTGATTATGTTTTGTGAGTTTTGATTTTTTTGTTTTGAGCTTTAGGGTTCATGAATTCAACGTTGAGGATTTGATTTTGTGTGCTTTGCCGTACCATGACACACATGCATTTGTTCGGATAGTACAGATACTTAAGATAAGGTTAGAGAGATATGATTGTTTGGTTGTGTTTTGATGTAGATTAGTAGTTGGAGTTGGAATGGTTTCTGATGTTTTTATTGATTTATTGTGAAGGAATGGTACATGGGGGTTTCTTGAGGGTGTGAAAGTTTCTGGTTCACCGCCACCTAGAATGGTTATAGTGCAGCAATGCATTCGTGATAAGGGTGTATTAGAAGCTCTATGCAACTATGTGAGTAAAAATGCTCGTATTTAGATGTGAATTTGATAGCTGTCTAAAAGAATCAAATAATTAGATGACTTTGTTTTTTGGTTGCAGGCATCTTCATCGAAAAAGTTTCAACCATCAAAAAATGTAATTGGCTTTTGTACTGCTGTTTTCATTGAAGTTTTGGGTAGCATTGTGACAGTTGATGATGATATCGTCAAAAGAATACTTCCTTTTGTGCTCTCTGGTTTTCAGCCTGGTATTAAGGGGGTTTCAGATCACAAGGTTAGCTTGTTTTCATCCATTAAAACTGATTATAATACTTCTGGGCATCATTTAGCAATTTTTGTGACGAACTTTTTGGCTAGTACATACTCTGAAGTGGGCTGAGCATTTGAAATAAGCTTGCAATTTTCCCCTCATGTCAACTGTCAAGATCCATTAACATATTCATCACAAAAAGTAATACATTATCTAGTATATAATAGCGAAACCTATATACTCCCTCTGTCCCAAAATATAAGGGAAAAGAAAATCACACTTATTAAGAAAAAGTAAAACATGAAAATTTGAACTATGTTTTTGTGGGTTTTCTTTGGAATTAGTTGCATAGGAAGAAGTAAAACCAATTTTTATTGGTTGTTGTTTATTTAAAAAAGGAGAGAGAAAGAAAATTAAATGCAATTTGCATTTAATTTTATGAGAATAAGGAAAAAAACATCTTTGAAAATAGTTTTTCCCTTATACTTTGGGACGCAGGGAGTAGTTGGATAGGGCTGAGTGGTTGGTGTTTTATTGAGTATTTTTTCTGTTTAATTGATGACATGAAGGTCATTCCTTGCATTAATTATTTATAGGCACTCTTATTTTTAATTCACAGTAGAAATTAAACTTATTCACATATTAAAGACTTTCCAAACTCCTTATTTCTAATTGAGAAGGAAACTCTCTTTTAAATAACATGTGCTAAGCACAAAAGTACCAAACAGAGTCCATGAATCCACTCTTTCTCTACAAGTCTAAAAAAAATACATCTCTTGCGTCAAATAGACCAAGGAACACCGTACATTGTGTTCCACTTTATAAATATGATTCTATACGTATCACCTTACTTTTAGGACTCCGTTTCTGTTGGTAAACAAAATATTTGGATGGTGAGGGTCTATATTATGCAGGTTAGGAGGGATAACTGGACATAACTGATTTACATACAGGTTCAGTTTTAGGGAAGGAGTTGTCAAAATAGGGAATAAAAAAGTTAAGGTTGGTGAGAACAGGCAACATTTTTGGAGCCAGTTGATTGCTGGGGAGGACCTGGTCTATAACTTCTAGTAGTTTAAAACTTTTAAAAGAGTGCATTCTCTGTATTCTTCATTATTCAATCAGGATCATCATTCTTTTTCTTAGATTTTGTTTCAGATCCTACGGTTTCTTTTATGATATATATATATATATATATATATATATATATATATATATATATATATATATATATATTGGTACTTGATGCTATGTAGTGTTATCAAATATCGGCCATGGCAGATATCGGTGTGTTTTGGGACCTCTGCCATGACCAATTTCGGTCGTTATGGTGTGATTTTCCTCCATACTCAGATATGATGGCGCCACTTGGCCGGATTTTTGCTCTCTGCCATTGACAACACTGCCATGTATATATTTGTTTTATTATGTTTATTTGGCACCTTCTGATGCACTTTTGGCATTTGCAGGCCAGTTCATTGATGATAGTTGGCTTGCTTGGAAATAAAGCTGCATTGGCTCCCAAACTTTTGAATAGGTTGATACATTCAGTTGTCGAGGTTGCTCGTGAGGAGGCTAATGAGTTGGATCTTCAATGGTTTCGGTTATCCCTTATTGCTTTAATCAATCTTGTCCAGGTACTATGCTGTGACCTAATTATTTATCTTTTCTTTTTGATAAATGTTATTGACCCTATTTTCTCCTTATTCCTATTTTTTTAACTTTGCCAAACTTCCATTCTTACTTTGTTGTGTTTTAATTTTTCTAGTCCCAAAATGTTGGAATACTTCAAATAAAGACCATGGAGGTTTTAAAGGAACTAAGGTAGTCTACCTCAAACTGTTCAGCTTGTTGATTTCCGTTTGTATTCTATTTATTTATTTATTTAATTATTTATTTATTTATATGAATGATTTAAGCAACCCTTTATCTTATAGGGATTTGCCAAGGGTTTTATTAGAATTGTCTAAAGAGTTCAACATTGAAAAGTTTCTTATTGTGCTCTTGGATTCCTTAATTGACTTCAGGTGAGAATTTTATTGTTTAATTTCTGGCAATCTATGCTTATGATTCTTTTTAAATCTCGTATTTTTTGCTGATTATTACACATTTGCAGTTCTAAAGATGTATACTGCCAGCAGGCTTTGCTGTCCTTGATAGAAAAGGTCCCCATAAATGATTCTGTTCATCATGTGGTCACCAAGATCTTATCAACTTGCGTGAAACTATCACAAAAAGTTGGTGACTCAACATCTTTGATGTCAGGTGTGTATTGTGATTCTGAATATACAAGATTTCAGAGAATTCTAAAATGAATTTGTTTTTTAAAAAGTATGAAAATGAATTTCTCTATTCAAACACCAAATGTATCTGGTAAAGCGAACAATTTTCTATCCTACTGTAACTGCTCTATCTAACAACGGAACTAGTTTTGACAGCTGAACACATCTCAACTCTTGGCTTCACTAAACTATTAGCTAATACAATAGTTACAGCTTAGTCAATTATTCAATTATCAATTGATGCCTAAGTTATTAATTATTATCCTCACAACTTTGTTTTTTCAAATGTCAATTAGCTGGCTGGGCGAAAAAAATTCTGATAATTGTTAATACGAAGTATCCTTCTGAACTCCGTGGAGCAGTTCATCATTTCCTTCAGGTGTGGTGAAGAATTTTATGCTTTTCTTTGTTAGCAATTGTTGTTAGAATTTCAGAAGAAAGTCTTAATGGTTTGAACTCCGAACTTGTTTAACTTCAACAGCATAACAAAGAACATTCTAAGAAAGATGATTCGTCGTATAAGATTTTATGCAAGATGTTGGATGGGAATTTGGATTCATCCTCTGATATCTCAGAATCAAAAGTTTGGTTTGCCTTGTATCATCCCAAGGTACCACCCATTAACTTTATATTGAATGTTCACTGTCTATAATCCTGAAGTGTGTTTTCTCTTGTTAATGGTAACCAATTTTCTGTTAGTACTTACGAGCTTTATTCTTATTTGTTGTGGTATAGGCTGATGTTAGACGTACTACACTGCGTGAGATAAATTCTTCTGGCATTCTGAAAAGCAAGGCATTTGTTTCAGAGGTATGCTCTGCTAGTCTGCTGCTCTTACCCTGTTCTCCTAAAACTATATGCTTATAATAATGTATGTTTTCATGTGACACTGGTTTAAGAACATCCTTGACCTTTATCCTTTTGAGTTGAAAAAGTTTTGGATAATCTAAACCCTCAACCTTTTAACTAAACCATTCTGCTCAAAATGTTTTTTTTATCAGGGTCTGATCGACATTCGAGGGGCCATATTGAGACAGCTTGATGATAAAGATATAACAGTTGTTCTAGCAGCTTTAAATGTTGATGGATTACAAAATGTACTAGGTGCTTCTAAGCTTCTCGAGGCACTGCAAAATGTGCTTCAAAGATGCGTTGGCAAGCTGCTGTCTGGTATGTGTGGTATATTAAAAATAATTTGGTTGTAATTCATTTTCCTCTTTTGTTTAAATGCTTCATTAAAGCACTAACTAAAAGGAAGTCACCAATAAATTGAGTTGTAGTATTTGGAGCGAAGATTTTTATTTATTTATTTTGCTAAATCTCAATTATAATTTACAATTATATTTGAAAGAAAAGCCTCATTTTAGAATATGATCTAGGCCTACATATATATTGGTCCTGCCTGGCATATAATTGAAGATTTGTTTTTCAAATTCTCTTATGCAGGTTCAACCGATAATGTTAGTGTAACTGGAGAAGTTGCTATCACTTGTGTTAACAAAGCGATATCAAACTTCCTTGATCATTCTGATTACTTGAAGAACATTGCTGCCATGATTTTTCCATTACTCCTTGTTATGCCACAGGTAGCACTCGACTTCAGATTTAACATTTATTTTTTATACATAAAGATTTAATATACTCCCGACTTTGAGTGGTTTTACTAGTTACTTCATTGTTGCATCCAGATTTCTGCCATGTCTTGGTGATTATCACCTAACGGTTACTTATCATTGTTGTTGCAGACACAAGGCTTAAATTTAAAAGTGCTGGCACTAGTCAACAGTATTAACTGGCCAGCTTATCAGAATATTGCTGTGTCTAGCTCTGAAGAAGCGGTAAATAATTACATGGGATTCGGTTTGTCCATATTTTTATATTGTAATGTATACTTATATGTTTAAAAAACCAAAGTATGTTGTTCGAAAGGCAAGTTTGTCAAACTCATGATCCTACATAGAATTGGCCATGGTGAACTAAGGATATAGACTCAGTCATGGAGTCACAATGACTTTGGATAAACAAAACTTCAAAAATTGAAAGTTCAATTTCAAAAAATTTTTCCTTCTTCTTGACATTACTTCAAGTTTGAATGTTGGAATGGCCAAATAGTACCCCATGTCTAGTACACGAGTATCTTGATATTTTACTGATAATATGTGTCGCAGTTAGGTGTTTTCTCATGGACATATTTTGGCTTCATCAAACTTCAAAATTGTTAATTACAACCAGTCATCAATCATCTTTCAATTTACTAATTCTTGAAGTTCAATTGCAGACACTGATACCTGGAAGTTTTTCTTCAATTAACTTGAAGGTTATCAATAGTTTGGCTGGCAATTTCATGGCCCATCCTGTAGATAATATTTCTTGGTTTGTTGAAAATTGCAATGATTCAGAATTGTCAAAGACACTCTTCTTTTTTGTTCTATTTCAGTCTCTTCTGCTGATAAAAACAAAAGGTTTGTTTTCCTTTGTTCATTTTGAATCCCATTTTTTCTCAAATAGCACATAACAACTAGTTTGTTTCGTGACTAAAAGTTATCATTTTAGCAAGTAATTTAGAAGTGCTTAATTGGAGAATGATGGGTGTTGACTTTCTATTTTGATCAAAGGTGATGACTTTTCTGCACTGTTTGAAAGCGTGTTTCCTATTCTGAAGGCTGAGTGGGAATCTTTAGTGAATGCTGGTGATGTTCTTTTGGATGAGGTACGAGGGATTTACTCTCATATGGTTGCTTTTGTTTGTCTTGTGAAAACTAATTTTTTTTGTTTATTTTGGAATTGTTTGCAGTTCAATTCTGAAATGTTAGACTGGGACTGTAGTGCATTCTTTGATCATCTTTTGTATGCCAACCTCCGATCCCTAAATGCAAAAGTCATGGTTTGCATATTTTGGAGGCTGATTGCACCACTAATGTCAGCAGGATCTTCAAGCAATCTGCTGGTTAGTCATTCCTTCCGTATTTGTTAGCCTGTATTCAATTTTTTCTTATTAACTCGGTTTCCTTTTTTGGAATTAATGTTAGCATTGGAGTTGTAACATATATATTCAGTATATAGTTAGCCATGCACCTAGGTAATACTAGCTCTGTCCTTTTTATAAGAGATATTTGGGTCATCAAAAATTAATGACATTAACTTTTTTCCGTATTTGGTCCATATTAATCTGTTTGGGAGACCAAATACATTAACTTTTCTTGACCAAACTGTGTCTTATAAAAAGGACCAGAGGGAGTATTATAATTCATTTAGGTAGTAGAAATGTCATTAACTTTGTTGTTAATGTAAATTATGTTTATTGCTAAAAGTGAATAAATAAAGGATCGACTGAGTGTAAATAACTCAAGCATAAGATTTTTTTTTCTCATATATCCTTTTATGTTCTTTAAGTGTTGTTAGCCTTCTACTATTCTCTGTTTGTTGCCTGGTTGGATGAATGAACCTTTTGCAATATGCAGGATGATAGAAAGATCAAGGATCTGTTTGTATTTTTTGCTTCCTCAAAGTTCAAACATGTATTCAGTAAACACCTCCATTTCTTAGCAGCACATTGCTGTGCATCACCTGCCCGGCTATTATCTAAGTTTTTCACTGATGAAGGTACACTCCACTTTATCCCTGTTGCTTGATATACTCGTTATCTTAAACGGGCAACACTGTGTTGGCTGTACTGAGAAATTCCCTGTTTTAACTTTTAAGATAGAATATACAGTTCCTTTGTAAATGTCAAGATCTCATATCATGCATAGTCACACTGGTTTATTATTTGTTGGATCTTTTCGTGTGTAGGTGTTCCTGCTGCAGTCCAGGTTGAAAGTCTCCAGTGTTATGCATTTCTTTGTAGGATGTCACAAGATAGATGGCAAACTGATCTTCTGGTCGGATTTCCTTCTGTTCTTGTTCCATTGGCTGGTGACAAGCAGGTATGAGTCTGTCAGATTTACCTACTGAGTTTTGTGTGTATTTTCTCCTTATCTGCTCGCATATGCTGCTTAATCTTATGTTGGATGTTCTCTTGATTTTTGAGGAAATGTGTTTGGCCCAAATGATATATTTGCATCTTTTGAAATTCTTTGCAGTCTGTAAGGGTTGCTTCCATGAACTGTACTGATGCATTGCGTGCCTTGTGGTGTCGTATTGAACGTTCTGGCGAGAAAAACGGTACTTTATTGTCAGAGTAGTTGTATTTAACTCTTTATACCTTATTATTTTTACTTTTCAAAGTACTAAACTTATAACAACAGGGAATAATGCAACGTGGTTCCATTTTCTGGGAGAACTTCTGTTGCTGTTGGATCAGCAAAAAACACTTATACTGTCGGACAAGAAATTTCTTCCATCATTGTTGTCATCAACACTAGGCTCATCCTGTCATAATATCTTAGTACCGCAAAATATGGAGAATAGGTATATAATGTTACTATGACTATTTTCATCTGAATGGCTCCACTTTTATGACCACACAACTATTTGATATATTAATTGACTTTGCTGCTTATCAACTTTATTTCCATGTTTTGTTATTTGAATTTGCCAGATCTTTCAAATGTGTAGAGGGGAATATGGATAGATCTTTTATTTCTTATTTCCTTATAATGTGTAAAATATTGAGATAGATTGTTTGGCCTGGCTTCTTACAAGTATTTGAGCTGTTGTTTTGTATTGCTAAAAACTGATATATTTGGCTTTAGGGACATTCTCTTGTGATTGACTCTGTAGTAGTTGATGCAAGTTTATGTGATGTGTTTGAATTTTTTCTCTATGTTAAATATACTTTTTCCCGCAAGATTTTTCTCTAATATTTTTTTGCTGTTGCCTATTGGTAATTTTTTTCACGCAAGATTGTTCATTATCTTCTTGCAAAAAGAATATTCATTTGTATTTACTTCTGAGATTTTCCCTTGCTTTATCTCTGGACATGTCATTTTTCAGGTTTGATCAGCCCACAAAAGAAAGAATACTTGAGTTCATTTTGGGTTCTGCTCTGGAATTCTCCAACTACGGGAAGGTTTGATGTTTTCACATTAACTCTCTCTTTCTATGTTTCTCTCTATATAATTCTAATTGTGGTAAAATAATGATAATGATATTGGTTGAAGTTTCTTGTTTAAAGTTCCAGATTTAACAAGTTATGTGTGGATTTTTTTTTTTGATAAGTGTTACGTGTTGGTTATTAATATGCAAAGCCAACCCTGTAAGACAATAACTTACTTTTGGACATTGATTTCTCTGGCAGCTGATGATTCTCTCCTTGCTCAAGGGAATTGGGAATGCTATTTTGCATCCTAAAGTTGCGCCGATGCTGTCTCATTTTATGAAGCAGTACTATGATGAGTGCGGCAAGTCTTGCCAGAAGTTTTCAAACACTGAAACTCGGATAATGTGCCTTTTGTTGGAGGTGTGTGTATTCTAATATTGTTTTTTAGCTGATGAAACCTTCAATCTCAGATTTGGTGATCTAATTTCTTTTCTTTGTGTAGAGCTGTGTTATGTCATCTCCCTCAGGTGGAGATGATCTTCAATATCATTTACTGAAAGCGTTGCAGGTGAGATACCAAGATCCATTATTTTCATGCGTCCCACCTTGCTTGTTATTTTTAATTTACTGACCTTGGTCATTTCCTTTTTCAGTTGGATGGCACGACTTCAGATGACCCTGCCTATATAGAGCCCTGTATTACTGTCTTGAAGAAACTTAATAGTCAATTCTACACAGGGCTGCGGATCGAAATGCAGGTCTTGTTCGCAATACAGATATTTATTTATAGAATCTGTTGTCATTCATGATAAATAGACATGTACATGTACTTTTTTTAAAACAAGACATGCACATTTTCTTTGTGTGATGCACTGATAATATTTTTGTTGCATATATGAAAAAAACATAACCAATCTAGTCTCTACTGCGACCTAAACCATTGGTTTTTTTCTTATATGTTAATGTCAGGAGCATTTATTTCGCGCAATTGTGTTCCTAAACCATTACTTTTTTTCTTACATGTCAGGATCATTTATTTCGCGCAATTGTGTTTTTGAGCCGTAATGCTAATAGTGATGTACAAAGTGCAACTAAAGGGGCCTTGATGCGCATAGATGTGAGTTTCTTGCTTTTGGTTATTTTTCATCTTAATCAAGTTTTCTTTTCTTTTTTCCATTTTTGTGCCTGTTTTGTATTTCTTTAGTGTTTCCTTGCAATCTAAAAAAATGGGACAACAGAATCCGTCTGTTAACAACTGTAAAAAGTGCAGCATTCACATAAATTGGCATCACATGAACAACACTAGATATGTACTATATCACACTATAGATATGTACCCTGAAATAAGCCAATTGCAGATAAGTGCTTCAAGAAATGCACTTAGGATGCTAACTGACAGACAGAAAATTGCCACAAATTATTTTCCTTCGATCTGTAGAACAAGCATTTAGAAATTGTTTCAAAGTAGGGCACATCTAGAGCTTGCTCATGAAGGACCCGAAACAGTCCCATGAGAACATTACCACCTTACAGTCAGCAGGAAAATGGAAGTAGTAACTAGTAAATGAATATCATCAATCTTACTGAGTACTGTTATACAAACAAATCAATTGACTATGTTGATTTTGAACTTCCAAATATGTTTTTGTAGAGGAAATCTCTGATGGTTTGGAGTATGAGGAAGAAAAAGAACTGAATATTTACATTAAACGTGAAAACCCGTCTGTAGAGAAAAACGGATTATAATATCCAGCAGTTTGATCACTGGCCGTAACATTTTTGTTCAATGGGTTATTTGCATTTTATTTTCTGTTTGTTTTTGTATTATGTTTCTGTTTATCTATTAGTTTTTTTTTTCCATATCCATTTCAAAGAATGGGTAAATGAAACTGAGAATAATGTGTGGTTTTTATGGAATTGCAGATAAATTTCTCTACTGTTGCCCACATACTTGATCTCATACTTGCACCAAAATTTGGCATAGTTAGGTCAGCAGATGAGAAGACAAAAAAGAGACAGAAATTGACAACACATCAAGAAGCAAAAGTTCTCAGTGATGACATATGCAGAATAGATAATCCGGTCTACATTCTTAGTTCCCTTCTTGATGTTTTGTTATTAAAGAAAGATATAACAAACAGGTGATTTGATTATTTCCTTAGTACCATGACCAAAAAGTTAGACAAAGCATTTCATTGTGCTAAATTTCCTGTTTGATTCTTGCAGGCATTTTCTTTTAGACCCCTTATTTAAACTTCTTAGCAAGGTATTCTCAGAAGAATGGGTAAATGGTACTCTTTCCCTTGAGGAAGAATCAAGCCAACCGTCATCAAGTCCTCCTGAAGTTGTAAATCATATCCAACAGACTCTGTTGATTATTCTAGAGGATATAATCATGTCTCTTAAAAGCATGGCTGCGCTAAATGTATGCTTTCTAATTGTGAAGCTGAGATTTATATTATAATTGAAAATTTAAACTGCCCCTTCACTATTTTTTCTGCGTCCTTTATTTAATTTTCACCACTCATGGCAGGAAAAAATGACGACAGAGGTTAACATTAAGCTACTTGTAGAATGTGCCCGGACTACCACTGTTTTAGTCACCCGCAACCATATATTTTCTCTTCTTTCTGCTGTTATTAGAGTCTTGCCAGAAAAAGCCTTTGGCCATATACTTGATATTCTTCCAGTTATTGGAGAATCAGCTGTCACACAGGTTCGTAAATTCTGGCTTCCTCCTCTTTTGATTTCCCTACTTTTCTTCAGTTGTTGATATTGATGATTGGATCCATATTAAATTTTCCAATTTATGTAAAAGCTTTTACTTGCAAATTTCTGAGAGTACGATTGCAATATTCCTAATAACCATGTGTCACCGTTTTTGTGTTCATGAACATGTAGATTGACAGTCATTCAAAGCATGTTTTTGAGGATCTTATATCTGCAATTGTCCCATGTTGGCTTTCCAAGACAGATGATGTGGACAAATTACTGAAGGTTGGTATTTCATGAGAATACTTTTGGGCATTCACGTATCTACTACACTACACGATTGGATGTAACTCTTAGTAGATCATTCTTCTGATATTGTTTTCTTCCTTCAGGTTTTCATAGATATTTTTCCTGAAATAGTTGAGCACAGAAGGCTATCAATTGTTTTATATCTCCTACGGTAACTTGCATATTTTTTCTGCATCATAATCCTAATATTGTCACTTAGCCATTGGGTTATGATCTTCATCTTATAATGGTTAATCTTTTGCAGAACTTTGGGTGAGGGTAAAAGCTTGGCCTCATTACTTATCTTGTTGTTATCTTCATTAGTTTCAAGGAAAGCCACCTGTTTCCTCAGTATTGAGACACCAGATGCGTTGACATTTTTTACTAAAGAGTGGGAATATAAATTAGCGGTGCAGATTTGTGAGCAGTTAACAAGTATGACATGGCTTCCTTCTTTAGTTATTATGCTTGAACAGAGAGTAAATAGAAACGTTGACCAGTCAATGTTTCTTGAGTTGTTTTTGGCAATGCAATTTTCTTTGCAAAAATTGCAAGATCCTGAATTGTTGTTCAAGCTAGAATCAGGAGAAGACACAGTTGTCATTCAGGTATAATCCAGATCACAAATGATACAACAAAGTTTTTTTCCTTTTAGTGTTCATTGTATGTATTCTTTGATTTTGCTTTGTATTTTTCACTGAGATTCTTTCGTTTGTTTCTCAGTATGATGTCACTGGTCTTACATACTTTTATTTGATTGAGTGTTTTACTCTTTGATTAGCCTATAAAGACTTCTGTTTATCCGAACCAAAGTTTCATATTATTAAAAATATATGTGATGGGCTGTCAATATTGCAGAGGGCACTTGGAGAGCTTATGGAACATGTTGTTTACCTCTTGCATCTTGTAGATGCAAGAAAAAAACAACTGAATTTCCCTGTCATTATGAGGAAAGAGTTGAAGGAAACTATGCGTGCTGTTGTGAAGAATATTACAATGGACATGATACCATCGGTATACTTTAAGAGCATAATAAAGTTGCTCCACCATTCAGATAAAAATGTTGGAAAAAAGGTATTATTTTTTATAAGATTCTTTCAAATATAATAAAATTTTATTAGAATCTTGCATTATTTTGATATGATATGTGGGCCATAAAATGTTGGTTGGATTCGGGATATTCCCTTAGAAATATATCATATTTTTATTTGATGATTTGTAATTGTGCACATATTTTACACATGCCATTGGTTCTGGCACATCTAGCAAAAGCTATTTTTTTTGGTTGGAGGTGTGTCATAAATACATGTCTTAGTATAGAAATTAAGTGCGGGGAAGCATGACATTGATAACTGTTATCTGATACTGCATCACTTGTGCTCCAGGCTCTTGGGCTGTTATGTGATGCTGCAAAAAATCACGAAAAAGTCAGCTTAACGCATAAAGACAAGAAAGGGTCAAGGTCAAGATCAAGTTCTCCTTGGCTTCATATGGATGAAAGTTCTCAAGAATCACTTAATAAACTGTGTTTAGAAATTCTTCAAGTACTTGATGATTCATCAAATACCTCCTTAAAAGTGGCAGCAGTTTCAGCGTTGGAAGTTCTTGCAGAAAGGTTCCCTTCGAATAGTTCCATCTTTGGTGTATGCCTCGGATCTATTACAAGATGCATTACATCTAGTAACTTAGCTGTGACTTCTAGCTGCCTTCGAACATCTGCTTCGTTGATCAACGTTCTTGGTCCAAAAGCACTGGCTGAACTTCCTCAAATAATGGACAACGTGATGAAGTCCTCTCGCATTGCATTGTCTAATCAGGATTTGAAACCAAAAGCTAATGATGGTTTATCAGCTTCAAATGAACCCCATTTTATTTCCATTCTCGTTACTTTGGAGGCAGTTATTGACAAGCTTGGTGGATTCTTAAATCCATATCTCACGAATATCATGGAGCTTCTGGTGCTTAATCCCGAATATGTCTCAGGAGTGGATGCCAAAGTTGAAACCCGAGCTCAGGGATTACGAAAGCTTCTTGTGGAAAAAATTCCTGTAAGTCTTGCTAAAACTTAAGTATTGCTTGACCGTGGTAGTGTCGAAATAGTACCTTTTTTTTCCTAACTGAGCATTATTTTATTACAGGCACGGCTTGCCCTTCCGCCATTGTTAAAACTATACCCTGCTGCTGTTGAGGCTGGGGATAAAAGCTTAACAATTGTGTTTGATATGTTGGCAACATTTATTGGTAATATGGACAGATCATCCATTGTGGCATTTCATGGAAAGATTTTTGACTTTTGTTTGGTTGCTCTTGATCTTCGCCGTCAAAGTCCTCTTTCAGTTCAAAATATTGATTTAGTTGAAAAAGGTGTGTTAAATGCTATGCTTGCACTGACCCTAAAACTTACTGAGAGCATGTTCAAGCCTCTTTTCGTGAAGAGTATTGAGTGGGCGGAATCTGTAGTGGATGACACGGCATCTGCAGGAAGCATGGATAGGGCCATATCTTTCTATGGCATGGTAAATAAGCTTGCTGAGAATCATCGGTAAGTCATTGCCTAATGTTTTTATATTCTTTCTTAGATAATGTTCTTTGAAATAAACATGTTTTGAGGTTATGATCAAAGCACAGTTTGTTCAGGTATCTCTAGAATTTTTTTGGTATGTTGTTTCCATTCTTGGGAGAAGAGTTCATAAAGTAGTGTATTGAGTTGCGAACTTGCGATACAAAGATAGATACAATTTGTTTACAAAATTGTATATATTAAATTGTGACTATTTTTTGTTAAATAATTATCAAATGACATCCTTTTCTTATTTCTAGGTCTTTGTTTGTTCCTTACTTCAAATACTTGCTTGGTAGCTGTGTTCATCATCTTGGTGATGGTGAAGACTTTAATGTGTCTAGTCTGAGTCGGAAGAAAAAGAAGGCTAAGATTTTGGATGACGGCGATGTAAAAGAAACAGGTAGCCTGTCTATTAAGGGATGGCATCTCAGGACACTAGTCTTGTCATCCTTACACAAGTGTTTTCTCTATGACACTGGGAGCTTGAAGTTTCTTGAGTCCTCAAATTTCCAGGCTAGTATTTTTTTACACTATTATCATAATATGGACTCTGACACTTTCTTTTTTACACTATTTATTTTCCATTGAGCCTCCTTCAGCTGTGGTTTTGCTTGTCGTATCACTTCACTGACTTTCATATGATGTTGCAGATGTTGTTGAAACCTATTGTTTCTCAACTTGTCATAGATCCACCTGCTTTGCTAGATGACAACAGCATGAATATACCTAGCGTGAAGGAATTTGATGACTTACTTGTTGTGTGCATCGGTCAAATGGCTGTCACGGCCGGCTCTGACCTTTTGTGGAAACCTCTTAACCACGAGGTATATTTTGTGATATATATTTCTCTTGTACTCTCAGTTGATGCTGTCTGAGTATATATACCAATAATAATCAGGATAGATTATCATATATTTAAGCTGCGTTGAAAAATGCATACAATATAAATTACCATTCCGCTTTTAAGTAAAACTTAAGTAACCATGTCAAGTTATCCCCATCATCTTGCGCTGACTATTTTGTTTCCTTAATTTGGTTCTTCTGCAGGTTTTGATGCAGACACGCAGTGAGAAGATGCGAACTAGAATATTGGGCCTGAGAATTGTTAAATATTTTGTAGATAACTTGAAAGAAGAATATTTAGTGTTATTAGCGGAAACAATCCCCTTCCTCGGTGAACTGCTTGAGGATGTGGAGCTTTCGGTTAAATCCCTTGCTCAGGAAATTTTGCAGGAAATGGAGTCTATGAGTGGGGAGAGCCTCCGGCAATACCTGTGATGTTAAGATTAGGATAGTGTCATGATGTGTTTTTGCTAGAAATGTGTAATCAATTAAATTTAGGGAATTTGTTTTGAAGACATGTACATTATTATGGCCATTTAAAGAAAAAGATGGCATTTTTTGCACTGATAGAAGTTAAAATTCAATTATTTTCATGTGTAATTTCAAGTTATTTTTTTTCTTTCTCACAAGTGCATATCATTAATAACATGAATCTTTTTCTTTTTGACAATAACAAACTTACTATATTCATCTTCGTTTTAGAAAGATATAAGTCAAATAAATATCAGTTGTCTGATTTATTTCTTTTATCACCCAGGAATTTAAATTAGGTATGTTCTAATGAAGGGTTTATTCAAAAAAATAAATAATTAAGGATATAATAGCAAACATTTAATATTTTGTTGATGATATAAATTATGAAGTGGCATATGAATTAAAATTATTTTCTTTCTAGCGACATTTAATTTGAGATAGAGTAACAAGGCAACCAAAATATATGTCAATCATTAGAAGCATGACACCGTCAACCGCACAATAAAATACATAATATTTATTAATTGTGATTTCCCAAGTATAAACTGGTGATTTCTTTCTCGAGTCAAAAAAAAAAAAACTGGTGGTTTCTTAAAAAATCACTATCTTTTTTTAAACCGAAAAATTACTCCATCTCATTTCATCTCAATTCTCAAATATAAACAAATATTCTATTTTTAAATTTATTAAATAATTGATGTACATAAATAATACTGATTAAAATGTGTTTATATTTAAAACTGAAGGAAATACTCTGTACTTAAATCTTAATTGACTTCCACCAACATAACTTTATTGTAAGAGTCATGTACTCCTTTCTTTCCACCTTCATGCAAGGGCTAGATTCCTCAAGCAAATCAATTTTTAATTGCTGTTTCCACAATTTTTTCGATAAGTTCATATTCGTACCTGCAATGGAAAGTTACAAGACCATTTTAACTAGTTCATACATTAAATAATGTTTATTTATTTTTTTGGTACATGTTTAATTTTTCCTTTCTAACCATCAATAATTTTTCAAAATTAGCTCCCTCAAGAAAAATAATGCAAAATTAACAAAACATAATTAAGATTAATTTATTTGTCAAAAAAAAAAATTAAGATTAATTTATTTTTTTTACTAGAATTAAGATGAGATTATATTTTGCACCCACCCATATTTCAAATGCCATCCTTTAAAGTTGGCAACTTCAAACAAAGCTAATCTCCAAGTTTGCAACTTCTCGTAGTCCTTTCCAAATTTATTTTCATGTTCAACCATGGCTTTTTCAAAACTCTTTCTTTGATGTCTTATATCTGATGGATCCACTTTATAAAAAATAGGCCAAACAAGTTTGTTTTTGGTTTTCATAAAGTCAAGAACGGTAACAAGTTCATCAAGACACGACGAGGAATATGCATAGTACTCAGAAATAACGATAACCGAAAGCTTGGACTTTTCAATTGCTCTAACAAGAGATTGTGAATTTGGATCATCATCCTCACATTCCTTATCTTTCATGAAGATTTTGAATCCCGCTCGAACCAAAGCATCATAAACATAACCGGTAAAAGAGTAGCGAGTATCTTCACTAAAACTGAGAAAAACATCGTAACGAGGCAAAGTGTTGATAACCCACTCCACAATCCTTTGAATGAATTTATATTCATACTCTTCCCTACACAAGTTCATGCACTTTCAATTAAAAGTTTTCATTTTCTTTCTATCAATCAAAATCATAAATATTACTATAAAATTTTAAAAAACAAAATATATGCGACATGAACTAGTGTGTGTCACATTTTTTTATCTCGTATGTCTGTCTGCTATTGAGATTGCATCAACAATATTTTCTATGATTATATCGAAGATCTTAACGCGTTCAACAACATTTTCTAGGATTCTCTTCATTAATTATTATAATCTTGAAAGAGAGGTACATACCCTATTTTGAAGTGCCATCCGTTTAAATTGGCCACTTCAAACAAAGCTGATTTCCACATTTGTACCTTTTTTGAGTCTTTTCCAAAACTATGTTCATGAGAAGACATAGCTTCACCAAACCTACCTTCCAAAAGCCTTACTTCATAAGGATCAACATCATAAAAGATTGGCAAAATTTGTTGGTTTTTCAAGTTCTTGCACTCAACCATTTTGACAAGTTCATCAAGACAATAAGTGGAAAATATATAATTTTCAGAGAAAACAACAATTGCAATGCTAGAGCCTTCCAATGCTTTGAGAAGAGAGTGGAAAATTTGGTCTCCACTTTTGAATCCATTCACATCCATGTAGATCTTAAATCTCTTATTGTGCAAAGCATTATAGAGATTTCCAGTGAAGCCTCTTTTGGTATCAATCACTCTAAAGGAGAGAAAAACATCATACTCATTAGACATGGTTTGCTTTATTAACATTAAAAACTCAACCAAATTGGAATTTAACAACTAAAGGTATCTCTAATCCCTGTATATAAAAAAAAAAAAGTTATCGAGAGAAGTCAACTATACGGAGAAGATACATGAAAAAAAAAAAAGTCAACTGGCATATAATAACTTACGTAGGATTGAATTTTTTTAATAACAATTGGAATTAAAAATGATTAAAGAATATAAAATATGAAATTAAAACATAACTCAAATGTTACCAGAATAAAAAACTCAAACAAGAAAATGATTTACATATCTACAAATAAAAATGTCAATGCTAATAATCGTTTGCCAATAGCTAATACACATCACATCACATCATCTCACCAGACACTAGTTGTGTTCATATGGTGGAAGTATCAAACATATGGAACATATTTAGATACCGATGCTCGCCATATATTAGAAATATTATAGTTCCTGTGAGTTTAGTTCAGTTGATACGGACATCGTATTTCTTTTGTTGACCAATAATAATAATAATAATAATAATAATAATAATAATTGTCTTTTATGAACTAGACTTATAAAAGTTAATAGAGGAGAAGGTACTCAATCAATTAACATTAAACAAGAACTTATTAAAGTGCTTTTGAATTGCTGCCTATAATCTAGTAATTTGAAAAGAATATATCCTATAGGTAGGGACTAGGGACTATTTATTCGACAAATATTGAGTGCTTATATTTAGAGACAGAAGGAGTATTTAACACATTCAACCACGAAAGAACACATGACATTGGTTTGAATTTAAAATTCAAGAAGTGACACCATTGAAAAGCTTATACTAATTCTAATTAAGATTGAAGAGAGAAGCCATTATCATATCCTTTCATCATGGCCATGATGATCAAAGAGGCAGATACCAGTTATAAGTATGATGTTTTTCTAAGTTTTAGAGGGGAAGACACTTCTTGCACCTTCACAGGTAATCTCTATCATGCTTTGTGCAACAAAAGAATCAAGACCTTCTTCTCACATGAAATTCAAAATGGTCATGATCATGATCAACTTATACTTCCACCTCCTATTATCAAGGCAATTCACGAATCAAGGATTTCAATCGTCGTTCTCTCTGAAAATTATGCATCCTCCACTCGTTGTCTTGATGAACTTGTCAGCATCCTCGATTTTATGAAGATGAAAAACACCCTTGTTTGGCCAATCTTTTACAAAGTTGATCCATTGGATGTAAGGCGTCAAACTGGTAAGTTTGGTGAAGCCATCGATAAGTTAGAAAGAGATTACTCTGAGAAAGTGCCCCGATGGAAGGACGCTTTATTTCATGTTTCCAACTTGGTCGGATGGCGCTATAGAACTGAGTATGTACTATGCTATACATTGTCAAATTCTATGACATTTTTTTTATTTTTTTATAGACTAATGTTAGTAATTGGTTTTTTAGAGGATAGATAATTTGTTAGCAGTGATGATATTTCATATTAGTCAAAGTTTGCTTAACTAATTTCATTATCTATATGAATAGAGTTGATGAATTATAAGGATATCCATGCTTAATTGATAGGTACGAATATGAAATCATTCGAAAGATTGTGGAGTCAACGGTACAATCACTACCTCGCTATGATGTTTTTCTAAGTTTTTGCGGAGAAGATACTCGCTACTCTTTTACAGGATTCCTCTATCATGCTTTGCGTCGTGAGGGATTCAAGATCTTTATGGATAATGAGGGATTAGAGGGTGGAAACCAAATTTCACAAACTCTTCTAAAAGCAATTGAAAAATCAAGACTTTCAATTGTTGTTTTGTCAGAAAACTTTGGATATTCCACATGGTGTCTTGATGAACTTGTCAAGATTATGGAGTGCAAGAAGACCAAGAACCAATTGGTTTGGCCAATATTTTACAAAATTGAACAATCAGATGTAAGCAATCAAACAAAAAGTTATGGTGAAGCCATGACAGCACATGAAAATAGATTTGGGAAGGAATATGAGAATGTGCAAAAATGGAGATCAGCTTTATCAGAAGTTGCATTATTGGAAGGAGACCATATCAAAGAAAATGAGTACGTACTAGCGATTGAGTTTAATTATTTTTAGCTTATACTCCCTCCGTACTTATTTTTAAGATTTTTTGACATACTTTTCACGCATATTAAAGAAAGTTAGTAGTGTAATCAATATGTATAATTTGTGTATAACACTATAACTATTACTTAAAAATGCTTGTTCAAAAAAAACTATTACTTAAAAATGTTGTGCTTTTGTAGATATGAATATGAATTCATCAAAATGATAGTGGAAAAAGCCATTGAAGCTGAAAATCACATGTGATACCAAATTTAATGCACAAATGACAACTTGAAGGAAGATTTAAGTTCCTCTTGGATTGAAGCACAGAAGGAGCACAAGTTCCATCAAGTCACACTTTTCCCTTCTTGCTGCAATTTTACTTATATTCTGTATTTTAAACTTTCAAGTTAATTATCTTCACTCCTTTCATTTTTTTATCATACAGTTTGAAAACTTTCAAGTTAATGTTTTATCAAATCTTAAATAATTTCCTTCCAAGTTTTCAATTCTCAGCAGTAACACCTTTGTGAAGAAGTGAAGTCACTTTTACATATTGAATAAGGTAGCAGAATAAACTTGTGCAGAACAAACACATCACTAGGTAATCACTTACAAACCACATACCAAACCAAAGAAGATAAATTACAAGCAAAGATATGAAACACAAACACAAACATGGACACAACACTGACACTGATACGTCGACATGAATAAAAATTTGAAAAAAAATGATATAGTTCAATGTAGTTGTAAGTGTCGGTGTCAGAGGGGCATGTCCGACATTGAAACCGCCTAATCTAAGGGGTATCCGTGCTTCATAGGATGGGATTCGGTGTCAGACACAATGCATGTCCGAATATTGTTTAGATGTTCATATTAGACAATATGTTATGTGTACTTTTTTTGTGTAATTTTTTTTGGTAATTGATTTATATATTATTTCACTTCTCACTTATGTCCACTTGAACTTTATTTTTAATCTAACTCCGACTCTGATTTGTGAGACTGATGAAGTAGTACTAGTATTATAGTACTCCATAAATTTCATTTTAAGTTGTTTATTTACTAATTTTAAGGATACTACCCTATAATAGAGTGGTTGGCATAATATTAAATTCTAAACCCATCTTGTTCTCTTCTGAGAAGATTCTAGGAAATTAAGGAGGGTCAACAAATAAATAAGTAAAACAGCATAGGTCCCACTTCAATGGGTGGAACATAATCATATAGTTGTACTACATATGCATATGGAATTAATATTCATAGTGAGAAATTACAATACATGTGATAGTATAGAACTCTCTAATACATGATGGCAAATGAAGAGACCAATAATAGTATTTCTACTATCATCAAAGCCAGAACTGATCATGAAGATCAACTCAACCAACTGCAGCTGCAGCTGGTGCAAAAGCAGAACTACAAGTACGATGTTTTTCTATGTTTTTACGGACATGATACCCGATTCAACTTCACATCGACTCTCCATAACGCGTTGCGCCTCAAAAGATTCAAGATCTTCATAGATGAAGCCGCGTTCAAGAAAGGCGACCGAATGTTACTTGACACTTTCCTTAAAGCAGTGGAAGTATCAAGGATTTCAATTGTTGTGTTCTCTCAAAACTTTTTAACTTCCACCGATCGTCTTGAGGAACTCACCAAGATGATTGACCAGTGTATCTCTCAGAACGATCGGTGGATATTACCGGTCTTTTATGGCGTTGAGCCTAGCGAGATAAGGGATGCAGCTACATCTGGAAAGGAATCCGAGATTAAGAGGCTGCAAAAATGGAAGTCATCTTTGTCTAGAAGCACCAATATTTTGGGATATGCCTCCAACAGGTTTTTCTCTATTAAGCAAAATTGGTCCCATAAATTATATCAGTTATTCAATTTATCAAATTAAAAAATTTATTTTATTTATAATAGTGATTATTGTAATTAAGATTAGAAATTAAAAGACCTTTAAACTTTTTGTAGGTACCATTTTGATTATGAACTGATTGAAGACATTGTGCAAGGGGTCGAAAAACTTTTGTCCGGCCGCTACAATATTTTTGTTAGTTTTAGTGAAGGTACCCGATACACTTTTACAGATTATCTTTGTGATGGTTTGGAACGAGAAGGATTCAAAACCTTCAGAAGGGATAAGAAATGCGGAGAGAATGTATCGTACCAATGTTCACACTCTTCCGCTAAGGCAATGGCGAAGTCAAGACTTATAATCATCGTTTTATGCAAAACCTATGCAAATTCCATGTCGCGTCTTGATGAACTTGTCACCATCCTCGACTCTATGAAGAAAAATAATCAACTTGTTTGGCCAATTTTTTACAAAGTGGAACCTACTAACATAAGACATCAAAAATTGAGTTATGGTACAGCCATGACTAAACATGAAAAGAATCTAAAAAAAGACCCGGATCAAAAGGTGAAAAAATGGAGATCAGCTTTGTTTGAAGTCGCCAACTTAAAAGGATGGCACTTGAAATTCGGGTACGTACTCTGTACTCATTATGATTCTTTTTTCTTTGTACCTATAAGAAAAATAATATTATATGAAGTAGCGTGTTTGAATCCTTTTAAAAATGGCCTTGTTTAATTTGTACTTTTGCATTGCAGGCATGAATACGATCTTGTCAAAAAAATAGTGGAAACGGCCATTAAAATTTACTCTCTTTAATTATAAATATGAGAGATATACATCAACTTTTATTGACTCCACCGGAATAAGACAAGAAAATTTTTCTCAGTTATAAAGTCCTTAAATGTGCTCTTGAAAATCTAGCTATATGACTTGTATTACAACAATAAAAAAAGTGGAGGGTTCGATCTTTGCATCTTAGTCATAACTTTCCGATGTAATAATTTTAGTATATTTTGTCAATTGAGTTATGATTTATGTACTATTATATTTTTCAAAATAATAATAAATGTTGAATTTGATATATTTTATGATGAATTATTACGTTCATATTCGAATCTTGGTAATATATCATCTCTGTATATTTTTTTTTAAGTTTTATTCTATTAGATTTTCTTTATAGTAAGTTGATAATTTTACTAGGATTCAAACTCAATCTCTTTATATATTATTACATGGATATTTCTACCAACTGAATTAAGTTTATAAACTCAAGTCGATAAAATAGTTGATAGGCCCAAAAAAATAAAAGTTACCTACCTAAAACTTTGAGAAGCAGTAATACGTTTCTTTGGATCTTGAGTAAGCAACTTACTAATATTTAGAAATAATATTTTGTGAAATACTTCTTCCGATCTTAGCTTTATTATAAAATAAAAATTACTTTTAAGATTTATGAAATATTTTATATATTATTTAAACTATATTATAAATTAAATACATTAACATTCTATAAATTAAAAATGTCAATATCTTTTTATAATAAGAAATTGAGAAATATTACGAATAGTTATAGGGGTGGCAAAACGGGCCGAGCCTGCCGGGACGGCCCATTTAACCCGCCATTTTTGGCGGGCTGGATTAAGGTTTTCGGACCGCCACCTTAAGTTAGCCCGCACCGTTTAGCCCGCTCAAAAAATAGGCTGGGGCGGGGCAGGCATGCCCGCGGACATTTGATTTTTTTTTACAATTTTTTTCTATTGAGGAGTCTACCCTAAATACTCAAACCTCTATTTTTTCCCTTAATTTATAAAAATATGTACAGTACGATGATCTCATATTTTATTTTGATGTTTTAGTTGCACAGTAAGGCTATGTTTGGTATCACGGTGGATGTACCAGAATTGCGGTGATCCACCGTGATTTTGCACTTGTAGCTTCTGGAAATCACGGTACGTCACCGTGATTCTGACACACCCACCGTGTTACCAAACATACACTAAATATATGCACCCTAAGTGGTTATCAGTTTTTGGTGTTATACTTAAGTTGTTTTGTTTATTTTGAAGATTATAACATTGACCTTTTCATATTATGCGATGTTAAAAAATATTTTTTTTGCTGCATCCTTGATATGACTAATGATTTATAATTTTGTACTAAATAAAATTGTAAAAAAAAAAAAAAAGTTTAACGGGCTGGCCCGCTAGTCCGTCAACTCGCCGATAAATAGGGCGGACTTAAGTTTTGAACTCACATCCCTAAATATGCCTGCCCCACCCCATTTATAGGCGAGCTTAAATGGGGCGGGTTTAAACGTGGCGGGCCGCCCATTTTGCCATATTTAAGAGAGAGAGAGAGACAAAGACATTATGGATTCTACGCAAGTTTGACTTAAGAAATGAATCATAGAGTAGTTGGGATAATATTACAGTATTTAATTGCAAGGCCACCTTGTTCTCTTCTAAGAAGGATCTAGGAAATTAAGGACTTGCGAGAAAAATGGTGTTGATAGTAGTACTAAATTGAGTTGGTGTAAAATTGCAATAAAAAATGAGTGTGAACATATAGACTCTCTAGTTAAATGAAATTTAGGTGCATCTCATAGTTTTATGTGAAATTTATTTTTAATTTTTAAAGTGACAGAGTCACATACATGTTCCAATAGATTAAAAAGTGAATGTGTCTCTAGCTAAGAGCATGACTAATTTTGTAGGGACATGCATCTATTTTATACATAGGAGTTAGAGTTCGGTCTCTAAATATTCTACTTATTTTTTTATGAATAAATTTTTAGCCACTAAATTATTTGCCAAAAAAAATTAAAAAGTAAATGTATGTTATAGAAAATGTTGCTAGCATCTTCTTTTATTATATAAACACAGTCGTAATATTTGATTTGAAATGCCAATCAATTTTGTAAGTATAGTAAAATAGAAACCAAAAATATTGATTAGTCATGTATTGTAAGAAGAAAAAAATTAATTTTTTTATATTTGATTTCTTATCCTAAGTTTGATTCACTTGTAGGCAAAATTGATTTTGAGTGAATTAATTGTGTAAAAATTGATTCTAACAAAAAAGAAATATAATTGAAAATAAAATAATTTTTATTCTTTCACCCTTTGATTTCTAGGAAAAATGAATGTTAGTACTAGTCTAGAATTTGAGGCAAATTCTGACATCAAGTAGTACTAGTCCTCTTTCAATGCAGCTACGGAGATCGAACCGTAGTTTTTTCAAATAATTTATGTTAAGTACTTTCATGTAGAAATGACCTAAACAATAAATCTGGGGGTAAAAGTTGATTTTTAATTAGAAGTTATAATTTATTTTTAGGACAAATTCAACTCTATTCTATAAAAACTAAAGATGTCAAAATTAGAATTGAAATCAAAATACTCTCTTAAAGAGTCTATCGAAATCAAAACACTTTTTTTTATAAAATAATTTTGTTTAAAGAATTTGTTAAAAATAAAATAAAATGTCTTTAGTTTGTAAGATTTTTTTGACAGTCTTTAGTTTGTAAGATGTGAAGTACAAAGTTTAGAGATAATATTATTATCTTTAGTTTTCTTTATAGCTGACGCAAAATGTCTTTATTTTTTTCTCTATTTTCAGTCAAAGTCTTTATTATTTATTTTTTAGGTTACAAAAGTCATTACCAGTAATATTTTAAGATGTCCCTGTAGGAAAGCTTGAATAGTAGGAGCTGAGGGATATATGGATTGGGTAGGGGAGGTCCAGAGTTTGATCTCTGGCAGGAGTAATTTAAATTTTTGATGTATTAAAAAATAATATTTTAAGATGTGATACTAGTATTTGTTTACAATTTTTTTTTTGTTGATAATCCTAATAATATAATATTTGTTTACATTTGATATTTGTAACGAAAGAAAGGACAAAACAAGAATCAACGGAAACCAAGTGGTCCCACAATAACTATTACTTAATATTTGATGTATTTTATTGCTATGATAACTTATTATATTTTAAAAAAATAATATAATTAGAACTATAGTTCTGGGACGGAGGGTATATTACTTGCAAATTTTGTGGTAAGTTGAGTTAAGTCTTACATTATTTAAAAAACTGAAATGATTAATAAATTTAAGGTTTTAAATAAGAATGGGGAGGTATTTGATTGAGATTATGAGAGATTATTTTGACAAAAAAAATCTTGAAGATTTTAAAAGACTTTATGGAATTATATTGATTCTGTGAGATTTTAAGAGACTTTTTTTTAGAAGACTTTACTTACATTTTATAAAAGTCTTAATTGAATATCATAAGATTTACTTACATTTTATAAAAGTCTTGGTTGAATACCACAAGACTTTATTATCACTAGCGGGCCAAACGGACACGTTCCGTGCCCGTTTGTTTGAACATTATATTTTATAATATTAATTTATATGTTGAAGTTCATTTATAAATATTTCGCACATCTATTTGTGTTATTAATAGTTAGTTTTTGGAAAACAACAAATTAAGTCACAAAGATAAAAGTTAAAAAGATTGAAATTATAGAAGTTATTAATAATATTAAAAAAATCATAGAATTTAAAATTTTAAAAAATAGCCGTTAGGGGCATTTTAGGTATTATTGAAAAAGGCTACACCAAACACAATGTTTTCCCTTTATTATATGTGTAGATAAAAAAAAGTCTTTTAAAATTCATTGAAATCCCAATTGAATACACCCCCTTAGTGTTTAGTTCTTTTTTTTTTAAACAAGTGTCAAGTTCACTTATTTCAATGTTCTATACGCAATGTGATGATCCCCGAGTTGCTCCATCGTTAAAACAATTATATCAGAGCTGATGGTTTGATCGGGCTCTTTATATCGAAAGTCCTCCTGACAAAGGTGTGTTAAGAACCGAGTCCCGTTGAATGCAATGGCACAACAATGGTACAGATACAAGTGTATATGGTTGAAAAAAATTTCGCTTGAAGGGGGAGCATAAAGAACAATTCACACTAGAAGAGGAGATTGTTGTGACAAGTGTGAGGTGAGTTAAGTCTCACATTATTAATTAATAAAAGTGGAGTCGAACCATTTATAAGTTGTATGACCCATAAACCTAACGCTTTAAAATTTAGAGTAAAAATGTAATGTCCAAGTCACTAGTACCGATTTTCTTGACTCAATGTAGATGATCTTCTGACCGTCTCCTCATATAACAAATCAAATAATTTTTAATTTTTTTAAAATTTGATTTGAATAATCTATAATTTAATTTTTCAATCAAATGTGAATATCGTATTAGTTATATAGTTATCTTTGATCTATATACATGTTATTATGGGACCCACTTGGTTGGTTTTCATGTTAAAGACTTGGCATTCATGTTAAACAAAGCCTATAGTACAAAGGTTGACTCTGAAGACATTTGGTTTTTGTTTTTAATATAGAAACCAGTTCTTATCATATACTAAGTTGATCTAGATTCTTTCATTAACTTCAAGAGCGAAAGAGAAGCTTTTTATTCAATCATGGAAACACAGAACAGTGGATCAGATGCCATAGCCACCACCACCACCACCACCAACAACTACAAGTACGATGTTTTCCTAAGTTTTTGTGAGGACACTCACAAAACCTTCACAGGTAATCTCTATCGTGCTTTGTCCCAAAACCGAATCAAAACTGCTTTCTTTGGTGCAGATTGTTGGCCATACAGTGATTTTGAAAAGATTCAAGAATCAAGAATGTCAATTGTTGTTTTCTCAGAAGGCTATGCATTGTCTACACAGTGTTTGGATGAACTTGTAAGCATCATTGATTGTATGAACAAAACCAACAAACGTGTTTGGCCGATTTTCTACAAAGTTGATAGAGAGGAGTTAAGGAAGAAGGAAGGTATGTTTGGTGAGTTTGGTGGGTTTACGTCCATGGTGTTGAATAATCTATTGAGTTGTTTGGGTTTGTGTGAAAGTGGTGGAAAACATGAGTTACTATTAGGAGGTAACAACAATGAGGTTTTAGGTAACTCTAAGGAGAAGATGCTGCAATGGAAGGAGGCTTTGTCTGAATTTGCTACATTGTTTGGATGGGATTACAAAACTAATGAGTGGGTACCATTTCTTATTTTATACTCTCAAATTATTGTCTTTTTTATTAGGCTCTTTTATGCTGCAATTATGGAAATTATGATTCTTGTTGTTATACTCCCTCTTTTATTTTTTGATGAACATGTTATACTCCCTCTTGCCACATAAAAAATATATTATAGATCAAATGCATCAATCATTCAATAAACTAGTTTTGTCTCAAACACGAGGCGTTTGGACTTGTACTAGTCGAAGGCACGAGGCGTCTTGGTCCGACGTGAGACATTCTTCACATTATGCCTCAATTGATGTGTTGTTATAAACTATTTTTCTCATTTTTTTTTATAACTAATCTTGTGAAACATTGAGACTTACGGAATAAAAGTCTACGGGTCAGGTTGAAATTCAGGTCGGCCCAAGGATAAGGCAACCCAAGCAAGGGCTTTAGGCCCCCGAAATATATAAAAATTTTACTAAAGAAAAAGGCCTCAAATAAGTCATAAACCTTTAGAAAAAACCTCAAATAAAAATATAAAGGTTTATTAGAAAAAAATATTATAAAAGTGAGACAATAACTTTATAACTTCTCAAGAAATTTTAAATAAAATTCGCTTTATACCTTAGAGAACAATTCCTCGAATAAAAATAAAAGGTCTCACTTTATAATTTGCTTTAGGCCTCACTAAACGTTGGGCCGGCACTGTTGAAAGTCTTTTATGGGCAAAATGTCGAAATTTATGGTTGGAGAAAACATTACAAACATTTTAGGTAGTGATATTCCATTGTGAATATGAGGTTGAAACTTGACAGATTGAGAGAAAATGATAGAAATTAGAAGTTGTGCTTTGAGAACTCTTGAAGCTAGCTAATTTATTGTACCTCTTTTGTATCTCTTGTACATACTCATTGAATTGGTAGTGAATCGGAGAGATGCTCTCTCTCTCTCCCAAACATATCTCAAATTTGGACCAAACTCGATGTTTCACTCGATAAAACAATTTTTAATTTGTGTTTGTTCTTCTGTTCTCTTATTTTGTTCTTCAACTTGATTATGGATTTGCTTTCACATAGATTTCTGTACTATTATTATTTGAACTGTCTAGTTTTGTTGTAATTTTTATCCATCTTATACACCTTTATTCTTTGTATGATTTGAGTTAATTAGAATTCACGCCAATTCTAATTAAGATTAAGAAGGAGAAACTAGATGATCTTAACCATCCATGTATTGTAATTTCAAGGCTCTTGAGAAAATCCATAAAATGTTAAACGTTAATAAAAAATACTCATGGAATGGGTCCTATAAGTTCTCTATCACTTGGTGAATTAACAACTTTGTGTTTTCATAGGTATGAATATGAATTGATCCAAGAGATTGTAAAAGAAGTTGTTCAATCATTGCCACGGTATGATATTTTTCTTAGTTTTTGTGGGGAAGATACTCGCCACTCTTTTACAGGATTTCTCTATCGTGCTTTGTGTCGAGAGGGATTCAAAACCTTCATGGATGAAGAGGGTTTGGAGGGTGGAAACGAAATTTCAAAGACTCTTCTCGAAGCAATTGAAAAATCAAGGCTTTCGATTGTTGTTTTCTCTAAAAACTATGGATATTCATCTTGGTGTCTTGATGAATTTGTTAAGATTATCGAATGCAAAGAGACGAAGAATCAATTGGTTTGGCCGATATTCTACAAAGTAGAACAATCAGATGTAAGCAATCAAACAAAAAGTTATGGTGAAGCCATGAAAGGACATGAAGTTAAATATGAAAAGGACCCTGAGAAGGTGCAAAAATGGAGATCAGCTTTGTCGAAAGTTGCGTCATTAGAAGGAGGCGATCGTATAGAAAAAAATGAGTACGAAAGTGAAGCGATAAAAAAGATAGTGGAAAAGGCCATTGAAGCTCAAAATGAGCTGTGATTCCAAGTCTTTGCTTGAGTGTCAAGTATCAACTATTTGAAAGAAGACATGAGTTCTTGTAATCTATCTTCTTTGGTTTGGTATGTGATGTGTAAGTGATTATCTAGTGACTTAATGGATCTTGTGCTCCTTCTTTGTGGTTATCTATGTGAAATGAGAGAGAATTATAATAGAGTGTTTACTCATATAGAATAAACGGTAGAGGTGTTAATTAATGAAGTGAAAATTTTAGTTTGGTGATGGTTGAAAACTCAAAAATAAGGATTTAATATTGGTTTGGATATGTGATGGTCTAATTCAATCGATTGTCTTTTGATTGTTGTTAGTGATTGTTTATTTTAGGGTTAAACATGTTTTTGGTCCATCTAAAATAGGGATGTTTAGTCCTTATTTAACTTTAATAGTATTTTTAGTTCCTACAAAATAAAATTGAAAATGTCGAGTTTAATCCCTGTTTATATCAAATTTATTTAATTAGTCTTAAACTCTTGAATTTTTGCACACATGATTATCACTTTATAAAGTATTTATTTACAAAAATTTATAATTTTTTAATATAAGATGAATTAAATATAATTTTTTGAAAACTAAAATGTTCATTTACTAAAAAATTCATATTTAATTCATCTCATATTTAAAAATTATAACTTTTTGTAATAAATACTTTATAAAGTGATAAACATACTTAAAAAAAAATTCAAAAATTTAGTTTGAGCCAAATTAAACAAATTTAATTTAAGGAGAGACTAAACATGACATACAGAAAAATTTGTAGGACTTACAAATACTATTAAAATCAAGTAAGAACTAAACTTAAAAAGTTACTATTTTGTAGAGACTAATAATATATTTAACTTGGATTCAAAAAAAAATTAACTTTTTTTTTACAATCTAACTCTTTATTTTATTATATTCTTGTAAGGATTTGTCTAACACCGACCCAACTCAAAAGCAGGGCAACCAGGCCAGCTGCCCAAGGCCTCAAGATCTTGTGCTCCTTCTTTTTGTGTCAAATGAGGAACTTAAATCTTCCTTCAAGTTGTCATTTACTGGAATATATAATTAAAATTTGGTGCTGTCATTTACTTGAATAAATTGTCTTTTGATTGGTGATGGAGATTGTTTTTTTAATGTATTTTAAGCAAATGTCAACTTCTTAGATACATTAAATAATGGATGTGTTTAGTCCTACTATCTCAATCCCTAAATATAAGACACTGTTTGACCACTACATTATATGTATGTCAATGCACAATTTTGATCACTAATATCTTAAATTATTCAGGAGTAAAATTATAAAAATTGATATTTTGAAAATAATCTTCAAAACAAATCAAACGAGATCTTATATGTTAATATTTGTATTATATATTATTAAAAATATACGGTCAAAATATGATAGATGAATAGTACAATTTAGTCAAACAGAGTCTTATATTTAAGAACGAAAGTAATATACATTATAGGCTAGACACTTTTGTTATTCAAATAATTTAAAAAGTAAATATTACATATAATTAAGGCTAGAGAAATTACTTTGATTAATATTTTGACTATTTTTTATGATGTTGTTGACTCATTTTTTTGACTAAATTTTGTTGACTTTTTGACTAAATTTTGTTGACTCATTTTTTTGACTAAATTTTGTTGACTAAATTTATTATTATATTTTTGACAATAGACTAAATTTAATTTTGACTACATATTTTCTAGTAGTTAATACAAAAGACCTCATTAAATTTTTTAATTATGAAATTAAATTTATTTATCAAAACAAATACTCCCGCCATCCTAAATTATAAGGGAAAAAAACTCTTTTTTTTGTTCCAAATTATAAATAAGCCTGATAAAAAAATTGCTCAACTAAAGAATTAAAACCTGAATTCTTTAGAATGATTAGTTCTTTGGTAAAATTAATTAATTACTCCCTTTGTTTCTTTTAACAATATATACACATTGACATATGTGCAGTAATCAGTTGTGATAATTAAAAAGGATCAGAAAGAGTATTTGAGTTCAATCACTTGGTTTACATTTGTAACTAGATTTTAGAAAGAAAAATTTAACGTTTTAAATTTGTTGCATTCATGAAGAATAACTTTTCCTTTTTCTTTTATAAATATTCTCTTAATTATATCTATCAATTTATTTATTTTTGACAGATATATCTATCAATTTATTAAAAACTTTATAATTTGTTAGCTTAATAATAAAATATCAATCGCTTTTTTTACTAAATAATTAATTTTTAACAAATGAGATAAAAATGAAAAAAAACTAAAATGTAAAGAGTGGTCATGTTATATAAGTCGAAGTTGGTCCGTGATGGGAGCTTTATAGGGTTGGATTAACACAATGTGTTAAGACTTAAGAGTAACCACACCAATGACCGATATAACTTTTGACACGACTTTCACCTAAAATTAAAACCTTAAGACATTGAATTTATGGATATTCTATATGTTTTTCAACTTCAATTATTTTATCCAATATATAATTTTAACTCACACTTGATATATCTTTAACAATCGTTCCGTTAAAAATGTAAAATATAATTTATAAATAGTCATTTTAGAAAATAATTAAAAAAAATAATTAAGTTATTTTTGGTAAGAATTCAATCATCGTTTACCGAAATAATTATATGATTTTTTTTATATCTTTGCATAGATAAATAAAATCAAAATTGAAGTTATAAAACCGAATATTTATTGAATCATATCACTCCCACCCGATCGACGGAAAAATTTTCCTCTCCATCACTCTCAATGGCAAATAATGCATCGTCTGTAGATCGTCTTGGTGTTTCTACCCAATCTGATACAACGGCGTACATGGAACGCCTTGTCACTGAAGTTGGCAATCCCGATCTCCGAGAAAATGCTATTTGTGTGCTCTCTAAGGTTCTTACTTGACTATCTTTTATTTTTTTGTCTATTTTTAATGTCTTTTATTGAACTCACAAGTAATTAAAATCTCTCAGAAATTGTTTAACACTAAATTTAATCAGTGTGATCCTCCGTCAAACATAGATTTTTTTTTTGATACATCGAAAAATTTGTCAAACATAGATTTGAACAATAATACAATGAATATTAATAGTCATTTTTTTGACTAATTTGAATAGTCATATATACTTTTTTTTTTTTACGAATATAGTCATATATACTTTTTTTGAGAATTAAGATGAGATTCTAGTCATAGTTGAGTCAAAATTAAAAGTTTCATTTTTTTTAGTATATCATGAGTGAATATATTTTCATTCTTTTTAAAATAACATTTTTGATCCTTGAACTTCAACTCCTTTTACAAAATACTAATTTTGATAAATCAACACATATATGGACATTGACTCACATGTGCGTTAGCATATCTTGCCACATAAAACTAATAAATTAAAGGATCAAAATTACAAATTTATAAAAATTATGGTGCCAAAATTACAAACTTCTACCAATCTACTTTTCAATTTTTTGCCTCTATTTTTAATATCTTTCAAGGAACCTCACAAGTGATCCAAATTTTGAAGTTTACCCTAAACTAAACCACATTGTGATTAGTGAGACAATAGCCCCCGATATAATCACAATTGGTTGTGATTCAAACGTCTTTATCTTGAGATTTTGTATAATCAGAATTAGATTCTAATCATAATTCCATTCAGTCAAAAGCTTTCATTGTTTAGTGTATCCTAAGAAAAATTAAAACCTTCATTACTTTTTTACACAAAGAAAATTAATATTTCTATATGATTTTTGCTTTGGTTTATAGTTTGATTCTATATTTTTGCATTTTTATATTACAATTTTGATGTTGCTTGAACTCATACAATTAAGACTTGATTTTCTATTTTTTATGTTTCAGAGGAACGACTTATTTCCACAGCTTGCACTTTTATTGTGGAAATCTTTTGGCATTATTGCAATACTTCTGCAGGTACGCTATATATATGGTAGCTTTTACATAATATATATTGAAAATTTTAAGTTTCTTTTGAAAAAATGTGGATAATTTATCCTACATCTAATGTCAAAATTAGTCACATGAGAAAATTTATAAATTGAGTAAAAATTAGTTTATGGATACCACTTATAAATTTATTTATGTGATTAATTTTTGTTAAATATTTTATAAGATCATTATGAAAAAAGACAAAAAAGAATGCTAAATTTTGAGCTACACTATGTTTGACAATATCAAATTTTGAGTTTATGGATCATAGCTCATAAACTCATTATAAAAAATATTTTATTAAATATTACAAATTCAATCAACAAATCAAAGTTCGCCCTCTAGTTTTTGCCAAATTGAACTTAGGCCTCATTATGTATTATTTGTTTCTTATGACATTTTTGCTCTACTTTTTTTCTTTCTTTCAGGAAATAATTTCAATATATCCTGCTCTTTCACCAGAGACTTTAACTACTGCACAGTCAACTCGAGTGTGCAATGCTCTTGCTCTATTTCAGGTGAGTTGAGTTTATCCAAACAAATTTTGATCTTTTGTATTTAGCATATTTATGATATAGTATACTGACAACTACAAATGTTATATTTTTTTCTTTTCTTCATATAAGAAAAATATGAAATTAATTTCTCTAACACTTTTATCTCATGTTTTTTTTTAATTACAGTGTGTGGCATCTCACCCTGATCTAAAGATACCATTCCTCAATGGTAATATCATATTTCTTATACATTTTAATTACTCTAAATTTTGATCTACTCTTGAACTTTACAAGTCACATCATTCATTTGATAAAAAGATAGAAAATATATTAGTTTTTTCAATTATTAATTAACACTTACATTTTCTTATTTGCAGCTAACATACCTCAGTATTTGTATCCTTTCCTTAAAACGACAAGTACATTACAACAATTTGAATACCTGAGGATTGCTAGTCTTGGGGTTATTGGTGGATTAGTGAAGGTATTACATCTTTGTTGATTCTATTGTTTGATACACTTGACTAAAAGTTTAACAATTTTTATAGTGACATTAGTGATGAAAAGAGAATAATTTAATTATAACTTTTTTGTCACAAGTTTAGTATTTTTTATTTTTTTATTTTTTTAATTGTAATAATTTTATTTTTTGATACTTGATATATATTCACAGGCTCGCACTAAAGAAGTTATAAATTTTCTTCTTTCGACTGAAATAGTTCCTTTGTGCCTACAAAATATGGAAATCGGCAAAGAATTATCAAAATCTGTGAGTTTCTTTGTTAGTTTTATTAATGTACTCGAAAAAAAATAAAAAATATATGTACCAAAAAATAATGTTAGGCTTATAATAAGCTTCTAGCTGTAGTAACAACATTGTTAAATTCTTTTTGACATGTTTAGTTGGATTAAAATGAATGTTTCAAACCAATAATTGTACTGTGTATGTTAATTTGATGCTTTAAGTTAAATCTTTGACATGAATTTACAATTTACATCTAAGTGTAGGAAATATAAATAGTTTTTAGGAGTAAAATTCTCGTCACTGGATTACTCGACAAAAGAAAATAGTTACTTGTTAATTAATGCTGTTGACATCATGTACTTCTATATGCAGCTTGGAACATTTATACTCCAAAAAATTATGCTGGATGATGATGGTTTGGCTTATGTTTGTGCTACGGATGAGCACTTTTTTGCCCTTCATCGAGTTTTAGGCATGGTTATGGAAAGTTATGTGAGACAACCTTCACCGCGTCTTTTAAAGATTATAATTCCATGCTACGCTCGTTTGTCCCAAAATCCCGGGTTTGTTGATCAATTTCATCATCTTAAGTGCTTTTCAATATGACTTTTCTCTTTAAAAATTTCTGATAAAACTTGTTTCACGTTAAAGTAGGGCCGGCGTTGCAATAAGAACCTCTCTTCCAGAAGTGTTTCAAAACCCCGCATTCATTAATGCCCTTCGTGTAAGTAATTCTTAGAATATCAAAATGTAACAAGTTTATATATCAAAATTTGCTTCACATAATTTTATACTATCTTCCCAATGTTTTGATTAACTATAGTTATCTATTATTTAAATATATTAGAGTAATAACTTGACAATTTTCCTACTAAGATTGTAATGCATCTTATCTTATCTTATAACATTAACATTTATAACTTGTTTAAAATATTTGATTTGATATTGTATGATGCATTCAGGAAGATCCAACAACATGGAATTGGGCACAGCAGTTGTACGACAATGTTGCAAACAATCCAGTTCGTGTACCAGGAATCAATGATATCGGGGGGTCCACATCATTAGGATGATAATATGTTGTTTTTATTAATTGGGCTTGCTACACCAATAAATTATGGCCCAATTGTCTTTCTACTTGAAAACTTGAGACAAGTCAATAAATGCTTTATATATTAAGCTATAATAATTACTTTGAATTTAAAGATTTTGTTTGGTTGTGGTAATAAATTTGATAGTCCTATAGTTTTTTTGTTGAGGATATGTGCATGCATTGTTAACAATTTTGTGAGTAACCTCTCACTTTGTTTCTCAAAGCTAAGTGCAACAGGTGCATGCATGAGGTACGTAGATGGAACCTACCTTCCGAAATTGATTAAATTCGGAAGTTAAGATCCGAAATTGGTGGATTTATAACACCCTCCTCTAACCAAGTCCGCGAGATGGAAGAGGAACACAGCTTGAAGACGCCAATGATTCTCAAGAGTTGGTACGTACCCTCGTTTGACATGGATGGGGCGTAAATAGCAAAATTCCCCCAATTTTGAACTTATTTTTGGGGTCCTAGGATGGTCGCCCTCTTCATACCCTACCTCAGATGATACGGTCCTTATTAATGGGAAGATTAGTGGTAGGTCCTATGGAGTATTTGGGAATTGCTAACCTTACATGCATCAATGGTTTGAACCCCCTAATCATCCATTGTTGACTCTTATTATTCTTAACAGAGCAATAATGCTGTTAAATTGAAAGGGGGTGTAGGTTGCATTTGAAGAAAAATACAAGGGAGGTCTTTGTTCATTTTAAAAATAGAGGGGGTCTTTGTGTTGTTTAGTTAAACCTTAAGGGAGGTGAGTGTAATTTTCCCTTAATTTAATTAATAACAAAAGTAGTTAACGAAATTAATACTATGGAAGACATAAAAGATACTAATAAAATTAATAATATAGTTTAATTTTAAGAATTTGAGACCTAACATGTTTGCTTTGTTAGCAACTTCTCGGATCGGCTCTGATGTCCCTTATATTTTGACTGTCATTACTGGTTTATATATAATTTGATTCTCCATATGTACTTGGTTGGGATACAATTTCCTATGTATTCTCTTGAATGTATCTATCTATTTTGACTTTTTTTTTTTGACGGTCTATCTATTTTGACTTGGTTGTTGAGAAAATCATGTTTTATTTTTTATATAAAAAAATCATGTTAAAAGAAGTATAATCCACTACGGTTATAATTACAAATGAGATGTTTGATGGTGCAAACTGCTGAAGCCAACTGGCTACCAGCTCTAAATAAAAATGTTAAATTTCTATTAATGATCTGAAAACTGAAAGAACATTTTCATTTCTATAAGTATGTAGTTAGTAGTAGTATTATCTACACTATAAAAATGTTTTACTCATTATCTACACCATAAATTTCTAAAAATGTTTTCCTCATTTCTATAAGTATGTAGTTAGTACTTAGTAGTAGTATTATCTACACCATAAATTTCTAAAAATGTTTTACTCATTAATTATCTACTAAACATTACTAGTATTATCTACACCATAAAAAAAACATTTTTATCTACATTGATTTATGTTAAATCATCTAAAGTCTTAAGAAAAAATAACATAAGATTGACTAATTCATTGACAATTTGTTGCTGTACCAAATTATTTTATTCAGGAGATAAGAAAGGGTAGTAACAACTACAGAAAATTCGATGCAATACTGAATGGATCTAGTTAAGATGTCGAATAAGGAAATGAATTATTAATATTGTTCAAAATGGTGTCCATGTGCTTCATTCACACCAAATAGAAGTGTTTTCGACATTAAGGACCAATTTGCAGCAAAAAATAGTAGTACATTTTAACTAGACACAAATACAAGTTACATTCATCAAGAGTGTTTCAACCAAAACTCAAAAACTGTAAAAAAAATCATAACTATATCTAAACAAAACTGCGATCAGCCAAAAGTAGCATCTAGGCCATTGACTTTTTTAATAATAGGTTAAAAACTTGTTGGCCATGCTATACTTAGCTTACCATTGAATAGTATCAAAATTTGATGTTCACTAAACTTCTGTAATAAGTTCAAACTTTCCTTCATTTCTCACGTTTTTGCTGTGATTAAATGCCGTATATGTGTATCCTATGCATGCATGGATTGTAACAGCTTCAAAGCCAACTCTTCTTGCTGCCTCAAAATATCTTGATTCCCTGTGACTTCTTTTCTTTCACCCTCATCAGTGTCACTATCAAAGTATATTTTACTCTTTTTATGTTGTCTATCTACCATTTCATCTCCTTCTGACCCAGAGTTATCATCTTGATTGTCCTCTTCTTCTTCATTACCACCCTTCCATTTCATTTTCTGCTTAAATCTTTTTTCTTTAAGTCGTTGATGCTCAACAAGTTTGTCTACCTTGTCTGCCTTCTTCAAATCCTCTCGCATCTTTTTATAGAATTCAGCCTTTTGTTCTGCATGAGTATGAGAGATACTGAGATGCCAAACTCAACAATATATTGAATGCTTAAGCAATGGTCACATGTAAACTATAACTGAGTCACACGTTGTTGAACAGATGGGAGATCTAACCATAAATAGGTTATTTAAGTAGGTTATTTAAGACTCGAACTCAGCAATGATCACATACAATGTAACAACAAATACGAAAAAGGATCAGGGATATCATACAACCATACAAAAGGCCCTGTATATGTCTCAGACTGATCAGGAACCAATGGTTGTCTAACAGTGATATTATAAAATTATAACTACTGTTCAGGATCTAGCTTCAATTTTGCACATACCTGGATCAATTAGCGTTGTTCCGTTGCCACTTTGTGGGTCAGCAATCGTAGCTAGTGGAGGAAGTGTGTTGCCTTCATCATCGAATACAACCCGATTCCCCAGTGGTCTATGCAAGTTAATCTTGAGTTTTTTTTTCTTTAATATACGAGTTGCTGGTCTGCATATGAAAAATCTAAATCAGTAGAAAAAAAAAAGAATAGAAACTCGGGCTCTACACCAAATGACCCAACAAGAAATGTCATAAATCCTACTACATAAAACAATTCTGGTTTAGAAATTTTCACAAGCTATCATAAGATTTTATATAGCAGGTCTACTAGTCTCAGCAATGTGAAACCAGAAGACTTGTCTACCACATTTTGAAATTATAAAAATACCAAAGCAACACTGTCAGAGAAATTCTCTAAACTTCTTTTACTATACTACTGAACACATGTATAAATAGGCACTTACACTAATTCTCCAATTTCAGCTGACTTCACGTCGCCTACATTTGAGGTATCAGCCGCATGAAGAAGATCGTTTTCAGTTTCCTCATCTTTGAAAACAACTGTGTCTAGCTTTTCTTTTGAACCTTCTAAGACATTTTCCTTGTTTGGATACTCAGGTTCAACTAAAATTGATTTTGTTGACACGGCTTTAGATTTAATATTACGGTTTAGAAAACGGATTTTGGGGGTCATTGGCAGGCCTAATGATGCCGAATACTCATCAATAGGAAGTTTCAAAACATCAAAGATTTCTTTATCCTTTTGGAGATGGATGGACCTTATGTATGTAACGAATGCCCTTTGGGCTCGCTGCTGAAGTTCTGGGTACTTGACCAGTAAAGATGCCAACAAACTGGACACTGGTTGCAGAAGTTCTTTCTTTGGCTGAATAACCAGCAAATAAAGAATTGTTAGCAAATTTGTCAGATAAAATATAAGACGGACAGACAGACACCAAGCCATATAAAAAAATGACACCTTGATGTTCAAATAAATTGACACAGCAAACATACCTTGCTCAAATGCACTGGAACCTTTGCTGCTTTCAACTTTTCAAGCATCTTATCTTCTGAAGGCAATAGAAATAAAACTGACTTTCCATCAGATTTATAACGAGCAGTACGGCCAACTCGATGTATGTAAGATGCTACATTCTCAGGACAATCTACCTAAATATATGTAAGAGAAATGGCAGATTATAATCATAAAAACAAACTTTCACCTTCCAATACCCTCCCTAACTCAGCCTTAAGAGTTGCACTAGACAAGAAACGAGAAACAAGAGACTCACCTGGACAACCCAGTCGACTGCCTTATTAAAATCAAGACCTCTTGCAGCTACGTCAGTTGCGAAGAGAACTGAGCGCTTCTCACAGAACTCGGAATATATTGCCATTCTTTTTTCCTGTTTCATCCTCCCATGAAGGCACTTCAAAGGTATACCAGGGTGAAGTTTCTTAAATGCTTCAAACACAAATTTTACCTATTAAGCAAAGATGTGAATGATTAATATTTATGGAAGATATTTGTGCGCAAAAGTGAGAATTAGCCCCAAAAACAGACATGAACACAAAATCATTTCAATTGAAAATAATTTCCCCCGGTCTACATGCAAGAATAATCAACAATTCTTTAATAAGCCTTCCAATTACAATAATCACAATCAACATAGCTGAAAATCCAGAACAGAAGTTCCGCAGATGCAGACTAAGGGACTGTTAATAGTGTTCTTAATTTATCATTTTGCAATCTGTTTTTAAAATAATGACCTATTTTCATGAACATGTGATACCAATCAAGTAATAAAATCTCCATGATAAAGGACAGAGGCATGGAGTTACCTGTTTACAGCTTGATAGAAAGACAAGTGTTTTTGACTGTAGATGTGTCTTTATGAAACTCCATAGCATATCTAGCTTTTGATCCAGGGGTACAGTCATTACAATTTGTTTCAAGAGAGTAGGAGTGGCTGTCACGGACTCTTCGTGCACACTTAGATACTCTGGGTCCTTCAAACTTAGTCTTGCAAGATCTTGAACCGACTTTGTTTGAGTGGCTGAGAAAAGCATGGTTTGTCTACGTTTTGGTAATTGTGAGATGATTGCATTTAGTTCCTTCTTGAATCCACTATCAAGAATACGATCAGCCTCATCTAGTACCAAAACCTGTAAGGAAGAAATTAACTAAGCCATCAGCTGTTTTTGCATAAGATAAATATATGAGTCATTTCCGATAAACTTCTTATCAAACATTAATTTTTTAAAAAAATACTGAAAAGATTATCTACAAGTCTTTTTTATAAAGTTAGGCATATCTAGAGTTTTTTAAACTAATAGTTTCTTGTATGAGCTGAAATTAACTTGAAACTCTCTCCTTTAACTTCTTCATAAACTTCCATAAGTTTATAAGGACTTTCCTTTTAAAGTAAAAACCACAGGCTTGTTTTATTTTAGAATCTTGTATAACTCTATATAAGTTCAAACCTAACCCTGTTGACCTTTAGCATGTTATTCTTTAAAATCTAGTCAATATATACTATACTTCAACCACAGTTACTAAATCACCTAGTAAGCTGCTAGAATAAAAGCAAAAACAAAATTTCACTGTTATTAAGGCAGGCAACTTGGCACACGTGTGTTAAAAGAAATTGAGGAATTTGGACGCCAAATTTGAGAAAATGAAATTATTGTTATTCTCATTTCATCTATTACAAATAGTAAACAAAGATTATATGGACCTTCATCTGTGAACAATCAAAGTTGGGAGTTTCATCCATGTGTTGTAGAAGGCGACCAGGTGTGCAGATCAATATGTTGAGCTCATTGACACATTCTTTCTCCTTGCCAACATCCCCACGACCACCAATGAGGAGGCCAGCACTAAAACCGTGATGTATCCCAATACCATTCAACACATCAAATAACTGCTGAGCTAGTTCTCTTGTAGGTGATATGATGATGCTCCCAACCCCATCCTCAGGTCCCCATCTCTCTCTATACAATTTCTCCAACACCTATCATTCAAAGAATAAATCCACAAAAAACAAATAAAATTTAACATTTAAGAAAGAAAAAAAGATGAAAATAAGAATCATCACTTTGGTCTCAAATTGTAGGAGTTAACAATTTAAACTTGAGCAAACCATTAATTTAGTGCACCATGTATCACTATGTCTCTCTTTTATTAAGTCCCTAAACTATATGAAAATAACAAGACAAATGCTAACAAATGTTTGTTAAGAAACCAAATATAGAAATATTATTTTGAAAATTGCGTACTCGATACCTTAAAAGTTTAAATATAGGTTTTTTCAACACAAAAAAACTCTTCTTTTATTTCCCATTTTATTTTATTTTTGGTTTTCACCACCAGCTTAATCTGATTCGAGGCGAGTTCTGACATCAAGTGGTTCAGGTCCCCTCCCAAGCGCAGTTGCAGGGGATCGAACTGTAAATCCTCCCTACCAAGTCTAGTTTCAATCACCACTGAACCAACTAAGTTTGTTTATTTCCCATTTTAGTTCCTTAACAAGTGCCTTTCTTAGCAAAACCTAAATAGTAGTAATAAATAGTACTTAAACTATATGAAATACGTCAAGTAAGTTCTTAAACTATATAAATAAAACCCGTCTCTCTAATCCCTAGTATCTCTTGTCAACATATAACAACATAGACTAATTTAACTATATTTCATAAAACAGTTTAGAGTGATACTTAGAAACTAAATTGATGGTTTATGCATTGATCTTTCTAATTTTCCATGTGACAACTAAATCCCTAAATTTGAACCCTTGCAATCAATTTAATGACTAAACTAATCAACCCATCAAATTTCAAGTAGCAAAATACTAAAATAATGATTAACTAAAAAAAATAATATAATCAAGCATAAATAGCAAAATTTCACCATAATCATTAGAAACATAACCCTAATCCTAACCCTAATATACTTAGCAAAAAACTCACCGGGATAATGAAAGCAAGTGTTTTTCCAGAGCCAGTTTTGGCAGCGCCGAGAATATCACGGCCACATAATGCATGAGGAAGAGAAGCTCTTTGAATATCAGTCATGGAAACGAACTTTTTACCTCGCAATCCGTCTTTGGTTTTCTTCGACAGTGGCAACTGCTCAAACCGGACCACGCCGGCGTAGCGAGAGAATGTGTTATCGTCGAGACGACCGACGGGGGAGTTTTTAGGGAGAGGAGATAGAGACATTGGGTTTGAACCGGAGTCTGGTTTTTGAGCTTCAATCCATGAATTCAAGAGGTTGATTTCATCTTCTTCGTAGAGTTGTTGTTGCTTCCGAAATTCCTTTGATTTAGGTCTTCTCATTGCTCCTAGAGAGAGAGAGAGTAGTGAAAATGAAGCTGAAGGTTGAAGATGAAGAGAACGGCGTCGTTTAGGTTTCGTTTTGCGGCAGAATTTGAAGTAGCTTCATGAAATGAGAAAGAACGAAAATGGTTTGTTATATTGGGCCAAGTCATGGCCCATTTACTTTTCTCTTCTTTTTGTTACATCAAAAAGATAAATTGCACCCCACCATGATTTATTGATTCATGAATTTTCTCCTATCCAACTCATATGAAAAATTCTCTTTAACCCCCCCCGCCCTTCTTTTTAACCCCCCTAAAACTCCAAAATGACCCTGGAAAAATGCCTAAAAAAAATTCGTGATATAGGTCCCGAACTTAAGTTCGGGACGCACGTCACGAATTAAGGCAAAAATTTGAAAAATGCACCCCCAAGAAAATTCGTGAGATAGAACCCGAATTTTGGTTCGGTCCTTGCGTCCCAAATTTGGCCCAAAACCCCCCAGCCCAATTTTAATTCGGGACAACGGTCACGAATTTTGATTCGGTACTTGGATCCCGAAATTATATTCGTTGTGGTTAAACCCACATAACACTACAAGAAATTCGACTTTTAGTGACAGCCAAAGTGCATGGGTAAATGTTTGTTTGCCGTTCGTTGGTGTAGGGCGTAAAAGCTATACCAACAGTATATTCGGCTACAACAACGGAATATTTCCGTCACTATAGTATAAAGCCAACGGATTTTTTGCTTATGGTATATTTCATTGAGTTATACCTATGGCCACCCACCGTAGGTACACCCCTTTGTTGAGAACTTATAACATTTTTTAGCTACAGGTAGTTCCGTTGGTATAGATCTACTTTTTTTTTTTGTGGACAAAATTGAATATACATTTTATATATGTAAATATATGCATCATTTATCCATTTAGAGAGAGTGAATTAACTAAAAGTTATATAAACTTGAAATTAGAGAGAGTTAAGCCTTACAAACTTAAAATTAGAGAAAATTAACTCAAAATCATACAAATTTATAATTTGTGATAATTGATGTTAATCCTAGACAATTTTAGAAGATTATACTAATAAAAAAAAGATAGTTTATGAGCCTATAATAAGCCTATAACTTTCATCAACAAGTAAAAACAAATTAGTTATACTTATAACTGTCATCATCAAGTTTCCATCTTCAATCTTCAAGTCACCATATTAGCTTTTAATCTTCACCTACAAGAAATTGATTTTGGTATGTTTTGAACATTTAAGGTTTAATTTGGTAATAAAATTGATTTTCATTTTGTTGTTTAAAATCAATTTTAAACACTCTCTTTTCCCCAGGAAAAATTCTCTTTCCACCCCCCAACACTCTCTCATACAAAAAAAATTGTACTCTCATACAAAAATCATTTTGGGGGGGAAAAGAGAAAATTGGGGGGTGGAATGAGAAATTTCGTGACGAGCATCCCGAATTGAAATTCGGTTTGCAAGTCACGAATTCAACAATATGGGGGTGCTGAGAAGAAAATTTCGGGACGTATCTCCCGAAGTATGATTCGGTATGTGTGTCCCGAATTTTTCATTATGGGGGCAAATGAGGTAGTTAGGGGGGTGAAAGAGAAATGTAGGGGGGGCAGAAGAGAAATTTTCAACTCATATGTCTCTCATAAGTCATACCACTTGAGTTATCCTATGAGTGACAATTAACTTTTCTTTTTGAAATTTCTACAAACATTTTTTTAAAATAAAATTTCTGCAAACATAAACATTTGAAATGCTATAAGCACACCCTAATAAGAAATCCATTTATTGTTATCAAACGTTAAATTTTAGGTGGTTCAGTGGTGATTGATGCTGAATTTGATAGAGAGGACCACGGTTTCATCCTCCACAATTGTGTTTGAAAGAAAACTAGAATCACTTGTTGTCAAATGTCGTTTGAACTTTGGATTAGAAGGTAAAACAAAAATTGTTAGGTCAAATATCGTCGTGATTGGCATTCAAACCCAATTCTTCACTTATGTGTGTAAGTTATGTAATGGTTATTGTCATTTTGTTTATCTATCAAAAAAATATTATCTAATTCAAAATTAAAGTTGCATGTTCATCGGTTCTATTTGGATGAAGTCTTTTAAAAAAATTGATTTTATCTAATTTCAGTGTGGCTTAGTTTTGGATTGGTACAAATTTTAATTTAAAAAATTATATGGCTTAATAAATTTTTAGCCTCCAAATTTCACAATCGTACAGTTTTAACCTCTAAATGATGTTAATACAATTCAAAATAACTTTGATGTCAACCTTGTGGCCTACTTTTTTTAAAGCAAAATAACAGTATAGTGTAAAACCATATACACCACTGGACTGGATCATAAGGTGCAGTTATAGTAAACGATGGAGATGGAAATTTACAAGTATGTGTATTATAATCTTTAGCAATACATTTTCCTTTATCAAGAGATTTTGCTTAAACAAGTGGTGCCTAAGTTGATGGATAAGTAGGTTTGAGCACAACGGAGACAAGTAATGGATCGAGCACATGAATTTTGAGTGAAGGTGGCATCTTAAAATCTGAATAATCAATAAGAAATTTATCATTTATATATTTAGGAGAAATTTTATTTATGTCAATACTGATACACGGTTCTTGATTTTCAAGTTTCAATAATTCTGAATCAAACTTTGTCCATGATTCTCCTAAGTATGATCAACATTAGTGGAAACCAAAGGAATATACATATTGACATTACCATCCCTTCAATTTGTGAAATGTATGAGGGGAGGTTTTACCTTGCAAACCAAGATCATTTCGTACTCATATATATAGTGAGTATCCTCTAGGAAATCCTAGATAGCATGCATCCTTTATATCCCTTCAAGTCTTTCATTTTCAACAAACTCTTCCTTTCTCTTAGATTCAGACTTAACATCCGGTTGATTTTGATGAATTTTCCTTCTTTTTTTCGGATTGTTAAGTCATAAGTATTTAATCACTATTTTCGATTGATCTTAGGTATTTTCTTCAATGACCACTTTGATTGGTCTTACTAGACTTTGATGATGAGCATTTCACCTTCCTTTATATCACTTAATTTGTCCTTTATATGAATCCCCAAGAAAGGTGAAAGACTTATCTTCTGAGAGTTGTAAGACCAATCAAAGAGATAATTGTAGGAAATATCTGAGACCGACCGAAAAAAGGTGTTCAATGCATATGACTTAACAATCCTAAAATAAGGGAAGTTCATCAAAATCAACCAGTTGTTGAGTCTGAACCTAAGAGGAAGGAAGAGTTTGTAGAAAATGAAAGACTCTAAAGAATGCATTGTATTCGGAAATGAAATTCACTTGGTGTAATTGATGGAGTATTTCCTGAAGGATATTTAATTTGCTCACTATAAAGAAATGATTTAGATTTGCAGTATAAAATCAACTTCTTCCCTCATTCATTTTCACAAATTGAAGGTGTAACATCTCAGACTGCTTTCATGATGACTGACTGACCCCACAAACAAACACGAGTCTTGCCCTTGTTAGCCTCGGGTATTACATGTCCACCAGCTTCCGCTTGGTTCATCTCCGAACCACATCGTACTTGGAGAAGTCTGCTCTGATACAATTTGTAACATCCCAGACTGCTTTCAGGATGACTAACTGATCCCACAAACCAACCCGAGTCTTTTCAGCATGTTTTGTCCTTACTCACATGCATTTTAGGAAACTTCTCTGAAGGTCACCCATCCAAACACTACTCCAAGTTAAGCACACTTAACTATGGAGTTCTTATTTGTTGGGCTCCCGAAAAGATGATGCATCTTGTTGGTAAAGGTAGTACCTATCAATCCTTATAAACCATCTTTCAACCATGATGCCCCATACTTGCACAGCCTCATGATCTCTCTCATTCTGATGTGAATTCTGGTTATTGTCTAGAAGCTGCTAGGAGCCGCACATTGTCATGCCTTGTGCACCGGCGTTCACTCCCCACCCTCGTTAGCATCACGTATTACATGAAATAATATGGATAAAATTTGACACACATAATAACATTTATGTAACAATTTCTTGATTATGGATTTAAAAATAAAATCAAGATCCATCACTCGTGATTCTGGATTTCAAGAAAGATCTAAGTATGTGAGTCCAAATTTTTAGGATTTGTGGTCAAATCAAAAAATAATTTGAAGAAAACAAAAGACAGTATAAAAATTATAAGAAAACTTATAGGACTACAAATTAAGTGATTAGAATAGGTACCTTTTTCATTTCTCACCTCAAGAAATTTCAGATCGTAGAACAACTCAAGTTATAATCGGAGTCTATAGAGAGGTACTTTGCGGTGTTGAAAGACTACCTCTCTATAGACTCCGATTATAACTTGAGTTGATCTACGATCTAAAATTTCTTGAGGGGAGAAATGAAAAAGGTACCCACTCTAATCACTTAATTTGTAGTCCTATAAGTTTTCTTATAATTTTTATATTGTCTTTTATTTTCTTGAAATTATTTTTTAATCTGACCACAAGTCCTAAAAATTTGAAGTCACATACTTAGATCTTTCTTAAAATCCATAATCAAAAGTGGTGGATCATGATTTTATTTTTAAATCCATAATCAAGAAATTGTTACATAATTATTACATAAATGATGAATTTCTTGGTTATTCAAATTTTGAGATGTTACCTCTTGCCTAGAATTCATGTGCCCGATTACTAGTCTCCAACAAAATTGCCAATACCACCCTCCCGGAAATCATGTGCACTAGAACCTTTTCTGCTTTTAACTCTTCAAGCATCCGAGTTTCTGAAGGCAAAAGTGAAGACAATCTACCTACATATACATGTAAGAGAAAAGTTAGATCTAACCATATATTAACAACCTATTACCTTCCAAGACCACCACATAAAGGGTGAAGAGTTTCTTAAATGCCTTAAACATAAATATGAATGTTTAATGATATGGAAGATATTTGAGCTCAAAAGTGGAAATTATCACCAAAAACATACATGAACACAAAATCTTTTCAAGAGCAAGTAAAAAAAAACTCTCCTTGAAAAAGAACAGTGAAGTGGAGCTACCTGTTTACAGCTTGATAGAAAGACACATGTTTTTAATTGTGGAAGTGTCTTTACTCTTTATGAAACTCCATAGCATACACCATCTTCAGATCCCCCATCTTTTTCTATATAATTTCTCTAACACCTATCATTCACAAAATAAATCCTCATAAACCAAATAAAATTTAACACAAAAAAATAAAATATAAAAAGTAAAATGAATCATTACTTTCATCACAAACTTGTAGGAGTGTACAATTTAATATAGAGCAAATCATTTATTTAGTATAACATGTATCACTAGGGCTAGATCCGCAAATGTGCAAGGTGAGTCGCCGCACATAACCTCAAAAAATTTTATAGGATCGAAGATAAAATTTTAAAGGTGAAAGATAGAATCTTTGTCTAAGTTAATGACCAAATATGTAGTTTCTATCTATAAATATATGTTTTTCCGGCTAGATCGACATATTTCGCCCTCAAAGATCTAGGCGACATGCCATCTCTTAAGTTTTACAGTTTCGGCTACGACGGCGCTTCAGTACGGAAGGAGAAGATGAGAAAACTAGGTTTAAATTAGGTTAGATGAAAGGATATATGGGCCTTATAAGGCCCAATCTACATATGAAAATTTTACCACGCACCCTTACATTTATACGAAATTTGTTTTTTAGGCCCCCAATTTGCTCATAGACCCCCCAAATTCGAAAATACCCTCAACTTAGTAAAATAACAATTTTGGAAGTTAGGATCCAAACACGGTATAGGTTTTGGAAGTTACGATCCAAAGTAGTGAAAAATCTTTGTTCCATGTCTGTTTTCCAAGGTTTCGGAAGTTAACTTCCAAAATCAAATGCAATTTCAGACCGTAAGTTCCAAATCGGGAAAAAAAAAATAAAGTTTTGGATCCTATCTTCTAAACAGGGTGAAATTTCGGATCATATCTTCCAAACTGGGTGAAGTTTTGTAATTTTTGTAACATTTTGGATCGTATAATACGAAATTGGTTCTGTAAATTGGATCTCCAAATGAGTGAAGTATGAATGATTTCAAACTTCAAAACGAATCCTTAAAAATTCGCAATTTTCTTTATTGAAGTGAAGGTACATGTCTTTGATAAAAAAAGTGAATAAAACATCAATGTTGGTTTCCATATATGAAGCTCCGATACTCCAAAATTGATCAAGTATCGTGTTAGATACCGATATGTGTTAGATATTTCCCCATACGTATTGATAGAGTTGTCAAATGAGCGGCCCGACCAAGCCTGATTTGGCCCGCTGGCCTTTGTACTATGCACGGGCCAGACAGACCCGATCCAATTTTTAGTGGTCCATGATTTAGTGAATTCGACCCTGCAAAAGTGTGGCCCGATGGACTTATGGGCCGTCTCTATCCAATTTATTTTCAATTTTTTGATCTTATCGTTCCTATAAACCATTAAAATTTCTATTTATATTGTTTCTGATCTTATGACCCTGCAATTTTCCATTTATATCTTCATTCCTATAAACCATTAAAACTTCAAATTTATCGTTTTTGTATACATGATTTTTTTTTGTTGAAATTGGACCAATTTTCAAAAAACATGAACAACTTATTACTCTCTCCGTCCTATTTTAAGTGTCACATTTGACCAAATCACACACTTTAAAAAAAAGTGTGTAAATGAAATAGAGAATATGACTTTTACCAAAATACATTTTCTTTTTATTGGTAGTAGATATTAGAATATTAAAAAGTAGATCTTTGAGTGTATTTTTTTTTCATTTAATGATTGATTTAAAAGATAAAATAGGAAAACTAATACTATAAATAGTATAAAACACTTATTTTGAGACAAATAATTTTGGCAAGTAGGACACTTATTTTGGGACGAAAGGAGTAACTATAAGCATGGTGAGTTTTAGTCGCATGATACTTTTGGAAGAATAAGTTAATTTTGTCAAAAATTCCCAAAATTATTGTCCTTTTAGTTTTGTCTCAAAATTATTATCTTTTTGGAAATCAATGTAAAAATAATGTTAGTTTATCATTTGTACCTTTACAAAAGTTAAAACATTAATTAAATATATTTTCTTTTTCTTAATAAAGTAAGAATAAAAGATATTTAACTAATCAATCTCTGTTGTTTCTTAATCCATGTGCATAACTCTAAAATAACAATAGTTTTGGGACAGAGGGAGTAGTAAATATATGGGTTCGTTTGATCTGCAAAATTAAAGTACTGAACAGAACAATACATGATAGTATAAGACTGAACAACACATAACAATTATTTACGGTATTCAACAAATTTTATCTTGTATGATACTTGATGGAGAAAATGTTATTTTGCTGATTTAGATAAATTGTGCTGAGCACAAAAAGTTGTCACATGATTCTAGGGACAAAAATATTTGATTTTGTCCGGTTCATTGACTCCCAGTTTGTCCAATTCTAGTAACAGTTTTAAAATCAAACACAGTACAACAGAAATTGTACTGTCCAAATCCTTCTTATTTAGCATATCAACCGATCAAACACACCCTATAAGTTTTACATATTTGCCCCACATAAATTGATTTTTGTAAAATTTGCCAATAATAACACTATGATTTATTACATAATAAGACATGTTTATGGGTTGAGCGAGTGAAGTGGCTATTTTGTCTCTCTGCCATGACAACGTAACCATGCATCACACTCTCACTTCCATCTTTCTTCATCTTTCTCTTATTCATATCAGGTATTTTTCTCATTCTCTCTTCTTTTTTCATTTTTTTATTATTGCCTCTAGAACAAGTTTATTTTTCTACTCTATAGTTATTCTTACATATATTGTGATAGCATTTCATGAAAATGGAGAAAAATATCAATCACTAAATGGGTTTAGCTTAAATTATTGGTTTATTTATTTATTTAGTATTTTACATGTGATATTAATAGCAAGTTGTCATTTTGATGTGATTGTTTCCATTTTTTTATTTCTCTTAATAGCTCTGGATGAAGTTTTTGATTATGGGCCAATTTTGTTGTAGAATCTTGTAAAAGTTTTGAATTTAGGGTTGTTGATGAAGTATAAGTAGAAAGGGTAAATTGGATTGGTAAAGGGATATAGAGTGAGTTGAAATGAGTGTAATAGGGTTTGATATTGGAAATGAGAATTGTGTAATTGCTGTAGTGAAACAAGGTGGGGTTGATATTTTGTTGAATAGTGAATCGAACCGCGAAACCCCTGCTATCGTTTGCTTTGGAGAGAAGCAACGGTTTTTAGGGTCTGCTGGTGCTGCTTCTGCTATGATGCACCCGAAATCGACAGTATCTCAAGTCAAGAGACTAATAGGAAGGAGATTTGATGACCCTGATGTTCAAAATGACCTAAAAATGCTCACTGTTGAAACTTCTGAAGGTTCGGATGGTAGCATTTTGATTCACTTGGAATACTTGAAGGAGGTTCATAAGTTTACGCCGGTTCAAATATTAGCGATGCTCTTTGCACATTTGAAGACTATAGTTGAAATTGATTTGGGGACTAGTGTTTCGGATTGTGTTGTTGGAGTTCCATTATACTTTACTGACTTGCAGAGACGGGCGTATCTTGATGCGGCAACAATTGTTGGGTTGAAGCCTTTGAGGTTGATTCATGATTGCACTGCAACTGGTCTTGGTTATGGGATTTACAAAACAGATTTTCACAATGAAGATCCTATTCATGTTGCCTTTATTGACATTGGTCATTGCGATACTCAGGTCTCTATTGCACAATTTCACGCCGGGAAAATGAAGATTCTTTCGCATACATTTGATAGTAGCTTAGGGGGTAGAGACTTTGATGAAGTTCTATTTAGACATTTTGCAGCAAAATTTGAAGAAGAGTACAACATTGATGTGTATTCTAATGCTAGAGCATGTAATAGGCTGCTTGCGGCGTGCGAGAAGTTGAAGAAAGTTTTGAGTGCAAATTTATACACAATTACAATTGGTATACAATGTCGTTTTTAGAAGAATAAAAATTACTTATGTTGTTTTTAAAACTTACTATCATTTAGTTTTTTTTTTTTTTTTAATTTCTTAATAGGTGGTACTAATCTACACCTACAAGAAGGTATCCTATGGAAGAGTATGATGACCTAGTGTGCGACTGAGCTAAGGGTAGGATGTCTTAGAAAAGAGTTGGACTCTACTCTTAGAATGGAGTGATCAATTAGTCCTCATGCTGTGCTTCCTCGCTTAGTATCGTCGTGCCATACCTAACCATTGCTTTGTAGGATAGAATATTTCTCTAGACATCGACCTCCTAATAATTTGGATCTGACACTGATTGAGAAGGTCTACATGAAGATAAAACTCTATAGGAGTCATTGTATAAGAGGAAATTAACATCTAGGGTCGATGATCTCAATATGATATAAACAACCCTAGACAGTCACCCCCTTAATAGGACACAATGCACTAAGCTCGTGTTCTAGATGAGAATAAGTAAAAATAAGAAAATCAAAATTGTAGTTAAATCTTTTATTTAGTTTTTCTCTCTTTCAATGCATATCAATGATATGTTAAATAATTAATATATTTTATACGGTGTCAATACACGGTATCAAATTCACAATGTTTAAATAACATCATTCTTTATAAAATATCAGTGTATATTTTATGCACTGAAGGAGATGACAAGAGCACACACGTGCAGAGGGGACTTCATGTCCATAATTGATTAAAAAAATGACTCATAGACCATGCTGAATTGCTGACCATGTTCTTTTCCTTACAAGCAATTATAATAATTAGAGACCAAATGCATCTTCTTGTATTAGTACAATATTGGTTGTAACTTGTGTTGTATGGACATGGACATTGTAATTGTAATAGATATACATATTTTAAAAGTGATTCCATAACTGGATTAGATTTACCCATAAAATAATGCCCAAATCTTTTCATGTCTGTGTTTTTCAATACACACTTTTCAGCAAATTAAACTTTACCATAGTAATTATACACTGTAATACCAAATGTTACCAAGTAAAACAAAACATGCTGGCATCATTTGCTCCATATATAGGCCATTTAAACTCAATTATGTTATCCTGATCACAATTTAATTCAATATTTTTTTATTTTTTTTGAAAAGGCACAATTTAATTCAATATACCACAAAACTACAAAAAAATCACAAATATTAATTACTAAAGAAAATGATTAATGAATAAATAAGTGTAAAATATTGTTACCAACAAAAAGAGTAGATGAAGAATAGACATAAGCCCATAACAGCCCTTTTGAGAAATTCAACCCATCAAAAGGAGTGATTCAATGAGAAGGTTCAGTCAATTATTAGAACTATGAGAAGGTTCAGTCAATTTTTAGAACTACTAATGGTCCCAATTTCTGCTAATTTCTGAAAAGCCATTCTGTCTTTTATTTATTGGTTTGTAAGTAGCAAACACAATACTTTACAACAAAATTATACATATATAATAGAGGACAGTATACAACTCTAATTCAAGGCTATGCCCATTTTCAAGCTCCAATACTACAGTAATTAAGCACAAGTTTTGTGGATAAATGTATTAACACATAAAAGTCTCAACTTTCAACATCTAAAGAACTTATCATATTGGTCCTTGAGGGTGAACTCACATTTTTTTTTATTAACAATTAGCCATAGCACCGAATTGGGTCATTGCATCCCTTAGCAGAAGATTGCTTGAAACCGAATCGGCCTCCTTTCTCAAGGTACTGTTGATGGTACTCCTCAGCTCTGTAAAACTTCTTGGCAGGAAGGATCTCAGTAACAATCTTTCTTCCCAACAGCTTCTCTTGTTGCTCCAATGAATCTTTAGCTGCTTTCTCTTGTTCAGGGGTGTAGTAGTATATTCCAGATCTGTACTGTGTCCCAACATCATTCCCCTGTCACATAGGAAGACGATGTCTAAGCTCTTACAATTCATGGAAGATGAATCACCATTCACCACTCAAGCATCACAACTCACTATCTTATATATATATATATATATATATATATATATATTCAAAAGTTCATGCATGCATATAGATTGAATGAAAGAGAGAATTACGGAAACAAAGTCATGCATAAGAAAAGGGGAGAACAAACGGATGCACATAATTTAACAGAAAAGAAACTAAGGAACATGACAAAATTTTAAGGAAACATGTCAACATTGTTTTCTACTTTACTATATGCTCATGAGGTGTTCTTTCTCCATCACATACTCAGTGCAACACAATAATTTTTCACGGAAATTTGATTCGGGCTAAAATCACCAAAATAACACATTGAACTAGAATTTACAAAACATGACATGATTAGATATAAAAACATAAATGCATCAGTTAGATACTGGCAGAAGAGAGAACCAATACTGCCTCAGACAAATTAATCATGCAATCCAAAAAGTAACATAAATAAAATATCATTAATGTTGACAATCGACAAGTCTAGACTTATTAATATTATTCAGATTAGCAAAGTATGTGCCACTTGTTGAGACAAAAAATAACTTATAATTTACAAACAAGACTAACTAAACTTAATATGATAGAGTTTCTAACATAAACCAACAGCTCTTTATAGTTTATATAAATATACCTGTCGATTCGGCGTAGTAGGATCATGTTTAGACCAGAATGTATCAAGCAGATTTTCAAAGGCACATTGTTTGGGATCATATTGAACCCTTACAACCTCTGAATGGTTTGTTGTCCCAGCACACACATCTTCATAAGCAGGATTGTGCACAAGCCCCTGTGTGTAACCAACCTCTGTCTTACTCACTCCAGGAACCCTCTGGAAGACCAATTCAACACCCCAAAAGCAGCCAGCCCCAAACTGAGCAAACTGCTGGCCAGGTGCTGGTATATCATCATCTGGTCCCTTAGGAATGGTTGAATCGAAGCTCTCCGATGCTCTTCCACTTCCAAATCCAAGTTTGTTCAGAAGGTTCATGGAGGGCTTGGTTACAGTAAAATGGGGACGGGTTGGTGAAAACAAGCAAGAACGCTTGACAGAAAATCCAGAAAGCGAGGGTAGAAACTTTGTTTTGGCAGGAGTGGAAAAGGAAGAAGAAACGAACACTTGCAAGGAGCTGGACGTAGTGCTATAGGCGCAGCTAGCTACTGCTAAGAGTATGAGTAACGTGAGAACCTTTATCTAGAAATTATAATCATTTTCAAAATACCCTTCAAAAATATAAGAGCCATTTTCAAATACTGTACAAAAACATAAAATCCATCAAAAAGCGACATCAAGAAAACTGAATGATAAATTTAGAACAAATAACAAATGGTTCAAAAATAAACATTTAATATGAACCTATTATTATCAGTGTAAATGATTGATCTTGTATGCAGTCTAACACGAACGACAAATCATATGTAATATCAAGTGAGAGCTCAAATTTCACGAGAAAGATAAAAAGAAAACCCTGAGCAACAAACCTAACCTAGCTGATTAAGTACAAAAATAACTTCTAATCAAATCAGTAATTATGTATGTCCATTCCACTGACCCTCATACTGGAAATTCACCCTCCTAAACATTGACTATTAGTTTCAAAATCACATACTATTATCATTAAACATTAATTCAGAGCACGATGATGCCACAACCGTTTTTAGATAAAAAAATATTACTGATGCATTTTCTTCAATACATGTATACAATCAGACAGACAAAAAAACCAAAATAAAAAAGACCCTATGTTACTAGTATCAATATAAAATAATACTATATGGTTTATGACTCATTTGGGGGAACATATGCATATTATAAGCTTCCCATTTCATAGTCAAGCCGGCTAAATGGATATTAAAATGAGAAAACACAAGATGCACCGTGACATCCAATGAACATCTTGTATTTCGCCAAATCACAAATATTTTGAAATCAGTTGTGTTAGTGTATGTATGACATGGCAAAATGATAATTTCTTATTGGATGACCGTGTAAAACTAACTATTTTACACTATCGGTGCATACCTATTAAACTCCACTGATATTTTAATGATATCATTTTATCATGGTGACAGTTAGCATAATTTGCAACATAGTGTATACTGAAAATTGAAACAGAATCATTTGCATACACTAAAAACTAAGAACAAGCTTACAAGATAGTACTGAATTTTGAATACATAAAATTGTGTGGAAAAATAAGAAGGAAAATGAATATGAAGTATAAACCCCATAGCATACCTGCTCCAGAAATTCTCATCTTGAACCCTTCAATAAATTACATGAATCAATGTCCATACAAATATTGATAAATAAAAAAGAAAGAATTTTGAACAAAAGGGGCAAAATTGAATTGAGAGATAAGAAACAAAGTGTAATTGGAAAATTGAAAGAAGAAGATACGTACCCAAGTGAGAGTGTGAAGAAATGAACAAGAGGATGAGGATATTCTGTTCTCTCACGGCATAAAGAACCAATCTTGGACTTTGGTTTGTGACTGCTAAAAACGGTGACGTTTCTCTCTATCTCGCCGTGTGTTTCAACTTTCAAGCATGACTGAGTGAAAGACTAAAAACTCCAACATTAACTTATCACAACACTTTCAAACTAAAGGATAGAAATGTCAATTACCAACTACATTTTTTTTTGATTTAATATGAAAAAATATATATTGTTCTATTGTAATATTTTACTTTTCTTCCATTTGAATTGTATTTTTTTTTTTGTGAACATTTCAATTGTATTTTAAACGGTTGCTTCTAGGGTGAGGGAGCAATTAAGTCCCTCACCAGTGAGGCACGAATAATATACCATTGGATTTGATCAATGGTTTAGATTTATTAAAAATAAAATAAAGAACATTTTTTCATTGCCGCACACAATCTAGTACCGCTTACACTTTCTTCTCTCCATTACCTTACACTAACATCGGCCATTAACAATATTTTGTCCAGGGAATTTTGCTAAAAGATCAATCACGTTTTCTTAACAATTGCATCATTGGACATCAATTCTATTTGTTTTTTTTTTTAACAAAACACCGTGTCCTTTCATCAAACCCAGCGATGAATATTTTGCTAATGGATTTAGAATTTATATTTTGAAGGTTAATCATGTTCATATTCTATGTTCTAAACAACGATGAATTTAGAAAGGGCAAAATTTTCAGATCTGAAAGCAAGAGACAAACCCAAAACAATATTTTCATAAATAATTAAAAAAATTAAGAACTTTCATCTTCTCAAAGCTTTGGCGCAACCACCCATATGGCCGACGATGGAGGTTGTGTTTAGTTCGTCGATGGTGGTGGTAAAAAGTCCACGAATGAAGGTGCAAATTGTGAATGAAGCTTTACCCAATTGATTTTGTTCAATCACCGGCAGATCAGAAAGAACATGATGATTTCAGGAAGAAAAGATGGAAATAACATTTATTTTTTTAAAAAATAAAAATAATATTTTGAAAAATGATTAGGATCGTATGTGATGATGAAAAAATGTTCTTTATTTCATTTTTAATAAATCTAAACCATTGATCAAATCCAATGGTATATTATTCGTGCCTCACCGGTGAGGGACTTAATTGCTCCCTCACCTTAGATGCCACCATTTTAAACATCAAAATACAGATATAGTAAGTGGACATTATATATTTAATTTGTATGCACCGACAGTGTAAAATAATTTTACCCAGTCAACTAATGATAACTATGTATTTCGCCATGTCACTCTACTTTACTCCACTTTCTTCATATGACATAGAAGATTAGAAGTTTTTTTATTGAATAATCGTATAAAATTATTTTACACCGTCAGTGCATATCAATTAAACTCTTTATCTATCTTTCACATGTATTTTAAAATATAAAAATTACAGATTTGAATTATCTTCAACTATTTTGAATCAACCATCTTTTTATTTTCTACTCTATGGTTGATAGACAACAATTAACATAAAACAAGTTTAAAAAGAAAAAATATATAGATGAATGACTAATATTAACACAACATGGACAATATTATAGAAGAAATTTAAGATGATGTAAATCCAAAAAAAATATTTGAAAACGAATTGGATAACATTTTATCAGAAACAAGATTATAAGCATCATTGGCCCATTAGCTCAGTTGGTTAGAGCGTCGTGCTAATAACGCGAAGGTCGCAGGTTCGAGACCTGCATGGGCCATTTTTGATTTTATGTCAAAAATAAATAAAATAATTTTTTGAGTAAATACTAAATAATAACAAATATTTGATGCACAAATATAATTTATTTCTTTATTTATAAAGTCATTAGCCTCAAATTGTGGTTGGAACATATTGAATGAATATGTTACACTAGTTTTATTTCTACTTTTGAACATTATTCATAGTTATCTAATTGAATTGATTGAGCAATTGAATTATAATATGGAGGTAGTTGGATGTTCAATCTAGTTTGATAGACACTTTAACTATCTCATATATTCAATAAATTCAAATTGTGAACTTCATCAAAGAACAAATTTCATCATTATAAAACATGTGGCATTTAGGGGTGACACATTGTCAAATATTGTTCATACATAACCTCACAAACTTATTTATTTATTTAAGGAAAAATTTGCAATCATAGCCCTTGAGGAATAGTTAAATAACACACTAATTCAAAAAATCAACCTTAACTCAAGTTCATTAACTTCCTACATTCAACCACATTCATTGTATGTATCGTTTAAGCATATTATGAAGGGATTATGTGTAATTTTCCCTTATTTAATTCACAATGACTTCACTACACACATTCCTCTATGTATTGCTTTATGAACCCCTTCTAGTTTATATTCAGCTTGTTGGAAGATGCTTATAGCACCTCCAATGGAGGTTTCTTCCAAGTCCTTGACACCAAAAAATGCGCGTCCTTCAAAAGTTGCGCCATTGAAGTAAAAAATGAATGAGTTCTTTAAAAAACTTCGATTATCTATTGATTGAGACCAATAAAGGAACTATTATTATAAGTTACAACACGACTTGCCACAACAATTCCAAGGCATGGAGATTATTCAGTTTAAATGCATAATAATCACCGAAAGTAAAATGGAAAAGTGTAAGGTATACAATAAAGCTTTCAACAACAATGACACTCATTCAAATGAACTGAGATTACGCATACAAGTTATTGCCTCACAGCGTATCATCTATATTCTTGAAAGTTAACATGACCGGTTGCTTGAGCGTGCTCCGCTGCTTCCTGAATATATTCACAGAAAAATCAAGTACTCAAGTCAGAATTATAAGAATTAAGACAGGAAAGTAAAGTGGCACGTATAATGAGCGAATTTCCGATTTTTGTTACTGAAATAGTAATGTTTCTGAAGAATATTCAGTTTTAGAGAGTATTTTGAAATTTCGTTAAATTCGTTTTTAGGGACTAAATAAACCAGCAAGTACAATTTCAGGACCGAATTGATGATCCACTCTTATATAACACATGAAACAAAGAATCGGGTACTGAGGAATGACCGACCTTCTGACCAATAACTCCAATTTGGCATACCCCACAGCGCAGAGTGAAGTTGGCGGTGTCGGTGAATTTGCGTTTCCTGAGAATGAGAATCCATAATATTAGCATAGGTAAGGGATACCGAAAGCAGAAATAATTCGGAGAGGCAACTCAAGATGATAATAACCAAACTACGTTGAGTAGAAAATTTCAAAAAAAGAACACATGTAGTTCAACTGCTTAGCAGCACGTTCACAGCTTCGTTTTGGTTTCAAGTTAAAAGGCAAAGGATCTAAAACCTTAAATATACACCTAAAAAATAAAAGAAACCTTACATATAAAAACTAAATTCATATAAAGATTCAATAAGATTTGAAGACTACCTATGTTGGTCTTTAGTAAAATTTAGAGCGATCTCCTCGATAGGTCCAATGCTTCTGTTTTGTTGTATCGCAAATATGGTCTGATCAAAATCCTCGGGAGCTTCTTCAACAGGAGACATCTGATCATACAATGTATAATTATTAGGCAACATAAAAACGGAAAAAACATACGAACCTTAATTTCGTATGATTGAAATTTTGTATATATCATTTGTAGAAGTAATTCACTTCTCAAGCAAGGATAAAGATGTGTGAAGGATGAAAGAGAAACAATTAACGAGTATAATTTATGGCATATGAAATTACATACAGCTAAAGCATCGTAGTGGAGACCATCATAAATCAGCATCACCCTTTCAGAGTAGTTACCTTCCTGTCAAAAATATTCGGCAAAAATAGAAGACAGAAATGTTCAGTTACAAAGATTTGACAAAACTTGAGAACATATAGAACTGCATCAAAGTGCCTAACCTGACCATACAAATCACACCGCGTTGTCTGAATATCATATGCTGCAATCTCGCGTCCATAATAATCTGCTAATATTGAAAGTTCAATTGCACCTTCACAGTGGAATATAGCTTCGTTAGCACATCAAAGTCCAAACTAGTTAAAAACTAATAGTATTTTACTGCTAAATATACTAACTTAAGAGTTTAACATGCCCTTTGAAACTCATTTTACAATCATCGACCACAAAATCCGGACCGACAAAACTAATAGTATCTTTTCAATTTCTAATAAATATTTTTATACTTTAAAACAGCTATGATTCAGAAGACACATGGCAACTAACCTCCCCACTTCTCTGGGTCAAGAATCCAGTTACAGTACTCTGGGTTTGGCTTCCCAAGAAATGCTTCGGAATATTTCTCGGGATCACTTGCTACTGTTGCAGCTATAACCTTTAGCATGTAAAATGTAACAAAATGTTAAATCAAAATATGGGAATAAATTATGCTGGTAACACCAAAGTGAAAAGATATTAGGCAATATAAGGGAATAACAGCTCCACTTCACTGATAAAGTCTTAAATGATAGACAATGTAATTTCATAAACTAAAAAGTAATAAATGATTTCATGATGACACTTTTAGCATGGGACTTGATGGACGATAGTTACGAATTTATGATGGATTGATGTCAAAATATGGTGATCTGCCTAACAGCCTAACTGCCTAAGTATGTAATACCTCGAGAACAGAAAACAACCTGAGAAGATGATAAACACACAGAAAAAGGGTGATATGGTGCTTCAAAGTTTAAACAGAGAACACTCGAACATGCATTCATTATTTAAGGATTCTTCGTAAAGTTCTGTGTGTACTACACAAGTAAAAACTTACTTCGCTCAATGGATTTGAGTCCATCCAAACATACACATCTATGTATCTCACTCATCATTTGGATTTCTTGTAACCATTTTAATAATTGAAAAACCAAACGAGAGTATAAATTTCTTTTTGCTAAAATACCACTACAACAAATACTTGTCACAAAAACAAATACAAAAATTTCTGTAGTAAATTTTTGGTATGCAATGCTAAATACACTCAACCAAGTTGGATATAACATTGAATTGTATAGTCTAGCACGTCACTACCGTATATAATGATTAGAAATTTAAAAATAGTGAGAGATAAAACTTAACATGCTTAAATAATGAACACACTTACGTTGTATCTGTTTTTCTACGAAAGAACTAACAAATTGACACAACAAGCATTCAAATGAAGCAATCAGATAAATTACCTGTCTCAACTCAGCCGCTTTGGTTCGGTCACGATCCATAACATATCTGAATCGAACAAAATAAATAAAAGAATATTACAACAGGAATCATTTGTATATTATTTAAACTTTAGGTTGAAAGTGTTGTCCTAACACGTGTCAATGTACGACACCAACACAACACTGACACGTAAGTTACATTTAATTCAATCACTATTATTCTCCTAAATTATTATCGATATATAAGTGCTCATGTCAGTGTCGTGTCTATGTCAGTGCTTCATAGTTTATACCAAGCTGGAGCTATAAAGAAAAAGGTACTTACCCAACTGCATTAAATAAACAACTGTTATCAGAAGGAATAACCCTTCTCACAACAACACCATCCATGATAATAACTAGTAACCTGAAAATCAATCACAAATCCAATCATGGTTCTAAATTCAAATAAACTAGTATTAATCTATAAATAAAAATATACTTTATTTAACATCTTCATCCAATTATTCGATATGAAGTAACCCATTATTCCCAATTTGATAATTAACAACAGATTAAGAAGAAAACCTAAAATTCAACAAAAACAAAATCAAGGTTTGAATTCTTACTTGAACCCAACTTCAGCAAAAATTGAAGAAGATGATGAATGAAATATGCAGATCTAATTGGAAGATGAATTGGGTTTGGAATAAATTAAAGGATGGATAGAAAGCAGAAGCAAAAAAATGTTCTTGGCGTGTGGAAGGGTAAAATGAATGAGAATCTATAATCTTAATTTTGGGTATTTTTTGGATTTAAAATTAAATTTGTTTTGTGTGTGACAGACAGAATATGAATGAATTTTAAGGTTACCGTTTTAAGTATCTCGGTTCTTTAAAGTCATTCTAGATCTACCATGTTTTTTTTTTATGATTTTTTTGTTTTGTTTTGTGTTACCATGTTTTTTTATTTTTTTATTTTATTTTTTTGGTCTTAACCAATGTTTTTTTAGATCTACCATGTAACTACAAGTACATTTAATAGCTTATCAAAAAAAAAAAAACAAGTACATTTAATAAAAGTATACTATAAAAAAATTATATATTAAGAAAGTGGTATGAAGTTTCAGTGGAATAGTTATCTTTCTCCTTAGTTCTATGATTTTATCGAAATTGACTACTCAAACGCCCACCAATTATTGCTTGCGTGCCCCATCCAAAAAAAAATCACGCACGCGCCCCCAGCTCCATACTATTGCATAACTATCTCCACCTCCGTTATTGCTGAGGCATGATTTTATTTTTCTGTTTGGTCTAATGGGCACGCAGAAATAAATGGGGGGCGCGCGTGAGTAATTTTTGAAGTGGGGGCGCGCTGAATAATTTTTAAGTTTATAAATGGTGCATAAAGATCATATTTATGGATAATAACTTTTCCCTTTATAAGGCTAGAGTTTAACAAGTTTTCATGGATCATTTTTTTTTGGTTACAAGGATAATTTGATTTTTAAAATGTTTTTTTTGTTAAGTTTTGATTTTTAAAATGTAATTTTTGGATAGAACAATAAAATAATTGTTGGGAATAATATACATAAATGTATTTTTTTTGTTAAAAAAACTTAAAATTTAATTTAATATATCTGATAAAAAAATACAACCTAGTAAAAAAAATTAGTGGTACTAGAGCCCGTCAACAACACATGATAAAATTTTAAGATATTAAATAATTTGCTGTATTGTACAATATTTTCTGAATATAATATTTTTTAATATTTTAGATATTTTAGTTTATTGAGGGACAAAATGTTTAGCTTTTGTCTCTTGCCCCCATATTTATTTAGTCATATAGCTAGAAGCAATTTTAAAATCAAATAACATAGCACAAATTTGCCTTGTCCAATTTCTTATTTTTTGAGCAGATTTAACGTACTCTTAAAACACTTGTTAGCATGTTTAATGGTTGTACGATATATGAGTAGTTAATAAAGTGAAGAAAAAAAGTTAATAAAAACTACAATATCATCTAAAAATGTCAAGGTATACTAGTAGTAGTACTAGTAACTAGAAATGAATTGGGAGGTAAAAAATATGAAACGTATAGCCATTAGCCATAGATGATCTCTACTTAGGAAAAAAAAATTAGGTGACATCCAAAGATTGATCTAAAATAAAAACACATGCATAGAGTTTGTAAAAAAGATTAAAATTAATCTAAAATCAAAACTACATGCAGTGTAGTACTCTACAATATTATAAAAACTGCAAAGAACATAACTTTTTTCAGTCACTTTTTAATAGGAACATAATCTTGACAAGAGCACCCATTATATAAGGGAAACATACTAAAAGTAAAACTACAAACAAACCTCAAAGTACTAAATTACATGTCCCTTATGCATATTGCTATTATTGATCTGTGTTTGTTGAAGAAGCTAGATAGACATACTACTGAAATTGGTAGTTATAGTGTCGCAATGCACTCGATTTCAATCTTGGCGTTCAACGGCAAGGCAGCTACTTGATAAGTTGAACGAGCTGGGAAATGTGAAGGAAAATCTGAAACCATTGAAACAACAGATAAATGCAAGAAAATTCAAAGTACTAGAGGCATTGGTGAAAAACTTAGAATACAAACTCAAGGGGAAAACACATCTTTTCCGCATAGTACTACTAGATTCTCCCTGTGGCAATTCAATGTCCTTGGTATAAGTTAAATATTGCGACACAATCGATTTACATTTACCTACGACAATCTAAGAGATGAATCTTCAAAACTTAAACCACAAAAAGGGCATAAAGTGGCCAGCCAAAGTTAAATGCATATTCTCAGTTCATAAATGGAGCATGATCAAATTTTAAATCATAGTACAAAAATTATTATTGGAATTTGAAATTCATTGGTATCAAACAATTCAGCTGTTAGTTAATAGGGAAATTTCATAATCTTCATGATGAAATGGATGACTAACTTAGTAATTTTCATCAAAATATACTGATAAAAAATGTGCAGAAGTTTAGGACAGTAAAATAAGTCTTTTCACCATAAATAGACGAATGTTAGCTTCATCTTCTACAAAGAAAGTAAATTGTGTAAATGAAACATTAAAATCGCTACTAGAACTTACATTTTGCATAAATCTCATTGACTTTCTTAAAATCCTTCAAGTCAGCTAACCTGCAAAAAGGTTCAAAAACGAGTTATCTTGCATTCTCGCCAGTACTCCATAAAACTCAACTATGGAAGGGAGAGGAGTCCATACACAATGGTTGTCTTAACAACCGATGAGTAGCTCGCACCACCGGCTTTAAGGATTTCCCCCATGTTCTTGAGTAGCTGCAACACGAAAAATTAACAAGTATAGAGTAACAGCAATTAATAAAATAAAATAAAAGATATGCATTAGTTTACCATACTCGGCATGAAGGTTTTTTAATGACGAGTTAAATTCAATCCAAAACCCAAGACTAGGCACCATTTTATTGAAAATTGCCGAAGTTAATTCCTAATACAGTTGTATCATCGACGATTAAAGTAAGCAAGAGATAATCGAGCAAAATACTACTAACAAGCAAAGGTTTAAATGCACCACCAAACCATGTGAAAGGCAACAAAGTACAATTACAAATTACCTATGAAACACCGACACAGACACGACACTGACATGACAATAACGGTAAAAATTTAAGAAAATGATTTAATTGAATATAATCATAATTGTTTGTGTCCCACACCGACACGTGATATAGTTCTATCAAAAATGTCAGTGTTACAGAGCAAATTACAATGACTTAAGTAAAATGTCAAGCTCTTATATATCATAAAATGAAACTTTGCAATGCAAAGGCAAAACTATGATTTAGTTGTACTTGTACCTGTTCAGTTTGATCTTCAACATTATCAGAGATAAACTTTCCTGTCTGCATTAAAGAGCATAAACACATCAATATTATCACAACACAACACAACACAACCTATTAAAACAGACACCAACACACACACACACACACACACACACACAAAAAAACAGACACGTTGTATGAACAATATTGCAGTGTTTGATGACAAACCTGAGGAACAAGACCAAGAACACCAGAGACAAAAAGAAGGTTGTTGACTTTGTTAGCTTGAGAATATGGTCCCAAAGCTGCAGGAGCCTTTCCTGTTTCAACAGCTTCCTTAATTCCTATTCCTATAAACCAACCAACAAACAAACAAACAAACAAACAAACACTAAATCATTGATTCACACATTCCTCACTCAATGTTATTATGAAAAATTTAACAATAAATGTGACTATTGTAAAAAAACAGTTATTTATATAAAAAAATGTAACTTTCTTGATTTTGATGGAAAATGCAATAAAGAGAATATGACGGGTACTTACGAGAATCAGAAGAAATGCTCAAGCATTTGAATGACAAAGAATATTTCGATGAGGTAGGGATGTTGCAGAAGGAGGTTCCGCCGGTAAATTGTACCAGAAGTTTAAAAGATAGTCCGTGTAAATTAATTTTATTTAATAAGAGTAATTTAGAAATAATTGTCTATCTTGTTCAGAAGTTCTAGTTCAACAACTTTCTTTTTGTCCAGATATAATTGTCTACCATATATTCTCGGTTGACAACATATATACAAAATCACGATGAATTTTTTTCATCTCATCAGAAATAGTTTCGGAAATCTTTACATATTGATATGGTCATATAGTTAAATAGCAATTTTTGCCACTAAACTTAAGCATTGTTTATACTTTATATCTAGGCCAAATATATTTTACACTAGTGTTACCATAAGTTAATTATATACAAAGTTACCATAAGAAAAAGTTATATAGCAAGTTTATTGTTCCAAAAGGAAGTTATATACAAAGTTAAAGTTAAAATGCTCGTAATTGCTTAGCGTAAATTTGCTTCACGCCAATGATCAACGCCATTGCGCGGCAAAGTAGAAGCTTGCAATTATAGCTTCGCTCAGAAAATGGAATTTCACCGCAGAACTAAACATAAACTTACTCTATTTTTACAACAAAAAGAAGAACTATTCTATAAAAACACCTAGACTATTCATGAATGTGATCAGGAACATAAGTTCTACAAATGGGACATGATGCTTGTTGCACAAGCCACTTGTCAATGCATTCTAAATGAAAAATGTGGCAACATTTTGGAAGTGTTCTGACCAATTCTCCATCCTCAAAATCCTGCAAAACAAAATGTTAAGATTTAAAGTCAGTTTAAATTCTGTAAAAATATCACCAAGAGTTAGTTTAGTTAACATAATTAAAATTAGTTTTGCATTAGACTAAAGTTTTATTTTTGACAATTATTAGCTAATCAAGTTAAAATATGTAAACAGATTCTTATCTAATGCTTTCCAATTAGGATAGATAACATTTTTCCAAGTTTGTAACAAACTTAATTTTTTTAAAAAAATTTTCCAATGTGATATCACATCAACAAATTTAATGTAACAATATTGTCTTGTCAAATTTTGTCAAAATAAAAATATTGTCTTGTCAAAAAAATAATTTAATGTGACAGTTATTCCTCATGCACATGCATCAATAACTTTAACAAGTCACATTCATACTTTATGTAACTTAATAGATTAACACTTTAATCAGTGTCAGTTTAACACTAAGTGAGACTTAAAGTAAATTTTTAATTGGGGCCTTTTGTTTAAAAAAATATATTTTATTAAAGTGACTTTTTTTTTAAACAAAACTACTCCCTCCATTTTAAAATAAATGTCGTATTTTATGTTTTCACACATATTAAGGAATACAATCATTATGTTAAAAGTAATAACACTTTTACTAAATTAACCTTACTTTTTTCTTTGTTTTCATGAAAATAGTGTATAAAGATTTAATAAGAGGGTATATTTGGAAAATGTTGCATTGGGAATTGAAAAGCGACACTCATTTTGAAACGAAATTTTTGAGCTAAACCGACACTCATTTTGAAACGGAGGGAGTATATATTAATTTATCAAAGTTAATTTTATTTAACGTTTCTTTTTCAATTTGTTTTAAAGTCGGTATATTTAATCTTTGTTGAAACTTTGTTGATTTAAGATAAGATTTTATTTATTATAGTTTTAATATATTAAAATTCAATATTATATAGTTGCTTGATCAAGGAGTTGTAAAATTGTTGTATTATTTTTAAAATTTTGCTTCTCAAATACCTTTATATTTTTTTGAGGCCTTTTTTTTACTAAAGACTAGTCTGCTTATGATTTATATGAGACCTTTTTTCTTTAGTAAATTTTTTTATATTTTTGAAGCCTAAAACCCTTGCTTAGATTACCTTACCTTTAAGTCGTAATGTGAGGACATTGTATTAAGTTTAGAGGCTAATGTCAATGAAAAAAAGTGGAAAACTTTAGAGCTTATATATGTAATCATATATCAATGATTAAAATGAATTTTTTTATGAAAATTAAAGAAGTGTTTGATTATCACCTGGAAGCAAATTGAACAGCATGATTCATTGTATAATTTCATCATTTTTTTGGAGCTGAATTGTTGAAATGGAATCTTCATAATACAATTTTGGGCCATACCCTTAACTCCCATGCTGTCATAAATATCTGAAAAGACTCCTCCATAAATTGTTTCTGGCGAATTTATCTGAAAAGACAAAATTTAATTAAATTAAACTAAAGTTTTGATTTCAATAAGTTAATTTAACATTTAGTTAGCTTTTTATTAATTAGTACTTACATAAAATAGATAAGCTTGTGCAACAGTTGGACATATCCATTCCATAAACACTTTCCCATTTAACAAACTTCTCAAAAAAGCAACCTGCAAATTTTCACACCAAAAATTTTAGGTGGGAAGAACACAATCTCAATTGGATTGGGATAGGGGCAAAGTAGTAAAAATGCACAACAGTTCTAATCACTATCCACTTTCCACTATCATACAAACAAGAACACTAGACACAACACTGACATGTCGAACAATTAAAAAAACTTATGAAAGTGGTGTGTTAGTATCGTGTTAATGTCAAACACTTGTGTTGGGTCATGAAAGAGTCTGGAGGATTAATTATCGCTTTGGACTATGAACAACTAGACTATCTTAACCAAAATTTTAATGAATTAAATATATGAGTCATTTAATTTCTATGTTACTCACCATCGGACTTTTCATCAATGTAAGACTTCTAATAACTAATTCACATTTAACACACACCAACAATTAACACATGTCAGATATATACCAGACACACTTTCAATCAGAAGTGTCCGCGTGACATAACTAATTACTATAGTAAGATATAAGTGACCACCAGAAATATTATTACCTTGGAAAATGGCTCAACTGAAGAAAAACTCATCAATTCTATGGCTGCAATAGCTCCTGCAATTGCTCCTTTTCCAGCTCCATCAAGAAAACCAGATTCTGTTGTCTGCCCTTTGATAGCTCCTGCTATAGTTCCTATTATTGATCCTCCTAAGTTTCATATAACACACTATATATTTTCAGAAAATAATGGGATAAATAACACTAAATTGTACCAATTAACATATAAATATATAAAAGATAAACATATATAACATCCGTCAAAAAAAAATAAACATATATAACATACCTAATGCTAAAATACAAGTGAATACACCAAAAAGAACTTTCTCCATAACTTTCTTGAACTTCTCAAATGCAGAACAACCAATGACACTTAACACCCTCAAAGGAAAAACTTCTTTACTCTTTCTTATTGCTTCTATTGTTCCACAAAACCATTTGATCATAGTTGGTGAAGTAATGGTATTAGCCATATTCAAATTGAGAGAACTATTAAGTATGATGTAGATGTATTAGACAAGCAATTTATAGGTATAAATTTGTATAGGCACATATTTATAACTATTGAATCTAAGTCCTATATATAGTACTTTGAGTTGTGAATTTTTGCTATATAAAAATAATATAGCCGCTTATTTTTTTATTTCTTTAAGATAAAATAAAATACACATTTCAAGTTTTCATCACATTTTTTTAAATTTTTTTTCTCTGTCTCAATAAGTATGTAGTGTAAATAGTGATGTCAACATTTTTATATGTAAATGATATTTTTTAGATAACTAACATTGTAGTGATGAGTAATTGAGTACGTGTATCAATTTTGTTGCTTTTGAGAACATTGAAAATTTGAAAGATAAATGTTATCCCTTAGCTCCAAAATCTTATAAACTGTACACCATTTAGTGGTTACATAAAATAGGCCAAAATATTGAAACCGCCCTGTAATATGGATATCAAAAATAAAAGCTCTGAACAGTAGAGTTACTTATATATAGATTTTTATTTTTTGAAGCAGAAAAAACTATTGTATATTTTTTTTGGTTACAAAATAAAATGTTTTGTATATAAAAACAGAACACATTTTCTAAGAAAATGGTAGAAACAAAAAGACATCACATGGTAGTTCAATTAGCACCAAATTATTATTGATTTTTTTTTTTTTTTTTTACAATTTGTCTTCTATGGGTGACTTTGTTGGTTACCTAAATAAAAGGATATGTAACCAATAATTATTTTCACTGTTGTCATGAAGTGACTGTGAGTATCTTAGATGAGGTAAAACCAAATTGTGTTGTAAAGGGGTGGGGATCCGGATTGCATGCAGTCATCTCATCTTGTTAGATAAGATATTAAACATTTTAAATTTAGAGTAATTTAAATAGAAGTTTTAGTCCTAATTTTAATAGTAAATGCTGAAATTATTAGGTTGAAAGTTGTGACTCGAGTTCGAACTAGAGACTTTATGTGAATTTAATTTCAATAGATTATTATTTCATTTAAGTTTTAAAAAAATAAAAAATTAACTAAGTGCCAATTTATTACACTATCTGTTGGTAGTGAACAATTTATTTAGTAGGACAAAATAATTAATCACTGCCATTTTTCTAAAAATTATATATTGACTATGCGCTATTACATATAAGATCATATATAAAATGAGCCGTAAAACTTTTGACCTCCAATCCTTAATATTTAGCTCAACTAATTTAATCAGTTGAGCTATCTATCTCCCTTCACTCGAGAGTTTTAGTGTTGCTATATTTTTCAAATTGAATTTGAATTTAAGAATTTATGATTAAACTAAAAGCAAGTGACTTAAATCATTTTATCTAAACGATCTTTGGTTGAAAATTTAATAATATAACTTATAGTATATATTAAATTTGTCAATAATTTATATTGACTTTGTAATAATTAACTTGTATATATTAATTTTGTCAATAATTTTTATTGACTTTGTAAAATAATGCTTCAATTATTAGAATTCATACATTTTAATTTAATTAAAAAATTTCTTGACTTTTTAAATAATTAATTAGAGGTATTTTTATATAAGATACTTAATCATGAAGTAATTTAGAAATGGAATTATTAAAGGAATACTTTTAAAAAAAAATTAAAATAGTAATGTTTGATTGTCTTTAATCCATCCAACTTATTTAGCCATATGATAACTTTGATATCACTTAAAACAAACTAATAGGACCACTAAAAAAACTAATAACCAAGACCACAAAAATAACAATCATAGAATTATAATTATAACTAAATCCAAAATCTTAATTAAGTTTAGGTGTATAAACATTAAATCTTAACTAATATATGAAACCATACTTTTGAGTTCCAATTAATATGATGAGCCAAATCTAAATATTTGATGGCCTCACAGTTTTTTTTTTTTTTGGAAACAGCTAGAGTACTGAAAAATTAAAAAAGGAAAATAACTAAAACAAGGTGCTGGAAAAGTGGTTCCTGGTTCATAAACAACAGGTGATTTAATTGCATTAATTCATTGGTAGATATGGTTTTGATATTTTAGTCCTTAGACTACGTCATTCCATTTTTCTAAAATTAATACTCGAAATGGCCGACAATAAATGTATTTACTTTGCAAAAATATCAAGCCAGACAAATATTTGGTAAGATATCAAGAAAAAAATACAAGATTCTTTGTTTATTATTTTTTTTTTGGTAAGTAAGATTCTTTGTTTATTAATATAAGAAAGAAATTTAAAGAAGTTGTAAAGGAAAAATATTTTTGACTTAGAACATATTTGTATCCTACAAGTTAAGTCATAAAATTAAAATTGCAAGTTGCAACATCATTTTGATACTATCCGAGATAGTTTGTAGTCAGTGCAGTGAGAATTAACTACATTACTCAAAAGATTTGATTTAGTGATAAAAATAGGTCTTCAAGGGCAAGTTTCATTAGCTCTAAAATTGATCGTATTTGATCAGAAAGATGTAATGTCTTGTCGAAAGTGGTCTGTACGTTTTGCTTTCAAACATATGGGGATACATATGCAAGACAGTTTGAAGTTCAAGTAAGTATGTGTTTGAAGTGAGAGATTTTAATCGTAAGAATGAAAATAATTTGATCATCTACATGAGAGGAATATAGATGCCTCCAGCGCAGAGCCATAGTTGCCAAACTGGCGAGTTTTGCATCCTCGTTGTGATGTTGTTGGCAATTGCGAGATAGGAGGACAAATAGGCTTGGAGCTATCCACATCCACTTATCCCGGTGTTAGACGGTTAAGTCTTGTGCGTTGTTGTGTCTAACATGCACGTCTACTCCTAGATGAGGATCAAAGTCCTCATATGTTGTTAAGAGCCCGTGGCCAACATGCGGAGTTAGAATTGGACTAAATCTCAATTTTGAGTGTAAAAGTGGCTACTCTTTAGGTTGAGAGATGTCGTTGGATTTCTATTCTGTTCAGAATAAAAATTTCTGCTTTGAATTGAGACATCATCTTCTCACTTTAAATTTTATGTAATAAAAAACATAAAATTAATTGTAAAATTACTACTTCATGACATGGTTATATATATATATATATATATATATATATATATATATATATATATATATATATATATATATATATATATATATATTAAGGTAACGTGCTTAGAGTATTTTGTTAAATTAAGTACGAAAATCTAGCCTTAAATAATTTATCAATATTTCATAAAAAAGTGATCCATCCATCAATATACTATAGTTCATTTATTTGGCAGTGGATGCCCACCAATTTGTTTTACATGCAAAAATGGAAATGTTTGTCCTCTGTTTAAAATTGTCTTGATGCACAAAATTACGGTTCAAAGAATCCACAACAAATCAATACTCGTATTAAAAGATATTCCCTCTATACCAAAATATATGTCATTTTGAGGAAAAAATTTGTATCATAATATATTTCGTTTTACGTTATCAATAAATCATTTAATGCTTTTTTTTTTCTTTTATAACCTTAATTAATTATTTCTCTTTCTTCTTTCAATTCTATAAATTATCTTTCACATATCATTAATAAAGTATAATTTTGTAAACTAACTCATAATTTATCTTTTCCATACAACAATAATTACATTTCTTAATTAGTATGATATGGTCAAAACAACATATATTTTGGTACGGAATTAGTATCATGTTTGCGCAAACTTGTATATAAGGGGTTTCCCGATGTACCAAAAAAAAACTTGTTTTGACTTCGCAATGTCTAAATCAAGTTTTGTATTATACTAAACATAATAAGCACCACGTAATTTGTGGGTAATTTGAATTTGAAATTATCGGGTTATACGAAGAATTATAGTTCATTATATTGAACTTTAAGTAATTACATGAGTTAATTAGATATATGATGAGTCGTTTCATTTATAGTAATGTTTAACATCCATTGTTCCATGTAATATGAGACCCCTCAAGTATGACTCAATATGTTCGGTATGCTCCCTCTCAAACAAATAGTAACAGCTAATTATTGTAGTATTCATAATACCAAACATCATGTTGACATGACAAGGAAGTTTATTTTCTTCAACTTACGGAAAAATGTCATTGCACCAAAGTCCAAACCCGAAAGAAATCTATTACTAGAAACTTTGGATGCATGCACCCCTAACCATTTTGATCGATCAATTTGTTTGGACATCAATAATCCACATTCCATAGATGATTTTATCATTGACATTCATGGTATCTCAAATCACATATGTAATTAATCTGACCATAAGTTATTAATGTACTTCATTTACTTAAAGTCAAATTATTCTAGTATTATCCAAATAATAAATATTAATTATATATATTTACTTAGATTAAAAGGATTTTCTTTTCTATACCAAAAAAAAAAAATTTCTTTTGTGGTATATAATTTATTTATTTATTTAGACTCGGCATAAACCCAAACCATCTGTTGGGTCCAACGAGCAAGCAAACCCACTCTGTCACTACACCCACTAGTGCACTACGGCGAGGATACTCAGCCTAATCCACAAATTGACGACTATAGTATTCTGCATCATGCATAATTGATAAGGGTTAGCGAGATAACACTTGAAACGACTCAGTGAGATGAATAATGGATATGGGTGCCTTGACTGCCTTCACACCTATTGTCCGCTTATCTTGCGGTCGTTAATGATGCGAGGCCAATAAAATTTGCCCGTGTTAGCAACCGCGCTTATCGATTCTGGGACTATAACTCTTCTCATGTAAAGGGTCAAATTTATTCATTCTAACTTTAAATCTCCCATTTCACGTTGATATACTTGCTTGAGTGTTCGAGGATCAGGTCGTCATTAATTTATTTGGTAGAGATGTAATGTAACAAGCTAACTATAGCCTACAATTTCGTTCAAGCATGCAAGAACAATATAGTGTGGACAATATCATGTGTGGAGCTAGTTGCATATCGCATGTAATGATTAAGGTGTGATGTTTACAGGGAATGGTGTGTGTGGTCCTTAATTACTTAATTAGTAAATATCCTTTTGATATTGACATACATACTTGGTGGTGGGGCTAGATGTTCCATTTGAGCATGGAGCATGTATGGGACTTAAGAAAGAACACATCATTTGTTCAATCTTCTCTTCAACTAAAAGAAATGAAAATAAAACGTTTTATGTTAATTTTATAGAAACTTGAGCGTTAAAGTTTTTAGAGATAATCGAATGAAGTTGTTCATGTTTTTGACGAACAATCACTTTTCTTATTAGTTTTTAAGTTTGAGTTAATATATATCTTCTTATTGTATTGAATTAACACATTCTAAACAATAATGAAATGTTATAAACACATTTCTAGAAATAAACAATTTATATAGAAGTAATTTTATCAAATTGTACAATTTATATTCCGATATCTAAAAAATTAAAAGAAAGTCAAATTCAATTAATCCTTTTGAAATAAATTTTCTCTTGATTAATTTGCTATAGAAGTGAGTTTTTTTTTTGAAGCAACTATAGAAGTGAGTTTTAGAACTATCAAATTGTACAATTTGTGTTAAAAAAAACAATGATTAAAAATATGTATATGTTCCTAGCCTGCCTTTACAACATGATTTGATTTTGTTTTTGGAAGATTAGGTTGAGGAATTTCTCAATCCCCCTATTTGTTCATAAGGCCTTTTTTTTTTACCCTTTATTGAATTGACTCTTCCGAACAATTTAATGATATTTTTTTTAAGCAACTATAGAAGTGGTTTTTTTTTTTGAAGCAACTATAGAAGTGAGTTTTAAAACTATTCAATTATATCTTTATTTTTGAAAAATTACGATGGATCATCGTAAATCATAATAGTGAGATATTATCTGTGATAATAAACATAGACATAACTGTTATAAACAAGGTTATATGGACAAATCACGTCTGGAAAGGATGATCTGATAAAGAGTAATACTAGCACTAATGCATCAGATCTCGTTTGAACTCCACAGTTAAACGTGCTTGGGCGAGAGTAGTACTAAGATGAGTCGACCTCCTGAAAAATTCTTGTATTATACATCTTTTTGTAGCTATTTCACTTCTTCAAGAAAAAAAAGAATATAGGGGGTGCATTGAGAAAGTTTCTAAAATTTTATTTAGGAAAGGGACGAACGAATCAAAAATAACAAATCTAAGAAGAATCCTAATGGGCTTGGAGCCCAAACTGGAAAACAAAGAAAATAAAAGAAAATCAATTTAATAAAAACTAATAAAACCTAAGAACATGTGTAGTGTAGTACTATTTTTTTCCTCTAGTTATTTTAGTAACTATAACTTCACCTCTTAGAGCTGCTAGTGTTATTACTACTACCTTAGTAAGAAGTTGTATAACATAAATATATTTGTACCAAAAGTATTAAATAGACCAATTTTGAGGATTGGGGTTTAAGGCAATCAAAATATATTGACTTTTGACTGTATAGTGCAGTCAGCCACATGTAGATTCTAGACTGTACGATCAAAATCCAGACAATCGAAATTTTAAGATAAAATTTTATGGATTTTATAATTAACATCTACTCTTAAAATTTGAGCCGTCTGATCTTGACCATATAGTTTAAATTTATTGATGCCATACAATCACTCTGCATAGATTTTTGATTGTGAATACACCTAAATATAGAATACCACTAAATAGCTTTACTATATTTATATGATTCAAAGAACAAAAAGAGACATGTAAGTTGTAATTTTAATGGCCAAATTTTCGACTTATTCATTCATTCACCGTGTTCGTACTTATCCAACCAAATCAATAATAGAACAAAATATAAAATTGATTTTGGAAAAGAATAAAGGTTGCTTTAGGAACTCAACTAGCCAAGCGGACTCGAGAAGCTAAACATAATTTGATAGCAATGTTCTTAATTATTTAGCTTATAAAATTTGAACAATGATTTCATACAAAATTGGAAGAGATCATATCCCTTACCCTATACTCCATGGATTGGAAACATAGTTTTGGTTATTATAGTACTCAAGTCCCTTCTTTATTTGAGAGCTCCAAACTCCATAGATATGATATGCGTGTAAACTAAAGAAGTGTTGATAAATGATACGTATCATATGATATAACTAATGTTGGATTAATTGTTAAATTAATATTTTCATATTAATTGTTAAATTGGCTATTTTAATGCGCATTGTTTGAATTCTCTTTTAAGAAATGATGAACTATTCACTTCCAAGACAACAAAATTGTGGATATTGAGTTAAAATGGTTAATGAGCTTTATAAATGATGAATTTAATTTTGGGTTCAATTCTTATATGAAACATTTATTGGTCATATTTTATTTATTTTGTGACCAAATTCTAGACTACTAATTTCTCGAGAAACTCAAAAATTGATGATGGTAGTAGTCGTTGTATGATGTTGGATTTAACACGATTAGCCGATTACTGCATCAACGCAGTTGTAAACCGTCCGATTAAGATTGAATATTGTTATATCTATCTACTTTTATAAGAGTTGTTCGATCAAAATTCTATAGCTAGAGATCTACAACTGCATAAGGAATTACAGCACTGGATTATTGATCCGTTGTAGTAGTACGTTTCCTTGAGGAATTGCTACGTACGCGTTTTCTTTTCTTGCTTCATTCATCTCCAACAAAAACGTACAAACAACTTTGTTTGATTTTATAGTATGTCCACACTTGTGATTTACGTGTAGCATGGGTCCTATCCTAATATAGTACATACTTTATTTGATTATCATGTTTTTCATGATGAGTACGTCACGAATCATGATAGCACAACACAATCATCAACATCATCATTACTTTTATCCACAAATACGTCACGTGATTGATTGGAGAACTCTTCTTTATCGTATCTACTTCTTTTGTGTAACTTAAGATTAGTGTAACTTGTGTACTTCCTCGGTCTCAAGTACTATCATTTTAATCATTATTACTAGTAGTATTTTTAGGTTGGTGGTGCAATGCATATTTAGCAAAATTGTGTGATGTTTTGGAAGGGTTGTAAATTGCTTAGAATTATAAGTGGATTCTAACTTAAATTGATTTGAATTGATTTTGACATATTTGAGTTATTGAATAAAATTAAGTTTGTCTCCTAAATCGATTTTAAGGAGAAACTAAAAGTTGAAGCTTTTAATTTTAAAATTGATTTTTTTCATTCAAATGTATTTATACAAAAGGGGTCAAATTTGTACAAAAAAAAAAGAAAAGGGGTCAAATTACAGATGTAATATTTGAGTAATATCAGAATAAATGTTACAAAATTAATGTTCCTATGAGCTTAGCTCAAGGACATAACATTTTATACGCACGATTGAAGTTCAAATTTTAGACACTTTATTTATTCTTTTTAAATTTTAAATTTCTAATCACTAGACTATTTGATAAATAAAAATAAATAAATTTACAAAATTAATTTTACCACAATCATATGAAGGTGGTGGTGATCCACCATAAGTCCATAGCACCGGCCCCGTTGGAATACTGTCCATGAGAATGAAGCTTCTGTCGATTTTCTTGTAAGGACATCAATGTCCTTCCACAACATTGTTTTGTTTTTGGTCATAAAATAACCTCAAACATTATAAAAACATATTCTGCACATAAATCCAAATCTCACGTTTGACTCAGTTCCCGGTTGGTTGCTTTTTCCTTCCATTTTTGTTAATTTCATACTTCAGACTTTTTCTCTTAGAATAGCCACCTTAAATTAATCATTATTTTTTTGATCCTTTCCTCACAAACCCTTCTATATCATGTTTCAAACTTTGGTTTCATCACACCCAAAAAACAAATACAAACCTACGCATGTTTATGTTCATGTTTATGTTCAATTTCTGTGTTTTTTTTATTTATCTAAAGCTTTGATTTTTGGTTATAAATCTGCATATTTTTGTTGATTTCTGATCTGGGTTTTTTCCATTTTCAAATCTTCACTTATTCACTTTGAAGCTTTGATCTTGTATCTGATAAAAATCTCATCTTTTTCCTATTTGCTTTTGTGGTATAATCATGGGTGGTTGTCTTAGTAGAAGGGATTCAGCGCCACAACAAAGATATGTTGGTGTTGATAATCACAATCAAAATCACAATCACAATCACAATCATAATCATAATCATAATCATAATCATAATCACAATCACAAGAATCATCAACCCCATGTGAATCAATCAAAATCCCCTTATCAACAACCTAACAAACATGCCTTGAGTCCAAAACCTAATCATAAAAGATCAGATACAAACACAATTTTAGGTAAACAATTTGAAGATGTGAAACAAGTTTACTCACTTGGGAAAGAATTAGGGAGAGGACAATTTGGTGTGACTTATTCATGTACTGAGAATTCAACTGGTTTGAAATATGCTTGCAAATCAATCTCAAAGAGGAAACTTGTTAGTAAAGCTGATAAGGAAGATATAAAGAGAGAGATACAAATCATGCAACATATGAGTGGACAATCAAATATTGTTGAGTTTAAAGGTGCATATGAGGATAAAAATTCAGTTCATGTTGTTATGGAACTTTGTGCTGGTGGTGAATTATTTGATAGGATTATTGCTAAAGGAAAATATAGTGAAAGAGCTGCATCTTCAATTTGTAGACAAATTGTTAATGTTGTTCATATTTGTCATTTTATGGGTGTCATGCATAGAGATTTGAAGCCTGAAAATTTCTTGTTGTCTAGTAAGGATGATAAGGCTATTATCAAGGTCACTGATTTCGGCTTGTCGGTTTTCATTGAAGAAGGTAACATTTTTATCCACTTATTGGTGTTTCCTACTTATATCTTGAAAGTTGTCATTAGACAAAACTTTCAAATAATTGTATATGCATTGTAGTGTTGCAATGTAGATTCTCCGGTGGTCACAAAAACACCGCAATTGTGGATCATAGTATTGCAGCTGCAACATATGATGTAGGGGCATATGCATTAATGAAAAAAAAATTAGGCATGAAGCTTAGGGAAGTGAAGAAAATGAATGGGGCATCGAACTTAGCGAAATAAAGAAAGTGAATGATGCTGTTGTTTTGCTTTCATTTTTTACTATCAGAGATCATATGAAGCTAGTAATGTATTTGTAAGGAGCGGGATTGTCTTCCTTTTAAAATATATTACTAATTTCTTTTCTGATTATCTATTCGCAGGAAAGGTGTACAAAGATATAGTTGGAAGTGCTTATTATGTTGCACCAGAAGTTCTACGCCGTAAATATGGGAAGGAAATAGATATATGGAGTGCAGGAGTTATTTTGTATATCTTACTTTGCGGTGTGCCTCCATTTTGGGCAGGTAAAATCAACTGGTTCATTAGTATTTTTGTTATGGAATATAATAATCACCTTGTACTAGGCTTGGACTAATTTTTCCCTAAAATATGTGTACTAGAGACGGAAAAGGGAATATTTGACGCCATATTGGAAGGTCATATTGACTTTGATAGTCGTCCATGGCCAAGCATATCAAACAGTGCTAAGGACCTTATTTGTAAGATGCTTACACAAGATCCAAAGAAACGTATTACTGCTTCTCAGGCTCTAGGTAGGTTACTTTTATTCTGTTTTCGCCTCATCAACTATTTTGTTGACTTCTTTTTTCAATGGCAAATGTTAGTATCACTTTTGACTGATAGGGTCGTTTCGGTATCCTTAAGAATTTTATCGTTTAATGTTTTTTAACTTCTCTACTAATTGACTCCTATGCAATGTATGGATTATTAGAGCATCCATGGCTCAAAGAAGGTGGAAATGCTTCTGACAAACCAATAGACAGCGCAGTCCTTTCCAGAATGAAGCAATTCAGAGCAATGAACAAACTAAAAAAACTTGCCCTCAAGGTTAGTACAGCCACAATCTACATGAAGGGATCAGAGTGCTCTTTTATGCTTATTGTTGATTTTTGTTTGTCGATCAACAGATAAAAATATGAAAGCTAATTTTAAGACATTCTGTTTAGATACCCAACTTAATTAAACACTTATAACATAAACGTTTATCATATAAGTTACAAGCTATTTCTATAACAAAAATTAGTATAAAATAAAGTCAAACTATTTTCATATAAGCCATAAGATGTTTTCATAATTTATCTTGAAAAGCTTATGAAAATTAGCTAAAAACAGCTTATTGACATGTCATAAGATGTTTTCATAAGCTCTCTGAAACAGCATAACAAATGTTTATGTCAGTAGGTAAGCTCAAATAAGCTAATCTAAATAGGTGCAATGTCTGTTTCAATTTATTGTTACGCATTGAGAGATATAAAAATATTCGCCTAATGTTTCTTTCAGGTAATTGCCGAGAATCTTTCTTCAGAAGAGATTCAAGGTTTGAAGGCAATGTTTACAAACATGGACACAGACAAAAGTGGTACAATCACATATGAAGAATTGAGGGCAGGATTGCAAAGACTTGGCTCAAAGCTTACTGAAGATGAAGTGCGGCAGCTTATGGAAGCTGTAAGTCTTTGCCGATTTACAATATTTGTTTTAATCACTCTTTTTTTTTCTTTGGTTAATTCTTCTAAACTCATATTCATTTGCTTAATTTTAGGCTGATGTAGATGGAAATGGTACAATTGACTACATAGAATTCATCACTGCTACAATGCATAGACATAGGTTAGAAAGAGATGAGCATCTTTACAAGGCCTTCCAATATTTTGATAAAGACAATAGCGGGTAAGTGCTTCTACCCTTTAATGAACATTGATTAGAGAATCATCACTTTGATGAACATATAACCTTGTTTTTGTTGGATTTCATGACAGTTTTATTACAAGAGATGAACTGGAAACAGCTATGAAGGAATACGGTATGGGTGACGAAGACACAATCAGGGAAATTATATCCGAAGTTGACACCGATAATGTAAGCCTATTTCTATTTTACCATGGATTTGCTTTAGTTAAAAAAAATGGTACAGTCGATACGGACAACAAATCAGAGCCGTCAGATGAAGATCGAATGACTCATATTCTAACCTCCCAAAACATGAATTCAAAATATGTGCTGTCTAATTTCATCTATTGGCTCGGATTGCTGGCTGCACCGTTTTTTAACTACATCAAATCCAAGATCAATTTTTATTGACTTGTTATACAAGTTATTATTCTAGTTCCATAATCAAAACTCAATGTTGTGGTTTCTCAGGATGGTAGAATTAACTATGAAGAATTTTGTGCAATGATGAGGAGTGGAGTCCAACAACAAGCCAGTCTTTTCTAAATAAATCACACAATTATGATTTTTATCACTAGTTTGAGTCTCCTACATCGAAGACCAACAAGTGAAAAGGATTAAACTTCTTTAGTTTATGAGAAAATGGTTTTCACTTTTCAAAAGTTTTATATATACATCATTTTATAGGCATGTAAAGATTCTATGATATAGATTTGTGGTAGTGAAATCTATCTACTCTTTTATTTCTCTTTTTTGGTTTCTTTTAAGTCTAGTTTTGAGTATTCTTGTAATTTGTTTTAAACATTCATGGAGTATAGACTCACCTAAGAAAGGTGATTTTCCCTGTAAGATTATTTCAATTTCATATAGTAATAAAGTAAGATTTTTTATGCTTACTTGACGCTTACACATTCATTCTAAACATATCTTATATATACATAAGCAAAACCATAATAACCACCAAATATTCCAATCCAAAACATTATTTTGATCCTCTTGTAATGTCCTTCCACAACATTATTTTGGTCGCTGAGACAATTTAAAAACATATATTCTGCATAGAAATTAATCACAAACTTTGATCCTTTCTTCACAAACTCTTCTACATCAACTTTCAAACTTTGGTTTCCTCACACCCAAAAAACAAAAGTACAAAACAAAATTCTTCACACTCTATGCATAATTTTGTTCAATTTTTGTTCCAAAGCTTTGATTTTTAGTTTTAAATCTGCATAATTTTGTTGAATTCTGATCTGGGTTTTTTCCATTTTCACACTTTTACTGAATCACTTTGAAGCTTTGATCTTGTATTGGATAAAAATCTCATCTTTTTCCTATTTGGTTTTGTGCTATAATCATGGGTGTTTGTCTCAGTAAAAAAGAACCAGAGCTAAAACATAAGCATGGTTTTGTTTCTGGTATGCATAATCATAGTAATAATAATAATAATAATAATAATAATCAAAATCACAATCACAAGAATCATGAACCCTATGTGAATCAATCGAAAGTCCCTTTTCAACAACCTTGCCAATTACCAAAAAAACATGCTCCTAGTCCAAAACCTTATGTTAAAAAACCAGAAACAAACACAATCCTAGGTAACCGATTTGAAGATGTGAGACAAATTTACACACTTAGGAAAGAATTAGGGAGAGGAATATGTGGTGTGACTTATCTATGTACTGAGAATTCAACTGGTTTGAAATATGCATGCAAATCAATTTCAAAGATGAATCTTGCTAGTAAATCCGGCAAGAAAGGTATAAAGACGGAGATTCAAATCATGCAGCATATGAGTGGACAACCAAATATTGTTGAGTTTAAAGGTGTTTATGAGGATAAAAATTCAGTTCATGTAGTTATGGAACTTTGTGCTGGTGGTGAACTTTCTGATAGGATTATTGCTAAAGGACATTATAGTGAAAGAGATGCGGCTTCAATTTGTAGACAAGTTGTTAATGTTGTTCATATTTGTCATTTTATGGGTGTGATGCATAGAGATTTGAAGCCTGAAAATTTCTTGTTGTCTAGTAATGATGATGAGGCTACTATCAAGGCCACCGATTTTGGCTTCTCGGTTTTCATTTAAGAAGGTAAGTCTTTTATCCATTCATTAGTCTTTCTATCTTGTATCCTTAACCCTCATTGGGTGCTTAACCAATTTAATTTGATAAAAAACAAACATAAAGAAAAGAAGCAAAATATTAAAAATAATTAAATAAAATAAAATAAAATAAAATAAAATAAAGAGATACTAATATAACTAGACTTTCACCCGTACGTTGCACGGGTCTAATAAGCTATTATGTCAAAGAATAATTTATATCATAGAAAAGATAATATTAAAATGTGTATGACCAAAATATAATATTAAATATGAAATAAGATTAAAAGTGAATTTTACAACAACATAACATAATATAGCTACTAAGCTATTATCCAAAGTCCACTAATCATGCATCCAACACGATATTAATCTAAGAAAGCAAAATACATTGTAACAAATAGACCAAATTAATGCTTGTGGCAGAGGTTACTATTCAATCATGGTTGTGCGTATGTCTATAGAAGCAGTGACTTAAACGTGCATAACCTTGTTGTTTCTTGCTTCCATGGCACCAAATTTTAAAACAATCCTTCAACTCAATCTTACCTCCCATAATCTCAAACATGAGTTAGCTTTGATGTCATCCCTTTAAAAAAGCATCACACATTAGATATCCAAACCATCCCTAAAAAGGCAAGATGTTTGATTTCTCACTTGCAAGAATCGCCCCAAAAAGTCATGTATCAAATAGTAAAAAACAAACTAAGACAAACTATAAGAAGATGATGAATTGAAGAAAACATGGGTATGTTGCCTTTGATATGAAATCAATCTATATGAATGATGCTTGTTCAAAACAAATTCTATTATGTGATGTTGCAGATAATATATGAGGTTAAAAGACATAAAATTGAAATGATTAGTATGATTTTACATTCATTAGCTAAAACACAGGTATAGTAGCAATGCAAATAATAAGACAAAGGTTTTTGCTGAAAAAATAGGATCAATCATACAATTGGAATATTACATCGGCAAAAAAATCCAAACCCAACCCTAATCTTTGCACAACCCCATCAACAATTATTTTAATTGTAGTTATATACCTTACAAATCCTTTTAAAGGCTACAATTACATTCTTTAAAACTGATAACAACATTTAAAGGTAGTTTAATCAAAAATAAAATTAAAGTTATAGTGAATGAGAGTGGGAATACAAATAGATTTGACCTAAGCAATATGATACAAACACATAATTCCAACGCAAGATGCAATCAAATTTATCAGGGACAAAGTGGATTTACATGTACCAAGTGATAATTACTAAAAAAGCTTCATTTTATGTAGTCTTTTGGAGGGAAAACAGAAATGATTTCAGTCATTTTTACATTTAAAACATGAAGGTAAAGTAAAACTCATAAATCTAAACATAGACATTACTAAAAGATTGCACGAAACCATAAAATCATAATTCAACTGGTATTGATTTTAGCATTTTTCTTGATTTTAATATTCTTTTTTGAGTAAAATAATAATACTAAAAAAAAAAGACATCAATTGTAGCTGATTTTTTGTCGCCGACTCTTCCTCTTCCTAAAAAAAAGACACGAATGGTAGACATTTAAGAAATGTTTCTAAATCTGTCATTCAAAGTCTACAATGCATTTCAAAGGAAAAATAGTTACTTAAGACTATATTCATGCAATTAGAAAACATACTTCTGAAATAATATTTTTGTCGCCTCCACTTCCTCTTCATCTTCCTAAAAAAAGACACCACCAGTAGACATTCAACCAATATTAGAAAATCATTCGCTCAAAGTATAAAATGCAATCAAAGGAAAAATATTAACCTCAAATTATATTCATGCAACTTACAAAATAAAGCTAATAAGTATCAAGTAGAATGACATTTTATCAAACACGTAGAATGCATAGTTTCCCCTTACTCATTTCAGCCACAGAACCACATACATTAAATACCAAAGAAACAAATCAGAAGAAGAATATTCAAGTAGAAATAAGAAGTAAATTGTGAATATGAGCAAAGAATATAGTAGAAGGAGAATATATAAAATCAACAAATTGAACAAAGAGGGATAAGTGTGACACTGAAACAATGGCAGGCAGCGCCTAAGACAGAGAATAACAGCGGCAATCAACTATTAGTGGAAGAGGGAGCGATGATGATAGCATGTTTGTGGAGCAGTGGAGGAATAAGAAGACCAAGCCACAGAACAAAAACAATACAGCAGATTAATTTAGGGATGGATTAATGATTTCTCGCGGAAGAAGTAGGACATTAACTGCCTTTTATTTCCTATTTCCTATGCAGGTACAATCAAGAATGTATTTTTGTTTTGGGCAACTGAATGTTTTGATCAAATCAAGAAAATAAGTGCATTTTGGGCGGCAGTGGCCTATTGCCTTTTATTTCCATCATTAAATGACTTGCTTTTTTCAAAAAAATATTGCAAATCAATTAAATTTGGCCGGTGCATGTATACATTTAGATTTACTATTTTTTTATAAGCATTTTAATTACAATTAGGAAAGATTTTAGGAGGGAAAAATTAGGGTTAAGTTGTTGCAAATCCAACAACATTTAAAGATAAGAGATTTTGCTAACTCTTTACCCTAGTTTTAGTTCGTTGGTGGTCTCGTCCTCACAGAAGAGAAGAGAAAAGAAAACACCGATGTCACTCTCAACCTTTCTAAGATCCGGTCGGAGGCTGCTGGTAACAAATAAAACAAATTACGGTCGGAGGTATGGAAATGGAAGGATACGCCGCCGCCAAACAAACGTTGTTGCTGCTGAGGTATCCTGATTCATTCAAGTATTTGTTTTTCCCGATTCATTCATTTTATTAGACACACACACTCGATTAGAAATCTTTCTTTCAAACAGATCTTTCTTTTACGACACTATTTATTTATTTATTATATGTATTTGTTTTTGTCACTCATAACATAACCCCCCACTCATAACATAACTTCATTGTTTTTTCTGGCCGGAAATACAACTTTTTCCAGTCATGTAGGGATACTAAGATCAGTACTGTTTCTTTCATTGCATCTCCATTGTTGGCTTCAAGTTTCACGCTTGCTTTTTTGTATAAAGAGAAGTACTTGGATGAGATCACACCTCCACTATTTGAGACCTGGTGCAAGGATTATGGAAAACTATATTCTTCTGAAAAAGAGAAGGATCACCGATTTAAAGTCTTCAAAAGTAACTATGCTAAGATTTTACGCCACAACATATTTAAATATGTGATCCCTTACAATAAATGTGGCCTTAATAAAAATGTGGACTTGACTAGGGAAGAAATTTTTCAAATTCAAGGTGGCTTTCACGTTTATGAAGAACAATATCGGTTTTAATAGACCCTTGGTTTTGAAGAAACCCTAAATAAGTTAGTTATTGGTATAATATTTGTTGGACAATATTTCATAACATTATGTCTGGAGTAGTTTTATTTTATGGTTGAATGTAGTACCTTTGTTTTGTGTTTTATGAATTGCAGTGATCCAAGGCTGTTTAAAAGTTTGGTTTGTATCAAAATTGATCGATTTGTCTTATTCATGGATAAAATCTTATTCTGAATCATTTGTCTTGTGTGATTATTATTCTGTTGTTTTTATAGAAAAGTCATTTGAATAACTGTCTATAATAACTTGATTGATAATATAACTTCTGGCAATATGTCTTGAAATTATGACTTGATGATTTGTGAACCAGCAAAATTACCCATCGGTTGGTAGCTAATATACATGTTACTATATAATTTGTATTTGTGAAACATTGCTGTATGCATTCAAACGCTAATTGACATTTGATGGGTTTTGTTTGTATTGGTTTGTTTGAGTTTATGCACTTGTGAGACTGTTTGGGAGAGAGCTTATATACGGAAGCATCTTATAACATTTCATAAGTTGTTTTTGGCTTATTTTTATAAGCTCTCCATGATAGCTTATGAAATTAGTAGTTTATAGTTCATGCAAATAATTTATCTTTTGTTATAGAAATAGTTCATACAAAAGGACTTATGTGATAGTAAGCGTGTTTATGGAGTATATGTTGGAAATGGTGTTTTTGTATGCTGGATGTTTGCTTTATCTTTGCCTGGTATTGTTGGCTATATGTGTCAGGCAGGCTCAAAAGTTATGTATGTATTATGATTTAGGACATTTTTCACAATTGTCTATTACTCCAACACTCAAATTAAAAGTAATGGACAAATCATACCCTTAATATACTAAAGTGACACTTAATTAAAAACATTAAATTCAACGTCTAATAACACTTAAAAAGAAATAAGAAATAGAGAGTGGGGGAGTAACAACAACTAGCTTGGTCTATATCATTGTGAGAGATTATGTTACTCCATAAGATATATAATTAGATAAATTGATGAACCAAATCAATTACAAGTTGCTTATTGCCACGGTGTTCTTGTAGGTTATTTCAAATTATTTTTTGTTTTTATGAAATTAAAATTTGGGTTAAACATGTTTTTGGTAGTCTCTATAAATATACCAAGATTTCTTTTTTTTTTTTTGACAAGACTAAGTTTTGATTTTAGTCTCTCTAAAATGTTTCTTCGACTTTTAGTTTTTATAAAATTTTCAATCACCATTTTTAGTCCTTATTTTTAATTCAGCTCATGTATAGTCTTTGTAGTATTTTTAATGAAATTGTGCACAAATGTGTAAAACTAGTATCCAACCCGTCCGTCAGACGGTCCTCAAATTTTTTTATCATTCACAAACAAAAATTATATTAAAATTGCGCAAATATAAGTAACACAAATTGTTTAAGGCATATCACACCATAACATACAACCCTCAAGACAGTTGGCATTTTATTAGTATGGTTCGAACCAATGAAAAAATCACCTGTAACGCTCATTTTGCATTCGTTATAAACCCGAAATATGTCCTTCATCAATTAAATATTTGCATAAAACACATGCAGCAAAAAACATCAATTAATGTACAAAACATCATCAACTTCATTCATTAATAGTTCAAGGGAATTCAAAATACATAACTACTACTAACAACACAAACTAAACAACAAATCATCCACTTAGGGATACACCACACAACAAACAAATAGCTAACCAAAGTCCACAAATCTTGTTATTTTTCAACAACACTAACACAAAAACAACATTTATGACAGGATGGCTAAGATAAACAATATCATTCCCCTCCAATCTTCACAACTTTAAGATTCACAACCTTTGACGGCATGGGAGGACCGACAACATCAACGACATCAAAAGCCTTGGATAAACCTCCCTTAGCAGCACCAACACCAGCAACCCCATCAACAGTCATGGATAAACCTCTCTTGGAGCCACCAACACCACTGCCCCGAGCAACACTCTTGGACAAACCTCTTTTAGAAGAACTAACACGCTTAGCAGCAACACCAACCACATCAACAACTTCGAATAAACCCAATCCAATAGCACCAGGGGCAATTTGCGGAGGATCGCCATATTCACTAACATCATAGGGAACAACCAATTCAGATACAACTTGTTCCATCTGAGTTTCAGGCACAACTTCAACATCATCGGGACTATCAGCATCAAGCCCTCAACTCCAACCGCAACAGGCTGTATTTGGATAGATTTACATTCACATAAAAATCCATTCAGAACTACTTGACACATAAAATGAACCAAATATAAATTGCATGGCTATAAAAAAAATAGCATGAGAAGACAATCACCTCGGCAGAAGGCACTTCAAGAGAAGCAAACATATTGATGATTTTAGGATCGGTGCAAACCCTCTTAATAGTAAATGAACTATCAAATAAGAGAGTTGTGGATTGGACCCTTTCTATCTTAAACATAACAGTGGTTCCAATTAAGGCATTAAAGATAAAACCCAGCATTCTCATCCTTTAGTTGTAAGAAACAAAAAGGATTAGCAACATGGCATTAAAACCAACCAATGAAAAAAGTTCCAATCAAAATTATTCATAACTTGCAGCAAATACCATTTGGCTACATTGCTCACCAATCAAAGAATGCATATCATTGTCAAAGACAACGACAATTGCATCATCCACCCCATCATGAACACGCAACTTAACTTTATACCTATTAAATGATGAAGACAAGGCGTCTGTGCCCCCCGCAATCAGATTATTCATTATTGCGCAGCAGGCGGTAAACGTCTTTACCGTCGCAACAGGGCGCTAAGGTGGTTCGATGATGAATCAGATTATGATGAATAATCTGATGCAACAAACGACTTCACAATTGCCTCTTCCCTCCTCCCTTTTCTCTTTTTTTTTATAATTTATTTTTATCTTTTATAATTTTTTTCAATGGAAAGAGGAGAAAATTAATAAATAAATGAGTTTGCTTATTTTATTTTCCAATGAAGAAAATTTAGATCCAACCGACGGTTTTTTTTTTAAGAAAAAGAAGGAGAATAATTGTGTACTTCAATTTTATATGTAGGAGTAGGAAATCATAAAATACCTTGTTTTGAAAGAGCTTATTTATAACTTATTTATCTTATAATATAAAAACTTTAAACAACCATAAGTTTCACTATTGATTTATTTTGACACCAAAGGAATCAAAGATTTGATATTTTTATTCCAAAGCAGTAACAATGATTTCTTTCATAATTTTCTTCCATAATCCAAACATACTATATTTATCACTCATTTTTTCAGGCATGGATCTCCCACATCCTCCAAATTTCAATAGTCAATTTTGAAAGAGAATTGACCATTGAGCATTGCTATTCAAAAATTAGGGACACAACAACAAACCAATTTTCATTTATGAGTACTGCTATTCAAAAATTAAGAATCACAATAACAAACAACCTTTGTTTTTTTACGGCACACTTGCTAGAAATACTAACAAAAATAAAAACAAAAGCAAGTTATATCCACCTAATTTCACAAAATCTACATAGATAGTTTTAATTCATGAAACGGTTGTATATGTACTGCAATACCTGACATCGTAGAAATTTACAGTCAATTGGAACACATGCAGCCTCAGCTGTGGCCAAGATGAACATGTCTCAAGTTGCTTCAATAAGCTCTCTCAAACAGTCTCATAAGTGTCTATAAATAAGCTGAAATAAGCAAATCCAAATAGGCATACCTAGCATGAAGAACAAACTGAAGAAGAACACTACCATATGACTATCAACTTCTTCTCGCCAAGTATCAGATCGGATAGTTGTCTTTGATCAGCTCCAATTTCACTTGCAGAATAACCAACATCAATCAAAAAGAAAATAAAACACCATTGAAAAAACAAAACAAATAAATAAAAGGAAAGAAATCGATATGAAATATACAATGAGAAAGAAAAAATTGAATCTTTAGAAGTGATTAGAATGAAGTAAGAGAGACTTCATATAAATAGTTGATCACTTAACGTGCATTTTCTAATAGACAAAGAAAATTTCTCTAAGAGGAATTTTTACAAACACCACATATGCAAAAGATAACTAACAACATGAACAAAAAGTCTAATCTATAAAAAAAAAACACAAAATTTAATACACAGACAAAACCGCAAACTACACTCACATCTAACATTAATTGTAGTAGGATAGATGTAAATGAAAATCTTTCATTAATATAAAGACAATTTGCTTCCCATAATGATATGGAATCAAGTAGGAACCAAATTTCAATTCTTTGCCCTTTTATTTCACAAAGGTCAAAGTGTTGTTTCATATATAAAAGTAATTGAATGTGGAGAAAGCCAAATATATACATACATATATAAACAAACAAATGGTCACATTCCTAAATCCTAAGCATGGCCATTAATTAATTAATAAACATAAAAAAATATCATGAAGTTGATGGAAGTATATATCAAACGATAACTATAATCACAAATATGAGATTTGCTACCTTATTATATGAGTATATCACTTCATTTGTTCAAGCTACTTAAATCTTTTTCATAGCTTTTTGAAGTTTCTTCTATTTGTGCAATGAGTATATGAGTCAGACTTCAAATCTATCACAAATGCAGCCGGGCTTGTTGGGCCAAGCCTTCTAAAAATAGGGTCGGCCCATTATAAAAAAATTATTTCATTTTTTTAAAGATAGAGCTTGACTTTAAACCTGAAATTCTCCAATTTTTACGCTAAAGTGTGTGAGAAAATAAGATGCCAAAGATGGATGGAACCAAAGCAGGCAAACACACACGATTTCCTAATTGTTGCTCTAACAGCCCATTCAATGTCTTGTCTTGTGAGTTGTGATGAAGCAAAGGCCTTAATTAAGGATGCATGCTATTCTTACTTAACAAAGCCAATTGATTTCAAGCTTATGGTCTCCACCATTCTCTCACTCACTAAAACAACATCTTGACTTATTCTCAATTTAGTCCTAAGCAAACATAGGTTGGATTAAAAAATTTACTTGTGTATACTGCACTATGCTGAAGGAAGGAAAAGTACTATGCAGCATAATTACAAGCTTATATTTACATGCTTCCTGATAAAAACAAATGTATATAGAAGGTAGAAGGAGTAAATTTTTTTTTACAATAAGTATTATGAAGTCTTTATTTCCTCTTCTTAGAACTGGTAGGTTTTTCGCCATTCCATTTCATTAGATGCAAGATATTAGATAAATAAGTATAATATCAAATTCATATCATACACTATTATGCAATCGATGAAAATGATGGAAAAATATGTCTGAAATTAAATCAAACATGAACTTCACAAAGGATGATAAATGGTTGTTAAATAAATCTTGCCAAACAAGTAAAATTTATTCATAAAATATTTTAATAACAATACTTATATTTCTAGTTGGAATGAAGATCCCAATTATGTACCAGTACCAATCAATGTGAAAACATACACGCTCTTCACCGGTTTCTTCACCAACAGATGAGGAGTGTATGTCTGTGTGTGTATCAATTCGCCATAAGACGATCGAGAAAGTCTGAAGGTGTACTTGCCAAGTCGTAAACAAATTCTGGCGCCAAAGACAAAACTTCATCTTCTTCCTGCAACTTAAACCTTGCACACCTATATAAATTACAACAATATAATCAAACAATGCTTTAAAAATGTCACTAAGACTACAATTTGTAAAGGGTGGAACAATCTCAAACATCAATAAAAAAGTTACACCTTTTCGTCTATTTGAATACTTGCCTTACAATTCAAAGTAATTATGATTCTTAAGAGAGCATCAGATTCAATTACTATCTCATAAAAATACAATGTTAGAAGTTACAGTACATTACTAATTACTTACCTTGAGTGGATATTTAGCACCTCGGTATTGTCTCCTCTCACGATATCCTTCAATGAAATTAGACTTGGAGTATGTGGAATTACTTCACAAAGTCTTGATTGAATCCCATGATTTCGAAAAACTTTAAATCCATACTTCTCAGGTTTTGTAATAAATAAAACAATTGGCGCTATATAAGTATAACAATATGGCATGACAAACTGTTTTATCGGCCAACAAAAACCATATCATGGAGATGGTTGACGACTGAAAGTATTAATGTTGTAAACCTTAGTCCATGATTCTCCGATACCATACTTGTTCATTATCCACATTGAAACATCATGCAAAAATGATGCATCACATATGTAAAGAAATCCCCTTAATTCTCCCATTTTGATTTGCTGTTTAGCATAAGTCTCTATATCAATATCATTTTCAAACACCCGTGGAGGAGAAGGGAATGATCGCAATATCTCACTTTCAAAGTTGAAACACAGTAATGACATTTGCAAATCGTCGCCAATTCTGATCCAATGAAGTGCGTCATTCAAACAAGTGGGATCCTTAAGCCTTGAAATGCAAATCTGAGGATCGACTTCAACATTTCTCCATGATGGTGCTCCAAGCGTGTTTATCTCAAGGGTCACACGCTCAAATACCCAGTTGTTGGAACGTCTAACATGTCACACAAACAAAGCAAGCCATTGCAAGAATTGACAACACAAAACTTGTCCTGACTTGGCTTGCAAGCAATATAGTTTTGTCCAGCAACATTTGATCTTGTCTTCTCATTACAAAGAGGAAGCTTGAATTTCGGTTCAAGCTTAACGCGAAAGTTGAAGCCAATCTCAAAGTTTTGAAGCTCACAATCAAGTTCTTGACACTAGTTTACTGTCACTCGGTCGAATCATGAAACTCATAGGTGTTCGGTCAAAGTGCAATTTTGTTGAGAAAATGAACAATTTGATGTTTATAATGGTTAGAAATGAAAAAATCACATTGTAGTGTGAATTGAAAAAAGTGGGATTAAGTCCCACATTGGAAAGAAAAATGAACAGTTCTTAAGACAACTCACACCAGTGGAAGTTTAGTGTAAATTGTTACTGCTACGAATTTTCAAACAACTTGCTCTGGTGGATGTTATGTTGTTTTGTGTCATTTTTCGGGGTCTGCATTGGATTCTTGCTGACTCAACACTAACCATTTTCTCCTACTGATTTTGTAACGAACAAGTGATAATGTCACTTAATTGTGATTAATTCTTTGTCTATCACTTGAATGCCTCTTATTGCATTGTCTTTATAATATACACATTTTTTCTGAAAAAAAGAAGAGACCCATTTTTCTCTTCTTCTTCCTCGCCGCCGAAATCTTTCTCACCCTAAAATATTATTCTTTGCTTTTCGATTGATTCAGAGAATTGTTTCAGAGAATCGATAATTCATTATCGATATTGACTGGTTTTCGTTGAAACAATCGAAGGTGTTCTTCTGCCCGTAAACTACAGTGCAGTGGTTTACGGTATTGATCCGAAATTGACAGTTTTATCCTGGGGACTTCGCGGTTGATTGTCTACCTTGCACAATTTGGGTAGTGCCGTGAAACGTCTTAAAGAAAGCGTACTGATCCGCGACTCCCCCAATAATCTCCTCAGTTGATTTTTCTGATTTCAATTTTTTCAAAACGGAAAACTAACAAATTTAGCAAAATGTGATTCTGAAATTAGTGTTTTCCAATTTTTGCAGACGCATTTACAGACGAGAAGAGACTTGATAGGAAGTTGAAGCAAAATGTGGGCAATGTGTTTTGATGGAAGATTAATAAAATAAGAGTAAGGTTTTGGTTGTTTGCTTCTTTTGCAACCCCCCCATCCATGGGCAATTGAAAACTTTTTTCTTTCCATAGCTACACTAAGTTGAAAAAACCAAAATAAGTAAACTAAAACACAAAAAGATTCATATTTGATATCATATCATCGAGGTCGAAGGGCAAAAAAAAATAAAAATCATCTTTTGGTTTTCACCACCAACATTCGGTTCACTCGGCCTCAGGTTTTGTTCTGGACTGGCCTGACGACCAACTCAATCTAGTACGCTCGATAGTTTAACGATGTTCGACAGAAATCGTTCTGCATCCACATGCTCGACATTCAATCACTCCGCGTTACGAACAATACGCCCCTCGAGCACGATGCTACAGAGTCGAGCAGTATGCTCGCCATTTACATACTTCGTGCCGTTACACAGAAGCGTAACGCACGATATCGGGATAATGGGCATTCACTGCTCATTATGACCGCAAGTCAAAATCCTGACAGCCATTAATGGCAGGGACGGAATCTTTACCTCCTCATTAATGGCCTTGGCCCAGCGCGCCACTCAATGGCTCAAGTATCTATTTCTCTATCCTTGTACTTGCTGCTCCCACTCTTACTGACTTGAGCGTCGGAGTCCCTGCAGGTACAACCCCCCTTCTCCTCCTTCAGAAACTTTACGGCGGAACCAGTGGTGGCCATTGTTTCTGATCAGGTGAGATCAGGTTTGGACCGAGTTTTGACATTTCAGTCTATATATTTTCAAATCTAATGTTAATCACCAATAGACCAACTAAGACCTATTAAATCCAACAACTGATGGACCAACTAACAGTCTAACAATTAAACATTGAAAAGTACTAAAAAAACAAAGGTGATGAAAAGAGAAATTAATTGTTGAAGAAAAAGTACCTTAGCGTGTTTGGTAACACGTCGAACCGAACCAGCACAAATGAGGTGGTTTTTCTCTATTGAAAGAAATTTTTTCTTCTAAAGCAATTCTTATTATGGGACCGAGCCACCGAGGGAGTATTTAACTCTTTTCTGTTCCAAAAGTTAGTAATAATGAAACACAATTAAACTTAGATTAGTGTGTTTACCATCTAAAAGGAAATTTGAATTTGTGAAGTAGTAGTTTTCGTATTTTTGAATATATATAAGCATAAATTATAGTAAAATCAAAGAAAGCTTCCATCCTAAAATATAAAATAATAAAAAAAAGCAAATATTTATCTTTTCAATCATTTTACTTCACTTCCCAAGCCAAGGTAAGGAAGATGAACATTGGACACCAAGTTGCTGCTGTTGGTTCAGAATCAAATCATTAAGATTAGATTATTTGTTCTTAATCCTCTTATTTCTAAGGCACATGACTGATTATTTGTTCCAACGTCAGCAACACTCTCTCTTTTAAATATTGTATTGTCTAATATTTTCTGTCTAACTAATTGATATTTGTGTGGATTTCACTATTTTCTACGACTACAACAACAGTACAACTACCAAAGGCAGTAGAGTTTTGAGAAAATTGGTCCATGATAAATTAAGATGTAGTAATATAGAGTATGCAACTATTATTTGTAATCAACAAGGGTACAACAATCGAATGTGCATTTAGAATGAGAAAGGGAAATTCATCAAAACTTAAAACCCGAGTATTACTCTACCCTCAATTGTAAATCGAAGTAGACAATATAGTTAAAAATCTTACAAATAGATCTGAAATAATTGAAAATCTTGCAAATAGAGTCGAATTTGCCACCTTTATAAGAAAATATAAAATCTTGTGTTTGATTCACAGCCCTCCTGTTTCTGATATTTTGTGTGGGCTTTAGGCCAATCGTAAAAAAGGAGGGATCAATTGACTCCAAGAGTAAGTTTTATATGTTACTCCAAATTTTAACCTTTAATTTTAAAATTAATTAATAGCTAGGATTGATTTATAAGAATTATTGTGGTGAGACTTAATTCTTTGTTGCACTAGAAAACAAAGATTATCGAAACATACTCAAAATAGAATAGAATGAATTAATTATATAATCATTAATTGTCAAATTCTACTGTATAAATATTTTTGGAACAAATATATATATGTATAGCACCTTAATCATTTAATAATAATTCTTAGAAGAGATATGTCCAAAAAAAAAAGAGATACGCCAAAAGTACATCCGTCTTAAATAAATAATACATGTATGTTCAGTTTTCTTTTTTTGACAATATATAGTACATTTGTAAAATAAATTGTTGACAAAATTTATTCTAGAATTTTTTTTCACGCATATTATTCTTAGAGGAATGAAACTCTAATAGTTTAGAATTCGGAGTAAATTCTAGTACCAAGTGTCCATCGTCAATCACCGATAAAATAACTAACGTTGATTGTACTCTAGAATTTAGTTATTCATTGTTATTGTTATAAAAAAAAATTAATAGACAATACATTTCATGCTTATTTCATTGTTATTGATAGTATGGAATTACTGTAAGAAAAAGTGAATGAAGAAGAACAAGTATTGTAAGAAAGAAGAAAGCCACCGATTTTGCTGCTTTCTTTCCAGGTGTTTTGGTAATTAAAGAACAAGAATTGTAAACAAATCGTCATGGTAAGAATTATTATTAAATGATAATGGTGCTATACATATATATTTGTTCCAAAAATAAATTACGGTTGTATATAAAAGGTAGTGATCAAGTGTTGCCTTGCAAATAAAATATACGGAAGTGATTATTAAAACATATCATAACCGTACAATAATATTAAGATCAGCGGTTAAGATGAAGAGTAAGTATAAACACTTACATCCGGAGTCAACGGATCCCTTCTCATCGTAAAAAATTAATATATTTTATTTAATATAATATGTCATAATACATAATATTTTGTTTTGAATCAACCAAAGAACCAAATGCATAAATTAAAAGACACACACTAGATTGACACAAAATGTGCACAACCAAGAGGTGAAAACAAAATTCATTACAACTAGAGGTTAACCCGCGCGTTGCGCGGTTTCGATTAAATTAAATTATATAATTAAAATATTTTTATAAAAGAAAAATAACAATTGTGTCTTTCAAAACAAAATAAAATAGTTTTGTTAAGTATAAATTTATTGTTAGTTTTTGGATATCTTATTTAATAACATTTGCTTGAATAGTTAGTTTATATTTGTTATTGTATAAATTTAAATATTTTTTGTTGTCAAGATATAAATTTTGATGGTGATTTTCATATATTTGAATTTAAGTTTAGTTATTTGGCTCAGGTATAATAATATATAGTTTATTATTTTGCAAGCATTTAACTTTTTTTTTGGTAAGATGAAAATGTTAACATTTAACATGTCATCTTATTATTTACTTAAAAAAAATATCATCTTATTTTTACAAATGTCTCACTATTTTATTTTGAATCATAACTTAAACATTATTTTAACACTATAGAATATGTACTTATTTTATCTTTTTTTGGGCACACATATGTACTTATTTTATCTTAATAGTTATATTTTTATTTAAATCAAATTAATAATTTTGGATTTTTTTACTGAATTTTAATTGCGTGTAAATATATATAAATGTATGTGTGATTATATTTTATAAATATATGTAAAAATGTTTTAATATCTACGGTTTCAATAATTTCTAAAGTTTATTTTGACGTATGAGCATCAACAAATTTTGTAATAGATGATTTTGTTTTTGCATCATTTCATCTTATTTTTGGAAAATTATGCACCAATATAACTTTTTACTCTCATCCATACAATTTAAGGTATCTCATATTTATAAAAAAGATGATTATTGTTTTGATAATAAATTGATTTTTGAAGTTATTTCTCAAACAATCATTTGCTAGAATTATATCTCATATTTTATTGATCAGAATATTTTCATCTTCTTTTTATTATTCTTAATTTTTATTCTCTCTTAATCTTTTTTTTAGGTTTTGTCACCTCATTTTTTTGTCTTTTTTTATTTAATAATTTTTACTTAAAAAAATATAATGTTATTTCTACAAATATCTCACTATTTTAATTTGAGTCATAACTTAAACATTATTTTAACACTTTAGAATATATATTTATTTTATCTAAATATTTTTAATACTTTTGGATTTTTTTAGTGAATTTTAACTGTGTGTTAACATGTATAAATATATGTGTGATTATATTTTATAAAGATATGTAAACATGTTTTAATATCTATAGTTTCAATAATTTTTATAATTTATTTTGACGTATGAGGATCAATATATTCTGTAATTGATGATTTTGTTTTTCATCCTTTCATCTTATTCTTGAAAAATTATGCACCAATATAATTTTTTATTCTACTCCTCCATACAATTTAAGGTGTCCCATATTTATCAAAACGACGATTCTTGTTTTGATAATAAATTGATTTCTTTTAAAGTTATTTCTCAAACATTCACTTGGTAGAATTATATCCCATATTTTATTGGTCAGAATGTTTTCCTCTTCTTTTTATTACGCTTAATTCTTATTATCTCTCTCTCTCTCTCTTAATCTTTTTTGTTGAGTTGTCCCCTCATTTTTTTGTCTTTTTTTTATTTAATAATTTTTACTTAAAAAAATGTCACCTAATTCTTACATCTCGCTATTCTATTTTGAGTCGTAACTTAAACATTATTTTAACACTTTAGAAAATTATTTATTTTTAAAAGAAGAATGTAATACTCTTTTTTTTTTATAGTATAGAGGAATACTTTTAAATCATAGATTATAATGTAAAATATATTAGCTTTTTTAATATAGTTATTGAAATGAATTCTAACAATCATGAGTAGTATGCAGTTATACTACTATTTCAATAGTTTAACATAGATTGGATTTTTTTTGTAGTATGCCACATCATCATAATGTTTGTCTACAAACAACTATAGCATCTCATTATAATATATAATAATAATAATAATAATAATAATAATAATAATATATAATGATTATTAACTTTATAAGTAAAGAGTAGTGGTTTAATGGTTGATGTGACAAATTTATTTTTTTAAAATATTAGGACAATAGTAACTAACTAATAAAAAAAGTACCTACTAATTATATACCAACCTCTTAAGTTATATGTTTTAAAAAAAGACTTTTGATTTACTTTTAATTGATACTTGAACAATCATGAATTAAATTGATTTATTAGAGAAGATATAGAGTTTCCACATAATAAAATGAAAGTTTAATAGCAAATATATAGAGCTCATTTAGATATGCCACATCATCATAATGCTTGCTTAGGAGCTAATGGAGCTTCTCTTTATATATATAAGATAAGATAAGATTCAAATGTTAATTAGGTTATATCCTCGTTTAAATTTGTTAATTTTGTAAAATTACCGGGTATATAATTCTAATAACATTTATATTTTATAATAATACTTGAGGATTATAATGACTTAAAATAAGGGAAGTTTATTATTTATCATGGTTTTAATTGGACTTAATAAGTTAAAAATCTTGAATAAATAGAATATTTTAGAACTATAATAAATAACGGAGGGTAAAATAGGGGGAAAAAAGCTCCGTCAATCCACTATATTGGTTGGAAAAATTGGTGTCATACACTCACTTTTGTTGACCAATTTCTTTTTTTTTTACTTCGTATTACTAAATAATGCTCATAAATCTCATAATAGGTACCAAAAGATTCATAGTGAACTTCGATAGGAAGTTCTCTTGAAGACATAATGCATTGATCTATTCGCCACCGGAGCCAAAAAGGACTATCTAAATTGATTCTTTTATGTCGATAAGCTCCAATTGCATCATAGGAATTGCACAATTAACACTTTTTTATTTTGGACAAAAATATCCATAATTTTTTTAAAGAATGTAGACCAAAGGACACAATTTTAATTTGCTTAGTTTTTTTAGTGTTGCTTCATATTTCCTTATTATTTTTCTCATTACTTTCCCTTTCTCTGAGTTTCCATTCTTTTTTTAATCTTCCAATTCATCCCTCGATTTCGTGACTAACAATTATGGTTTCCAATTTATCATACTTCCTTTCTCTTATTCTTCAAATTATATATGTACAACACAATTTTGTGACAAAAAAATTTTCCAATTATATTTTTCATTGAAACCTGCATCGATCAATTTCTTTTATCCAATGAGATTCTTTAGGTGGTGTGGCTGCCGCCGTCGCCATGGTGGACCAAAACATAAATGTAAATTACATTTATGTCTCTTAATTTGTGTGCTTTCAAGAAAAGAAAAAGGAAGAGTTTTTATCTAAATGAAAAGGTCTTACTAAAATAGACATGTTTTCTATCTACCGAAAATATTTGGAGTAAATTACCACAATCTCTCAATGAGCATAACTTGTTGATTGCAGCTATCAATTACATTCCATCATATTTTTCCTACCGCAATAATGCATGCATGCTCCTCCCATACACTTTATATGAAGTGGTATATCACTCCTTTCAAAACTGCTTAATCAATATTTAGAGCACACAATATATCAAATACTAATTCACGACATAAGCTAAGGGATACTAAAAGAGAAGGCAAATTTTTTGTATCAAACATGAATTGTTAGTGCTAAAAATAAAAGTATAAAATACCATATATTTCACATTGAGATTCAGAAACATGAATCGTATCAAACAAAAACATTGAGATTCAGAAAATTACCATTCTTATGCAACACTTGTAACTCATCCAAAGAGATATTTCACATGCCCATATATGTATGAGGAGGGATTAGTACATAACTAATTCACACAACCGTTTCTTTAATATTATGGAATTGAAAGGTTAAGAAAAATGAAAAGGGACACTCAAAATAAATACAGAAAAAAATAATTAAAAGAGGTGATCGGCTAGAACTAAATCTACATCAAGAATGTAGAGCAGTTACATGAATGAAGTAGAGGAATAGACATGCTACCATAATTTCTTTTATATTTAATTAATTATTATTATGAGTAAAAATTAGTATGTCAAATTTTCAAGAGAGTGTGAGAATGTTATATAGAGTTGTCATATCATCACAATGCTTGCATAGGAGCTAATGGAGCTTCCCTTTATATATATAAGATAAGATAAGATAAGATTCAAGAGAACAAAAGAAAAGTTGCAGAATCAAAAGAAGATGAGAAATCATAGTTTTATAAAATATCAAAAACTTCTCTTTACTCTTCAATTCATTTGAAGTGGTTTCTTCGAGCATTTTGAGATGGGAAATCATTTATATGCTCATCAACATCAAAGTTATTTAACATATCTTTCTCAATTGACAAAGTTGCCAAACCGTTCAACCGCTCATGTGACATTGTTGACCTCAAGTAGGTTTTAATCAACTTCAATTTTGAAAAACTTCTTTCCGCCGATGCTACAATCACATGCACCGTCAGTAAAACTTTATAAGCAATAGATACATTCGGATAACAATCTACAAGTTTAACAAATTTAGGAATATCAATGACGGCAAATACTATTAACGTGTGTGAAGTGTGATTGGTGGAGAAAAAAAAATTAAAGCAAAAGATTGAGTATATATAGATATACTACCGGGCTTGAATAAAAAATATATTATTGGACCCCTAAAAGAATACTAGCTAATATACGTTTTACTTAATAATATATGAATATTACATCAATATACTAGGTCCCTAAAATTTATAGGCCCATGGCCGTGGCACTTAGTGCCTGCCCCGAGAACCGGGCCTGTTGATTCAAAACCTAAAATTTAGTTTTATTAGCAAGAGGTGAGCAAACCTCATTACTGAGATTTCAAGTTTGAAACTAGTAATACTTGAGAGTGATTATGGTGTATAAACTTTTTTCTTATACATCGTGTATAAGTAATAAAAATTGCTTAATGCACCCCCAGATTGTTTAGTAAACCTCTTAGATTACTTAGTCCACCCCTTAAATTTCTACAGTATCCTCTAAAAATTTGGTGGTTTGCTAAAATTTTTCGGACTGCGCAAGAAATTTGGGAGGTGCACTAGAAATTTGAATGATGCGTTAACCAATATGAGGTATTTATGCACGGTGCATAAACATAAGGGTTATGCACCATAACTTGTGCCGTAATACTTACCCTTATATGTTACTCCCTCTGTTTTAAAATGAATGTCGCTTTAACATGGAATAATTAGGGAGAAATGCATCTATTATTATAGGAAATAGTAATTAATTAATTAATTATAGGAATTTGATTTGATAGTGTTTTGTTTTACTCTGATTTAACACAGACACAAAGGGGACCAATCGAAATCCATTTGAGATTAGGATTTAAACCAAAATGATGAATAAAAAAAACGATTCATTCATGTCTTAAAAAAGAAAACTATTCTATTGAGTTACAAAAGGATAAAAATTTTGACTTCCACAATGCATCTGCCTTCTAGTCAAGCATTCAAAATTCTGCAAATGTAACAAAAAGGCAAAAAATAAGCATGCAATTTCAAGGTAAATTAATACAAGAGGATGATATAAGGGCCTTAAATATTTGTTATTCTGAAGTGCACTAAGTAACATAAATTGGTGGTCTCGGGCTTATGCCCTCATTATCATCAAAAAAAAAGGGTCTTGTTATTACAAAGCACCAATTGTAAACAAGCAAACAACAAATTCAAGCTAAATACTTCTACCAAAACGAGTGTGAAAGCCAAAAACAAACAGAACCTTTATCTTACTACGAAAAATTAGGTATCCAAGAAGAACTGCGGGATCCAGAAAGATATCAAACAGTTGATTTTAATGTTTTAAAAACAGAATACAGAGAGCATATGGGGAAGGTTGTAGCAGAACCAATTGAAACTGTAAGCCAATATCATTGGAGAGTATTTCGATAGAATCCTGGAAACAATTTTACTTGATATATGCACAGATAAAATCCTTAAAACAATTTTAGTTAAACAACGTTACCAAGAAGAACTAAGTGCAATATTCTTTTGCCAAAAAATCATGAAAATATCAATTTTCAATTATTGAATAAGAAATGGGATCGACAGATTACATAGACTATTTCAGATAATGAGAAGGATTGTGAACAACTAGATAAATCTGTGAGCCAATTACATTGGAGCTCATCTCCATAGATTTAAATTAAAGAGAAGTCTCAAGCAGAAAGGCTTTTTACTTGATATACGCACAGATAAAACAATGTTACCAAGAAGAACTAAGTGCGATTTTCATTTGCCAGAAAATCAAAAGATCAAATTTTCAAGCTTTAGAGAAGTCATTGGGATTGGATAGAATGCATAGCCCACATAATGAAGATTAAACAAATATTAACGTTTTCAACTTCAATTTAAAAAAGCACAATATGATCAAATTTCGACACATTTGAATAATCAATTTCGACACATTGGGTGCAATCAAAGATTCACAAAAGGCCCATAAAATCATAAAACAATACAGTTCATGAACTGAGATTATAGTTTTCAAAGCAACATATTAATGATAAAATCACCTTATATATTGCTTGGATACATAAATACTCTAACCCTGGCTCCCTGCACACAAAGAGATCAACACCAAATCATTCAGAAACCATAAACAAAATGTAAAGGAAAAAAGAAACAAAACCCATTTCAATGTCCTAAACATTACCATTGATTTTGGTGGCAAATTTGACGTGAACTTTGCACGGACTATTCCACCGTTACCATGAGGCCTGGCAAATACTGGAAATCTACAGTTCGCCGGAAATAGAGCGAACATTGTCCGCTCTCTAAGTGATGAATTGGTCAGCAGTAAAATAATTCAGTTTCCCATGCAGTTAAAATTCGTTTCCACATCGTCAATTGTGATTGACCACATGGGAGGTCATGCCTATGCCACAATGCAGCAAAAACTCTATAAATAGGACTATAAGAGACATTTGTTTGTAAAAAATTTCACCACCACCACATTCTCTCATTTTATTTGTATCTTGCTTATGTAAGTTTTGTTGGGGTTGATTGCAATGTAAGTCCCACATTGGTAATGAAGGAAAAAAGAGGTGAAGAAAATTATATTGAAGAAGTCCTACATTGCTTAGAATAATGAAAAGTGGTGGAGCTCAATGCTATATAAAGAGACCTCAAGTTCCTTGTTTCAACACACCAAGACACCAAGATGTAATATCACTTGTAAACACTTTAAGTTTATATTTGTGTCTTTCTTTTTCTCTTATGCTCTTGTTTTAGAGTATTGTGAGATATAGTCAAATATTTACTTTGGAGAGTGTGGGTGTACTTGGGTCATAGGGTGGTTGAGAGTGAAGTCTATGTGTTGTAACAATTTTCACATAGTGATTATTCTCTGGTTGTCGGTTTAGACAACGGCCGTGGTTTTTTCTTCGGTTTTGGAGTTTCCACGTTATATTCTTGTGTTGTTGATTGCGCTCCTTGTTTTTGTTTATTACTCCTTCGGCGCTTGTTATTACCCAACAGTGGTATCAGAGCTTCCGGTTCGATGAGATATCAAGAGAGATATTCTAGTAGGTGCTGAAGAGGAGTAATGATGCAGTGATTCTGTGATGAAGAAGTTGTATGGAGGAGTGGATGCAATCTGGGTTACACAAGGTGTTTTGGGCACGAAATTGTCCAAGTAGAGCAGAAGACTTTGAGGTAAGTGCTAGCAATGTTTCTCTTGTTTTAGGAGATGGTGGTGTGTTTATGGTATTTCCGCTATACCATGAAAAACACAAGTTATTGCTAGTGGATTCAAAACAACACACAGGTATTGGTTGGCATTGATGCAAGGTGTGTGGTGAGATGTGTCGATGGGTGAAGAACTTCCTGAAAGCCAACATGGAAGTTGCACCATAATATTTCAGTAGGTTTCGACATGAAATTCTTGGGATAGTTTAGTTCCAAGTGATGAAAATTCTTGAGATGGTCTAGTTTCAAGTGAAGAAAATTCTTGGTATGGTTTAGTTCCAAGTGTAGTGTACTCTTTATGGTGGAGTATGATAATTTGATTTGTCAGTTTTGACATTGAGAATTATGATTGTCGGTGAAGAAAATGATTGTCGGTATAGACAATGGAAGCGGAAGATGAAACTCTTACAATCAAGGTGGAGATTGTTGTGGTTGATTGTCGGTGTAGACAATGAAGATTGAAGACCATTACAATCAAGGTGGAGATTGTTGGGGTTGATTGCAATGTAAGTCCCACATTGGTAATGAAGGAAAAAAGAGGTGAAGAAAATTATATTGAAGAAGTCCCACATTGCTTAGAATAATGAAAAGTGGTGGAGCTCAATGCTATATAAAGAGACCTCAAGTTCCTTGTTTCAACACACCAAGACACCAAGATGTAGTATCACTTGTAAACACTTTAAGTTTATATTTGTGTCTTTCTTTTTCTCTTATGCTCTTGTTTTAGAGTATTGTGAGATATAGTCAAATATTTACTTTGGAGAGTGTGGGTGTACTTGGGTCATAGGGTGGTTGAGAGTGAAGTCTATGTGTTGTAACAATTTTCACATAGTGATTATTCTCTGGTTGTCGGTTTAGACAACGGCCGTGGTTTTTTCTTCGGTTTTGGAGTTTCCACGTTATATTCTTGTGTTGTTGATTGCGCTCCTTGTTTTTGTTTATTACTCCTTCGGCGCTTGTTATTACCCAACAGTGGTATCAGAGCTTCCGGTTCGATGAGATATCAAGAGAGATATCCTAGTAGGTGCTGAAGAGGAGTAATGATGCAGTGATTCTGTGATGAAGAAGCTGTATGGAGGAGTGGATGCAATCTGGGTTACACAAGGTGTTTTGGGCACGAAATTGTCCAAGTAGAGCAGAAGACTTTGAGGTAAGTGCTAGCAATGTTTCTCTTGTTTTAGGAGATGGTGGTGTGTTTATGGTATTTCCGCTATACCATGAAAAACACAAGTTATTGCTAGTGGATTCAAAACAACACACAGGTATTGGTTGGCATTGATGCAAGGTGTGTGGTGAGATGTGTCGATGGGTGAAGAACTTCCTGAAAGCCAACATGGAAGTTGCACCATAATATTTCAGTAGGTTTCGACATGAAATTCTTGGGATAGTTTAGTTCCAAGTGATGAAAATTCTTGAGATGGTCTAGTTTCAAGTGAAGAAAATTCTTGGTATGGTTTAGTTCCAAGTGTAGTGTACTCTTTATGGTGGAGTATGATAATTTGATTTGTCAGTTTTGACATTGAGAATTATGATTGTCGGTGAAGAAAATGATTGTCGGTATAGACAATGGAAGCGGAAGATGAAACTCTTACAATCAAGGTGGAGATTGTTGTGGTTGATTGTCGGTGTAGACAATGAAGATTGAAGACCATTACAATCAAGGTGGAGATTGTTGGGGTTGATTGCAATGTAAGTCCCACATTGGTAATGAAGGAAAAAAGAGGTGAAGAAAATTATATTGAAGAAGTCCCACATTGCTTAGAATAATGAAAAGTGGTGGAGCTCAATGCTATATAAAGAGACCTCAAGTTCCTTGTTTCAACACACCAAGACACCAAGATGTAGTATCACTTGTAAACACTTTAAGTTTATATTTGTGTCTTTCTTTTTCTCTTATGCTCTTGTTTTAGAGTATTGTGAGATATAGTCAAATATTTACTTTGGAGAGTGTGGGTGTACTTGGGTCATGGGGTGGTTGAGAGTGAAGTCTATGTGTTGTAACAATTTTCACATAGTGATTATTCTCTGGTTGTCGGTTTAGACAACGGCCGTGGTTTTTTCTCCGGTTTTGGAGTTTCCACGTTATATTCTTGTGTTGTTGATTGCGCTCCTTGTTTTTGTTTATTACTCCTTCGGCGCCTGTTATTACCCAACAAGTTTCATGTAAACGGACGCATAGTCCGTCGTCGGTTACTCATACCGTTCTTATCAATGTTTTTTGTGTCTTATTTAAGAACGATATAAGTAATTGAAATGGGTGCAAAATTTATATTGAAGGTGGGGACGAGTCTTGTGAGAAGCATACCAGCATTGGCAACCTGCTCCCATGATTCGAAGCTTTGGATACTGTCTATAGAATCCAAGTTCGATATTGGAGCTTCATAAATTAAGTGTGAAACGTAAACCTTTCACATTTACTCACATTTGCAGACCTTGATGATGGGGGTGCAGACTTCTCCGTTGTACATACACCTCTACTCAACTATACTTTGTATCCATTTTGTAAAAACACTTGCATTACACTTTCTGTTGCATACGACAGAAGCGTTCTCCTTGTGAAGAGCGAACGCGTACACCGTTCACAGCCTACATAACGAAAGACACGGGACTCCAAAGACAATCTTTATGTCTGCCTGCAGTGAAGCATTGGAGAGTTAATGTAATATGGGTAAAGAAGTTGGCGGTAGGTAGTGACATAGATGTCGTGCCTGAAATTGACAGCGAAATCGGACCAAGCTGGATTCATGAACTTCCTCATCCCTCCCATAATTTAAAAATGAATAGAAGTAGATGGTGGTGTATTTCAAAAGAAACACTAAATTTTGAAAGATTGAGAATGATATAAAAGTTACAACCAAAAAACATATACAAGATATATATACAAAACCTTTTTTTTTGAAACAAATATATATACAAAACCTTATAGGGTGATCAATGGTGTATTTCAATTTTCCTCTCCCGTCTTAATTTTTCTTAAAATTATTAGTTTTATAATTAAGGCAAATAAAATTAAAAGGTATAGATTGTAAACAAAGTGAAAAACCCAAGTGACAATAATGAAGATATGTTCCTTTCAAGCATTTTTATCTTTATAACTCCTTCACTTCTTTCCCCTGTTTATTATGATTGTCAAGTTGATGAAACAAAGAGAAAGGGTAAAACGTGATTGGATAAAAATGTAAGTAGAAAACTTGAAAGAAAGTATGGATAAAAATGATAAGACATCATAATATGTTGCAACTTGCAAGTGAATTGGCATTTGGCAAAATCATTTGTCATAAAACATACAAAAATTTATATACCTCATTATCACAATTAAAACTCGTGCATTTAATCCCCTCACGGCAAATCAGAATTTATATAGAAAAAAATAAAAATAAAGATGCAAGTCAATGGTGGTGTATTTCAAAAGAAACACTAAATTTTGAGAGATTAAGAATGATATTAAAGTTACAACCAAACAACATATACAAGATATATATACAAAACCTTATAGGGTGGTCAGTGGTGCATTTCAATTTTCCTCTCTCGTCTTAATTTTCTTTAAATTATTAATTTTATAATTAGAGCAAAGAAAATTAAAAGGTATAGATTGCAAACAAAATGAAAAACCCAAGTGACAAGAGGACGATGGGGTGGCAGAGCATTTGAATTGGGTGTTTAATGTTATTTGGGACCGGCTCCATTTAAAGTTATTGCATTTTTGTGGAAACTCCTTTTTGATCGGATTTTGACTAGGAATAATCTTGACTATCGTGGTGTTCTACCTTTTGTAGCTTTGAAGGATTGTGTGGGTTGTGTTGGCTTCTTGGAAACATTCTGTCATCTTTTTTTGTATTGTGGTAGTTCTATATTGATTTGGTATGCTATTTTTAGGTGGATCGGGGTGTTGATTGTCATGCTGCCTTCTTTATCTTCTTTACTTAAGATGATATAATAGAGACTACTTCTATTAAGAAGGTGAGTAAAGGTTTTTTAATGATATGACACACAACTATTTAGTCTATTTGGACGCCCCGGAACTGCAAGATCTTTGCAAGTGGTCGTTTTGATGGGAGCGAGGTGATTGAAGAAATAAAGGTGTTAAGTTGGAAATATAATCGTGTGAGCTGAGATTAAAGGTGTTGCCTTGTTTATTCTACCAATGGTCATGACTCATGAGACTCAGGAAGTTGTTTATTACAATCCGATCTATCATATCAAAATAATAACAATATTCCAATGTGTGTCTTATTTAATAAATAAACACTCATCTTTCTTTTTTTTTTGAAACAAAATAAACACTCATCTTAAATCAAACTTTAGCAACTTTGATTAATATTAATACAAGCATGCATATAGAAAGCAGAAACATGAACTTGATCAGAAACCATGAATCTTGATGTTGTCCTTTCTGACAAGATTAGCATGAACAAGGAAGTGAGAAACATTCTTGCGTTGATCACCTTGGAGTTGGATAATCTTGCCAAGATCCTTACAATTCACAACATTTCCATTGCAACAAAACTCTTTCTTGAGATCTTTTAGGATCTTCTCATAGCTGAAGTCCTTCTTAAGCCCTTGCACCGTCGTTAGGCTCTTTTTTCCATTCCTTTGTTGTATCCGAATATGGACGTACTCCTTTGCACCCGGTGCATCTGATTCTTTAGCCTCCGCAAATGGATCAAATGTGCTTGGGATTTGAATATCAACCATATGTACACTTGCTTTGTGTCTGACTCTCTTACACAACTGCAATAAAATTGGATTCTTAACGTTCATGAGATCATAGTTATATTGTAAAATCGATAGAATACAAATCGTTTGATCTTCATCTAACAAGTGATATTTTTTTAATTGTGTGACTGTGTGCTTCTCCTGTGCTTGGGAATCAAGGTTACTATAATTCATGGATTATATTCATGAATATGTAAAATAAGATGTGCACTTTGGAAGATAAATTGATTAAAAATAAACTATTGATGAGATTGTGATCAAATACATTATAGACATATAGTTGTTAAAATAATAATATTTTTTTTTATTGTCTAAGGTAGATTTCTGATCATTATTAAATGGATATGATTAATCATATATATTAAACTAAAGAAAAAAAGAAAAGACTTTTTTCTTGATCTGCCATATCAAACTTAGGAAAATATTTCAGTTTTAAAGACAAAGTATAGGAAAAGAAAGAAAGACATACCTCTAAGTCTGCAGAGATAGGAAGGCTAAAACAAAGAGAAGAGAGTTGAGGAGATTGGGAATGTGGAGGTAGGTATATATATAGCTTTTGTGAGGTCTAGCGTATGTGTGATTCTACGTCAATGCTGTCATTGTTAGATTAAACATCTGAGTTTAAATTCATATAATCTCGTCACTTTATGAACTTTAAGTCGTGATTGTCATTTCGTCTACAAATTAAACTCTGTAAAGAATATTGATGCGGACAAACTTCCTTTACCTTACTCATGTATACTAACAGTTTTTTTTTTTGACTATTAATTTACATGCATAATTCTATCAATATGAAATAATTTACATGCATAAAATTGAAAGTTTTTATTCTAAGAATTTTTCAACAATTGCAATGGGTGATGCTTAATTGAGGAGTTGACGTGTGCATAATATAAAGTGCTTTTGGATGAATGGAGTATCCTATTCTTGATGACAACTAGTGGTAGGGCACCAAGGACCAAACACAAGATAATTTGTGAGGCACTAGTGGAAGAGAATGAGGGCAAAGAGAATCTAGACTCAAAATTGATTTGCATATTCTATTCCTCATATGATCTTATCCTATGCAAAAAATTTCTTTTCCTAATTAGTAGTATTTATTTTTCATTTGTATATTACTATTTCTGTCCTATATTTATGTCATATATATAATCACATTTAACTATTTTATATAGATAAAGAAAATATAACAACATTAAAAAAATTAATATATTGTCAAAATAGTAGAAGATTAATATAAAACGATAAACTATCATTTGATTTATGAAAGTGTGACTCGTTATCGAAGTCACATCTCAAAATATAATGAAATTGCAAGACAATCCACACATCTCTCTTTCATTAGTAATTTTGGTCATAAAATTAATGTTTAAGAAGTAGTCAATTTAGTACCCGAATGTATTTTTCGCTGAACAATTTAGTTCATATATATATATATATATATATATATATATATATATATATATATATATATATATATATATATATATATATATTATTACTAACAAAAGAGATATGAGATTGTATTTGCAATTTAGATACATTTAAAAATTAATATGACGACGAATTACACTTTTATAATCTGAGATAATTTTTTACCCAAAAATAAAGAAGAGAGAATTGTCATGTACCAAACTATTCTAAATAACTATTATTGTTCTTTTAAGCAAGGGCGGATCCAATGTATACTCGAGTCGGGGGTGCACCTGCACTCCCTGAAGTTTGAGAAATTGCACTTAAAATCTTGTGTTGTTTCAACTTTGCAACTTATTATACTTATAATTATTATTAATTAAATTTAAAAATTTTGCACCCTTAAGTCCGGGTTTTGGATCCGCCACTGCTTTTAAGCTAAATAGCTTCTAAAAAAGTTTTTGCTCTATTTACTTTTTTTTAAAAGCTCGGTATCTGGCTCAAGGACCGACTAATTCGAGGAGATTAATCTCACCTTCCACTTGCGGGGGGCCATTTAAAGGAAGAATATTTGCTCTGTATGGACTAGCCCACCGAAATTGACACCAGAGAAAATCAAATTTGAGACTTTGTGAGGAACACACTCCAATGACACAAGCCAACACCACTAGGTTAGTCTTTGCTCTATTTGGGGGGCCATTTAAAGGAAGAATATTTGCTCTGTATGGACTAGCCCACCGAAAGTGACACCATAGAGAATCAAATTTGAGACTTTGTGAGGAACACACTCCAATGACACAAGCCAACACCACTAGGTTAGTCTTTGCTCTATTTAATATAAATAGTCGGGGATCTGAGTATGAATAGGTTAGACTAGCTAGAGGTATAAGCGGATAAAAAAAATACCCAATTAAAACGACAAATGAAATCAAATAAAAAATTAATCAAAAATTAAACTGATCAACCGAATCGAATCAAATCAGTTACTAGTTTGGTTCGATTTCATTTTAAAAAATACTAAAAACCGAACTAAACCTATGAAAATTTCATCGGCTCAAACACTTTTTGACTAAAACTTGGTCAAAGCCAAGTCGATTACACTCTTTTACTTCCTCCGTACCAAAATATATGTCGTTCTGACATTTTTACGCATATTAAGGAATTTGTAACTTTTATGAATCTTGTCAAAATTATACATGTTTTTCTTCTTTTACCATTTCTCTCTCTTTGTTGGTATATGAAAAAATAATAAAGTTGAAGAGAGAATAGTGACTTTTGTTGGTAAAAAGAGTATAAATGCATGAGTAATTTAGGAAGATTAAAATTAATTTTACATTGATATTGTAAAACGACATATATTGTGGTATAATTTTTTTTCTTTCTAAAACGACATATATTATAGTACGGAGAGAGTACTAGATTAGACAGTAGACTTATGTAACTCCACCATACCTATTCTCACCCCCTACTAGCAACATATTCTAGCTACCATTTGGCTCGGGTTATACATAAAAACCCAATTTACTAACATATAAATGTTTGGATTAATATAAGAAAATTTGTCCTTTCACTCCTACATTTAATCCTTCACCCCTACAAACCATTTGATAATCCCATATTACCTTTTTTATTATTAAATTGTTTACACTATTATTTTTGTTCACCCCACCCCACATTATGTGTTCCGGTAAAAATGTTTTAGTTTTATAAAATTTAATAAAAAGTTTACCAGAAGACTTAGATTAAGTTTCCTATTTGGTTGTTCTTGAAGAAAAAAAACATTATTTTATTTGTTGTGATTTTTGCTTGTTTGGTTCTTTTTTCCATGGCTATGGATTAATTAGTGGTGTTTAAGAATGTAATCACTTTATAGTGTAGGTTGCACGTTACAGCAATACCAAGGTGCAATTTTAAAGTGCTTGGATTCTCACTAAGAAAAAGTTCTTCGGAACAATGTAAAAGTGTTCCGGTACATGCTCTGCACATTTTATTAAACCGGAACAAATTTCTCCAGTGTTCCGGTACATATTTTCCAAAGCTTTGCACATTTTATTAAACCGGAACAAATTTCTCCAGTGTTCCGGTAACAATTTTTGCAAAAAAACTGGTAAAAATACTATACCGGAATACGTTAAACAATTGTTTTGATAAATACATCAAATCTAGAAGAATTTTTTTACCGGAACAATATATGTATCCAAAAAAGTTGAAATGAATGATAAAAATATTATTATAAAAAAATTGAATAATAAAAAAGGGTAAAATAGGATTATCAAGTAGATCGTAGGGGTGAAGGGTTAATTGTAGAGGTGGGAGGATAATTTTTCTTAATATAAAAATAAAATAAATGTTTGGACATTTAACCTATAATAAAGCACCGTTTGTCAAAAACATAAAACCCTATATAGCCGCATTTGCAACGAAACAAAGCAAACCCTGCATGTCTCAAATGACCTATTCTTCAATGGCATCCAATTCTGCTTCCCCTACCACTCACACATCTTTGGCTGCTACAAATGAAAGTGTTACTAACTATATTAATGATGATATTGCCCTCTCCATTCTATCAAAACTTTCGTTTAAATCTTTGAAGCGATTTCAATGCGCACGTAAATCATGGTCTCACTTATCTGAAGACTCTCAATTCATTGACATGTTTCGCAAAAGTTTCTTAACCAACCCTCCTTCTTACGACAGCGATACATCTCTCCTCATAGATCTAAATTATGAGTCGTTGTATTCTCTATCCGGTGATAGGTTTGAAAATAAAGTCGAGTTAAATTGGCCAAATCCATTTTCAGTGGAAACCACCAATTTTGATATTTGTGGTTTTGGTAGTGTTAATGGTATACTTTGTCTCGATTGCTTTCGTGATCAAAGAATTGTTTTGTGGAATCCAACTATCGAGAAATTCAAGGTCATTATTTCTCCAGCTGCCATGTCTACTGCACATGATTTTGAGGCTCCGGTTGATTTTGGTGCTCAGGTTAATCTTCATGGATTTGGTTATGATCATATTGCTGATGATTATAAGGTGATTTGTCATGTGACGACACTGCCATTCTTTCCTGAACTCCACAATGAGGCACGGCAGCGTTCATTATTTTTGGAACATCTATCTTATGAATCATTTTGGGAGATTTATAGTCTAAGAAGTAACTCGTGGAGAACACTTGATGTCGATATGCCTAATTCTGATACTAATCTAGTGGCTACTTCTCATGGCCATCTCCGAGTGTATATGGATGGAATGTGTCATTGGGTGTGTGAACATCGTGAAGGAAGACAATCTTTCATAAAAAGTTTGGTATCATTTGACTTGAACAAAAAGACTTTCATTATCACACCTGTAGCCTCAAAGTTTACATTGCAGTGGACACAACTAATGGTGTTAAGAGGATCCATTGCCTTGATCTCTTTACCTCAAAAGACGAAAATGATTCATATATCAATTTTAGGTGTAATCGGTGTGAAAGAATCATGGATCAAACTCTCGGTTGTTGAGCATCCTTGTGTTGGTTTTCCTATAGGAGTGGATATGAAGGGATCTATATTCTTTGAAAATGAAGATAATGAAATAGTTTGCTTTGATTTAACTACCAAGACGATTATGGAGCTCGGTCTTAAAGGAAAAGGCAAAGGATTTCGTACTCAGGTTAAAGTTTACAAGAAAAGTCTTCATTCGATCGAATGAATGAATATTTAATTATTTTTCATGTTTTTTTATTCAAGAAGCATATCAATGTTGTTTTTCAATTGAAAGACACTTTGTAATTGCTTAGGCCATTTGCTTCTGTTTTTTTTTTTTATGTTTCCTGCATTTTCTTCATTTTAGTTTCATATTGATAATTTGTTTGAAGTTCAATATTAATAGAAAGATCTTTCTTTTTCTGTCTTTATATATATTCTTGTGCCTGTTAAATTCTCTACTGCTCACAAGGGTGTTTTTCTTCGCGTCAAATAACCCAGCGACGAAAATGACACACATTAAGGCTCTGTTAGGTAAAATCAAGCTATGAGATAGGGATACGGAGAGTGAAGTAATTCGTAATCATATACGAATAGCATGTATTACATTAAATTAACATGCAAGAGAAGAAAGTCATTTTATATATGAATTGCAGTACTAATTCAAATCATATTTGTGATCCAATTTAATCTTTTGATACTTTCAAGTACATTGCTACCATTTTCATCACAATCAAAATTCTCTACTGCCAAAGAGGCTTCCATTTGACCAATAGACATATGGCATATTCTATTAAACTGGTAACCCTTTTGCATGTACAAACAAGGCAGGCATTCAGAAATCATGACTAGGTAAAGAATACCAAGATAAAAAGGAAAATGAACAGGGCCAGCAAACCACATATCATCATTATCTGGCCCTTTGCACTGGCCTTCTTCATCACCATTGCCACTCTTTTCTGAAATCATAAACAAAGGCACATTTCAACTTACACGTGTCAACATTCAAAGCTTTTCCATTCATATTTTTTATTACCAGCAACATTAAAATCAGATAGCAAAAACTAAAAGAAGAAACTTACTTGGACAAAATCTAGACGATTGGATGTACTGTCCATCTCATTGCCAAGTTCATCTAGAATTTTTTCCTGAAGCATCAAGATTTTGACAATTTAGAAAGAATATTCTCTCAGCAACAAAACAACGCATGAGAGCACAACTTCTATTGAGCAGACACTTGAGGGAAAAACATAACTACATAATTGGTGCCTAGTCTAATGCTTTTCATACCAATGTACAGAGGGAAAAAATATAGGACATAAGTATCTCAAACCTACCTGGCCAAGGAGCTCTTCATGTATCGTAAGTCCAACACCTCCGATTCTTTGTACACTTAAACTAAGCTCATCTAACTCCTCATCCTGCTTCCTATCAGCACCAGTAAATATTTCATTAAAAAATGACAACTAGTGGTTTCCTAGAAAGGATATGCATTCATAAGACAACAAAGCGCCATAAGAGAATATGCACGATGGATACAAGGAGAACATTTTCGGTGTTAAAATTAAAACAACATTCCGAAAAAGTATGTATGTGGTTTTTGGTTTTCTTTTAAAACTGCTTCAAAATTGAGTAAAACACCGTTTCAACCATATTTTATCCGAACATGTTTTGTTTCTAAATTTAACTTTTAAAACAAAAAAACAGAAACTCGCGATCACCCCGAAAAGCACCTAAATACTTGAGCACTGTATTTTGTGCCTATATCTATGTTAAAGTTACTTGCCACTATTTATACTATTTTTAACCGATTTTCTTTTTCTTATATGGGAATGAAAACCAGAATCCACCATTTCAGTTATACTCCCTCCGTACCAAAATATATGTCGTTTTGAGAAAAAAATTTGTACCACAATATATGTCGTTTTACATTACCAATGAAGCATTTAATGCTCTTTTTCCTCTTATACCCTTAATTAATTATTTCTCTTTCTTCTTTCAATTCTACAATTTATCTCTCACATACCATTAATGAGGGATAATCTTGTAAACTAACCCATAATTTACGTTTTCCATACAACAATTATTACATTTCTTAATTTGTGTGATATGGTCAAAACGACATATATTTTGGTACGGAGGGAGTATTGTTTATCTAACAGTAATAGTAGATTCAAACAACATCAAAACAATTAGAAAGGAAGAACAAAATTAATTAACAGAATTTACTAGTGGAGTAGCACAAGAAACATAAGTGCATATTTTCACAATTTAATGCAAGTACAAAGGATCTCACTTCTGGTCAGAAAGCAGAGTATAATGCATTCTGCATAAGAGGTCAAGCTAACAATCAAGACAGTATTTATCATCTCATGTAAAAAAATGTCCATAATTGGAGTTTGATATCATGATCATATGCACAAAGTCAATTTAAGGAGCAAAAAGAGAGAGAGAGAAATAATTCAAAGCCACGTGCAAGAGAGACGAAGAAAGGGAAAGGGAAGAAAAATTACTTTATAAGAAGCATTTGCCTATCTGATTCTGATTCTATGAAATCATCATTATCCCCAGCGGCATATTGGTTGGACTTGGACGTACTTTGATGAGAATCAGGAAGCCTCATTAATTCCCTGCGCATCCCAACATGATTGGTTGTGTTTGATCCCTTTCCAGATTCCACTGCTTTCTTAACTGTTCGCACCTATTAATGAATAAGATTCATTCATGTGTATCAAGAAGATTAAAAACAGGGCAAGGAAATCTGATATGTGATATATCTGTATCCCTCACTCTTTGAAAATTTGGCATAGGTTATGGTGGATACCTGGGTGCGAGCATTGCTGGTCCACCTCCTCCGGTTTTCAATCTCCACTTCATCAATGCCATACCAAGAAGGATCTCTAGATGCTACAGAAATTGCTTTGTCCAATTCATCCACCTTTCTATCAGAAAATTAAAATATTTCAGCAGTTTGAACAAGTTGTACAGCAGCAGGAAAAACCATACGCAAGAAAAAAGATGCACCCCAAATATTAGCATTGCTTAACACGTGTGATAAAGACTAAGCGAGGCTATTCATTCTCAATAGACTAAGTGTGTGCTTGTGGAGTTGGAGGATACTTTCTACCTTCCAACATTTCCACCAGATTCCATTTTTACCACCTTCCTTATTTTGAATCATCAATTTAACCCATAAACAATCACTTTCTCTTCAATTTAGTCTCTAAACTATATAAGTACAAGTACAATAAGTAATCCCTAAAGTATATGAAACTCCAATTATGCTTCATATACTTTAGAGATTAAACTAATAAAGTATAATAAAATACACATTGTTCCAATTTAAGATCTTAGCGACTAAACTAATAAAGTTTCATATACTTTAGAGATTAAGCTGACAGATTTCATATACTTTAGAGACTACTTGTTATATTTACCTCCTCTCATCGATCTAGATTAAACAAACTCCAAACCCGACATACCTTAACAATGTGTTTAATAACTAACACATCCCACGATAACTAATTTATAACAAAAATCCATTGGCCGAAAACCCGAGAAATGAAATAGAGACAAACCTGCCACTCAATACTTCCACAAGCAGCAAGAACTTCCTTTGAAAGGTTCAAATTTTCCCCAGTATCAGAAGTGTTTTCCCATTGTTGAAAATTTGATTGCAACCTATCAATCTAGCCACAAAAAAAGCACAAATAAATTTCAATCACACCCAAATAATTCATAATTACAGATCACAACTGGGTTTCTTAAAAATCAAAACTTTACAATTTTACATTAACACAAATTAGGAACTGGATTTTCAACAAATTAGCATAATTGGATCAATTAACAAAGTAATCATCTTAATTACGGAATTTCAATATGCAATCAGATTGGATCAAGTGAAATCATAAATCATGTAGAAAAAAATTGGAAATTGGATTGAAACAAATTGCGAAATGAAGATGAAAAAGAAGAACTTACAGAATCTTGAATATCTTCTTTGACAACGTAGAATGGATCTTGAGCTGAGGGCATTTTGATCTTTGAAATTGGAAATTGGTAAAGAAGAGAAATCGGAGAAGAAATGGAAGAAGAAGAAGAAGAAAAAACACTATGCTTATAGAAATAGAGTAGAAAGTGAGAGGAGTTTTCGTTGTTGTTTGGTGCGAGAGAAAGTGAATGGAAAGAAATGGTTTTAAGGCTCATTTGACAAAAAATAGGTAATGTCCGATAATAAATTATTATATTTGTTTTTTATTACATGAGATAAAATACTTTTTAGATTTATTAAAAAATTGTCTTTTATAATAAGAAATAGATGTAGTAGTTTAGACTGTATGAATTTATAGATTATAAATTAGATTATAGTGGATAAACTATTTGATTAAATTTGTAGTGTTTGATAAATTTATCTGTTAAATTAATTTATAGATATAAAATGACATAAAAATGATAGATTTGACTAATATTTAATGTTTTTCAAGTAAGATGATAATGGCTAAATTGCGAGAAAACTCATGAAAAAATATGTTATTTCAAAAATAAATTTTATAAATTATAAATTATAATTTCAAAATTTGGTCTTCTCAAAACATAGCCTTGGTTGGATTCGAACAAAAATTAAGATAAATAAAAAACATAGCCTTTTTTTGACTGAATTGTTGAGATATTTAAGATAAATCAAACCAACAATGTAAATTTTTTTAACAGATTGAAATAAATTTGTTGAGATATATAATTCCAAAAAAAAATCCAAACCATCCATTTAAATTTTTGGGAAATTAATCAACGGTATTAGTTGATTGATCCCTTGATCCATGTGAAAAAAAAAACGTATTTAAATATATATAGTTTGTAAAACTTGTCATAAAAAAAGTTACATATAAACCATGCATGAGGAGTATAGCTTAGATAAAATTATACAAGCTTTTTTTTTTTGACAAAATAAAATTATACAAGCTAATCGATGATATCCATAGAAATATAATCAATAAACCAGTACTATCTATCCATTACTCTTATTTTTTGATCAAAATATATCCGTAGAAATTTAAAAAAAAAAGATACTTACCAAAATTTAAGAAACACAATCTAGCTAAAGATATTTTTTTATAACTATCGACCAAATATATAGATAGAAATATCAATTTATCATCTCATTCAATTTTCCTCTTTTATCTATATAACTAATAAATCCAAACCATTCATTTAAATTTTTGAGAAATTAATTAACGGTATAGATTGATTGATCCTTTGATCCATGTGAAAAAACTAGTTACACTATAGTTATAAAACTTGCCATAAAAGAAAGGTCACATATATATATATATATATATATATATATATACATATATAAACCATGAGGAATATAGTTTAGATAAAGATATATAAGATAATCGTTGATATCTATAGAAATATAATCAATAACAACTATCAATTACTTCTAGCTTAAAGAATGGAATTACTACGGCAAAAAGTGTTTCCACGAGCATTCAAGGCTAAACGATTTTCATTCAAAGGCAAATGTGTTAAAAGGAGAAAAGTGGTTTCAATTAATGTGCTTGCAACAACGATTACAAAGTCGGATGAAGAAGACGACAGAGTTAATGTTGAAAAAACTCCATTAAAGAAAACTTATAACAAGAAGTTAGCTAGTACTTTTATCAATGATCATGAGGTCAAAAAAACTTTGGCGAATTGGAAACAAATAAAGATACAACATGAAAGTGAAGGTGAATCTGCTCAACTTCAACAAATGAAGATACAACTTGAAAGGGAGGCTGCTCGACTCAAGCTTGAACAAATTCAAAACACTGCTCATTTTAATGAAAATATTGAGTCTATGTATGATTTTCAAAAGCTTATACAACGTGAAAGGGAAGAAGAATTGGTTCGACTACAACAAATAAAGATACAACATGAAAGGAAGGTTGCTCGACTCAAACTTGAGCAAATTCAAAACACTGCTCATTTTAGTGAAAATATTGAGTCTATGTATGATTTTCACAAACTTATTAGATGTTCTTTCACATATTACTAGAGAAGGTTGTTTCAATGGCTCAATTTGATAATTAGGGTGAAACGATTATATATATTGATTGATGTTAAAGTCTTTACAAATTTTGTACTTTTTTCTATTTATCGAAGTTTTGTCCATATTGGATTTTCTTGATATAGTTTAATTCTTGGGTATTGGTCTAGTCCCCCCAAGTTTGTACCTTTTGTCTTTTCTTTTATGAATGTATTCATAGAGTGTTTGCATTTGATAAGTGATAATTATGGGGTGCCAACCTAGTTGGGATGTCATGATTATTGTTTGATACTTTGCACTCTTTACTTCAATAAAAGGGCCGACTTTAAACTAATTTGTTGTTCATGATTTTGGTAAATTAATGTACCTATATTTTTTTTTGACAGTTAATGTACCTATGTTTATTTCTCTGTACATTCGGCTTTGCCTTAGGCATGATGGGTACGTCTTATACTAATCTTTGCCTCTTAATAATATTATTTGAAGTTAAAAAAAAAATGCAAGTTTTCTAAATATATTTGGATACATGATCATATGTTCTTCCAGCACATGTTAGCATAACCATAATTAAGATTTTTACTGAGGCATTTGTTGTTTATACACTCAATATTTGACAAGACAAATGCTCAAATTATTTTAATTTTCTTTTTAAATTACAAATTGATGGTAACACAAAAAGAAGATAGTAAAAAAAAAAGTTGAGATTTTTTTGACTAAATTGTTGAGATATTTAAGATAAATCAAACCTACAATGTAAATCTTTTTAAAAGATTGAAATAAATTTGTTGAGATATATAATTCCAAAAAAAAAATCCAAACCATCCATTTAAATTTTTGAGAAATTAATCAACGGTATTAGTTGATTGATCCCTTGATCCATGTGAAAAAAAACGTATCTAACTATATAGTTTGTAAGACTTGTCATAAAAAAAAAAGTTACATATAAACCATGTATGAGGAGTATAGCTTAGATAAAATTATATAAGCTAATTGCTGATCATATCCATAGATATATAATCAATAAACCACTATATATCCATTACTCTTATTTTTTTTATCAAAATATATCCATTACTCTCAAATGGAATTACTACGACAAAAAAAGTTTCCAGGAGCATTCAAGTCTAAACGATTTTCATTTAAAGGCAAATGTGTTAAGAGGAGAAAAGTGGTTTCATTCAGTGTGCTTGCGACAATGATTACAAAGTCGGAAGAAGAAGAAGACAAAGTTAATGCTGAAAATACTCCGTTAGAGAAAACTTATAACAAGAAGTTAACTAGTACTTTTATCAATGATCATGAGGTCAAAAAAACTTTGGTGAATTGGAAACAAATAAAGATACAACGTGAAAGTGAAGGTGAACCTGCTCAACTACAACAAATGAAGATACAACTTGAAAGGGAGGCTGCTCGACTAAAACTTGAGCAAATTCAAAACACTGCTCGTTTTAGTAAAAATATTGAGTCTATGTATGATTTTCACAAACTTATTAGATGTTCTTTCACATATTACTAGAGAAGGTTGTTTCAAAGGCTTAGTTTGATAATTAGGTAGAATCAATTATGTTGATTGATATTAAAATCTTTACAAACTCTATTTTTTTCTCTTTATCAAAGCTTTATTTAAATATTGAATTTTCTTGATAAAGTTTCTTCTTGATGATTAGGCTCTTTTTCTTCCGTGTGTTGTAATGTCCCACGGGCTAAGCCTTCCTTAAGTAGTCTGGCCTGTAATATTGTTTCTGTGTTGTTTTTTCTGGTTTGTTCTGTACTCCTTGTACATCACAATCTCATTTAATATATTTTTGATGTTAAAAAAAAAATTAATATAACCCTATTATATTGTTAATCCAGCCGATAATAAGGATTAAAATTATAAAGAGTCAATTGAATATGTTTAGTGATAAATTAAATTTATCCTATCCTATTGATGCACCAAACAAAGAATTAAAACAACATAGAAAAAATTTATCATATTATGTCTTCCTATCATGCGCACCAAGTAGACTCTAAAGTTTGACCAATTTAATAAAATTTTCACATGTGTTGAGATGGAGTTATCGAGATCGTAAAAAAATGACTAATTTAGTTTATCATAAATATTTAAGTTTCTCATAAATATCATAACTCAACTATTTTGTTTATCATAAATATTTCAATAATTTAGTGTCTCAAAATTAACTAAAATAATTGCGTCAAAAAAAAAAAACTAAAATAATGGTAAAGATAGAAAATAAATTGTCATGTACAAAAAAAAATTGTTGATATTTAAAAGCCAAAAAAAAATGTTGATATTTTTTTGACTAATTTTTTTAGAAACTAAGATATTTATGATAAGTCAAATCTAAAAACTAAATCTTTTTAAAAGATTGAAATAAATTTGTTGAGATATATAATTCCAGAAAAAAATCCAAACCATCCATTTAAATTTTTGAGAAATTAATCAATGGTATTAGTTGATTGATCCCTTGATCCATGTGAAAAAACGTATCTAAATATCTATATATAGTTGTAAAACTTGTTATAAACCATGCATGAGGAGTATAACTTAGATAAATTGTATAAGCACTATGTTTGTTTTGGTTTCGATTAACTTTCTGTAACCCACCGCTTTCAAGTGCCACACCTTGCTCTGTGAGTTCTTTTCCTAATATATATACTTGGCTTTTTCCAAAAAAAAAAACTACTATCTATCCATTACTCTTATTGTTTGATCAAAATATATCCATTACTCTCAAATGGAATTACTACGACAAAAAGAGTTTCCGGGAGCATTCAAGCCCAAACGATTTTCATTCAAAGGCAAATGTGTTAAGAGGAGAAAAGTGGTTTCAATTAGTGTGCTTGGGACAAAGATTACAAAGTCGGAGGAAGAAGAAAGAGTTAATGATAAAAGTACTCCATTAGAGCAAACTCATAACAAGAAGTTAGCTAGTATTTTTATCGATGATCATGAAGTAAAACAAACTTTGGCGAATTGGAAACAAATAAAGATACAACATGAAAGGAAAGACGAATTGGCTCGACTGCAACAAATGAAGATACAACATGAAAGGAAGGTTGCTCGACTCAAACTTGAGCAAATTCAAAACACTACTCATTTTAGTGAAAATATTGAGTCTATGTATGATTTTCACAAACTTATTAGATGTTCTTTCACTTATTACTAGAGAAGGTTGTTTTGAAAGGCCGAGTTTGATAATTAGGTTATGTGATTATGTTGATTGATATAAACTCTTCAAAGTTTTTTTATAAAGTTTTTAATGAGAAAAATATTTTTATACATCTTTGTGTGTTGTCTTGGGTATTGGTCTAGACACTTGGATATTTTTATAAATTTTTAGAGTGCTTGCATTTGATAAGTGGTAATTATGATATGCCAACTTAGTTGAGATGTTGTGATTACCGCTTGATACTTTTGCACACTTTGCTTCAATACAAGGATCGATTTTATACTTTGTTGTTTGTGAGTTTTGGTAAATTAATGTACTTCTGTTCTTATGAGCTCTTTTTATCCTTTGGAGAATGCTAGCATATGCTATAAGAACACATATTAAAGAGAAAAAAGTAGAATTTTTTTTCTTGAAATTTATGCATTTAACATTTTTAGACATTAAATTTTATTTATATTATTAATGCAGATTTTATATTTTTTGGTACCTTAACATACATATTCCTTTAATTGTGACACATCTTATCATGACTCATAAGATTTTTAATTGAAGTACATGTAGATGTTAAAAACTGATAATTTTGAAGTGTCAACATAACATACTTAAGATGTTATTTTTTTCTTCTTTTTTTTTTTGATTAAAATTGAAGTTTTTTTTTTTATGTGATGCATTTACAATCTAATTTTATTTAAAAGAGAGAAAGCATAGAACTTATAATTAAGTTTAAAAAGTTTCTCGCTAAGTGACATGATCACATATTTTTTTATTTTATTTTTTAGGGAATAAAAAAAAGAAAAATTGATAATAGTAAAAAACCCGCCAATATTAATTAGATTTCAAATCAAATCAAATCAAATTGTTACGTACCAACATTAAAAACCTACTTGCATCGCACGCAAAAAAAAAATAATAAACCCTACTCACTCAAGACGGCAAGATAATAAGGACTAAAAGCCCGCTTCTACATTTGTTTCTGCCTTCAACCAAGAAAATGGAGGAAAGTGTTTTTGTTTCTAAAATATTAGAGGAACTTAGTGGTGATGACTATTTGATGGTTGAGAAATTACTAAATTTGCGATCCGAGTCGTTAGCTAATCAATTCAAAGTTGAAGTTTCTCGTGTTCTTCGTTCGAATAATCTGCAATCCAATGAAGTTTGTTGCAAAAATGATTCTTCTAAGACGGGAGATTTCGGCAGTGTTAAATTTGATAATATTCAGTCAAAGAATTACAAGGCTATTGCGTGCAGACGCGATGAGGTTGTTCCGAAAATGATTGTCAAGATAAGAAAAAGTGATCGATCGGTGAGAATTGATTTTAGAAATCGTGATACGAAAAATCATGAGGCGGCTGCCAAGGAAACTTCTTCCAATGAAGCGGCTACCAAGGAAACTTCGTTCAATGAGGCGGTTGCCAAGGAACATTCTTCCAATGAGGCGGCTGCCAAGGAAACTTCGTTCAATGAGGCGGTTGCCAAGGAAATTTCTTCCAATGAGGCAGCTGCCAAGGAAACTTTGTCCAATGAGGCGGATTCCGAGGAAACATTGTTCAATGAGGGTTCCAAGGAGGAGATCAAGAAAAGAAAAGTCATGGATAAAAGATCAATCAAACCATCAAAGAAACACAAGAACAAAAATAACAGCAACGCTAACGCTAATGAGCAGATAGAAGAAGAGAAACCTGAGCTTCCATTGGCGTTTAAACAAAAGATTGAACAAATGGAAGGTAGTGAGGTGATGTTGGTGATCCAGAAGAAACTAAACAAGAGTGACTTGGAAAAAGGCAACGGCCGCTTCTCCATACCAGTAAAGAAGATTATTAAAGAGTGTAAATTTTTGAGGCCAACGGAGGAATCATCTTTGGATTATGCGCGTCAAACGAAAAAAGACCAAAAGAAGATTGCTGGTATGACTGTGTCCGTGTTGGATCCCAATCTTTTACGCTACGATGGCATGTGCTTCAAGAAGTGGAAAATGGAAAAGAATAGTGAAGTCTACAATATCACAAAACAATGGAACGATCTTGTAGCAAAAAACCATTTTGAAGTAAATGAAAAGGTACAACTCTGGTCTTTTAGAAGCCGCGGTCAACTCAACTTTGCACTCGTCAAGCTCTAGCGAAGATCTATTAATCAATGTTGCGCGTACTTTTATATATAATCTTAATTTTTTCAGTATCTAGTCTTTTTTTGCTTCATTGACTTGCATTACAATTTGTTACATATATTCATTTATTTTAAATAGTAGAATAGTTTATGGACTAGATCTTAGGTTTTATTTCCTTTCTTTGTTTCATTTTATTTCTTCTATGCTATATATTAGGAAGAAATTTAATAGGAATCTAGCACATCAGAACAAATTTCAAAATGAAAAAATCTTCATTGAATCAATTTTCATGATCTAGAGTACTAATCCATTTGTGAGTCTCAGTGATCAGTATCACATATAATACATAGATAGATAAAGCTTTATGAAATTGTAGTATTTCTGCATCATTTCTCGGCTTGAAGCAGAGGAATTAATAATCTCAATCCGAACAAGATCACTGCGATGAATTTTCTCAAAGCGCTCTGAGCAATGACTATTTTCACCCCATATATGGAATACCAAATTAGAAGTGTTTGTAAACTATATAGTTATACAAACTTGTATCCGATTAATAGGAAAATTTGATTTGAATTTAAAGGACTGTGGCTTGTTATTTGTTAACAATAACTAGCATGCTTAGTGAAACTACTGTGCCATTCACTGTTTCTGGTTCTATATATAGCAGAATCAGATATTGCAACACATAGGAGTATGAAGGAACTAGTTGCTACCTCTTATACGGCTTGTTGAATCTAAAAGTTCTTTTGGTAAATTAAAGAGATGGCTACTGCTTCTCTTCAAAATTAGTCAATGTCGGAAGACACAACTTGCGTGGTCATTAGACATGGAGGGGTTCGTCCGTTAATTGAGCTTTAATTTGTCACATTGGCAATTCTGTGTCACAATCTGCAGATGCTCAACAAATCTCCGCGTTTGTTGGTTGCGTCTCTCTACATATCAGCATGATTAAGGCTAATTAGCTAAATAACACCGTGCAAGATAACTTGCAACTCAAGCAATTGCAAATTTAATGATTTTGTAGCAAAATTGGAGATAAGTTATAAGTCCACAACTAATATTCAATACAATTCCAATAATTCATCATTGGAAGCACAGCACTTTGGTGCCGTATTGAGCAATGCAATATTGCAATTCAGTACTTCAAATAAAAAAACAAAATAAGAGAGCTCAGATCGGCTCAATGATATTTTATTTATTTATTTAATTATCATGACATGAGTAGTTGCTTGCATTTAAGTTGGTTATTTGGAGAGAAAAAATTAAATGAAAAAATATATTATAACATGAGAAATAAGTACAAGAGGTGCTCGACAAACGACTCTTTATGTTTATTTTTTGAATGGGAAATATAATATATTTAAAATGTAAAAATGGACATGGATCCAAAGTACAAATGAGTATGATAATTACCCATAAATAAAAATTAAACACCTAAAGATACAAAAACCTGCGTAAACCACCATAGAAGAAAAAAACGCCAGAAATAAAAAAGTAAGCACCTCAACTCCAAAGAAATAAGGACACCCTAAAACCACAATTATGAGAATACCCGACTCACGAAGAAGAGAAGAGGAGATCTATCCAAAAAGAAGGGCAGACATCCAGAAGTCCTCCGTAGACCAAAGCCACCGAGACCCAGAATCATATCCCAACAAACTCTAACGGTTCCAACACAGAATGGAGTACAAATCCCACTAATAAAAGGAACAGGGGCTATGAAGCCCAGACACGGACACGGACACGGGACACGACACTGACACCGACACCGGACACGGCGAAATGTAAAAAAACATAGGACACGGACACGGCTATATATTAATAAAATAAAGCAATTTGTGAGCATAATTTATAAAATAGTCTAATGAGAAGCATAATTTATGTTTATTTAAACTTTGTACTTTCAATCAACCATAGAAAGAATCCATCAAAACAGTTTGAATAATTTCAATTTAAGAAAATTATCTAAAATGTGCTGGATAGGTGTCGTCCGGGTGTCGTACGAGTGTCGGTGTCCGACACGTGTCCGACACGGCGACACCCCCTACTTTAGGAGTGTCGGAGCTTCATAGAACAGGGGGATGCCAAAAATTTTACTTATAAATCACTTCAAAAAAAAAGTTGACATTTTCCATTATATACTTGAATTTTCAATAACTATTGTCATTTTATCTATGTAAAAATAAAGTAATATAATTGGATAGTTGTGCACAAATTTACAATTTTTAAGCTTGTGGTCATCAGTTGTCTCAGAGCAATATATATCAAAAGAAGATGCTACATATATGTGACGGGGTGCAGCTGCATCTCATGAATCTTAATATTTTGCATCAATAATATTAATTTGACTGATATTGAACTCCATGATTTTTACACTTTGCACCTTAATTAACTTTTTTTTTATAATTGCACACCATAACATATTTTAATTAATAAATAATAGTAATAAATAATAAGTTTATCCTTTTGCCCTCTTTTGTACCAAAAAAAATAAAAATAATAATGTTAATTCTTTTTTTGGTTTGAATAATCGAATATCCTCTGCACACAACTGCAGAGGCTAATTTCTCGAGTCGGGTAGGACCACAAAAAGTAGTTAAAATTCTCTCTCAAAAGAATTTTTGGTTTCAAGTACCAAATAATTTACCTAATAAATAATAGTGATAAATATTTTTTTGTGTTGTTTTTCAGTAAATATATAACCTTTTAATCAAAATAACAAAAACAAAATAAACACATAACCTAAATAATAGGTTGTTCTAGTTGATAAATACATACTACTCCGTACGATTCCGTATTTCCTTATAGGATATGATATTTAGGGTGCGTTTGATCTGCTAAAAAATAAGGTACTGGACAAGACAACTTCTGTTGTACTGTGTTTGATTTTAAAACTGCTGCTGGGACTGGACAAACTGGGGATCAAGGGACTGGACAAAATCAGATATTCTTGTCCCCACAGAATCATGGGACAACTTTTTGTCCTCAGCACAACTTGTCTAAATCAGCAAAATAACATTTTCTCCAACAAGTATCATACAAAACAAAATTTGTTCAATACTATAAATTTTTGTTCTGTGCTGTTCTTCCTTGTGCTGTCCTGTACTGTTTTGTCCAGTATTTTCATTTTGCAGATCAAACAGACCCTTAAGATTTTTTTATAATAAGGTTTGTTTTCTTTATAGGATAATTATAAGATTCGAACCAACCCCAGTTTTTACGGATTAATTAAAAGATTTGAAACAAACAACGGCCAAGAGTTGTCAGAGTTTTGAATAAGATTTGATTAAATCACTTATTTATAACTTTGACAAACAAAATCTTATCTAATAATTTTTTTTTTGACTAAGAATTCTTTTTTTTTGAAACAAAGAATTTTACTTAATAACCGCAAGATTTGTTAAAGTTCAAATAGTGATGAGTCCAGCCCACCCACTAAGGCTTATATATAACGGAGTGTATTTTCACCAATCAACAAAACAAATTGAATTAGTAGATAAGCTGAATCATAATTTTCTGAATAATGATGAACAACACCAAAAAACACAATGATGCATTGGAGTATCTTAAGGAAGTAGAAGTTGCGTTTCAACATGATATGATAAAGTATAATGAGTTTAGAAAATTGCTACTAGATTTCAAGAATGGAAAATTTGGTAGAGAAGATGTTAAAGAAAGAGTGAAGGAGTTGTTTAAAGACCATACCGAATTAATTTTGGGATTCAATACCTTCATGCCAAAGGAATATCAAATCACATATCCATCAGAAATTAAAGATGGATTTGCGTTTCTTACGGCGGTAGAAGATGTGTTTCAAGATGAGGGGGAAACTTATGTTGAATTTTTACAAATTATGATGGATTTAAAGTATGAAAGAATTGATATGAGAAGTGTGGTTGTAAGAGTGATGGAGTTGTTTAAAGGACATACAAATTTAATTTTGGGATTCAACGACTTCCTGCCAACTGAATATCAAATTAAATTTCCGTTTCAACTTGATGCTCATGAGATGACAGGTAATTAGTAGTTTGTGATTATTAATTGCAATTCACATATGTTATTATGCCATTTTTTTTTATTTGTCCCCATCCACCATAATTTAATGACATATTAAAATTGTTCAATCTTTCTTTGTTGACTATTTTAATTTGGATGCTAATTTGATGATTATTTGAAAATTTACTAAGTTTTCTAATGTGTCTTTAGGTGATCAATTCAAAGTTGACGCTTCGCATGTTCTTCATTCAAATAACCGCGAGTTCGACTATGCAGATATTTCAGAATGCGATGATAACTTTACGATAAAAAGAAGTGAGCCTTCAAAGAGACAAGATTTTAGCAACATTAATCTTAAATCTGGGATGCTTAAAACAAAGAATTATGAAGATGTTGATTTTATTAGTAGATGCAATGAAGGTTTTGAGAAATCAATATCAATAAAAAGGAAAATATCAAATACATCACATAGAGTTGCCTTTGATGCTGATGATACTTCTTCATCCAACAAGGGTTCCAAGAGGAAAATCCCGAGAAAAGACAAGTGAAGAACGAAATATCAAACAAATCATCGAACAAAACACAGTAGCGATAGCAGCAACAACAGTAGCTGCCGCTATAATATTGTGTAAATTACATATAAATTGTAATGTAATTTTTACGTACTATTTTATGTTATTATTGCATAAATTGTTATTATTCATGTTCACGCTCATAATATTTTTTCACTTATCTCACATCTAAGTGCAAACAAACCCCAAAATAACACAACACTTTAATTTGGTGCCGTACGTGTTTGAGCAATGCAATATTGTAATTTAGTTATAACTTAAAATAAATAAAAATTAAATAATTGATATTTATTTATTTATTTATCTTACTTGTTTACATTGTAGTTGGTTACTTGAAAAAGCTTTGTATTGCATCAGTTAAAGTTAATATAGAGTAACTTTGACTTCAATTTAGCTCCGGTTAATAGCCATTGAAATTGGTTTTCTAAATTAATTTGTCAATGAAATTAAATTGATAGTAACCCAATTTTAGTGTTTAAATCTAAATAAGATAATTAGTAAAATAAAATAATATATGTTCATAATTCTATTTAAACGGATAAAAATGTTGAAATTGTAAGTCAAATGCTATGACCGTGGCTCCAATAAGGCTCTTCTATTTATGTATACATATGTATGTTTCTAAAGATTATTGTTATTTATTTTTGGTAATAAAAAGATTATTGTTATTTTGTACTACCTCCGTTCCTTTTTACTTGTCGTTTTAGAAAAAAATATTTGTTCCTTTTTACTTGTCGTTTTGACAATTTAGTTTATATTTTGCCTATTATACCCTCTTTCTATTTTATTTTATTGACTAAATTTTGTATAATATTTTTTTGTTGAAACAATATATTTTTTTTATTGTATACAAATTTTGTTTGTTTTTAAATAAAGTTTGTTACAATTTTTTTGGAAATAGATAATATAATGTTTGTGAAAAAGTATGAATTTATTGGTGGATTAAAAATATGATATATATTTAAAAAAGGGCATGATAGGAAATTTAGGTGCAAAAATACAATTTCCTATTTTGATCTTTTTTTTCTAAAACGACAAGTAAAAAGGAACGGAGATAGTATATTAAAAATAATATAATATAATCAATATAGTGTACCACAATTTATAGATAATTTAGTATTTTAAATTTATGGTCAAATTGTCTCAAAGACAGAGACAGGTAAGTACGTATAGAAAAACAATTGTTAGGATTAAAAGAGGCCGGTCTCCCTTAACTCAATCTCTTGGATTAGAGAAAATGATTCTCTAGTAGTTTTATCTCTTTTACTTTTGATAATTTTAGCATTTTTTTGAGTGAATAGTGAAAAATTGAAAGAAAATAAGATGGGTAAGAGTGTATTTTGCTACAAAGTATGGGAATAGCTATAAATTTTGACAGAAGGATAATCTTGACAAAATACTAATACAGTAATATTAATATTTTAATAACAATAATAATAATTAATAATAATAATAATAATAATAATAATAAAAAATAATAATAATAATAATAATAATAATAATAATGAAAAAATATAATTTATTATTATAAAAAAGTAAAATGAAAATAATATATTTTAACTTTTGTGTTGTTTCTACGTAACTAATAACTCCTCAATAGGGGTGAGAATAGGTCGGGCCGGCCTACATGGGGCTATGGTCTAGCCTATATATAGGCCCAAGTCAGACTAAGCTGACTTTTTAAATAAGTCAGACCAAGTGCCCGTTTGGCCCGGCTTATTTACTACTTTTTTTTCTTCTCCTCAAAAATAGTAAAGTAGGAAAAAATTGTGTTTGACTCTACTTCTTTTTATTTTTTACTTCTTTACTTTATTTCTCTAATACTTTTAAAGAAAAATATGGCTAAATTCACTTTTATACTTCTCTATTTCGTTTAAGGTAAACAGAAAAGTAGAAAATAAGTCGGGTCAAACGGGCACCAAGACTTTTCTATAAGCTTATTTAGCTAAATAGGTCAAGCTACAATAAGCCATAAAAAAATTTTCTTTTAAACCTACTAGACCGGCCTATTTAAATAAATATAAATAATATTTTTATTATTTTTATCATTTAATATTAATTATTTAATTTTAAACTAAATTTTAATTCTACAAATTTTGTAATGAATTAATTTTAGCATATATAAATGTATTATTATAAATTAGAATTGAAATTTGATGTTTATATAGGTAAATTTTCCGAAGTATGATGTGAATTATCAATAGAGAGTTTAATCTCACTGGTAATTTAGTTGATTAATCTATTTAATTATAAATATAATTATTTATTTAGAAAAAAATATACGAAATAGCCTTCTAAACAGCCTAACAGGCCAAACCAGACTTTACAAAAGTCAGGCCGCATGCCCAAAAAGAAGCTTACAATAGGCTACAAGTTAAACTTAAACTTAGACATTTAATTTTTTGACAGACTTATTTCCACCCTACTCCTCAAGTCTAAAATCTAGGGTGTTGTTCAAATACATAGTTAGTTAGTTACATACTATACCGTACGTCCGTCCGTATTTTGTTATAGAACTGATAAGATTGAACATATCCATGTTTTTGCGGCAAAACGTTAGACAAAAATTTGTTAGACTTCAAATCAAATACAACTCACCAAAAATCTTCTATTTAAAAAAACCAATGGAGTGAGTGTGAGTGTATCACCCAACAAACAAACTGAGTTAACATTTAAATTGAACCCTAATCACAATTCTCTGAATAAAAATGGAATACTCCAAAAAACAGCATGAAGATGCATTGGAATATCTTAAGGAAGTAGAAGTTACGTTTCAATATAATAGGATCAAGTATAATGAGTTTACAAAATTGCTAGTAGATTTCAAGCAACGAAAAATTGACGCCGGAGGTGTCATAGAAAGAGCGAAGGAGTTGTTTAAAGATCATACCGATTTAATTTTGGGATTCAACGTCTTTCTACCAGAGGAACATCATATCACACTTCCACCAAAGATTAAAGATGGATTGGCGTTTCTTAAGACGGTAAAAGATGCGTTTAAAGATGAGAGAGAAAATTATGATGATTTTTTAAAAATTCTGAAGGATTGGAAGAATCAAATAATTGATTTAAGAAGTGTTGCGGCAAGAGCGATGGAGCTCTTTAAAGAGCATACCAATTTAATTTTGGGATTCAATGTCTTCCTGCCAACTGAGTATCAAATCAAATTTCCATCTCAACTTGATGCTCCTGAGACAACTGGTTACTAGTTTATGTTTATTGATTGACCTTTACATATGTTAATATTTTCTTTTTGATATATATATATATATATAGACAAGCGCGCACGCAATGTTTCTACAATAAAATAAGAGAAAAAATATGCCCTAAAATTTTCATTAATCTTTGTTGACTATTTGAATTTGGAGACTCATTTAATTTGATGATTATTTGATGGCTGAAAATTTACTAAGTTTTTTATTTTTGTTTTTAGGTGATCAATTAAAAGTTGATGCTTCTCATGTTTTTCGTTCAAATAATCGCGAGTACCATGCTGCTGTTTCAGAATGCAACGACGATTTTAAGAAAAAAAGAAGCAAACGATCAAAGAGAGGAGATTTTAGCAGCATTCTTAAATCTGGGATCTTTACATCAAAGAATCATGAAGATGTTGTTGTTAGTGGATGCAATGAAGGTTTTGAGAAATTAACATCAAATAAAAGAAGAAGATCAAATACATATGTTGATGAGACTTCTTTATCCAACGGGGATCTTAAGAAGAAAATCACAAAAAGAGAAGCGAAGATTGAAATATCAAACAAACAATCGAAAATACACAACAACAACAATGATGATGACGATGTTAATGACCAAGTACAAGAAGAGCGACCCGAACTTCCATTGGCGTTTAAACAAAAGATTGAACAAATGGGAGGTAGTGATGTGATGTTGGTGATCCAAAAGAAACTGACCATGACTGACATGAAACCAAACAACGGTCGCTTGTCCATCCCAAAAAATCGAATAATTAACGAGAATTTTCTAAACCAAACAGAGAAGTTGTCTTTGGATTATGTGCGTCAAGGGAATCGCGAGAAGCGTAATGGTATGCTTGTGTCTATGTTGGATCCTGGTCTTACAGTCTACAGTAACATGTGCTTCAAGAAGTGGAAAATGAGAACATCTGAGACCTACAATATCATGGGTAAATGGAACAAACTTGCAGCAAAAAACCATTTGGAACAAGACCAAAAGGTGCAACTCTGGTCTTTTAGATGTCAACATAACCTCTGGTTTGCACTTGTCAGGCTCTAGCAAACGATCGATTAATCAATGATCAATGTGTGCGCTTTTGCATATATAATCTATTAATCATTTTAAAAAATACCATATAGTAAATGTTAGTGCATTGAATTATCCATCCATTTTAATGAGTGACTCAGTGCCCGAGTATCACATATCATATACATAGATAAGCCTATTTATTATGAATCTAAAAAGGAATTTAAGTATATTTTAAAGTATAGCTAAAGAGTTCAAATCAAATTTTCCTTAAAGATTAGCTGTGTATCGCTCGCGACCTGTCAATTCTAGTGTTTCTGCATCATCACTTGGCTTGAAGCAGAGGAATGAGCTTGATCCCAACAATATTATTGCAATGAATTTTCTTAAAACTCTAACAAATGTTTGTTTTCGCATCGCATCCTATATGGATTACCAAGTCAAAAAAATTGTAAAACATAAAAGAAATGCAATAAATAAAGAGTTTAGTACTATTTAGTTATACAAATTAACTTGTAATTAATATGTATTGTGATGGCTATGACTTATGTTCAATCTCTTTAACTGTGGAATTTTGTTAAGTTTTAAAGAGTATGCAGCTGAGTGTTTGTAGAATTTCATTACAAGTAATGAGAATATGAGAAGGTATGTTATATCAAAAGGCGGTGTCCCGGAACCTAGTTGGAACGAAGAAGTTCCCCTTTGGTTTCCCTTGGATTTGCTTTCGTGTTTAGTTCATGTGTTGAAGTGTGGATCATTAAGAGCTAACGAGCCACTGCGTCTGTTGGTTGTATCCCTGATCTATCTACATCATTGAGGCTAAAGCAAACAATGCAAGATAACTTGCAACTCAAGCAATTGTAAACTTGATGATTTTGTTGCAAACTTAATGATTACCATTCTATTATATAGCCATACATTTTGGTAACAATTTCATAGAGGAAAGTGTTTATATTGATGTAAATTTGATACATACATGGATCATCTAACAATTTTGAGGCATCTCAAATTTGAAACTTTAAGGGAGGAAGGTGTTTATATATATATTTTTTTTGCTGTTATTTTGTAGATATTTATTTTCATCTAACACATGATGTATGAATCTAAGGTTTATTAACAAATATCACAGTAAAATGGGATGTGCATTTTATCAGTTTTACAAACCACTTTTGGCCATGTTTGTTATTAAGAAGAGAGATATAATATGTGCAATAGGAAGGTTTTCACACGTCAAAGTGTAACATAAGATCTATACAAACTAGGAAAAAAGAATTAATAGCAATCTAGCATAATATCTATACAGACATTTCGATCAATTAAGAAGAGAGTTAAGTTAATAGCAATCTAGCACGTTAATACAGATTTCAAAATGCATCAAATTTCCAATATATTGATAGTACTATGTGGTATCATGATCGCTATATGTTAGCAGTCAGCTACATTTGCAAATTGACATTTGAACTTCTAAATAAATACTTTCTCCGTTCCTAAATAAGTGTCATTCTAGCAAAAAAAAAACCTCTACTACCAAGATAGTAGATTTTGTGTGTTGTTTTTCCGTTTTTATCTTTGTTTGAGTCACACTATTTCTCCAATAATAAATTCTCTATTTCATGGAAATTGTAAATTTGAGTTAATGAAGAAGGATATATTTGACTACTTGTAGCATTAATTCATCAAATGACACTTAAAAATAAACAATTTTTTTGCTAGAATGACACTTATGTAACAAAGTGAAACTAACAAGTAGAGAATGTCAGCTATATCAATGAGTGTTTAAGAAATAATGAAATGGTTTACCTAATTGTAAAAATGTCAAACTCAAATTTTGTTTCTTCTACTCGTTTTACTTAGATAGAAGTGACTCGTAAACTCATATTAAAAATATAATCAGTATATTGTGAATACCTTAGTAAAAATAAATAAAATATATATTTCTTTACAAATAACAACTTTTGCAGTTTCTAAAGTAGATACAAGATCAAAATCTCCGGCGTATGAAATGCAAAATACACACTTCCTTTTGCTCCCATAGTAATAGAATTGAAACTTGTACTAGGGATAAATATCACACACCTATCAACACCACTTTAACAAGGTCCATCAATGTGGAATAAATTACTCTTATGCTATGCACCCTGCCCAAACACATCTAGCAGAAGCATTCATACTTCTAAAGAGATGTGCCAGAAGAACCTACTCTGCTTCTTACCTACAAGGGAAAAAATAGTAGTTCTTAGCATAACCTTGAAACCTATATTCAACTGCCTTATACATAGAAAATTAATCAGCAACCGGTTCTTGAAATATACCATCTACTCTACCTACCTGTTCTATCAATTTTGTTGCTGCTGATCTATAAATCTGCTCCCCCACAACGCCTTTCATAAGCAGTACAAAGTTATCCGCGGATATCTCACCTCTCTAGAATAAATGACACAAAAACGTTAGTAATATGGCAAAACTTTGCACCATAAACTTAAATAGTTTTTAGCACATAAGAAAGGGCAAAAAAAGAATGATAGTGAATCTTGTTTTGGGTAACAAACCTCAAATTTGACGGCTAAAGTATGAAGTTCAATGGCTTTATCTCGGTCAATATGGGGAATCAAAAGACGGTACAGCTGGTGACATACCATCACCGATTTACTAGAATCAATTTGAGTTCTAGGTTGTTCATTGACTGTGACTTGTGGATTGCTTTTCTACAAGGGGAGAAAAAATAGTTCTTAACATAACCTTAAAATCAATATTCAACTGCCTAATAAAAAAAATATCAGCAATCTGATCTTAACGTAAACCATCTAATCTACTAACCTGTTCTTGCACTTTTGCTACTGCTAATCTAAGCATCTGCTCCCCCAAAATGGCTTTCATAACCGGTTCAAAAGTATACTTGTGTATTTCACCTCTCTGGAACAAATGACACAAAAGTTAGTAATATGGCAAAGCCTTGCACCACAAACTTAAATAGACATAGGTCTCTTAAGTTTTTGGTTTGTACCGTATAATTCTTTTAAGTTATTTTTGTAATACATAAGTTTTTTTAAGTTTTTAGTTTGTAACATATAGGTCCCTTAAGTTTTAAAACTGTAACACATAGGTCCTTTCAAGTTTCAAGTTATATTGATCATGTGAATTTAAGTGATAAAAGAAAGAGCCTATGTGTTACACTTTTAAAACTTAAAGGACCTAATATGTTACAAAAAAAACTTAAATAACATATATTGTACAAACTGAAAATTTAAAGGACATATGTATTACAAAAATAACTTAAAGGACCTATGTAGTATAAACCAAAAAATTTAAAGGACCTATAGATACATTTGGTCAAATAAAAATTATTTATAAAAATGAACCTTCAAAGGTGAGTTTGTTTTGACTTTAAAAAATGATTTTTTCTTTTTTGTATTTTCAAAAAAAAAGTTCTGATAATTTGACTAAAAATAGTAAAATTATCACAAATTCATATTTTTATGAATCAAAAGAGTGATTTTGATATTCAATAATTTAAATATTATTGTTAGAGATGATAACTTAATAAAATCTGTTTATTTTTAAGTTATCTATCTTTAAACAATATTTTTTATGAAAAACTATTTGTATATTTAGAAAAAATTTAGAAGATCCGCAATTTATAGGATTAAAAACGTATTTAATCCTTTATAATGTTTCAAAGTGGGCCTTGCTCAAACTTTTTGATCTCATGAGTTTGCAAAAGAATAACTATAGTTTAACATTATGTGAGGGAAAAAGAAATAACCATAATTCTCACAGAGGAGGAGAACGTTGAGGAGAGGGATTCCTCTCATTGACTCATTCCTCTCCTAAAACACCTAATCTTTAACCTTGGAGTGTATATATACTCCCTCTAACCTAACTCTAAAAACTTAACAAACTTAACTTTTCACTAACTTAGAACAATACACAGATTAAAGCAAAACATATAGCGGTTTTAGCTGATCACAATTTCACGCGAGAACAGTTGACATACAACTTTTAAGGAGTTCATTGTAGCACTATATATGTATCAGCCAATACATATATAGATTCTTATTTTATTTGCTTACGATTCGTTTCACTTATTGATATTGTAATAAAGATTCAGCATACTATGATGAAAGCAACATTTTAGGAAGAAAATCTCATAACAAAATTCTCAAATACCAAGTAGGTAAGTCATCTTAATCTATGAAGTCAATAGCGAGCCATAGCAGCCTATTATGCATAACATTGGCTTGTTGTTGGACTCCACTCCTCATCATTGTACAAAATTCTTCACATTTAATTCTACCATCCAGAGAAATCACAACATTAAGTTTTAATTATGGAACTAGAATAATAACTTGTATAGCAAGTCAATAAAAATTGATCTTGGATTTGATGTAGTTAAAAAACAGTGCAGGCAGCAATCCGACCCAATAGATGAAAGATTAGACAAGACACCTGTGCTTAATTAACACTTTGACAACTCAACTCAATATGTTACAAGTGAACTTGCACAATTGTTACAAGTGACAAGAGACGCCTATGCCACATAAATTTTGTTTTGAAGCTTTGGATAGAATAGAACTCTAAAAGATATCATGTGCAAGAATAGAAAGAACTCTTTCAAATTTGAAGCTTAACTTGGACATACTATGATTTTTTGATTGGCTGTGCATAAGCATTAATTATTAGGTGAGGGTTGACACAAGAATTTCTGTTTTTACACATTTTGCTTACTCAGTTACTCTGTAGCAAACATATGAATTCATAATGAATAGACTCACTCATGTGTTAGTACTACTACAGTCAATTAGATGCATATTGAAATTTGTTTTGATGTGCTAGCTAGCTAGCTAAATTGCTACCAATGCTCTTCTTAATTGATTAAAATGTCTATCACGCACGATCCTTAGTTTATTAGGAAAATCGAATCCCAACTAACAATAGTGGTGATAATAATTTAATAAAGGAGCATATATAAAGAAATAAAATGAAACATGGAAAACTATTTTTTTTTTTTAAAGTAAAATTGAAGTGCCAAAAAATTCAAATGATGTTGACACTTAGCAGTAGCACACCACCTATAATGGAATACTTTTGGCACTATTATATTCAATCAATATATGAAGATTGGCACAGTATTCAATCAATATACGAATTATGAACATTGGCACTATTATATTTCAATCAATATATGAACATTGTAATGCACTACTCAATCCCAATATATGAATTATGAACATTAACCGGCACTATTCAATCAATATATGAACATACTACTCAACTATATTTGATCCTTTTCACCAGCCTATAAGAAATAAAATGAAACATGCATGGACACAATTTTAACATGGAAAATATGGCACTATTCAATCAATATATGAACATACTAGATGGTTCAACAACGTCATCCTCACGTGGCTAGGGTTCTTCATAGAGCCAACGAACCCATTCAGCAGCTTCTTCAAGATCAAGATTGCCGCCAAGGTCACCATGTTCAGCAATTGGTGCCGCATCATCATCAACACCACTGTGTTCACGACGGAACCATAGATCGAAATCAGAGTCAACATTATGAATTTCTTGAAGGGGATTGAGTTCCGCTTCTTGATTATCATTAACATTGTCGAGTTCATCATCATCAATTACTTCAACGTGTTCGCCGTGTTGATTTACCTCAACCGGCTCGTCGTCGGCGTTTGGGTTAACCACTGCCGGTAGATGAATAAGAAGAGCAAATTCATATTCCCGACGAACTCGTTGATCATTCTCTGACCAACCATTTTCATATTAGACAAAGCCTCCTCAGAAACATAGATAAACCCGAGTTTAACCTAGATGAACTCGACGGGTACCCATTGAACCACAATGTTTTCTCATTGAACGTTAATGATAACGAAGAACCACCCATTCAGTCGGAACCCACTCCCATTCAACAAATGGCTCATGTTGACGCCAATTTTGATTGTTGGTTTAGTGAACATTGTGTTGAGGCACCCAATATACAAACAATTTCGATCTACTGTTACTCATTGTAATTTTAGTATATTTTTAGCATAAAAATTTTATTTTTTTGAAAATTTGGTATCCTGCCCTAGGACCGACTAATCCGAAGGGCCCAATCTCACCGCCTACTTGCGGGAGGCCCCATTTAAAGCTAGAGTTTTTGCTCTGAATGGACTAACCCACCAAAATTGACACCAAAGAGAATCGAACTTGAGACTTTGTGAGGAGCACGCTCCAAGGACCCAAGTCAACACCACTAGACCAACCAAAGTGGATTTTTATATAGAAAAAACTTAGTTGCAATTCTTTAGGTAATTTTCGTATGGTTCTTAACAAAAAAATTTCGACAAAACTTAGTTGTATTTCATTAGGTACTTTTTGTATGGTTCTTAACATAAAATTGATTTTTTGTGGTTATAACAAACTTTGAGAAAATCATGAATTTGAAGAAATCATAGTTTGTTATGCATTTCTGTAAGTACTTTTCGTATGGTTCTTAATATAAAATTGAGTTTTTGTGGTTATAACAAAATTTGAGAAAATCATGAATGTAAAGAAATCATAGTTTGTTATGCATTTCTTTAAGTACTTTTCGTATGGTTCTTAACATAATTTTTTTTTTGATAAGCTTCTTAACATAAAATTGATTTTTTGTGATTATAACAAATTTTGACAAAATCATGAATTTGAGGAAATCATAATTTGTTATGCATTTCTTTAAGTATTTTTCGTATAATTCTTAACATCAATTTTTTAAAATCATTAATTTGAATAAATCATAGTTTGATATGTTAAGAACTATATAAAAAGCATCTAAAAAATACACATAAGTTCTATCCAATGTTTTTTACTACTAAAATATATACATATTTTTGAAAACATTACTTTTCATTTATGTATTCATTTCATCAATACCTCTAAATTACTACATTCAAAAATTTGAATACACAATCTTTAAATTAATAAACATCATTTTTATGAATAGGTGAATTAATGTTTAGATTAGACACACACTTTAAGTTTATCTATGTGCTTTAGTAAACATTTTCATTTCTTAGTTTAGACACACATTTAGTTTACATACTTTAAGTTTAAACAAAAATATAAATAATGATTCAATATTATTGAAAATTGCAAATGTGTTTTATATAAATAGATAAACATTTTGTCACTCCTATCAATAAAGACAGAGAGAGTAAATAGATTCCGTAAGTTAAATAGTAAAATTTTGTTGCTTTTTTAAAGTCCCACACGGGCCACACCATTGTTTTTGGTTTTATATATGTTCACGTCATACTATTTTTTGTTTTACCAAAGGTTTAATTATTTCTTTTTTTTTGTAGAATCGTAGGTTGATTTAAATACTAATAATTAGATAAATTATCTTTTTTTTGACAAAATTAGATAAATTATCTTAAACCATAAAATTATTCATTAAATTAAAAAAAAATCAGTTAAATAATTATTTATTCATATATAAAAAAATTGATCATTCTTATTTATTACATCTTTCTCTCTTTTTACACTTTCTTAGTACAATCTTACCTATCTCTCTCTTCTTACTTTCTCCAACTAAACACACGGTAAGTCTTCACGCTAGATGCATACTATCCTTTTAAAATATTCTTCCATTTAAGTAAATTTGTTGATTTGAGACTAATAAAAGGGATTCACCATGATTTGTTTTTAAATTACAATGGATCATCATTATTCTGACATATCTACGGTAATACTAAACATATATACTTAGTTTTAAAGAATCTAAGATATGAAAAAAAGAAAATATATGAAAGAACCAGTACATGCTTCCAACATGGCAAGAAGAATTGTGGTTGAGAGAACAATTACAAGCTAATTCAGAAATATTCCATTTCCATTTTCCACTGCAAGGATCCACTCCAAAATCCCAATTTTTTTTCCCAATCTCCTTCAATGCCTTCACTGCAATCACAAAAACAAGAAATTCAAATGAATTAATTAACCACAAAAAATGAGATGAACAAATGGAGGAATATAAGTTTTAGACTTTTGTTACCTTCTTGAGTATCAAGCTTTGGTGTAGCAGTTGAAGCCACGTTTGAGATGAAAACCAATGAAGTACAACCAAAGAGAAGTACAAAAAAAGGTATATTAGACTCCATAAAATTAATTTTTTTTTCACCATGAATTCGAACTTAGATGAATGAGAGGGAGTACTGAAAGAAAGAGTACTATATATTAGTATTAGTTTATGTATGTATGATATCGATAGATTTTGAGTTACATAAAATACATTAATATATAATGGTTCTAGCTAGTACTCTATAGTCTATAGTATGGTTGGGCATATGACAAAAATTAAATGAAACAAAAATAGATTGCAGAATTGCAGACTTCACGCAAATTGCAATAGTAGAAATTAATATGTTTCAAAAGATAAATTAATTAATCTTAGCGCGTTGCAAGATTAATTAATGGTTCTGGCTTTTTCTTTCTTTCATAAATAACATAATTTTAGAAAATTGATTTTTTCTTTCTTTCATAAATAACATAATTTAGAAAATTAGGAGTACATTTTAAAACATTGGTATTAGACAAAAAAAAATACATTATAAAAAAAATTATAACATAGAGACACTTAATCATTTGACCGAAGATTTTCTCCCCGTAAATGTATTTTGAAAAGTTTAACGTCGATGTTGAACTTGTTTTTCAAGCCTCCATCCACCTGCTACTATATATCACCCCCTTTGGCTACTCATATCGTTCCTAATTAGGACACAAAAAGTCCATTACCGCGACTCTAAACCGTAATGACATAAGAGCATCGGTAAGAATGATATGGGTAGTCAGCTGCAGACTATGAGACCGTTTACACGAAACTTACACGAAACTTTAAGTTTAAACAAAATGTTTAAACAAAAATATAAATAATGATTCAATGTTATTGAAAATTGCAAATGTGTTTTATATAAAAAGATAAACATTTTGTCGCTCCTATCAATTAAGACAGAGAGAGTAAATAGATTCCGTAAGTTAAATAGTAAAATTTTGTTGTTTTTTTTAAAGGAAAATAGTAAAATTTTGTTATTAATTATAATTATGTATTACTACACGCCCTTACATTAATAACAGTAATCTAAAAATTTAAATATTCAATAATGTTTTAATTGCATCATCAGAACACCATAAAAGCAGACGGTTCAACACCAGCAGAACAACCTAAAATAATCAAGTGTGAGACAAATAATCTTACAAACATCAACATCATCAATTTAAAGATATAAATTGCACCCGGATACGACATACCTTGTTGATCATTTTCAGCTAACTGATCAACAACACCAACAAACGGTTGAACAACAACACCAGCAAACGGTTCAACACCAAGAGGAACCCACTCAACAAACCCACCAAATTTTTCAAGAGCAAGAGGGGGAGGCTCAAGATTGCCGACGACATCAACATTAGGTGGTTGAGTGGGTGCCTCAACACCATGTTGTTCAACAAACCAACTATCAAAATCCATCTCAACATTAGCAATGTGTTGAAGGGGAGTGGGTTTTCGGGGTGGTTCTTCGTTCATTGGGAGAACAACATACTCGTGTTCGTTGTTAAATGGAAACTCAAAGAAAAGATCATAATCAAACTGAAAATTAGAATCATAATCAAAACCAAAATCATCGAGTGGGTGAACCACAGGTGAATGTAGCAACAAAGCTATTTCCAGTTCCCGACGAACCCTAGACTCTTCTCTTTCTGGAAAGTGACCTAGAATAATTTGGAGCCTTGTGGCTGCATCCAAGTTCATCGTCTCATCTACCAATGCAACCAGTTTTCTTTCATCTTCAGATTTCCATTCAGGATCGAAGTAGGAATGAAGATCAGAGTCAGAAGAAGCACCGTCGTCTGAACCGGAAGCCATTGATGTGTTGAAAGCCATTGACGTAGTAACAACACCGAGCAAGAGCGAAAGAAAGGAACCTGAGAAATGAGAAGAAATGTGTGAGTAGAGAAATGACAAAGGTAGGAAGGACCGTGGTTCGATTCCCCACAATTGCGTTCGAGAGAGGAATTAAACTACTTGATGTCAGAACTGACTTCTGAACCAAATTAAATTGTGGTAAAAAAACAAAAAAAAAATAAGAACATGGTGTAGATAGATAAAGTAAGTTTTTTTTTATTTACAAAGTTCAGATAAATTAAGTTATTTATTTATTTATTTATTTTTTGTACATCGAAAAGATAAATTGCTACTGCCAAAAATTGATTCTTAGGTAGTGTTTGACCTGACTTTTTTTAGGTTTAAAAGTTAATTTAAACTTAAAGTAAAATTAAAGAACTTTAAAAATAAAGTTTAAGTTGTTTGGCAGATTCTAAAAATTTTAGCTTAAAATTGTTTTATACTTAAACTTTTTTACGAAGTTCTATTTTTTTAATACTGTAATTAAATTTATTAATCTGTTTAAAAGTTTATTTCATATGAATGTATTTAAATAATTAATTATATCTATGTTTAAATAGATTAATGAACTAGTAAATCAATAAGATTTTTTTATATTTAACGTGAAATTTTATACATAAATTAATTATATATGACATCATATATTGATTTTAGTTTATAATAATAGACTTATATATGTAAAATCCTATAAACTTAAAATATTGAAAATGTTAATAAATTTAAATTTTTCGCAATATAATACATATTAAATGCATGTGTAAAATAATTTTACACAAACAATATATATATATATATATATATTATATTAAAAATTTATCAGGAACTATTCATCATGAAACGTTGTAATATTGGGTTGTTGCAAATTTTTAGAACAAAATACTAGTTGTACTTTATTGCTTTATAATGAATACTTTATAGTTTTATCCACAACATATAGAAAACAACGATGCATCGGGCAATATGTTTCGAATTGAGAAAAAAATTTGTACCAAAATATAAGTCACTTTACAATACCAATGGAACAATTAATGCTAATTTTTTTATTATACCCTTAACTATTTATTACTTTCTCTTCTTTTACTTCTACAATTTATCTTTTCCAGACCATTAATGAAGAACAATTTTGTAAATTAACTCATAATTTCTTTTTCCCATACAACAATGATTACATTTCTTAATTTGTGTGAAATGGTCAAAACGACATATATTTTGGTACGGAGGGAGTAACATATTGGAGAAGCTAGGAATCGAAGGGAGTAACATAAAAAAAGCAGCCGAAGAAGTATTAAAGTTGGTTTCAACAACTTTATCAAAAGTACTTAATTTGTGTATTTTACTCACAAAAATTAAGTAATTTCTTTTATTAAATACTCATCATAAAACTTGTTTGCCTGACTTTTTGCTTTTATTAAGTAGAAAAGTTGAAAATAAGTCAGGCCAAACACTACTTTAGACATTTTCTATTCAATTCATATATCCCTCAACTTTTACGATTTGAGTTATCATATGGGGACATAAAATAAATTATTTAGTTAAACTAAAAAATAAAATTTTGTTATAATTATGATAATAATGTTTTTTTTGGTATGGATGATAATAATGTATTACTACACATCTTTAAATTTTTATATATTTATTAATATTCCCTTTGTCTCTATTTATAAAAGGACAAATATTTTATCAAACTAATCATATATAAAGGGGCAAACATTTTATTAAATTAACTGAAGGTGTAATTTAAAATTTTAAATATTCAAGAAAGTTTTAATTGCATCAACCTCTTTATTATCCTTAAAAAACTGCAATTCTTGGAGTGCCAAATTTCTTGCTTTATCCACTTCTCTATCTTCCTTAAATCCTCTTTTTATCATTCCTTGAATAATCCCAACATAAAACCCAAAATTTCTCAACCACTCAATTTCCTCTTCACCCCCCCCTCCCAACACACCTCCACACACAGCCCCACACGCATGCAACCCACCTTCATATTTCTCCACCACCCGCCTGATTTCTTCCACGTGGCTCATCTTATCACCGTCAGATCCATTCCCCAAAACTTTCCCATACTGCGCCTCTACAACCCCTCCTGAGCCCACAGCCCGTGATATCTCAACCATCACCCGCAAAATTCGCTCCGAATTTTCTCCACCGTCGGATCTAGCTAACAATTCAAATCCAAACGGTACAATTCCATCACTTGTTAGAAGCTCCACGTTAGGCCCATAAACATGATTGATTACTGGCCCGGGCTTGGGCCTGTCTGTTAGTAAAAGATGTTCGTGTGTATAAGTAGCTGATTCCATCAGTAACAAAGCTGACGCGGCGGATATGGCTTGGTGGCGTTGACCGCCGACGAGCTCACACGCGGCGAGGCATAAAGCCGGCACGGTGGTTTTGGGAGCGTTGAAAATGAAATGATGCATGGGCTCAAAAACCACGAGGGGCTCTTTTACTATAACTGAATGCTTGAGATGGGCTTCGATATCGGCATGCAAAGAAGCCCAATAAGGATGTGGGCTTTGAATTTTAGTCATACTCATTCTGACGGCGGTGGGCTTGGGCTTTGTGGTTAAGATGGAACGGTGTTGATTTGATATGCATGAAAAATGAACGGTGGATGATTTGACATTGGTGAGATGGGAAGTTCCAATAACCATTGAAAATAAAAATATAAATAATGAGCTTAAGCTTTGAAGAAGAGAAAGAAATGAGAAGAATGAAATAAGCGTAAGTTCTAATTTGTATACTAATATACTAACTTTCTTTTGTTGTATGATGTTGACATTCAACTAATGCAATTTTGGCTACAAATTTTGTTTGGTCACTTTCCAATATTTCTGTCATGTTAGGTGAGAAACTCGTGTAAAAGAATGAGAATGAATGAATGAATGAATGATCAATCATAGATGTGAGAGAGATGGAAAAGCAATTGGAGGACAAAGTTGCAATAATACATTTTGTCTTTTATCAGATTTTGAAATCATGTCATTTAACTCGTTTCAAGAAAAAAACTCATCTGCAAATATTTTTGGCGAAGTTAAAATATTTGCTAAGTTATAAGTTAGAAATTAATAAGGAGTAATTCTTTATTAAGATGTAGCATTTTTTTTGTCTCATGAAACTAAAGAAAACCAACTTATAAATGTGACGAGTTTAATTGTTTAGATGATCAACTCAATCCACTATTAAAATTGTGGAAGAATTGAACAAGTCAGCAACAATTGGTGATATTGAATGATGCATCATTCATTCAAATTTGTGTAGCTTTATTTCGCCCATAATGTTGATCTTCAACTAATGAAAGTCTGGCTGCTTTGCATGGTCATGGTCAATTACTGATTCATTAAGTTCTTTTGAATTAATCATAGAGTGTTAATCATGAATTTAGTACAGTACTATTTTGTTGTTAATGCATGGAAGTTATATAAATATTGAGCATAATAAAGTAGTTGAAAGATAAAATAATACAGGATATATGTTTAAAGTATTGAATAATTGAATAAATTTTATTTTGTACGATATTTGGTAAAATATTTTTTTGGAGAAACTAAATTAATTTAACTTCCAAGTCACAAGCCAATATCATCAAGCCAATATAAGTGGGTTAGGTGAAAAAAAAAATATTATTTTAATATTTTAAACAACTCAGGATGTACAAGAATATATATATTTTTGTCCAATCTTGATCTATAATTTATTTAATTTTAGAAATCGATTTAAAATTAAAAAATACAACCGAAATTGTCATATTCAATCCCCTATTTTTTTAACTGAAGTTTTTATTTTAGTAGATCGGAAAAGTTTTAGCTAGAGTTTTTTTTTTTGGTAAGGTTTTTAGCTGGAGTTTGATATGCTGAAATATAATTAAAATTTCTTTTTTTTAGCATAAAAAAATTTCTTTTTACAATTAACAACCTTGTGGTTTACTCAAAAAAAGAATGAAATTAAGAATTGTTTAAAAAAAATAAAATGAATTTTCTTTTTACAACTAAAAAATAATATTAAAAAATAAAGCATATAAATAAAATAAAATTCGTGTAATGTCGGCTGCTCTATTTTTGGTTCCTCTCAACTCAATTCATTCTTGGGTCACTACTGTCTTTCTCGTTACCGCACTTTCCTCAAACTATTTTGTTTTTGTTTTTTCATTTTTGATGGATAATAAAGATAACGGTATCAAATCATTATTATCTACCTCTTTACAAAACCTCAATTTGAATCCCAAATCCAACTCCACCATTTCAACAATCACCTTTCCTCAATTTCCCGGTAAATTCTTGAACAAAACTCTGAATTGCACTTCTTCTGTTTGTCATAATTTCAATTTGGGGCTCTTTTATTGTTGTTGATTTCATGACCTTAGATTATGTGTTTGTTTGTATGACACGCTGATGAATTTTATTGGGGAAGATTGGTTTGAGTTTGAAACCTGAATAAGATGATTAAAGTATGTTTTTTTTTTTAATGAGTCACTAGTTGTGTGTTAGTTTCTGAGGGGGTTTGTTTTTGTGATTTATTACATTTGGTCATTGGTTTATATCTTGGGCCCTGTTAGGATAAACAACTTAATTAAGTGCTTATGATATAAGCGCTTATTATATAAGTCTATATATAAGTTAATTTTCTAACTGATAAAATAAAGTCAAACTAGTTTCATATAATGTATAAGCTGTTTTTACAAGCTATCTTGAAGAGTTTATGGAAATAAATAAGCAGCTTTCCCAAACAATGTATCAACTCAAGAGCTTATGCTAATAGATGCTTAAATTAGGGAATCCAATTGGGTCATGGTGGTAACCATGTACCGATCCCTTTCTCCCACAAGCATATGCTACATAAGATGGTGTTAACTAATTTTTTGAGAAATTGCTGTGCAGGATTACTACCGAAGAGGACAGAGCCTCGAAGTCTAGTCAACCTCTGCATTGGAGTTATTGGAAGACATTTGGAGGATATTCTTGAAGATTTGGATGAGATTGCTATTGGCTTGCCGGCAGATATTAAGGTAGATTGGTAGTGAATGATTTTATTGCTCATCAAATATTTTAATAGGTCATTATATCCTGATACATATACTTGTCTAAAAAAGAGAATCTTTAATGACACGGCGGTTGAAGAAGTAACCTTTATTGACAGTTAGCGGTGGCAGCTATTGCTAGACGAAGAAAGTTGCTGAATGATGATGTCTTGATCGCATTAGCTGATGCTTCCTGGGAAATCCTTGATGTCTCTGGCTCAGATGTTTCGGATTTTGGCTTGGTAAAAGCAGCTGAAGTATGTAGATTCATTAAAGCTCTGGATATAAGGTATAGAACTAGAGTGTTTTCATGAATATTCAAATTTCATAAATATTTCTTACAATAAGCTATAGTTTTAGTCTTAAGTTTATGTGATGTTACAAGAACATGATATGCCCCATGCAATAGACCAGTTGACAGGCATTTCCCAGTAATATTTTGCTGTCACGAGTTTATTGAACGTAGGTGGTCAACACCAATTTAGGTTTTTTCTTAGGTCTTCCATTATATTTCATAGTTTTACTTCTATCAGATGCGACTATTATTAGTTTTCTTCATTCTGATTCTGGCCTGTCAACAACTTCACATGGAGTTAGCATATTGTGATTCGTGTCTAGCATTCTAGAAAACATATCCGTAGTTTCCTTTTAGTGTTTTTTTTATATTATGTTTCTTTCTTTCAGAGTCACTTGATATATTGAGACTATTTGCAGCCGGTGCACCAAAATTACTGCTACTGGTATATCTGAACTTGTAAAGCACTGCCATTCTTTGGAGACATTGAGATGCGGGTACGTATATTGCTTTTACCTTTACAAGTTATAATTCTATGTTAATAAAGTTTACCTATTAGCTTGCTTTTGAAGTGTATTTTGTTGCCATTTAATACTTAATTTGGAATGGAAAATGAAATTTTTGCTTCAATGCATCATTTAGTACCGTGTTCGCGACTTCACGATATAGTTGCATCTGTCATTCTTTTTAGATAGGATATATAAATTAAGCTCATCTATAAGTATGACCAAGATATATCTATTTGCTAATTGTTTATTATGCCAAATTTGGCTTTGGCATTTGGTTTTTTCTAGCAGTTGAAATGTAATCTGAAACTCGGGATATTATTCTCTTTCTATATTCATATACTTTTTTTTCTCTATAATTAAACAAATAAATTAACAAGGTGCAAATTATGCACTTATATAAATTTTGAAACTCAAGTTTCCCCTCCTGTTACAAAGTTTCCTACTATATGGTATAGTGTTTTTCTTTTCAGTCACCATAACCACACTATCTGAAAAGTTGTTTTAACTTAGGATTACAAATATCATAACAGGAAATGAACCATAATTAATATTGCAGAGGGTGTCCAAGGAGTGACCACACAGCACGGAGATGCTTAAGTATATTTAAACCAAGGCTAGAGTATGTGGAAGAGGATTCATGGGAAGAGCTTGATACTAAAGAAATTGCTAGTGGTGCACAATCACTCAGGTGGCTAGTATGGGTATGAAGTTTAAATCTCTCTTTCTGGATTTTGGTAACTTGCATATTCTAATGTTGTTTGAACCTTAAAATATTTTGTTTTTGCAGCCGAGCATTGATAATAATTCTCTAGAGGACTTATCCACCGAGTGTCCACGTATCGTAGTAAATCCCAAGCCATCTTCTCCCTTTGGGTTTATGGGAACTCAGGTTCCTTTTGAAGCATTTCAAAAGATCATATTAGATGATGCAGTTGTCAAAGATATTGATCCCAAGACATGGACAATGCATGGTATTGCAAAAAATCTCATTTCTTCACCTTCTTCAAGCTCTATTGAATTATCAGTAGCTGAAAAATTCAGACTTGCCTTTGAGGAAAGGGACAACCGGTTAGCTCCGAAGCGAGCTAAAAATGCTCGGCAACATCAACGTCGAGCAGAGCGGGACTTGTTATTAATGAGCACAAGAGCCAAGGCAACGGTCTTGGCATCGCAAGTAAGCAAGTCTCTTCACAGTCGAAACTTGTAGTCTCAGAATTCTGAAACCACCGTGTATTTTTTGGTCACCATAAAATGTACTATTAACTATTAACTTCTGTATATATGTAAGAAGTTGTTAGTTATTTATGTTTTATAATATCTTCCTTAACAAGTTGGAAATATTTGGTCAAAAAAAAAAACAAGTTGGAAAGATTAGAGGTTTGAATTTTAATCTTGTGCTTGATGTTTTGAGTAAGTGAAAATTTATTTTCAATTGCAATGTCATGAAACAAACATGCTAGCTTGGTGCTTAATGATTGATGAGAACAAATACATTGTTTTGCAGTTAATGTGCAAGTGTAATATACCAAAAGAATAGGCACACACATTCTTTTTTTCATTATCTAAAGTGGTTGTGATCGCGGTTGGCAATGAATCGCAACTTCAAGACAAACTTTACCTATGATGTTAGGTATTGCAATACTCATAGCTGATCGTATTAATTCATTTGCAGCAATAAGCATGGTAAACTAGTACTTCGCCACAAGTATAAATGAGAAAGCTAACATGTGCCTTTTGACTTAGAGCATTTGTTAAAAAACTTAACAAAAAATGTCACGTTACGCAATAAAGAAACATGGATGTCCCACACACCAATAAATTTTACTAAAATTAATTGTAAATGTTGTGCAAGTTCTAGCTTAACCTAGAATTACTTTTGTAAGTTTATAGTGCAATCTAAGAGGGTGGTGAATTAGGTTTTAAGACTTTTTCGGTTATTTTATAGATGTTGCAGTTTTTTTTATTTTTCTGAAAAGTTATGATGAAACTATGAACAATGCAGAAATATAAAAGAGAGAAGGGTAATCTAGTCTAAAACAATGCAGAAATATAAAACAGTGAGAGATTATCCACTATGTTAGATCTTTGTACAAGCCTTACACCAAGACTTCTCCTACAATCTTCTAACATAACAAAGAAGCACGCCACTTCCTTGATTTCGCACGCACCAAACCTATGGTGGATTTTGAATCTCACCGATTGAAAGAATATTTTCCCAAATCATCAAACACTATGATGATTCTCACACAATTCAGAAAGCACACTACTTTTTGTTACAAACAAATTAAACTAGTGTTGAAGAATATAATATTGTATGCCTATTATCAAATTAATATCACTTTAACAATGTATATATCTTAGCGCTCAGAAACTTTTAAGAATATGAAAATATAATCAAAGTTTCTTAAGATATGTGTATGAAAGTTTATGAGAGAAAAGTGATATTATTTTTACTTAAAAAAAATTTATGAATATGAAAGTTGTTTTAATTTTAATGATCTCAAATATATTTATAGAGACTTTAGAAAGCAATGAAATTGTTGAAAATAAAGCCCCAAAATAAATACATTTTAGAGAAACAATTTTTTCAAGAAAAAAAGAAAATTCTTGTGTCAAGGTTTTTCTAAGGCGGTTGTAACGCGTAGCCGATTTAAAAGGTTTTGGGTCAGTGGTAAAAAATTTAAATTGTACAATATCCTTTTATATATATATCGGTTACAAGCATAACAAATTTTAAAAGTTGCAGACAACTTTTTCTCAAAATCAATTTTTTATCATTTTAAAAGTTTGCTTCACCCTCTTATATTTAACTTAGAAAATTATTAGTCATCAATTTTTAATTAATTTCTGAGCATTTTAAGTTATATAATTATTAAGAATGATAAATCAAGGATAAGGACCATACTTACAAATATTTTAATTATAAATCCTAAGACATTTTCTTCATCTTGATTCCTTATCTTGAAATTCCAAAAACTTTCTTCTTTTGTGATGTGAGTTTGTTATCATCAAAATCCAGCCAAATTCAAAAAAATAATCTTTTTCACAACTTTTGAGCTGTAGAATTGTTTCAATTTTTGCAAATCAAACAACTTAATGTACCACTTATCCAATTGAGTACCAAATTCAAAATCCAGAAGTATAAAATGCATTTTTGAAAACTTTTACACATGAACTCAATTCAATTGACTATATGTGTAAAATAATTTTTGAATTTGTAAAATAATTTTTCTATTGATTAGAAATATTGATAGGACTTATCCCATCAATATTTTAAAATTAGTTTTACAAATCTAGCATTATTTGACCTAATTATAATATTTGTAATAGTTGTTGCCGTTGAAAAATAACATGTATAATGTGCACGTACGCACATTTGAAAAATAATTTAATCATATCTGCATGCATGTATATATATTTGAAAAATAATTTATAGTTTTAATATATCTTAATGTATTTTATTCGAGTGGGTACTATCCATTAGCATTGATCATGTTTTGGCTTAAATTAAAAAAAAAAACAGTTAAATATTGATTTAATCGATTGATTAAGTTAATTAAATGAAAATTTGAATTAGTTGTTGTGATAAGAATTTTATTCAAGGACATTCTTGTACTTTTAAAATGTTCTTCCATTTAAGTAAATTTGTTGATTTGAGACTAATAAAAAAGGGATTCACCATGATTTTTTTTTAAAATTATAATGGATCATCATTATTCTACATATCTACGGTAATACTAAATATATATACTTAGTTTTAAAGCATCTAAGATATGATAAAAAAAGAAAATATATGCATGAAAGAAGAGAGGCCACTACGTACATGCTTCCAACATGGCAAGAAGAATTGTGGTTGAAAGAACAATTACAAGCTGATTCAGAAATATTCCATTTTCCACTGCAAGGATCCACTCCAATCTTGTTCCCTATCTCCTTCAATGCCTTCACTGCAGTCACAAAAACAAGAAATTCAAATGAATTAATTAATATCACAACACGAGCTGAAGCCTATAACTTAATTAATGAGATGAACAAATGGAGGAATATGAGTTTTAGTTACCCTCTTGAGTATCAAGCTTTGGTGTAGCAGCTGAAGCCAAGTTTGAGATGAAAATCAATGAAGTACAACCAAAGAGAAGTGCCAAAAAAAGTATCTTTTTGAAAGAAAGAATCTTGGACTCCATGAAATTATTATTTTTTCACCGTGAATTCCTTTTTTTTTGGTTACAAAGAGAGAAAAGGAAAAACAAAAACAAAAAGAAAGAGGGACTACACCCTTACAAAGGACACCCCCCAGCATATCTTTATGTATGTATGAGAACGATACATAAAAGTACATTAATATATAATGGCTCTGTACTGTACCTATAGTCTATAGAATTAATGGTTGGAAGCATAAAATACATTAATATATAATTCCTTTATGTATGTATGAGAACGACACAGTAATGTATAATGGCTCTGTACCTATAGTCTATAGAATTAATGGTTGGAACTGTCAAAAAAAAAAAAATTAATGGTTGGAAAACAAAAATAGATTGCGAAATTGCAGACTTCGCCTCACGCAAGTTGCAATAGTAGAAATTAATCTGTTTCAAATGATAAATTAATAAATCTTAGCGCGTTGCAAATGGAGGAATATGAGTTTTAGTTACCTTCTTGAGTATCAAGCTTTGGTGTAGCAGCTAAAGCCAAGTTTGAGATGAAAATCAATGAAATACAACCAAAGAGAAGTGCCAAAAAAAGTATCTTTTTGAAAGAAAGAATCTTGGACTCCATGAAATTATTATTTTCACAGTGTATTGGACTCCATGAAAGTGTTTTTTTTCACAGTGAATTTGAACTTAGATGAATGAGAGGGAGTTCTGAAAGAAAGAGTACTATTTTATGTATGTATGAGATTGATAGATTTTGAGTTACATTAATGGTTCAATTTTTGAGCTGTAGAATTGTTTCAATTTTTGCAAATCAAACAACTTAATATACCACTTATCCAATTGAGTACCAAATTCAAAATCTAAAAGTATAAAATGCATTTTTGAAAACTTTTACACATGAATTGAATTCAATTGACTAGATGTGTAAAATAATTTTTAAATTTGTAAAATAATTTTTCTATTGATTAGAAATATTGATAGGACTTTATCCCATCAATTTTTTATAATTATTTTTACAAATCTAGCACTATTTGACCAAATTATAATATTTGTAATAGTTGTTACCGCTAAAAAATAACACGTATCATATCCGCACGCACGCACGTAGGCACATTTGAAAAATAATTTAATCATATCCGCACGGACGCACATAGTATACACATTCGAAAAATAATTTAAAGTTTTGATATATTTTAATATATTTTATCCAAGTGGGTACTATCCATTAGCATCTGAGTGGGTACTCTCCATTAGCATTCGAAAAATTCTTCAATGAAACCATACTAAATTAACACATAAATTTAAAGTAGTTTTTGTAGGTTTTCTTTGAAATAAATTGTACGAAAAATTAACACAAACAAGGCCGTGAAGGTGATCAAGATGAAGGGTATGTATACTATCCATATCCAATCATCGAAAAGCCCACCAAAACCCAAAGGTGGGCCTCCCAAAACAAAGTTATAGATCAGAATAGATTAAGCAAAATAACCACAAGAATGAACAATGTTATGGCCATTTTGGTTACAAAACAAAGCTTATAGAACTAAACAAAAAACAGCTCAAAAAGCTTATAACTTTCTTTCTTTGAATATTTTTCACAAACACAACCTAAGCAACATTCATTCAATGAAGCATTTTTTCTTCATTTCAAGTTTCAACCAAACTTTAATACATACAAAAGTATTTTTTTCTTCTTTTTTACTAAAGAATCTTAAAGAAGCAACAAGTCTCCAATATTCCATGAATGAATAACTTGAAATAAATGCAAAATATCTTAAACAAAGAAACCCAATTTCAAAAGGAATTCATTTTCTCTACCTAATAACATAACATAATGAGCATGAGAAATGAAGTAATACATTTATCTAAAAGGAATTCTTTTCAAAAGGAATTCATTTTCTCTACCCATAATCCTAATTTATCTAAAATTGAAACAAACCATAACATAATGAGCATGAGAAATGAAGTAATACAAGATTGAAATGAACTACCCCTTAAATTTGCACCTAAACATGAAGAATCAAACAAGATTTCAATACATTATTGAAATTGAAAAGAAGATGAATCTTAGAAAATGAAGAGTTAGACGCACGCACCTGAAACCGATATGGCGTCTTCTGCTGCGTCTTCTGCTGCTGCTTCTGCGGTGGGGCTGGTTGACGGAGGTGTGGTGGTTGGTTCGATGGTGCGGTGGGAGGTTCGGTGGTGCGGTGGTTGGTTCGATGTTGGGAAGTGAGAACTGCGAAGTGTGAAGACTGTAGAATAATTTGGGAATGAAATTAAAATTAGGGTTCAATTTTTAAGTTTCATTTTTTTAATTTTGACTATTTTATTATTTCAATTTTTATTTATTTATTTATTTATTTATTTATTTATTTATTTATAAAGTTAAAGTTTATTTTAATTTTAAAAGATTGTAATCAAATTATTTTTAATTTATCTATTTTTTTATTTAATGGATTTTATAATAACATTTAAGATAATCCATTGGATTTTGAAAATATGATGAATGGATTGAACCCATCCATATATTTTAAATGGATGGATTGAATCCAATTCATTATCTAATATTTGTTTAATGGATGGATTAGATGGATTGGATAGATGGATCATTTTGCCACCCATACATGTCATGTGTCCGATTTTGTCCAGTCATGCACTTTAATTTGAAATTATGGGGGTATTGCAAGGAATCTCATTTTATAGGGAAATCTCAAAAAAATATTTTACAGGGGTATTACAAAACTGGTATATTTTACGGGGGGTATAAGCCTTTTATCCCTTTTTTTAATTTTGCTAACGTTTAGTACCAACTTGATTAACGGAAAGAAAGTTAAATGATCAATTCAAAACAAAAAATAATTAAAAAACTAAAATGAAACTTTAAAAATAGTTAGAGACCAAAAATGTACTAAACCCAAAAAGAAATATTATTTATTCTCCAATATCACAAATTCACAATGACTATGTCCCCGTAGGATAGCTCAAGTGGTAAGAGCTGAAGGACATATGGGTGGAGTAGGGGGAGGTCCAGTGTTTGATTTCTAGCGGGAGCAATTTAATTTCTGATATACCAAAAAAAAATTCACTATGACTATTATCCTATAATAAAGAGTTCCACATTAAAATTTATATACTACTATAGGATTTTTTTTTACTGCACATATACTACTATAGGATTAAGTGTTGCAGAACTTTTTTTTTTCTTAACATTTACTACTATATACTACTATTAATGTTTGGACTAATTCTTGAATAAAGACTATCATCCCTCCACTATATCACCACCATGACCTTGCACCACTCGATTTGGTGTTGCTTCTACTGCTGGTGTAGGGGCTACCGCCGACTCTGGATTGTCTAGTGGTCGAGATGAAATCAATCTTGGAAGCCAGTTTTTAAAAATAATGTCTGGTTGGATTATGATCACCAACACGGCTGTGAAGGTGATTAAGATGAAGGCTGCGTATATTATCCATAACCACTTATCAATAGGGTGAATTTCAATTTTCTCTTTATTTTTAAATTTCTCAGTGTCATTACGAGGCATTATGATAAGAGGAGCTTTGTTGGTGGCATTAGTTTTCGAAGCTGTCATTGTCATTCTGCAAAAACAAGTTAATAAAATTTCTTTAGTCAAAAAAAAGTTAATAAAATTCCTGTATTAAAAAATAGTATAAAATGCATTTTTGAAAACTTTTACACATGAATTGAATTCAATTGACTAGATGTGTAAAATAATTTTTAAATTTGTAAAATAATTTTTCTATTGATTAGAAATATTGATAGGACTTATCCCATCAATATTTTAAAATTATTTTTTCAAATCTAGCACTATTTGACAAAATTATAATATTTGTAATAGTTGTTACAGCTAAAAAATAACTCGTATCATATCTGCCCGCACGCACGTAGGCACATTTGAAAAATAATTTAATCATATCCGCACGTGCGCACGTAGTATACAGATTCAAAAAATAATTTAAAGTTTTGATATATTTTAATATATTTTATCCGAGTGGGTACTATCCATTAGCATCTGAGATAGTACTATCCATTAGCATTCGGAAAATTCTTCAGTGAAACCATACTAAATTAACACATAAATTTAAAGTAGTTTTTGTAGGTTTTCTTTGAAATAAGTTGTACGAAAAATTAACACAAACAAGGCCGTGAAGATGATCAAGATGAAGGGTATGTATACTATCCATATCCAATCATCGATACCATGGTGAACTTGCAAATTCTCTTCTTTGTTGTATTTTTTACTGTCATTTTGAGGCATTATGGCATGAGGAATTTTGTTGACGGCCTCAGAAACATTAGCTACTGAAACTACCATGCTGCATATATAAACAATCATATTTTAGATAGAGTTCAAAAAGTCATGCATAACAATGTTGTGTCTCCTAAATCTGTAAATGTGGTCTTTAAGTGAATTGGTTTTGCAATTCAAAAAGGAATAGCGGCGCAACTTGTTGCCCGTTTACCTTCGATACATATGTAATTATCTTATATATATTATAGTTTTGTTAAAAAAAAAATCACATAATAAACTGTCAAATACAATAATGTTATCAAACCTCTCATCAATAAAGAGATTTGTTGTGAGTTGAAGATCTGAGATGTGTTTGCAGGCTAGAATTGAAGGAACAAGAGATTTAGGAATGTTTGATTTGGAATTTGGGATTGATTTTGATGAAGGAGTTTGTATATGGTTATTGTGTTGCCATTTCTCTTCTCACGTTTTCTTCTTTTTTCTTTTTTTATTTGTTTTGATTTTTTTGTTTGTTTTTTATTGGTAATGAATGGAGAGAAAAATGGAGGAATTGTGATTGGTGTATGAAGAATGAAATTTTCTTCTTTGTTGTATTTTTTTACTGTCATTTTGAGGCATTATGACATGAGGAATTTTGTTGACGGCATGACAAAAATTAGTTGCTGAAACTACCATACTGCATAAAAAAATCACATAATAATGTAAATAAAAAAAAATAATAATAAATTGTCAAATACAATAATGTAACTATCAAACCTCTCATCAATAAAATGTATTATATAATATAGAAAACCTCTCCTTCATTTGATAGCTTTTATTAATTATTAATAAACATTAAACATTACTAGTTTGTAATATATTAACTTAAAAGTATAATTAACAAGATAGTCAAACCGGACCGGCTGGTTCGACCGGTCTAACCGGAAACCGGACCTCTATCCGGCCGGTCAGCCCTCTAAACCGCTCTGCTAAAGAACCGGTAAAGAACCGGGAAAACTGGAGGTCCGCTCTAAACTGGGCCTTTTTTTCAAAACAACACAGCAACCCAGTTCTCTATTTCTCAGTACACTCAAAATCACCGACGACAAAGGAAGAAGAAGGAACAAGTACAGGACAAAACATAAGAAGATTAGAAAAAAAGTGAAGCTTCTTTTTCCATTTCATCCATTCAAGAGAAACATGATCTCTCTTTGCTAATTTTCTCTTTGCTATCTCTCTCTTTTCAATCTCTCTCAAACCAAACAACCCCATAATAAAATCATACTATATGATTATAACAGAAAAGGAATGATAGTCAAACCTGTGCAGGAACGGAACTAGGTGTATAACAAAAGAGGCGGTCGCCACCCTCAAAGCATATAATGTCATAGTGTTGAATTATAAACTTGATTTGGTCCATTGGACTAATCAAGTGTTAGGCCCAATCTACTAATATGATAGTAAGTCAAAGGAATGTTCTAGAGATATGTAGAGATAACTAGTAGTATAAGACATAGTATTAAGTCTATGCAGAAGTAGAGAGAAGTATGTAGAACTCTCTCTCTCTTAGAATTGTGTAGAAGAGTCTCTTGAAACATGTAGAACTCTCCTTTGAAGACTATAAATAGGAGAGAGTTAGTCATTTGTAAACCAAGCAAAGCAAGAACAAAAAGAACAAGAAGCAAGAGACAATTAGTAAGCAAGTGAGCAATTAATAAAATTGTTCTTCTCTCAAATAGTCTCTCCTCCTCAATACCTCCCAAAACCTCTATATAACCTTCTCCTTCCAACAAAGTGGCATCAGAGCTTAGGTTCCGATAAGAACTCGTTTCACAGTCATGGCGAGCAATGGAGCATCATCCTTTCAAGTTCCAATTCTTAAGAAGAACACCTATGATAATTGGTGTATTAAAATGAAAGCTCTACTAGGAGTACATGATGTTTGGGAGGTTGTTGAAAAAGGTTATAAGGAATCACAAGATGAGGATTCCTTAACTCAAACACAAAGAGAAATTTTGAAAGATTCAAGAAAGAGAGACAAGACAGCTCTCTTCCTCATCTACCAAGCATTGGATGATGATGAGTTTGAGAAAATTTCAAATGCAACATTCTCTAAGGAGGCATGGGAGAAACTTCGAATCTCTTGCAAAGGAGCAGATCAAGTGAAGAAGGTACGTCTTCAAACATTAAGAGGAGAGTTTGAAGCTTTGCATATGAAAGAAGGTGAGCTTATCTCCGATTACTTCTCAAGAGTTTTAACGGTTACTAATAACCTAAAAAGAAACGGAGAGAAGTATGATGATGTAAGAATAATGGAGAAAGTTCTTAGATCGTTAGATCCAAAGTTTGAGCATATTGTCACTGTCATTGAAGAGACAAAGGATTTGGAGGAGATGACAATTGAGCAACTTCTTGGATCGTTGCAACCTTATGAAGAAAAGAAAAAGAATAAGGAAGATATCAAGGAGCAAGTACTCAAGATGCGAGTTGATTCACCTAGAGAATAACATGGCCGGAGCAACCAAAGATGAGGTGGCAATAGAGAACATGGACGCGGTCGTGGATATGGAGGCGGACGAGGTTGGAGACCTAATGATGACAACAACCAAAGAGGTGAAATCTCATAAAGAGGTCGTGGGAGAGGAGCTCCAAAACCAAGGTATGATAAGTCACGCATTAAATGTTACAACTGTGAAAAGTTTGGGCATTATGCTTCCGAATGTAGAGCTCCTAGCAACTGTAAAGTTGAAGAGAAGGCCAACTATGTTGAAGAGATAAGGCAAGAAGACGATGTGTTATTATTTGCCCACAAAGTCAATGAAAGAAGTGGAGATAGTCAATGGTACCTTGATAGCGGTGCAAGCAATCATATGTGTGGGAAAAAAAGCATGTTTGTAAAGCTAGATGAATCGGTGAAAGGGAATGTGGCTTTTGGAGATGAATAAAAAATGGTGGTGAAAGGTAAAGGAAACATTCTCATCCGATTGAAGAATGGTGATCATCAGTTTATCTCCAATGTTTACTATGTGCCAAATATGAAGAGCAACATCTTGAGTCTAGGACAACTCCTAGAGAAAGGTTATGACATTCAATTGAAGGATAATAACCTTTCTATAAAAGATAATTCAAGTAAGCTCATTGCTAAGGTTCCGATATCAAGAAATAGAATGTTCAAGCTTAACATTCAAAACGATATTGCACAACGTCTCAAGATGTGCTACAAAGAGGAGTCGTGGCTTTGGCATCTTCGATTTGGGCATCTTAATTTTGGAGGGTTAGAGTTGCTCTCTAAGAAGGGAAAGGTCAGAGGATTGCCTCACATCAACCACCTCAATCAAGTTTGTGAAGGATGCCTACTTGGAAAGCAGTTCAAAATGAGCTTTACGAAGGAGTCAAACTCAAGAGCTCAAAAGCCGTTGGAGCTCATACACACAGATGTGTGCGGTCCGATCAAGCCAAGTTCACTCGGTAAGAGTAACTACTTCCTTCTCTTTATTGATGATTTTTTAAGAAAAACGTGGGTGTACTTTTTGAAAGAAAAATCAGAAGTGTTTGAGAATTTCAAAAAGTTTAAAGCCCAAGTAGAGAAGGAAAGTGGCCTAGTGATCAAATCCATGAGATCCGACCGAGGAGGAGAGTTCACATCAAAGGAGTTCTTGAAGTATTGTTAAGACAACGGAATTCGGCGACAACTGACAGTTCCAAGATCACCCCAACAGAATGGCGTGGCGGAAAGAAAGAATAGGACAATTCTTAATATGGCTCGAAGCATGCTCAAGAGTAAGAATCTACCAAAAGAATTTTGGGCTGAAGTTGTGGCATATGCAGTCTATCTATCTAATCGTTCTCCGACAAGAAGTGTGTGGGGAAAGAATTTTGGGCTGAAGTTGTGGCATATGCAGTCTATCTATCTAATCGTTCTCCAACAAGAAGTGTGTGGTGAATGACACCACAAGAAGCATGGAGTGGAAGAAAGCTTGGTATCTCACACCTAAGGGTTTTTGGGAGTATAGCCCATGTTCATGTTCCAGAAAAGAAAATAGTCAAATTTGACGACAAGAGCGAGAAATTCATCTTTATCGGTTATGATCAAAATTCAAAGGGTTACAAGTTATACAACCCAAACAACAACAAGGTTATAATTAGTCGAGATGTGGTCTTTGATGAAGAAAGAGAATGGGAATTTGGAGCTCACGAAAAGGAGTACAATTTGTTTCCATAATTTGAAAATGAGCAAACAACCAAAGAAGTTCAACAGGTGCCTAGCTCCCCAACATCGCTCAATTCTGCTGGAAGTGAAAGAATTGTGACGCGTACAAGAACTATCCAAGATATCTACGACAACACACACCCCTTGTCACCACGAAGACTTGAAGATCTCTTTGAATAATCTGTCAGAGATGAAAACCTCACACTATTATGTCTCTCCGCAAATTATGAACCAGGGAACCTTCAAGAAACTGCGCAAGATAGAAGATGCAAATATGCAACAAATAAAGAATTGAAGGACATTAAGAAGAACGGTGTGCCAAAACCTATTTCCCTTCGAATAGAGCATAAGACTTGCGGTGTTAAGAAAGTATGGAATGCGAGGAAGAATTTCAATGGGAAAATTGAAGGACACAAGGCAAGATGCAAAGTACGAGTTGAGAATTCAACAAATAAACAAGAAGTCAGCCTTTTGAATGGAATCATCGGAAGAAGAAGATACATAAAACAACCATCGAAATATAAGATAAAGTGCTCTGAAGCTGAGGAAGTTACTTGGTTTACAAAGTAACCTCAATATAACCTTCTCTTTCCAAGTTCCAACACTATAGTACTCCACACTATGCACATAGAGTTCGCCCAAGTATACTTGATATGAAAATATTAGTTTCCGCCACCGTAGAATAATTGATCACATCTTTCAAACTAATGGCATAATAATATTTTTATATTTCATAATGGCTCCACTAATAGGAACTACATTTGCGTAAATGAACTAAACACAACCAACTTAGCACAGGACAAAACATAAGAAGAAGGAACAAGTACAGGACAAAACATAAGAAGATTAGAAAAAAAGTGAAGCTTCTTTTTGCATTTCTTCCATTCAGGAGAAACATGATCTCTCTTTGCTATTTTTCTTTTTGCTATCTCTCTATTTTCAATCTCTCTCAAACCAAACAGCCCTATAATGAAATCATACTATATGATTATAAAAGAAAAGGAATGATAGTCAAACCTGTGCACGTCTGCAACACCGCCGACTCCGAGGATTAGAAAAAAATTCTTCAGTGAAACCAAACTAAATTCTTCGTTTGGGATAGGCAAAGAGCTCTGCTAGCTGCACAAAAGAACAAAATAACAAAGGATAAAGGATAGTGTGACAGAAGGGTACTTTAACACATTGTCATCTTGATTTTATCCACCGTGTGAATTATTTTGTATAGGTCTATAGTAAAGTACTCTATAACCGTGTGGCTCAAGAAGAAAATATCTTGGAAAAATTGCTAATAATTTCCCTTCTTTTGTGTTAATTTATCACGAATGTGGTGGCACCCACTTTTCTTATCACCGACATTTTTAGTTTAAACCAAAATTTTATCACGATCATCTCACGAATGTTTATAGGAACTAAAAATAGAAGAAATCACCGTAATTTTTGAAAAATTTTAGTGGATCATCGTAATTTTTTAACAAATTAATTTTTTAATGAATTTGTAAAATTATCTTTTTGTTGAATTTGTATGGTATATGAAAATAAAATTTAGACAAATTATCCATGTTTTTTGAAAAATAATTATTAAAAATATTATGTAGTATTACATAAACGTCCGTACGCGCGCGGGTGCGCGTGCGTGTATGCAAACTAGTGATAAGAAAATTGATTATGTTATAAACACATTTATTAAGAAAAAAATATATTTATTAAGAAAAACAATATGAAGTACTATATTTTTGTGAGTTTTTTATAAATAAGTTGAATTAAAAGATGTAAAACAATTTTTATTAGTTTTTGTTTATTGAGAAAAAGAGAGAAGCAAAATTAAATACAATTGACATTTAATTTTATGAAAATAACTAAAAAGAAATTATTCCGTTGAATTAGATTGCAAAATTGCAGAGTTGCATGCAAGTTGCAAAAAGAGAAAATTATTCTACTCCATCCGTCTTAAAATAATTGACACAGTTGACTATTGTGCACTATTCACATAATCTACTTTGACCATATTTTTTTACTAATGTGTAAATGTAAATATTAGTATATGATATGTTGTTTCATTTGTATTGATGAGTATTTTTAAGATATATAATTTTTATAATTTTAAAAATAAATAATTAAAGATATTAACGATTAAAATTATGCATTAACAAACGTGAACTGGTCAACTGTGACAATTATTTTGAGACGAAGAGAGTATTTCACAAGAGAATTATTCTTAGTGCATTAAAATTGTGGGCTTTTTCTTTCTTTCATAAATAACATAATGACAAAATTATATCAATGTACCTTTATTTTATTTATTTATAATATTTTGATCATTTATGTTTGTTTTGTATAAAATTAGTCATTTATCTTATCTTATTTATAACATTTTGGTTGTTTATTTTTGTTTTATGTCAAATTGATTATTTATTTTATCATATTTGTAAGAATAACTAACACACGATTGTCGAGGCAAACCAAACATACATCTATCTTTGACATGGATATGCTAATTACTATAATATCCTCAACATATACCAATATAGCTGTGAATTGACCAAATAATAGTCAAAGTTAGATTAATGGTATCCTTCTTGAATAAGTAAGGCAAATAACTTATCATACCACTTCTTACTGGTTTGTTTAAGTCTATATAAACTCTTTAACTTATTCATTCTTGTTTAAGTCTAAACTTGTCAATGGTTGATGGAGGCCATATATCAACTGTAATTAACTTAGCCACTGGGGGAGATGGTGTAAAAAAATATCTAAACCTCCAATTAATTGATTGTAACTTTTGACGACAAATCTAGCTTTATATCTTTTTGACGACAAATCACATTGCTAGGAGATTGTAATATATTATTTACTAACTAACATTGCTTATAAAAAAAAAAGATTAATCTCTCACGCCAAATAAGACTACAAAAAGTGGTTAAAGTTTTTCCTCAAGACAGTATCGGTCTCGACATTTTAAAGGTTCAAGGCAAATATTTAAAATGGGCTTCTAATAAAAAAAATATTTAAAATGGGCCTCTAATAAAAGAATATCATCTATTTAAATTATTAAAAGTATTGACAACTTCAAAATTAGTTACTACTTCCGGTTCTTAATATAAGAAAAAAATTTGCTTTTTAGATTTATTGGATTTTCAATGTATCTGAGCTATAATATGAATTAGATACAATTAAAAATATTCACAAATCAAAATAATATATTGACAAATGTGCAGTGATCAACAAAGTTTTATATTTTAGGACGGAGGTAGTTTTTTTTTTCTCTTCACCCACCTTTTCACTACTTCCTTCTTCTCGCTTAATTCACTTTATCTCATTTATTTCATCATCAATTTATCTTTTTTCCCATATCTTTCTCTATCTCTCTCACTCTTTCACATTATCTTGTTTGTCTCTAATTTATTTATCTGTTTATCTTTTTTATTTAAAAAAATAATTATCTGTTTTCTCTTATTCCATTTTTGCCTTTTTTCTCATCCATTTTTGTCTTGTATTCTTTTACTTTTATACCTTTTGTCACTGATGCATAGAAAGTTCGAAAAAATCATGTCATGTGAGCTTTTTATGGCTTACTTGGAAAAATGTTAATATTGTAGATATTTGAATATTCGGAAAATAATATTTTTTTACAGAAATAAAATTTTCTTTTATTGACAAATTTTATGGTGGAAAAAAATCAAACTTTTTCGGTGCTATATATTTAGTAAAATAAGATTTTTTATAGAGGCTATAAATAAGTAATAAAAAAAATCATAATTTTTATTGGTAATAAAAAAAAAAGATACCTACCAAAAAAAAAAAAGATTTTGTAGATGCTATAAATAGGCAATATATTCTAGTCAAACAAATTAAGATCAATCCTCAAATCATTTTGTTTATCAAGACAATTGTGAAAATGATAAACTTATTGTTCTTTATCCTATGCTTGGCGATTAAAAACCACAAAGTTGATGGTATGCATATATAGTACGTTAAACGAAGATTTAGAGTTAGAGAGGCAACTTAAACAACTTAACAAGCCTCCTATCAAGAGTATCCATGTATTAATATATAGTCTTAGCTTGATTGTTTAACTTGATATTGATTATTAATTATTTTTTTACTCAATGTGATTATTAATTTTGTTAATTTGTATTTTTGTGTGTTTGATTTGATGGTTTTGTAGACAAAATTTGGAGATATAGTAGATTGCATTGGTATTTACGATCAACCGGCTTTTGATCATCCATTATTGAAAAATCATAAGTTACAGGTGGAACAATTCTCTTCTTTTTTTTGTACATATGGTGAAACAATTTTCTATAAATTGATTTTTAGCCTATCTATATTTATTAAATTATACTTTTTTCATTTGTTGTAGATGAAACCAAGCTTCCAAAAATAATTTGAAAACTCAAGCATAAAGAATTCCTCTAACAAAGTCATACATGGGATTCAAAAATTTATGTGTCCAACAGGAACTGTTCCTATTCGGAGGACAACAAAAGCTGACCTTATTCGAGCAAAATCTTTACGATATAATCATACGTTAATCCAAGATGATCTTGTTGGCCACGTAAGTATGTTATAGATAATTAAATTTTTATTTTTATTTTTTTGGTTTATTATATAAATCACATTTGATAAATCAAGTAATTTTATTCCCAGTGATTAATGAGATTTAAATAAATTAAAGTATAATTGTTTGAGAGAATTTGAATTTGATCATCCTAATTGAAAAAATATTTGGCCAGGACTTGTGCACCCCTCGGCTAATTTTTTTTTTTTGAAAGAACCTCTCGGCTAAATTTGAGATCGATTAATAGGAAAAAAGAAAAATATTATATTATATATAAATAACATTTGATGTGTTTCAAAATATTAGTTTTATAAACTCATTGAATTTGAAGGTTGCTCAAGTTTCTCTGAAAAACATTCCTGGTAGTCCTTATTATGGAGTTAGTGGAACTAATAGCATTTGGAATCCAAGAGTTTCTAATTCTCAAACAAGCTCATCTTATTTTATGGTTCAAAATGGAGAGGGTACTGGTGTTGCTAACAAAATTTCCATCGGATGGCATGTAAGTTTTGACTTATCGTAATTTTTTAAACAAATAAGTATATGTACCAATAGGGTTAAAAAATAACTGTCATACCAATAGCAACAAATTATATATTGTCACGTCGTTTCATCTCACAATTTTTAATATGATATAAAATTTTAAATCATTATTATTGGATATGAGTGTAAAATTAATTTACATTTAGATTGCATTTCCTTTAAACTCAATTTAAAAACATTTTAAACCAAAAATATGAATGTGCATGACTTATTAAATGTAATCAATTCCATGGCATTGTAAAAAAAATTGGTACAAATGGCAAAGCTATTATATAACTCACATACATAAAGTGTAAATATTATTAAATCAATTCTTTTTATAAGAGATAAATTATTTTTCAAATTTATTGAATAATTAATTCATAAGATGTGACATTTTGAAACACACTCAAAGAACTCAAAATAAGTGGTACCCTTAGTTTGAAGATGCTCTAACAAACTTGTCAATACATTATTGTTGGTTTTAGGTATCTCCTCCATTATACGGCAATACCGCAACATACTCATACTGGACGGTAAGAAAAGGTTTATTCATTTTTTTTTTCTCTTCACACACTTGCAATGTAAACCAACTAGACTTTTTCTAATCTACTTCCTTAATATTTAAAGATATTTACCTCAAACCACTCAATAATATTTTAACCGATATAATTTTTTATAAAATATGCCATTGGATTGAACGTTTATATCATATAAATTATTTGTATAAATTTCAAACAAACCAAAATTATTTGATATGTTATTGAGACACATAAAGATTAACGATTTGTTTAAAAAATCACACAAACTGTTAATTTTAGTGTGTCTAAATAACATATCAAATGATTTTGGATTTGCCTAAAATTTTACACAAATAATTTATATGATATCAACTTTTAATCCAACGATATATTTTATATAAAAAAAATTATCAGTTAAAATATTATTAAGTGGTGGAAGGTAAATACTCTAAATCTTGAAATAGTAGACCAGGTGTCACCAAACAATTATTGATTTATAAAAACTTTTGCTCACTATATTAATATTGATTATTTTGTTTTTATTATTATTATTTATTTATTTAAGGTTGACTATAGAAGTAAATAATAATAATTTTATTTATTCAATCCAAAATTAATTTGATATTGAAATACAGTCAGATAATTCGAAGAGCACCGGATGCTACAACACATTATGTAAAGGATTTGTCCAAACCAATAAGGCATATATAATTGGAGTCAGATTTGAAGAAACATCTGTATATGGTGGATCAATGTATGAAATCAAAGTTGATATTTTGCGGGTAATTCACTAACTATTAACATTTTTAAAACATGGTTTAGATAAATTTTGTTTAAAAAAAGAAAATTAGAAACTATTTTTTCAAATGCAACAACTTAAAACAAGAGGGAAGTACTCGTATTTGGATAGTATACTACTTGTATAGTTTCTTAATATAACATTTTTAAAACATGCATGGTTTAGATAAATTTTGTTTTTAAAAAGAAAATTATTAATTACTTTTTCTAAAGGAACAACTTAAAACAAGAGGGAAGTACTCGTATTTGGATTGTATACTACTTGTATAGTATATGTATATATTCACAAAAGTTTATGGGTGTGTAGGATCGGCAAACCAAAAATTGGTTGGTAAATATAGAAGATCAAACTATTGGATATTTTCCTGCAGCTTTATTCAATAACTTTGATAATGGAGCTGCACAAGTAGGATGGGGAGGGAGAACAATGACCCCTGCGGGTACTCCTACTCCTCCAATGGGTTCTGGATATTTACCCGATGATACCTTTGATCATTCGTGTTATTTTAGGCAAATTTCATATCGTGATAAAGTTTTAAGTATTACTGTACCAACAACAGATGTGTTAGAAACATTTACCGACGCCCCTAAATGTTATGGAGCTGAAAATTATGATTCCAGTGATAAAAAATTATTCGGGTATAATGTTCATATTGGAGGACCTGGCGGTGTATGTTGAAAGTTGAAACAATTTAGATTTTTATTAAGCTTGATTCGAGTTTCATAATAAATAAGATTTTAGGTCAATCTATAAATAAATCAAATCAAATTTTGATCAAGTTTAGTTTTTATTGTATTTTTTTTACAATAAGAATATATATACTTTATGAAAAATGTTTGGAGTGATTTTTATATTTTTATGGCCAAATCATATTCATAAGTCTAAGGATGAGAAGGCAAGATAAAAGACGGTGTCTCATCAGTTTGAGGTCAAACACCACAAAATATGTGATTGGTTGATTTCGTAAAATACATGTTTATTTTTGTGTTGTGCGTATCGTCAAAACACGAGTTTTCAAACTCAAGAAATATTTGTTTGTATTTATGGTCGACAGAACTGGCCTTGACATATATGTGGGATAAATGTCATGTACAAGATTTCTTAATTTCGGAAAATATTTAAGGTCTCAAAATTATAAATTTTTATAATAATAATAATTATATATTTTTAATGTTAAAAAAATATCATACACGCATCAATAGACTAGTGAATTTTTATGATGTTTGTGAGAGCAAAAGTTTTGGATTTAAATCTTAATTTTTACATTTTTTTATACATAACTTTAATTATTTTAAATTAAATTAAAACTGAGAAAAAATTTAGACTCAATCATTGTAACATTTAAATCTTTGCAATAAATTTAATCCTTATTATGATATATTGATGTTACAATGATAACCATTTTTATGTGTTTTTTATATTATTTATAATTTAAATATAAGATTGTTTTGTAAAAAAATTAAATATTTTATGAATTTCTGTTTTTTTTTATGAAGTTATGTTTTTAAAATTCAAAAAAGGCGTCAAAATTATATGGACCGGCTTACGGTGGAATTACACATGCACTAATAATTAAACTCTATATTTTTTAGCTTGAATAATGTTAGTACTATTCCTCTTACCTTTTTTTTTTTAAATGAAGAACAATTTCATTAAGGAACAAAACCATCATATGCAAGGTTTGTTTGTGTTGGGACATAGCCCAACCAAGTTCTATAACAAGCCAGTTTTAATAAATTAACTACGCTGTAAGAAACAATATTAATGTCGCACTTGACAAACACTATATTTGAAACTTGAAAAGCTAACAACAAGTCTCTACAACCCTTGACAAACACTTCATGTATCTAACTTAGATATAGGCTATATGTAATTTGTTTAATAAATTTAAAAATTAATTTTTATTTATAAATAAGGTCAAAGTATAATTTTTTATAACACTCTTTAATATGATCTTATTCTAAAATATCACGATCATACTTCATATATAAGGAGATATGAAAATGGGGGATGAATAGTTCAACTGGTTAAGTGTGTATTTGGTTTAGCGGTGAGAAAAATTGATTCTAACAGAATTGAGTTTGATAGAATTGATTTTAGTTAAAAATGAGTTGAATAAAATTGATTTATGTTTGGATAAATTAATGTAAAAGTGATTCTCATTATTTTATGTTGTTTGGATAATTTAGATCAAAATTGATTTTGAAGATATAATTACTAAAATGGGTACTAATATGTGAGTATTTGAAACCAATTATTGTTACAACTTATATAAACTATTTAAGTTTATTATTTAATAATAATAACATTCATTTCAAAAAAAAGCATTCAGTTTGTAACCAAAATTAATGGGCCGAGTCAGTTTATGAAGAAAAAAAAAAGGCAGGTTGTATTTTAGCCTAAATCCATGCTTCATCTCTAACCTAGACACTCTGTAGCAGCAGGAAAGCATACGACGGCAGAAGAAACAGAGGGTTTGTTCAAAGGGCAAAATTGATAAATAAAATTCATTTGTTGTAGAATCGATTTCGTCAAACGCAGAAGCTAGGAATAGTAGCTTTAGTGAAACGCGAGTTGGACAACCAAAATCACGGCGACGAATTTCGACCCAAACACCTTAATCGCACGGTAGAAATGCAGAGACGCGCGTTTTGGGTCTTCCACCGCGTAACCAAACATGCACTAAGATAGTTAAGTTAAGGATTAAGGAACAAGGAGGTCTATGATTCAAGTCCTCGCAAAAGAGAAAAACCAATGTTTTAAAAACCGGACCGGTCATCGAACCGGTGAAGGTATGGGTTCACTGGTTCACTGGTCGAACCACGGGGTGACTGATCGAACCGTATGATTAAACCGGATCAAACCGGTGTAATGAACCGGTCTCTATAAGCACATTTAAGCACATTTAACAAATATCACACTTATTAAGAAATGTTGGTAATATAATTAGGATTTGGCTAATCTATGCATTGTTGCACAGGATAAAGTCATTAATACATCTTTTTTTATTATTAAATAAGTCCATTTTTTTTTGTTGGTATTAATGAGTCAATTGTTTTCTCTCTCTCTTTCCTATTCTCTCTCCACTGACAGTGCTTTCTTGTGGTGGATTGGGATTCTCTAACCCTTTTCGTATCCAGAAATTTGCTCACTCGCTGCCTCCGTCAACTTGTTTCCTCCGATGGTCGTCACCTTGCCACCGCCTGTTCTTCTCCGACCATCGTTCCCAACCTTGTAACGCCTCTGTTCCGATATTGGATGTAACCTTATAAACCATCTCCGTCACCGACGTGTTACTACTGAAGTGTGAAAAAGACAATCTGCAAGAATACATGTAGGACTGATATCGCAAGAGAAAAAGCTCCTCGAGATGTCTTCAAATTGATTGCGGTGGTCGGAGTAATGCCGATGTCAGTGCTAGAGTAGGCAAATGGCAATTGTATGGTTTTAGTTATTATTAAGGATGAGACTTGGTTTTAGTTAACGGAAAGAGAAAGAGAGAAAATTGGGGAGAGAGTGAAAAACAAAAGCAAGTAATTAATTGACTATTAATAAGATTTTTGAAAACCATAAAATGCTATATTAATGTTTGGTGTTTCAGAAGAAAAAAAAAAAGGTGTATTAATGACTTATCCTGTACATTTTTGCACAGGTTAGAAAATTCCATATAATTATTATGTCTAGTTTGTATGTAAATTTTACCAAATTTTTATTTGTTTGTATGTGTAGAAATTTAATTTTTTGTATTCCAATACAACTTAGTAGTAATAATTAGGGCTATATGTAAGGAAAAAAAAGTAATAAATACACCTAATAATTTGTAAAGGGACTTATATTTCGGGACTAGACTTTTTTTAAAAAAGTGTTTATATAATAGGACTGGGGAGTAAAAATTATGAAAAAAAAGGAGATAAGAAAACAAAAACAAAAAAACAAAGTCGGACCAAACATACATAAAAGTTGATTTGAATAAAATTTGGTATTAATTTGAATACTTTTACTCCAGAAGCAACATATACTTAAAATTTTGGGTATCACTTTCAATCAAATCTCTAAAATCTATATATTTATCACTACTTGAGGGATGAGGCTTTTTCTTGCAATATAATGAACTAGTGTGTGAGCCTATACGATGCACAAGAAAAAACGTGATCGTAGAATAAAAATATAAAAATGTCATATTAACATGTGCTCTAATAACACATGTTTATATGAGCTCTATTTTTTTGGTGAACTGTTTATATGAGCTCTTTAACATATACTTTGCACATATTAGCTTTGAAAAAAAAAAGTTTAACTGATAGTTTTATAAAAATTTGGAAAGAATAATATGTTGGGATAAACTATTTTTCTAATTTTATTTATTGATGATGTTAAATAATATCATATTTTTAAATTTTTATTAACTTAGATTTATACTATAAAATGAAACTTATGTAGGTACCAATTATTATAAGTATAGATTTTAAGTGTTGTTTAAGGTAATCATACTCAAGATGTATTGGATATTAAATATGAATATCTAATACTCCCTCCCTCCCAAAACTATTGTCTTTTTAGAGTTATGCACGTGGATTAAGAAACAACAAAGATTGATAAGTTAAGTCTATTTTACCCTTACTTTATTAAGAAAGAGAAAATATATTTAATTAATGTTTTAACTTTTGTAAGGATACAATTGATAAACTAACATTAACTTTACATTGATTTGCGAAAAGGACAATAGTTTTGGGACAAAACTAAAATGCTAAAAGGACAATAGTTTTGGGACGGAGGGAATAGTATACTTATGTATGAGCTTCGGCCCAAAAAAAATATGATAAATAGTAGTAAATTTTAAATTAAATTGATGATTAATTTGTGTTAATATGCATGTATGGTTTTGACTGGAGTTTCTCCACTTGTGGGATTGATGACTGAGAATTTCATTGTAGGACAGACGGTCCTCAAAGTTGCTTTAAGTAAAATGTTCAAACATGAGAGAACGTGTTCTGACAAACAACATGCGTTTTTGCATTTGACACTTTTAGTTTCCTAGCACAAGAGACTGTGGATATTTTGAAAAGAGCTCCAAGAGTCATGCATAGCAATGTGGTGTCTCCTAAGTCTCAGAATATTGTTTTTAGGAGGATTGAATTTGTCATTCAAAAAAGTGTCTTTCATTCAAGTGTAATTATCTTTTATATATATATATATATATATATATATATATATATATATATATATATATATATATATATATATATATATATATACGGGGAATGCTAACATTGACCCATGTAGGTCAAGGTTAGCAACTATGACCTACATGGATTTCTCACGCGCGCCCCCCCATATGCGTCCCCCACCGTTTTACTCCGCACCCCCCCCCCTTTTTTCTCCGCGCACCCTCCATAACCCATGTAGGTCATAATTGCTAACATTGACCCACATGGTCAATGTTAGCATTCAATGTTAGCATATATATATATATATATATATATATATATATATATATATATATATATATATATATATGTGAGTTGTTTTTGTTAAAATTGAAAACATAATAATATAATTCTGTTGTGAATTCCTTGTGAATAAAGTCACACCAATAAGATTTTGATGTGTGGAGCAAAGTGATTAAACAACCACGTATCAAAGAATATAGAGACAATGAATATTAATCCAACAATATGAAGCAAGAGAAAAATAGAGAAAGCAGTAATAGACACAATCTTTTGTTTATCCAGTTCAGTCAAATTCCGACCTAATCTAGGGGAGAGAGCAGCCCCTCCGTTCCACTATTTCCAAAGTATCACCGTTACAATGAAACTCCCAATAAGGGTTACAAGAATTAGCCGTCAACCTAATCCTACCCTAATCCCAAGTTTCTTCCCGTAACCTAAAAACTTAATATAGTGTTTCTAAGATGAAGAATAAACATATATTTGTTTTTCCCTTCCTCTCTTGTGATTTACCTTGTTCCTAAACCTCTATATTTATAGGGTAAAATATAAAATAAAATAGGAACAAATCTCATATAAAAACTGGAACAAATCTGGCCAAAAAAGCCCAAAAAAACAACAAAATAAAATCTGGTCGCGCGCACGTTCCACGTCCCTTCCAGCACGTGCGTGCCTGGCAGAAACTTTTCCTGCTGGTGAACACGTTGTGCGTGCCTGGGAGCACGTCAGGCGTGCTTGGCAGAATATGTTTTTCTTCATTTTTCTATTCTAATGAGATTTCAAGGCAATTCTAACAAATTCAAAAATAATTTTTCGTATATAAAATAATATAAATATTTTGAAGAAATATTATTCTTATATTACTCTCTATTCTTTCAACTCTTAGATTTATATTTTTCATACAAATTAATGAATGATACTTAGTAAAATAACTTACAATTTTTCTTTTCACAAAAAAATTAATTACGTTGTTAATTTATGTGAAAGTGTCAAAACGGCTTAATGATACAATTTAGGTGATTTTCTTGATGTCTCAGGTTCGATTTATTCCAGTGACAATTTAGATGGGTTAGTTTAGCTTCTTTAAAAAAAAAATATAAGTACAAGTTATATTAATGTTAGTGATAAAAAAAGTTCATGTTAGTGATACAATAGCAATTAGTACTCTTCATTAGAAGGTAACTTTCTCATTTGTAATAAACCCTCAATTGTATCGATTTTATTTATATTGAGATATAAAAAATTTGTTTTCACAAATATATTGGTACATAAATTCTGCAACGAGCGCGATACATATAGTTGACAAGTTTTTCCCTCTCTAATCTTTTCCCTATATATCCTCTCAAATTCATGTGTACATCATTGTCAACATCACCCACAAGTATATTTACTTCTGGCAACAGTTCAAGTCAAAATAATGGATCTGCTGTTTCAAGCCCTGCATTTTCCTCCCCTTTTCTTCCAAAATTGGCTATGTATGATTTTTTCCATTAATGTATAGTTCATAGAATGTAGTAATAATAACAGAAGATTATGTAATTCCTAATTTTTAGATGTAGCAAGAATATATGTTACATACCTAATTTTGGCTTGGTTAATAGCTGATGACTGATGACTTTTTGTTGATAAGTTAATTGAAGTGTTTGGTAAAATTAGCGGTTCAGTTAATAATAAATGTATAATAACATAAAAGAACATTCAAAATTATTAATAATATATATTTAATATATTTTTTATTGTTCTAATATTAAACAGACATCAATAAGATATATTCAACGAAATAATAAAAAATAGTGATCAGCAATATATTCATTACATGAAATAGAAACAGTAACATAGTATACCAAAAATAATAATAACATATAGTGTAGTGTGTGTGTGTGTACGTATTAACATTATGTAATCAGGAAAGAAAAAACTTACACGCCAGAACAAAAAACAAATTAAAGTTATCAACAAATTAAAGTTATCCACCAATTAACATTCTCCTTCATTTTATTATAAGTTTTTAGAAAGGAGTAAATAAATTAACAATCAAATTTTAAACTAGATACATTGAATAATTAATATATCTAGTTTGTAGACTTGATACATTAATTATTGAATATATCTAAAGTTACATTGAATATATGCATAGAAATTGGTTTTTTCTTGTCTACCCCCTCAAGATTTGGGGGTATTTACCCCCAATCACTAAAAAAAAATTTAAGCGATATAATTTTTTATAAAATACACCATTGGATTAAAATTTATATCATATAGATCATTTGTGTAAAATTTCAGACAAATCTAAAATCATTTGATATGTTATTGAGACGCATCAAAATCAACAGTTTATGTGATTTCTTAAACACCGTTAATCTTTATGTGTCTCGATAACATATCAAATGATTTTAGATTTGTCTGAAATTTTACACAAATAATCTATATGATATAAACTTTCAATCCAACGGTGTATTTTATAAAAAATTATATTGCTTAAAACTTTTTATAGTAGTTGTGGGTATATACCCCCAAATCTTGTGGGGGTACACAAGTTGTCACCATAGAAATTTGTGTACAAAATTTAAACTAGCTAGTTTTATGATAAATTACAAATTTTATCATAAATAAATGCTACCATTAGTAGTTTTGCATAGAAAAACACGACACGGAACACTCATTATTTATTTGAGAGAGCGCTTGCATGAAAGATCCGCGTAAAAACTTCACACCATGGATATTTTATTGTTATAGTATACTATCACCGTTCCTACCATTCCTTGTTATAAGAGATAAATCATTTTTTAGATTCATTAAATAATTAATGCACCTAATCTATATATTGACCAAATGCGTTAATTATTCAATGTATCTAAAATTTGACTTGTCTCTTATAATAAAGAACGGATGTAGTATATATATATATATATATATATATATATATATATATTATAACACCATGGATATTTTATTTGTATAGTATATAAATATAAATATAACAATTTAATTTAACAACACTAGTACTTCTACCAGTGCGTTCGCACGGGGTAAATTATGTATAATTAGTATGATTATATTTTATTACAAATATAATTTTTTTAATAGAATTACAAATTTATTTTAAAAAATTTTAGTTGTTTTTATGTGAATTTTATTTTAATTACTTTGAAATAATTAAATTTAATTAAATCATAAGTTAAAAAACATTCATGATTGGTAATTTTATATATTTTTGGCTTTAGTTTGGACAAATTTTATGTCAAATTGAAGCGGTGAATAAACTATAAATTTAATTTATTTCATATTAAAGGCTTTCATTCTCTGTGGTCCTAGGGGAGGAGAGTAGTTTAGAGTTCGAGACGTGTTCTGACATTAAGTAGTTTCAGTCTCTTCTCAAATGCAGTTACAGAGATCGAACCACAGTCATTTCTACCAATTCTGACGACAATCATCACTTGACTAACTAAAATTTAGCGGTAAATGAATATTTTATAAACTAATAAACATGCATGCAAAAAACATTCAAATTAAGTAGTAGAGATTAAAATTAAATTCATAAAATTTTAATAATGATTAAATATACTATTAAAATTAAGTAGTAACTACACTTAAAATTATAAAGACTAAAAATATATTTAACCTTAATTTTTTGACTAATTTTTTTTCTTAGTACATATTTTTTGACCAATTTTAATTGGCCCATTTGTTGATTAAATAAATAAAGATTGGATAGGCACATATAAGCATAAGATTGTCCCCGTATAAGCTGGGGGACATATAGATTGGGTAGGGAGAGGTCCGAAGATTATTTTTGGCGGGAGTAGTTTATCTTTTCCATTTATAAAAAAAAAAATTAAACAAAATTAGAGTGCAAAAGCATCGCATGATAGATATAACATCTCAACTATATTTGGCACCCCACGACTATCACATATCACATGAGTAGTTTATCTTTCCCATTTATAAAAAAAAATAAAATCTGATTTTACTAAAGAATCTGAAGAGTTTGGAATTTGCATAACATAATTAATAATTAATGAATAAAATGATAACATTATAATAATAAAATAAATATTGTAATAAATGCTACACTTAATTGTTGCAATTAGGTGGGATCATTTAGGCGGCATTTTGTTAAGCATGTGTTTTCTTCCTTAATATATTAAGGATATGCAACGACAAGTTTTGTCATCGAGACATTGCGAATGTGAGGTAAAGGATGCACATTCAACTATGCAGTCAAATTTGCAAGCTATTCTGCCGATGATACCCTTATGACATTCGTCGGGTATGTCACGATAACATTGTTTTGCCTCTAGCATTTGCACCGCATTTCCTGTAACAAAGCACAAATTTTGTCTATCATAAACATGCTTAATTAAATAAACACAAAACTCATCAAATTTCAAACAAAATAAATTCAAGTTCTTAACTTATACCAAAATCAATTGAGAAAATAATAAGCAAAAGATTGAAGAGAGTTTTTCATAACTTTGATTTTGAGAAAAAATATTCAACTTCTTCCAATGGTGATAACTCCCTAAGTGGACATCTTTATATATTTTGACTTTTGAGTTAAACCTCAATGAGGGTCATTAAGATATTAATTGACTTACAAATTATAGTAAATAAGTGGTAAAATTTTAACTACCCACTAAAGAAGTTGATCGAAGTGAGGGTGTCATTAATTAGTAGGATGTGTATCTCATTAAGAAGAGTTCATGTTTGTTTTTTAAAATAAGAGTTTATGTTTTCAAAGAACCTTCCTCTCTCCTACTACGTTACTAGCTTTTTGTAGCACATTGATCCCTAGCTATGCACTGACTAAATCTCTCATTATCATAAATCCATTTTAAGTATATTCGATACAACAGAGTATATGAAAGTATTTAATCACAGTATTACTAATCCTTGTACCGATGTGATGCAGAGAGTAAATTATATTACATGAACTAATGTTGTTACACTGTAAATGTTAGTGGCAATTGATTAGGTGAATTAGTTAGAAGAATTTACTGGATTGAAGAAAATAAGTGTTTTTATTGTATAAAAAAATAAAAAATTGAGGGGTTTAGGCGAGATTTTTGGCGCCTAATGGTGTTAGCTTTGTATATTGTGTTTAATATATATATTAAGAATACTTTAATTTTTTTTCTTTGTTGTTGTTGGTAAACAAAGTGATAAATATCATTACAATTCACATAAATAATTGTAAGGTCTCCGAATTTGAACACAAATAAAAATGTTCAATCTAACAATATGTTTAAAGTGTAATTCAAAGGTATTTATTAGTTTAGTACTTAATTTACAAGAGGTTAGTTAAGTTTGTTATGTTACTTGTTAACAAAACTATTATGATTATGACGACAATTAGGCCTTAGTTTCTTTCTTAATCCATAAGCTCGCTTTGAGAAGTATAGTATGTATGAATGAATAACCACCATTCTTCTAAACCAAATTTTCCTCTCTAATTTTTTTCCTATATATCCTCTCAAATTCATGCGTCCATTTCTTCAAGTTCTAACATTTCGTATAGCTTACACAAACCCACTACTAAGGTAAAATATTCTACTATTGTCCCTCCTATCTTAAGAGTATGCCAAATCATCATACAAATTTCAAAATTCTTAGCCATATTTAGCTTAATACCACTAAAAAACAAGAGCATGTCACCATTATTTAATTAAAAAAATAACCCGACAATGAAGTTTTTTCAAATTTTTGAATTTTTCCCTCTTTTTTTAGAAGAAGATGGGGTGAAAATAGCAAATAGATGGTGCAATTGGCATGATCTGGCCCATATGGTGGCCCACGTTTTCCATTGATTCAAAAAGCCTATTATTAAGGAATTAAAAAAATAAAATAGAAAATGGTATATTATATTCCCCTCCCCCTCATCGTGATTTAATTTAACCAGCAAATCCTAAATCCCAATTAGTGAAATCTGCTGCACCACCAAAATCGATATACAAAGCTTCAATTGCTCAAGCTGTCTCCTTCCTCCTCCCAATTTCAAACCCTAATTTTTCAATTTTCCCCCCAAAATCAATTGATTTCTTGATATATTATAATATTGTTTTAACCCTAATTTTTTATTCTCTATATAAAATTTGTTGATAAAATTTGAATATATCATAATCTATAAACCATATAAAAGTCTATTGATAAAATTAACCAAAGATCAAACACTTCCATTTGAGGATCTTCAACAGACAACACATCAAGGTTATGAAAAGGTAGACATATAAGAAACATTTAGTTACCCCTACGTTTGAGTTTTAGCAATGGAAACTTCAAATGTTATGAAGATAAAATCGTCATGACTTTGTTATAAATAAGAGGCATTGGAAGATTTGAGTTTCTTGCCCACTCTCTGTATCTTGTATCTGGATGGGGATATTCCCTAGAGATCAATATAATAACCATGAAGACATGCTTATAAAATTACAATTTACAATAACAAAACAAATGCATGTGACGTCTATTGGTTTTGAAGGAGGTGTTGATTCTACAAATTTATGTCTATTGGTTGAACTAATTTTTTTCTTCATATACTGTTGACTGACTGGTGTATGGGATTATTGTTGTAAACTATCATATATATGATATCTACCTTATTTCATAATAATTATTACTTGAAATCATAGTATAAATCTAATCAATAGAAGAAAATTTCACCTCTGATGGCTACCAACATGAGTTGGAAAATTATTTGGTTCGGAAACTGAGTCAAGGGACACCAAGTTTAATTTAGACTTTTTTAAGTTGTTTTTGATTTGATAATTATTGATTTATAGGGACACCAAGGAAGAAATAGAAGACATACACAAACCCCATTTGGTTTGATAACTATACAAATATGTAAAAATAAACAATATCTTCTACAAAGGAAGGATGTAGAAAAATATACACTTACCATCTAAATATGAAATAAAAAGAGGCCAAAACAAAAAAGAAAGGTATTTAATTTTTGATTTAGATTTTAAATCTAAAGTCATCAAGAGCGGCCAATTATTATTAAATAGATGTATATAATTTGTCTCTGTTTTTTTGGATTTTAAAACAAAATTAAAGAAAAGATTTAGACAAATATATTTTTGAAAATTGAAAAATATTGCATTATTTTTGAAAGTTAAAAGTTGAAGTATGGGATGGATCAAAATGCTACGAAGGTGCAGTACGTTTATTGAGTTATATGTACGTACGCATTCTAACTATAATTAATTTTATTCAATTGGTAAATGTGGTTGCCTCCAAATGTATATGAAAACCATGTTGCAACCTCTAAATTGAAGTTGTGCCTTATGAATTCATGCAATATGCATATGTTTATTTATTTATTTTGTCAGGTAGCTTAGCGGTTTGAAATTCAACTTTTTAAAGGTGAATAAGTGGGCATACCGGGTTCGAACCCCGGTCCCTACACAAATGTGCAATGTCCTTTGCCAATTGAGCTAAGCTCATGAGGACAATACGCATATGTTTATTAGCAGTATACATTTAATTTAATGTCTCTATGTGACTTAATTTATAGTTTTTCAAATAACAACTACTCCCTCCGTCCCATTATATAAGCCTTTTTACAATTTACTAGGTACATTTATTACTTTTTTGCTTACACATACCCCTAATTATTACTACTAAGTTGCATTGGAATACAAAAATTGCAAAGGGGCTTATATTTTGAGACTAGACTTTTGTAATAAAAATGCTTATATAATGGGACGGAGGGAGTATTAATGAAAAAAATAGATGTACGAAAAAATATATAATTATCTTCAACATATATATATTTTTTTACAGATCTTCAACTTATAAGTTAGTATTATAAAAAAAAATATGTACCACACAAACGGGCACGGAACGTGTCCGTTAATAAAGGGAAAACATAGTTTTGGTGTAGCCTTTTTCTATAATACCTAAAATACCTTTAGCGACTATTTTTTTTAAACTTTAACTTATATAATTCTTTTAATATTATTAATAACTTCTATAATTTTTATCTTTTTAACTTTTATTCCTGTGACTTAATTTGTTGTTTTTGAAAAACTAACTATTAATAATATAAATAGATGTTCGAAATATTTATAGATAATGTTCATACAAATCGGCACGGAACGTGCCTGTTTGGCCCGCTAGTATAATATAATGTCAATACTAATTGAAATATGCTTATAGAGACTCAGTGTACAATAATGTATAGTGGTATGATAGTACGTGGCCTATGATTCCACAATATCCACTGCTGTCTATGTTTGGTGTAGCAAGTATCTTCTCAAATTCATCAACATATTACATGCTAAATATATATTTTGTGAATACATATAAAATTTTGTGAAAAAAATTAAATGAATACTTATAAAATTTCATTTCAAGTTATTCGCAATTGTATAAAAACAAAAGTGTTATAACTTATAATATATATAGGGGAACATTGTAAGACACAAAAAGTAAATTATGTATTCTCAATTGAATTTCTCCTTCAAAAGTTAAAATTGAATCTATAATTATTTGTTTAAGGAAGTCTAAATTCATTGTCATTTGAATCAATATATATTCATTTTTTTTACATTGAAAAAAATAAGTTGTTCCTCTTATAAATATATCTTTGAACTTTCTAAAATCGAACTTATATGACTATCAACTCTTACCAATCTATATTCATGATAAATAAATAAATATATAATAAAAAATATCAGACAAATAAGCATGAAAGTGCTCAATACATATTCGGTGCAGTATTTTTTCACACATTTTCATAGTATAATTTAGAATAAAACAGTTGATATAATATTAGACGATTGAAATTACATATTCATCAAAACATTATCAACTGAATTTAACTACTACTTTTTCTTCAATACAAAAGGGCCTAAGACCAAAAAGAGAACAAACTAAACAACAATAAGTTTAATAAGTTTAGGGGTTGTAATCCCAATTCCCAACTGAACCACTACTTGACATTAGAGTATGAAAATAAAACTTTTGAACTTTTTTGGTATGTAGACGGAACGTCAAATTATTAGAAACTCACACAGTAAGTTTTAGATGTAAACTCTAAAAATAGATTTTAACAATTTTGACATTTTATATTAATTGAGTTATAATTTATGAACGAGAAAGGAGCGAAATGTTTTCTAATTTTTGGTGTGTGTGGTCTTTTTTTCTTCAGTCAACCGGAGAAAATTTATTCAACAGGCTAAAAACCAACAAAAACACCAGTGTGGTAGAAATGCTTAAATTTTGGGTTTGGACTCATGTATTGATGTGTTGACAATTACCCAATGTGGGGTGGGCTTTGGGCTGAGAGATATGTGTTGGATCTACAGAAAATTACTCTACGCAACCCCCTACACTTCTCATGTACCCCCCTGAAATCCCAATTTACCCTTTAAATTACACTTGAAACACGGTTCGGGTTATATTATCCGAAACATTTGATGAGAAATTGCCCGGTTCGGAGAATATTATCCGAAATGTTTTAGTATAAGTTCGGATTAAATAATCCGAACCTGCCAGTTTATGAAGACAGAAGCACAATACAGTTTCCATTTGCTTCATATTTCTGAAATTGGTTCAAGTGTAGAAAGAAAGGGGTTCTGCGCGCGCGACTCAGGCATCAAATTTCTCCCACCAATTGTTGCAAACTATCACCAATCTATCACCAAGTAAGTACTATCATGGCATTTGTGAAAATTAATTTTGATAGTATTGTGATTGTGAGTTTGGGGTTTAGGGTTTGGAAGAATAATTGATTTTGATATGTTATATAAATAGTTTAGATTATATTGTTATAGATTATGATGATTGGGTGAGTATGATTGTTAAGGTTTATTAGTTTAGAGGTTTGACATTGGGGTTTGTATAATGATTGTTAAGGTTTAGGGGTTTAGGGGTTTGACATTGGATTTTGTATGATGATTGTTAAGGTTTAGGGGTTTGACATTAGAGTTTGTATGATGATTGAAGGTTTTTGATGATTTAGTTATAGGTTATGATTAAAAGTTGTTTGAATAAGTTGATTGAATTAAGTTGTATGATTATAGATTATGGTTATAAAAAAAAAAGTTGAATGAAATGAAATGAACTTATTATGTTGAACTCATTATATTGAATAAGTTCAATTTATAATTTGAATATAAATTGAGTAAGTTGAATGTAAGAAGGTTGATAATTTTAATAAGTTGTTTGAATGAGTTCATATTTATGAATTTGATGATTTAAATTTTTGTTGTTGTATAGTCATGGAAGAAGGTGTTGGAAGAGGTAGACATGGTAGACCAAGTCGAGCACATGCATCGGCTCGAAAAAAAAGTAAGACTACGCAACAGGAACCTGAGATTGTTCCAGGAAACAATGATGAAGAAGGTCCTTCACAGGCTCCTCCTAGTGAGATTGAAGTGGATGTTGATGTTGCGGCTGATAATGTAACTGGTTCGAAACCTGTGCGCCGACGACGTATACCGAAACCAAGATATCGTGAACCAGAGTTTCATGAAGGAGATCAATACTTAAATGCTGATGAAGGTGAAGAAGAAGAAGAAGATGTTGAAGAAGGATATGGAGGTGGCCCGAGAGATACGTCTTTGTTGACGGATTATGCTCAGCATAGGTCCCGCATGATATGGGATGCAGATGAAGAAGAAGATAAAGAGGTATAACAATCATTATTTAATTTTACTGTTGTTGATAGCATCAATATTAGTTTTCCGTTGTATATTATTTAATATAACAATCATTATGAACATTATTTATAGTGTATGTGTCTTACGATAATTGATTTGGTATTTTTTTTCTTCAGATTTTAACTTTCACTCAGAAAGTTACAACCCATGGACTGAAGGTGGTGAAACTTACAAAACCATATCGTGATGCGGCACATGAATGGTTTTGGGATGCTGTAAATGAATCTGGTCTCGAGCCCCTTTTGTATTCGAGCTACAATGTAATAAATCACGGGCTGATGACGGCATTCTCCGAGAGATGGTATCCGGAGACCGAGACCTTCCACCTTCCATTTGGTGAGCTTGGCATCACATTGGATGACATCCAGCATCTTCTTCATATTTCCATCCAAGGACGCTTCCTTAACCACTCTAGAATGCAGAAGACTGATGCTCTAGACTTGTGTGTTAGGTATCTTGGATGTGATTCCAATACAGTTCATTCTCAGTTCGTACAGACTAGAGGCCAACATCTGAAACAAAACTACGTGAAACAGATTTATGTTGAGAATTTAGAACTTGCTGATAGTGGTGTTGAGAATGGGTTGCCGGAGGAAGAGGTGAACGAGTATAGAGAGAGGTGCATCAGAGCTTTCCTGTTGTATTTAGTTAGTTGTACCATTTTCAGCAACAAGAGTGACTACTACGTAGATGTTGTCTATCTACAATACTTCACAGATCTAACAAATATTCATACATGGAATTGGGGTGCAGCTGCTCTTACTTATCTTGTGAGGTATATGAATGAGTCTTCAAAGGCAACAAGTGGAATGATGGCAGGATACTTGTCACTTCTTGAGGTAAATTACCAAGTTTTCAATTTATATGTTCGTTTTAGTAATTTATAAGTTTTGCAATTAATGTATATTTTAGACTTATTATTAACAGTTAATCTATATTTCGCAGGGATGGGTAATGACACATTTTCCTACCATTACCCCGTGGCTATATGCTGATAACTACAATGACCATATGCCAATTTGTGCTAAGTACGCCGCAAGACAAGGGCACACTGATCCACTTAATTATAGAGCATTTTTGGATAATTGTCAGGTGACTGATGTGGTTTTTGCTCCATACGAGGACTTCCGTCATGTACGCCCCATTACGGATGAATGTTGGTTCTCTGGTTGGTTGAGATGTGGAGAGTTGAAAGCAAAACACCTGCCTGAACGTGTGATGAGACAATATGGACATGTTCAAAGCATACCAACAAATCCGACTACTGCAGCGCCAATTGTCATAAACATCAATGATCTTTCAACAATTTTTGAAGATAACCTTGACAATCACATTATCCGTGAAGATGAGAGGGGTCCAGCTGTTAAAGACCCATGGGACGTGTCTGCTGACTACATGGATTGGTTTTGGAAAATTTCGCATCCGAATATGCGTCCAGCAAGTGCACTTATTACTTATCAACTCCGATTACTCCAGATGGTGAAAACTGATATAGACGAGGCATTTCACGGTGAGGTTGAGGCAGGAACACCAATCCATGCTAGGTTGACTCGGATGTTTGGGTACGTTAACCCGTCGGTCATGGGGTTAAATGAGAGACGTCGTAGGAGACATCGTCGGGGTGGAAGTGCAGAAATGGAGGAGTGACCAAGAATTTGTTTTATGTAATGACTTTTTTTTATATTTTATCTTGTTCAACGACTTTGTTAATGACTTAATTTAGCTTCATTGTAACTGGATTATTTTCGTTAATGACTTTGTTTTAATTTGATGTTTGTTTATGTTGTTTATTTTGTTTCTGCAATGGTTAATGACTTTGTTTAAATAGGAACGCATCCAGAGTTATTGATATGACTTGGTTAATAAGAAGATAGGAAATAGACATTTCATCTTCTGGTTTAGCAGGTTCGGATAATATTATCCGAACTTGACCTATGATCACATAATTCGGATAATATTATCCGAACTGGACCTGTGATGGATAAGTTCGGACAATATAATCCGAACTGGACGTGTGATGGATTAGTTCGGAAAATATAATCCGAACATGTACAAGAACGCAGAATCCGAACCTGCTAAACCAGAAGCTGAAAACTTGATTTCATTCATAGTATTGGATTACAAGTAGTTCGGGAATATTTTCGTCTACACTACAGAAAATATAGATAATAAAATACTTAAATTTCATAAACACAACAACACAACGGATCTAAACACTAACATATAAATCCGTCAAATTAAACAACCACATAATGCATTAAAATCAAACATGCTTCAAATTAAATAATCTACTTAAAAACCACAAATTACACCGAATAATAACAATGTTTTAAGCATCCGCCAAGTTAACTGTCACTTCTTCAACGGGTTCAACCAAAGCTGCGCATATGTCTTCAGCAGATCTGATTTTGCATCCAATTCGATTAGACCCAATCTGTTGTTGTACTGTGCGAAAATTGAAAACATAGATATGACATCGTCGTCATTGTTGAGACACATTTGGCTGAAAGTTACACCGCTTCCAGTTGATTGGACCTCCGGACGTCGATATTCTATTGTTGTTACTCTTCTAGTGTCTCTTTCCCCATTCAAACGTTTGTTGACCCTGTTCAGCCTCTGTTTCAGACTCTCCAATGTGTCGTCAGTATGAATTCTAAAAACCTCTGCTTTACGTGTTTCATTGAAATATACTGCAACAATATGAGAGTTTGCATTTCGTTGATCCCAAATTTGAGTAGACATTTTGCTGCTCCTGCACTTTGAAAAAACTATCTTATAAAATCTTGTGATATGTATTTAAAAGGGTTGGGATTATGTTTTAAATTCACAACAGAACGTACAGTTCGGATAAAATTATCCTAACCAGTTCGGATAATATTATCCGAACCATAGCCATAAATAATTATTTCGGATAAAATTATCCGAACCAACGCGTTACAGGATTAGTTCGGATAATTTTATCCGAACCTGCTATACCAGAAGCTGAAACTGCTTATTTCTGCATAATTAACCAAGTTATCTACATAACTCTGTTTTTGCGGTCTTTTTAAATCAAACAACAATCATAACAGGCAATTGTGGTAATATTTTGTGAACTTATATCATTAAATAATAATTAAGTCGCAATTACAAAATGAACTTAAGTGGTACCAATTACAATAAGCAATTACAAAATGAACTTAAGTAGTACCAATTACATTCTTATAACCAAAAAAATGCGACATTGACAAATTCAAACGGTTTCTCAACTGATTGTGATCGGTTTGTCCTTTTCATTACCAATACCAAATAATTCAACCAAAGGATATTCAATTCTCAAAAGTCTTTCGAACTCGGCTTGTCGATCCATGAAACTGTATTCCCACGCCGCAGCTTGTTCGGTGCGGTGATTCCTCCACTCAAGACATGTGGTAGGCAAAGGACACCCACTCTTCAACTTGACATACCAAAAATGAGGACCATATAAAAAAATGGACATAATACGTGAAGATGGGTTGGACGGTGGTTTGGTTCGCCATAGAAAAAAGATTTCGCATACACCCTCGGATGAGGGTTGAGTCAGAAGTACTACAACTTTATTGTAGTAATTAGCAACAACATGCCCCATGCATGGAAACTGAAACCATCATCGCTCTGGCGCACACGACATTTTTCAAACTTCTGCAGGAGGGGCCATAGATTCAAGTATCTCGTCATATCGTTCTCGCCCAAAAAGGTTCACATATGCAGTTTTGTGATGTCTTAACTCCCTAGCCATGGCAAGCTGCACCAAATAATACTCATCTTCAGTTTTACCATCATCCAAAGCAAAAACACGATATCCACAAAAGCCGTCCCCAACGACAGAAATTATATCATCGACATACGGAACCATAAACTTTGGCATCTTTGTAATAATACGAGGCATAATTTTTGGCTTTGAGGTCGATGCCTGACTTGCTGGAATCGGAGTGGATTGTGAAGCTCGAGTATCCGGATAAAGCTTCTCCACATGCTCCCAATATGATGGCTCTCGAGTGGTGGATTTTGCGCCTTTCGATTTTGAACCCTTTCCCTTTGTTTTCGCGCCCTTGACTTTAGCACTAACTTCCGGAGCTGTCAAGTTTGTGGTCACAGGCCATGCAAGATGACGTAATGCCTCTCTGAGTTCGGCTCTCAAACCGGAGTCTCCATTTTTTAATCGCTCCTACAAAAAAATTTAAACATATTTAAAGTCATAAGTTTGAAAATATGAAACATTAAAACGGGTAAATATTATTAAAATTAAATTAACCTGTATAGCATTCCATTCTTCTAAGCACAAATAATCATCTTCGACTTCACCGGCTACGCCGTCATTGAACACCAACTTTTTCCACTGACTGTTCACCTCGTCAAGTGTAATAGATAGCTTGTCGTGAATCTTTGTAGCAAGATTACATGCACAAGGCAACCCATGTGTTGCTGTAAGCACACAGCCGCATACCAGGGGGTCCATACCAATATCCTCAACTCTTTTTTCTTCTTTAGAAATAATCTTCAATGCGTCTCTAGAAACTTTAAACACCAGATCCTTGTACAAGATTTTTCCCTTATGTCTGTGTTCTGCAACAGACAAACTCCTACCAAAAGAACCCTGAATCTCAGTGAACTGACCTATCAAACTTTTGTGGATCGATTCCCATAACCTAACAAAATCATTCTGACAGTCTGTCAAGTATTTCTTCATCCTACCATGTGCAGACTCAACTCTATTGGTTGTAGTATTGCCAAAATGCATAATGCGGTTAGTCCACACTGGCACAAACTTCTGTTTATCAGTGTCTAAAACAGTTCTTTCCAAATAATTCACAAATCTTGGCCACCTCTTACACACAATCTTAAACTCTTCGAGATTCTCAGCATATTCCTCTTCAGTTTTTGAATACATGATAGTCTCATAAGAGCTCTCAATATTGTCCCACACAGTTTGCTGCTTCTGTTTATCCTCATCTTTAATGAAGCAAGTTATCTTCATTTTTGCTTTCACATTTCTTCTAACATGAACAGAACAAACCAACGGTGTTGCTTCCGGAAATACCGTCTTAACCGCATTCATCAGTCCATCCTGCCTATCTGTCACAATGACCTTCGGAAAGATATCTTTGTTACTAAGAAGACCACGACAAGCTTGAAGGGCCCAAGTGTAGTTTTCCTCTTTTTCATTTTTTAGCAGAACAAAACCAACACAAAATGTCAACTTAGTCGATGTCATACCGACTATTTCAAAAAGTGGCAAATTATACCGGTTGGTTTTGTATGTGCAGTCCATTATCAAAACATCCGGAAATGAGTTGAACAAGCTTATGGACTTAGGGTGTGAAAAGAAGATATCTTGCACAATTGTAGACTCACCAACCGTCCTTGTTCTGCAAACATAGTTGTTATCCCCTAGACATTTAAAGAGTTGTTGCATTTCAGTCATTGAACCCCTGACTGCAACCTTCTCCCTATGAACCACGTTGTAAACTTGTTTGATGACGGTCGAATTTTGCGGGTTTCTCTCTTTTAATGTCGAGATGATATTTCTAGGAGCGATTAAATTCCTTGTCAGCTCAACAACCAATTGTTTCTCTTCGGGTTTCAAACGCCCCTCAACCAAATGAGCTTCTAAAGCACGGTCCATAATATGATTGTGTTTCCCCGAGACAACGGTGAGATTCCACTCTTCAGATGCATGAAAATAACCCCGGAGCCTAAATTTACAACCACATTTCCTGGTTCCAACCGATTCAAATTTTGGCTTCTTAGCTGCCGGTCTGTATAAACCTCCCCTCTCGCAACCCAACACCAAAGATTGTTTTCTTCTATCGGAACCAGAGTCGGACCTAACAATTACGACCGAAAATTTCAACTTTGCCGCTTCACGTCGAACCCAAGCAATCAATTCATCTCTATCTTTGAATTTTTTATCGGTATGAAAATGAGCCCCTGTATCAATTTCTACCTCTTCCTCGGGTTGAGGCCGATTAGAATTCGAATCAACTTGAGGCTCAATTTCTTCAACCACATTTTGTTGAGGCTCAACTTGAGGAACGTTTGAATTTGTTTCACCGTCACCATTTACAACAACCGCCTCAATTTCAACCGCTTCTTCCGGTGCATCAACCATAACTAAAAAACATTAAAACAAATATCAAAAATCAACACAAAATACATATATGGTCATTAGATTCTCATATTTTAAAAATTATGATAACAATCATTAAACAACTAATAGTAAACTACTTCAACAAACATCATAAACCTTAACAACTATCCTACCTTAACAACTATCCTAAATATAACAATCTTCATTAACCATTGTAAACAAATAATCAACTAATAATCATATTCAACAAACAATCAACTAATAATCATATTCAACAAATAATCTTCATAAACTAATAATCAACTAATCATATTCAACAAATAATCTTCACAAAATAATAATCAACTAATCATATTCAACAACCTATATTTAACTAAAATATATTCCAACAACTTAATATTCAAACATGTTTCAAACAACCAGCGCGCCAAGTTCGGACGCGCAGAATCCGAACCAGTTCGGAAAATATTTCCCGAACCCAGTCAATGTCAGAAACCCAGAAAATGAGACGAACACAAAACCAGCAAAACTAAAATCTAATCGGTTCAAATGAAAAATTACCTTATGTTAACGCTCTAAAGTGTATGCAACTCCCTCACCAATGTTCCAATGTTGAGATATGAGCTTAATGCAAATAGAATGAGAAACTTTTTAGTATATAAGTTTTGATTGTGTGTTTAAGAAGTTGGTAAAGTGAGCTGCAGATTTGCTTAAGTAAGTTTAGTTCGGATTATTTTCCCCGAACTCGTTCTAACTCGTTCTTGACCTACTTCGGATAATATAGTCCGAACTTTTGTCATTGGTTCGGATTATATTTCCCGAACCGTTCTGACGCGCAATAAAGGGCACAATTGGTAGTTAGGGGGGTGAAAGAGAAACATGGGGGGTGCGTAGAGTAATTTTCGGATCTACACTGGACTTGACCCAACCGGAATAAATGAAAGAAAAACGAGCAAGAAGAAAGCACACAGAAAACACAAATAAGCTTAGGAAGGAATAACGCAATGATATAGGCACGGATCAATGACATGTCACATAGCATTAAATTTAAATTCCCGCCATAACCCCTACAATTCGCTTTTTACGTCCTTAATATCTACCTACCCGCATTTGTGACTCTACCCTTTTGTCATATAATACTCCCTCCGTACCAAAATATATGTCGTTTTGAGAAAAAAATTTGTACCACAATATATGTCGTTTTACATTACCAATGAAGCATTTAATACTCTTTTTCCTCTTATACCCTTAAATAATTATTTCTCTTTCTTCTTTCAATTCTATAATTTATTTCTCACATACCATTAATGAGGGATAATCTTGTAAACTAACTCATAATTTATCTTTTCCATACAACAATGATTACATTTATTAATTTGTGTGATATGGTCAAAACGACATATTACGGAGGTAGTATATATATATATATAACAACACTCAACACAACTAACAACACGCGCTCTCTCTCCCAAACCCTAGTTTCCAGTTTCAACCTCATTCCAGATTGGTAACTTTTAGTGAACTCGTGTCTCCCAGATTTGCTTTTGATTTCGTCCAAACAACACATAAAATGGCCGATACTCGTCTATCTAGATGAATTGCGGCTGTCAACGATTTGATAGTGATAAACGTGGTGGGTGGAACGATCTCATTTCTTTTTGCCATATTGATAAACTCATCAAATGTGCTTGTTATCGTATGTGCATGGAGCGCAATTCTTTTCTTTCTCATATCTGGTGTCCTCACTTTCACTGTGAGGTCGACTTTGTACTACTGCACAGAAGATGTTTCTCGCAGTCGTTGCCTACGCGTGTCCATGGCCATCTGCTGCATCTCTACTACGTTGGCCTTAGCCAGTATACTTTTTGGTTTTAGTGATCTTTTAAAAGATAAGCTGGAACATACTTGGTATCTCGTCATTCTCACTAGTGTTCCGCTGTTAATTATTTGCTGTGGCGGAACCAGGAAAAAAAATATTAGTGGGCCATTCAAATAAATTATATATAATATTTAAATTAAATACGATAAATTATACTTACATATAAAAAATTTAAGTCGTTAAAAGCATAAAGTTTATTATTACAAAAGTAAACTACATACGACATGAACGGAGTATATAAAAATCATCAATAACAGAAGAATCTAAACTTATAGTTGCACTAATTTTCTTTCAATGTAAACAAATAGCATGATTAGAGTGCAAATAACATAAATATTATCAACTATAGTGCAAATAGTATGTATGTTAAAAGATTTATATTTATCCTTAGAATTATAGTTTTTTTTTATGACACATCCTTAGAATTATAGTTAGTAACTCTATTTTATTTTTTGAAACATAAATTTTTTAGTAATATACTCCGAAATACTTTAGTAATATACTATGGTAATTTGTTTTAGACAGTGGGCCGTGGCCAGGCTCAGCCCACCCCTAGTTCCGCCTCTGATTATTTGTCCATTAATATTTAATTTTTGACTTATTGTAATTTTTTATATTTTCATTAAAGAAGATTAAAATGTAATCTCTAAACACTATTTGTAATGAATTTTAGAAATGTGAATGCAAAAATTATTTGAGATGATAGTGTACTGATATTGCATATTCATTGTTTACGTTTTATCATTGTAATTTGTTTGTTATAGATCTCTATTTCAAGCTTGCTGATGACCTCGTGAGCTTTGCATTTTTCACATTTTATCATTGTAAATTGTTTGTTATAGATCTTGATTTTTGTTGCTGTTTTTGAAATTGGTCTTGTGGAAGTGTTGTTTTTAGGTTATGTTTGGTTTAAATTTTCCATTTTTAAGAAAAGGGGGTTTGGTGTTGGATTGGATTAAGTTATGAATGTTGTGTATGGTTTCGAGGCCGGATCAATTGATTAAGTTATGAATGCATTTGATTTAATCAGGCAAATTTCTACCAAGTGTAGAGTGGACTTTTATAAGCTGATTATAGTTTAATTTTTTGGCTTAATTGTTTTTTTATAGATTACCATTTACATGGAGTTTAGATTTTGGGTTTCTGTATCTTTTGGATTGTCACAGGGAATATTCATAGTTCAACCCACCATGTAGACGATGAGAGAGAACAGGGAATATTCATATTCATATTGTATATACATTTCATTCATAACTCTGTCAGCTTCAAGTTAAATCCACATTGTTTTTCTTAATTTTTTTTGTTTTTGTTTTGAATTGAATAGAGGATCTACAGTTAGTTATTTTCAGAATTTAAACTTTAGGTTATAGTTGTTAAAATCTACTAGAAAGGGGATTCAATTACTAGAGAGTAAGATTTGTGTTTAGTTATGCTACTAGTGATTCATAGTAGTTGTTGCAGATTTGTATGTATGAATTTTCTGTGTTTCGTTTTTGAGGTTTTAGTTTATGGAGTATGGTTTCTTTTTGTAATTAAGGCAAACTGGTAAATTGTTCAAGAAGAAGAAGAAGATTGAGTGAGATATTGTTGCATTCCCAACATGCATATTCTGTCATTGTAAATAAGGCAAACATGATAGAGGAAGATTGACGGGTTCATTGTTATTGTGCCTTACACTCATGTTCTTCCGGAGGGGCCTGTTACGGAACGTGCAACTGATGTAATTGTTGAAGCCAATACTGCTATTAAAGTGGCCTTACGGAACGTGCAACATATGTAAGAATTTTCGTATAGATGCACTTGTATAACCTGAGATGATCTAAATTTTATAACATGGTATTTTTTTCTCATATACCTTTGAATTGATTCTATTCAATACTTTTTTTTTGTCTATCCTATGATTTAATTTAATTTAACCTTATTGGATTTAATATTTTAGTAGATTGGATTACAAATTTTTTCTATGGAACCAATTGGTCTGTTTACTTATACTTCTTGCATTTTGTTGATGCCTATTTGTACCAAAGAGGAATTAGACAATGTATGTTAGATTAGTTTCTTCACCAAACAAGATGAAAGATATTCATACATGGTTATGATGTTATGGGCTAGTGTACAGTGGCGGAGCTAGCCACATCTCAAGGATAGGGCCGGAAAAAATAATTAGTTTATAAATAAAAAATGCAAATCATATTATTCATATTATATAAGAAAATAAAATTGTTATTAGCACACAAAAGTGATTGTCAAAAGAATTGAACTACATGATTTAAAATACATTAAAATATTAATGAAATATGTAAAATAAATTACTAAAAAAAATACATATTATATTAAGGGTGTGTCTTTTTATTTTTCCTACATATTTTTCATCACGATATTTAGTTATATTTTTAAGCCAATTTATGTGTAAACTTCATATTTTTTAACTAGTTCATGTATTTATATTTATTATATTATGTTAAACTCTCCCATAATTTTTTTTGACAAAACATAGATTAAAAGGAATTTATATACATTAAAGTAAAATTCTATTTTAAATAAAAATATATAATTATTTTTCTCAAAAAAGAAATATTTGAGTAGTTTGACAAAATAACTACACATTTTAAAACATTAATAAATTATTCAACAAGGACATAGTTATTTTTTTATTTGACAAACAAGACCATGATTGTTAATTATTTTGATGATGAAAATTGCAAAGTAAAATTGATAGTAATAACATTTTAATATACGTATGTGCTACAACAATGTTGGCTGGGAACTTGTTTAATTTAATTATGGAGAGAGGATATGTGTTCAATAATCTCTTTCTACTTTTTTCCTTCAAAGAAAATTCAATGAATTTGCATTTTTATTAAAATCAAAATTAAAAAAGAAAATGTTGGCCGCGGGTATCGAACCCGCGTTAAACGCTTCTGAGCTGCTGTTACTAACCACCAAGACACACCCTATAATTGTGAATATTATACAACTAGTATATATATATAACAAAAGCTTTAAGTAAAAATATGTATATATACCTATAAAAAATTGAAATTTTGAGCTAAGGGCCGGGCGGCGGCCCGGCACTGTCCTTAAGGAGCTCCGCCCCTGCTAGTGTAGCAGGTGCAGGTTATTGTTTATTTTAGGGAAGCAATACAATGATAAAGTGTATTAGCTCTACAAATAATCCTCTACAACAAACTAGGACATCAAAACTCCATTCATTATCTCTTTCTATGTGAACCAATGATGCTTGATTCTATGATACCGTTACTTGTTGCTTCAACTATATTATGGTGACTAATGTCTAAATTTGACATTCACTTAAGAATTGACGTGGTGCTGAAATTTTGACTAGCCGATACTAGATAGTGTGTTCTATCTTTTATAGTGTTTTGTAAGAGATACTATTATGTCCTCTTTTTATAATCTTGGAATAAATAGCTTATGTTGCAACTTGCAATTTGTATAACTATCGTCAAAATATATAAGAAAGTGGGGATTTGAATTATGTTGGGTTTTAAGGCGTTTTCTAAAATAATTTCAAAAACAAATGTTGAGTAACAAAAAAGGTAAGAAAATTAGGAAGAGTGAACCACACAAATTTATAAGACTCAACAAAGTAACTCTCTATGAGATCATACAAGTTTATTTCCTTCTTTCTCCTTTTCTATTTCTCGGACTCGACAAAATAATACTCACTTGTATCAATTACAACTTACAAGTCACTTTAAAAAAATTATATTAAATTATAGGTCATTTTATGTTATCAATGAAATATTATCAAATTGTATCATCACATTCTCATTACTAAAATTACCGATAATTAAACAAATTTGAACATTCCTAAATAATTGCCAAATATAGTAACAACATTAAAACCTCCAAATCAATTGAAATTTTGAATATCAACTATCCAAAAATAACATCAAGCTATTCCTTTGTATCTATTGGAAAAGAAGTTTTAATTAAACCAATTAGAAACATGATTAGGCCACTGAAACTACTCCATGTTATTACTTTGTGGTGACAAAAAGTTCAAATTTGATTCAGCATCAATTGTTGACAAAACATTGAAGTTTGATTCAGCTTCTTCAAATTGTTGATTTTGGAGCTTATGATAAAAAATTTGAGTTTGGATTTTTGCCAGCTCAACTTCAGTATCATGATTTTGTTGATACAATTTAGAGATAATCCCAACACATCCATAAATAAGATTTTGAATCCTACATTGTGCTTCTAGCTTGTTCTCATACATAGTGAGGCAATGTTGCAAGTTGCAACAGTAAAGTATTATGTCGGGGAAAGCTGAAATTACTTGATATCAGAATTGAGCTCTAAATTAAATTAATTGATGATGAAAAAAAAAATAACATCATGTTAAAATATTGTGTCATATCATACGCTAAACAGGAAGATGTCAACACATAAAAATAAGTTAGCCAACACATTTCGTTTTGTAGTGATAAATTATTTGACAGTGTTAGTGTTATAAAGAAAAACCATTTGAATACATGAAAAAAGAAAAAGAGATACAAGGGTATAACTATATTTGAATCAATTTTAAAAAACAGTATTTTAGTTTTCAAAAATTTAAAATCTTGGTTGGTAAATTAATTTTACAAAAGTATTTTTATAAATTATTTTTAATATATTAGATTTTAAAACTAAAAAAATAAAATAAATTTAAAAAAATTTGTTTTTCTCTTTTTAACAAACGGGACCATAATTAAGGTCTTACAAACAAATGCAGCTGAAACACTTTTCAAAGATTCTACTATTTTAAAAAAAATTATTTAAAAAAATTAAACAATACAAATTCAAATGTATTGACTTGATATATTTTAACATTTTCCTACTATTTCCTCAAGTTTTTACTACAAAAAAAAATTTGCGTTTTAGATTCATAAAATATTTATGTGTTTAGACAATATTATTAATTAGATACATTAAATATTTCATAAACTTAAAAAGGTCTTGCTAACTAGTGCACAAACACTAGTTAAGATTATTAAAAAAAATAATACTTATATTAAAAATTATGTTGTATTATTTATTAAAAATAGAATATACAAATTTTTTAATTTTTTTTTACTATTTTTATTTCTTTAATCATTGCATTAAAAACAATGTTTATCATTTTCTAATTTAATAAGTTAAAAATGAATTTCTTTTTATAATTTTTGTATGGTAGAGTAGGCAAATGCAACACTAACAAACAAAGAAGTGCTAAACAACACCTCACAGAGAGCGAAATAGGAATGTGGAAAAGAGGTTTCATCACCGCCGTCGGCGCACTCCGCCACTCAACTCCGTCTGGAGTTCGCGGCGCCGCCACCATTCCAGCCGCCGTAAACTCCTTCATTCTCCGCTCCCTCAAAGATCACTACATGGAAGTCGCGAAAATGAACATGCCTCCAGTACTCTCTCTTTCTCTCTTTCTCTCTATTAGGGTTTAGGGTTTAACCTTTTTCTATTCTGACGTCACATTTTAATGGCAGAAAGTGAGTCCTCCATCACCATTCACAATCGTGAAAGGAGCGTTGGATTCAGAAGGTCCTGTTTTGAAGCGAAACTACGGCGATGAAGAAGTTAGCATCTACGTTATGCGATTGGCTCACTCCGACGACGACAACGAACAAAACGGTGATTTGAATCAATTGTTCATTCATGTCGATGTATCGAAACCTAAGCAGAAGGAATCCTTGAATTTTCTTTGCGGTTTATATGAAGATGCTCTTGGAATTCACTCTGTTTCCATGAGACCTAAGCTTGAAGAATCTAGTGGATACATTCTTGTTCCTACTCAATATACCGGTCCTAATTTTGCGTATGGTTATTCGATCTCTTATTCGATATTACGAATTGATGACAAACTAGGGTTTTGCACTTTTGCTATGTTAATTTTTATACTGTTTTGTTTAATAGTGAAATTTATGATGCTGATATGGTTAGAATTTTGAGTTTAGGGTAATTGAAATAGTTGTAGTGTGTAGCGATATAAGGTGAAATTGAAATTGTTTAGACTTTAGAGTTTTAGATGATATGTTTAGACTTTGAACTTTAGAGTTTAGGGTAATTGAAATTGTTTAGACTTTAGAGTTTAGGACTTTGGAAATGATACCAGTCTATTTTGCAGAAGACAATGAGGTCCCTTCATTTACACACACCCTCGATGCATGTGTGATTTAAGCATTTTTTCAGGGGAGATGATTGCAATTTCCCCTTCACCGTAATAGTGTTCTTCTATTGTACCAATGTTAGGTACTTGGTTTGGGCCTAAGTACAATGAATTTGTTGAACACAGGAGTCGGTTATAATTGTTGACGTGGCTAGGGGATTGATAGTTATATAAAGGATAAGGATAGAAGAGAGAGGGGCATTGGGAATTTGTGTAGAGAGAAAATTGTGTCTTCTCTGAGGAGTTTAGCTCTAGGATTATAGGGATTTTAGTCTCTTTAATAGGTTTTTTAATTCGCTGTTCAAAAAAACAAAAATGCAATTTATATTCCTCTTGAATTTGTGTTCTTAACAACCAATATAATGAAAAAACAGGGTGATGTACCACACATGATATTAATATTATAGTGCCTACAATAGATTCAAAATGGATTTGATCCTTTCCTGCATCCTTTCATAGTTATAGTTTTACAGATTGTCCTTCAATAGTATTAGAAGTGTAAAAGATAGTTAGAGTTTGTTAATCCTCCATAAGCTCTATATAAATATCTTGTATTCATTTTCTACATCTTTTAATCAATTCAACATGCTACCTTTAGAGTATGCTCTCTAACTGTCCTGTGCCTATGACCTTTACTCCTCACCATTGGATTTCTCACAAATAATCCCAAACTAACAATGCCAACTTTTATCAGAAAATATTTGCGTTCTTTAATTTTTTTTCAACTGGAACTAAATGTTGGTGCTTAATTACTGTCAATGTTAATGCTTCATTTATATTTTATATGCTCTTTTGTGGCTGACATACGATAGGGAGTGTTAACCTAGGAAAACTACTGAATTTTGTTTGGCATGAAACAAGTAGTTTTTATGTTGTTGAAAAATAAGATCATCCATTCTGTTTCTGGTTTATATATGTTATCTTAAACCATATGGCATCTGATTTCTGTTCTAAATTCCAAGTTTGTAAACTAGGAAGTGTATGGGCACTTTTTGACTGACCTGTGTTTAAATTGACAGTGAACTAGATGAAAATATGAGAGATGCATTTCACAGTTACATAGAGGAGCGAGGCATAAATGATAGCCTCTTTAAATTTCTTCAAGCATGGCTATACGTGAAGGAACATCGAAATTTAATGCGTTGGTTCAAAATGACGGGCTTGTTCATCGACGGAAAGAAGCCAGTTACAGGTGCTTAATCCTCTCTCAAAGGGCATGTATTTTGCCTATAGGATCCAACAGTGAGCAAGTTATGTATTCAAAACTTGTTGAATTTTGATTTATCTTTTTTGTTTTAAAATATATTCTTTTAATAATACCTAAAGTTTCATAGTTGACAATTAGGGGTTTTTGTAAGTGTTTTTATTAGTAAACTCTATCAGAGGTGAATTCTATCAGTTTAACTACTTGAGATGTGTTATTGCTATGAAGACCTTGCATTATAAAATTTAAAGTGAATTTTGTTTTAAAGCACTGAAAGTAATAGTTGACATTATTTATATTTCTCAAATGTGTTAATATACTATTATTAACCAGTTATCAAATAGTATAAGAAACTATTTCATGAAGAATAGTATACCAAACTAACTAGACTTGACTTCTTGTATAATCTTCTACCCCAAAAAAAAAGTCTCTAGTCGGTGTTTGGATGGGACAAAATGAAGGACATGGCAGGGTTTCGATATAAATGTCCTTCTCCTCTTCCATTTTTCAGACTCAACAAATAATATTATGTCGTACCAAATTATAAGTCATTTCGAAGAAAAAATTGTATCAAATTATAGGTCGTTTAATATTACCGATGATATATTTAATGTTATTTTTTTTATTATACCCTTCATTAATTTTTATTATTATTATTAACATTTTCAATTCTTCAATTTATTTTATCATACTATTAATGTCGTGGTAACTTCAGAACAAGTGGAACATTTGTATGACTATCATTAAAATATATGAAAATGTGGGTTTGAATTGTGTTGGTTTAAAGTCGTTTTCTAAAAACTTTTCAAAAACAAATGTCGAGTAACAATAAAGATAAGGAAACAAGGGACAGTGAATCACACAGATTTTTAAGACTCAACTACCTAAATATAACTGAGCACTTTATGATGAAATTTGGACTCATCTACCTAAATTTGTTCTCTTCCACAATTTACTATCTTCACAATTTAGGTTTCTTGCTATTAAGCTGTTCCACAAGTAACCAATGAACAAATTGATCATCACATTTTCATTACTAAAATTACCAATCATTAAACAAATTCAAATATTACTCAACAATTGCCAAATATAGCAACAAAAAAAATCTCCAAATCAATTGAAATTTTGAATATCAACTATCCCAAAATAACATCAAGCTATTCCTTTGTATCTATTGAAAAACAGGTCTTAATTGAACCAATTAGGAACATGATTAGGCCACTGAAACTGCTCCATGTTGTTACTTTGTGATGGCAAAAAGTTCAAATTTGATTCAGCATCAATTGTTGACAATACATTGAAGTTTGATTCAGCTTCTTCAAATTGTTGATTTTGGAACTTATGATAAGCAATTTGAGTTTGTATTTTTGCCAGCTCAACTTCGGTATCATGAATTTGTTGGTACAATTTAGAGATAATCCCAACACATCCATAAATAGGATCTTGTATCCTACATTGTGCTTCTAAATACAAAGTATTTACAGCTTTTTCTCGTACATAGTGAGGCAATTGCTGCAACATTAAAATTCCATAATGAGATAGATTATATTAAAACATGCAAAATTTTATTTAATTATAATAACGTCTTATTTTCAACTATAATGCCACCGTATAGTTCATAAAAAGAACAAATGTTTTTCATATATTAGAATTTGACATTAAATATGAAGATATAATGCACCAAAAAAAAATGTGAAGATATATTATTAAAAGTACCTGAAGCATTTTTCCAACATTGCTACCACCATAGATTCGATGAACAGAAAGAAATCTTTGAGGATCATTGGAAGGGAAATAAGGAGAGAAAATGCAATCAGAAGGACACTTTCTTCTTTGACTCTTGCAAGCTGCACACCTACCATAAATCATGATTTCCAAATCCTTTGTATAAAGAGAAAAAAAATCCAAATACAAAATTTGACACTAGAGAAAGATTTTCTTTTCTAAATGTAAAGAAGAAGGAAATCTTACACAAAATTTGATGATTATTTGGCAAGGGATTGAAGAGTATTTGTATTGTAGATACTAAGTTTATTTAGGAAATGCTAACGGCTATATTGCAATGTCTAAGAAGGAAAGTTTTGTGTATTAAGAGTGTGAAATTCATAGAGGAGCATTGATCAAGGCAATGAGCACGAATTCGGTATTAGAAATTACAAGTAGAAAGGCAAGTACATAAATACATGCGTTGACACCATATATTTTACTCTTAATAAGTTATGAATTTAATTGAACTGTTTATATTTTTTTTAAGGTTAAAAAGGAATTTATTAAGGAAAAAAACAAAGAAGTGGGGGATATAAGCCTAACTCAGAAAAGAAAAAGAATAAATAAATAGGTCATTTCATTATGTAGGTTTTCTATCCTTTGAACGAGTATTATGAAACTGAACTTCCTTCTGCATATTTTTTCGTTGCCTTAGAAATAACTTCTGTAAACTGCTCTTCAATTGCGGTAGAACGATTCTGTAAATATCTAATAACTACCGCTTTCTCTTCCTCATCAGTATATTGTATACATCCTATACTGAATTTCAGTACCATATCTTTATTCTTTAAATTCTTCAAAATAATTTTAATAACTTTAGTTTAATAATTTTAATATTTTCTACCAATTAAACTAAAATTTCTAAACGATAATGAAAACATTTTATTCGCGTTAATTTGTTAAAATATTGTGTCTTCATACACTAAAAATATAATAAGAATTTAATTTGTATGCACCGACAATAATTGTAAAAAGCAAAACGGGAAGATGTCAACACATAAAGTTACCCAACACGTTTTGTAGTGATAAACTATTTAATTGACTGGGTTATAAAGAAAAATAGTTTTATCAATGTTTAGTCTTTGACTTTAGTCTTGTTAATTTCTTCATATCCTAAAAAAATGTTTGGCAACGTTGAATTTACTCAATTGAACCAAAAATTTACTATATATAGTTTATGATCCAAGCAGCCAACCAAATTTGACCCTACCCTACGACACACACACCCCCTAATTTCAACAACCATAATTGTGTATACATATAAATACAAATATCTTGTGTGAGAGTCTCATATATTAATTGTTGTATACATTTCTCATTTTCATTCCAACATGGCTTTGTATTTGTCAAACATCTTTGGGTGCTTCTCTGAATCCTCACCACAATCTAAGAGATACACATGCAACGGTGATGTTTGTGTTCTGAAAAAACCAAAGGAAAATGTTGACAAGAAAGCATCTACAATCAATAATAAGCAAAAGCAAAGTCTTAGGATTTCATTTTCTCGATTTTCGATCAAATCATCTTCTTCAAGGGATCATGCTTCTCGATAGCAAGGCTAAGTAGTAATGATTCTTCTTATAGAATTTGATTAATTGGTGTTATAGAATTTGTTCTATTTATATAGTTGTAATTTTTGTTGTTATTATTAGAGTATATATGCATATATGTATAGGATTGTGATTGTGATGTGATGATTGTTAAAGATGAAATTGGACCATGTTGGAGGCTACAAATAGTGGTATCTTAATTTTTCTTCTCAACAATTAATATATCTTACCTTATTCGATCTTCATTTTTATGTGATTTGGCAAGTTCATATTCTGAGTTTATAGTTTATAAACTCATATGGAAAGGAAAAAAAACTCGTTTTATTAGTTAATTCAATTGTTAATTTTATTAAATACTACAAATTCAAGTGTTAGTTTAATTATTATAAGGAAAATAACTTCTAAGTTAGCTTATAAAGATGGTAACATATCAAATCAAGTAGAATCCGATTTATGTTTATAAAAAAAACCGATTAAATTAGCCTCAAGGAAGATATGGCTCATCCTAAAGTCATTAAGATTGTCAACAAAATTCCGTTAATATGAAACAATACAAAAATATGGAGACAAACATAAATGTACGAGGAATAGGTGATGAATGAAAGTACAATGTGCTGACCCCAATTAACAAACCATGTTAGACTTTTCAATTTTGTCATATGACATTGTCTTCTAAGATTGATGGTGATAAAATATTTCAAGAGGCAAGTTACCACTAATTTAATGAAGGTGTGGACCTAGTTTGTCACCTTAACCTTGGACCACAAGGAAACTTTTTCATGGCTCTGTCCTTCTAAAATATTTTCCGCTGCCCCTATGAATATTCTAGTCTGTGAATCTTCTCAGATATTTGGTTGTTGATTTAATAGTTATATCAGCATTGTTTTTCTATCACGTGTTATTTTCTTATCTTATGTAAAATTATTCTTAAACAAAATATTTTCAATTCTTTGAATAAAACTTTATTTGGAAAAAAAAACTTAAAAAGCTCAAATAAACTTGTATAAATTCACACTTAAAGTGTTAACTCAGTTATAAAGGTTTTATCTTGTAACATTAAAGTGTCGAATTGAAAACAGTCATAAAATGGTCTGAATCTCAAAATTGAAAAACATGTGTAAATCTAAATGCCTTGCCTTGTTTATGAGGGAAAAAATGCCTTACCTAGTTTATGCTTTATATGGTTAATATTGGGTGTGTCTACATCAATTGGTGGAGTGTAGCTGCCATTAGTTATGTGCCTTGAAGCCTTGCAAATATATAAGTTGGAAGTGGGAACCACCATATATTTTTTTGGTTACAACCACCATAAATTTGATGTTTGATTTCATCATTTCGTGTAACCTTGTTCAATGTCCCTAAATGGCAAACTAATTTTGTACTCCAATTATGTGCTTCAGCTCCCATGATCACTCACTCACTTAGCACTAATTTTTTTTGGTCGAGACTGGGGTATCCACCGCCGAACGCAGTGACTATTCCCTCGCTAGATTGGAGACACCTCAATGGGTGGGATAGCTGGTCCAAGAATTTAAAGCTGCTCTATACCCAAGGTGAAGATCGAACCCTCAACCCTTGGTTAAGAGAGGATGAGCCCCAACCGCTCAACCACACCCCTTGCGTTCACTTAGCACTAATTTGGCAGTGCTATATATGAATTTCTAAGTTTATGATCATTTGTCTCTTTTCTCTATTTGTATTCTCTAATCCTTTCAGCTCTCCCCAAATCTTCCTTAAACTTTAATACAAACATTAAAATTGGACAGGAATCAAGTATCACAAATACTTTCAATATTTTTAGGGTGTCTACCTAGAAAATAACACATCACAAGAAACATAAGACAAGGTGCATAATTTCAATTTCAAAGGGTGGATGGTATTTAACATGAATATTTGGTGTAGCAGCTCAATAGGGTAAATGTAAAACAAGAAAAAGCAAATGTGCTCTTGCAGTAGTGACATGTAAACATTTCATGTACAGAATAATAACAGCATTAAGGACTAAAATGTGGTGCCTTCTCCACCAATTCAGATAAACAAGTTATCTTCTAATGAAATGAAAATCTAGGCAACTCAATTTCATCCACATAAGTAACCCATGTACAAGGCATCAAAAGGATATTTTGCTATCTAATGAAAAATCTAAGCAACACTTCATAATCAATTGACTCTTTTTTTTCTATGGGTTTTCAACCCCATGATAGTACAAATATAAGCTGCGGCATCTCGATAATTATCACCAGGAAAAGATGGAAGGGTTTTAGAGCTATTTTCTCCCAAATCTACCCAAGTCTTTGAACATAAGGAAAATCGTTTTAATTCACCTTGTGTTGAATCCTACATAACAAAACCATAAGATCCCCAACATAAGCATCCAAGGGATGACAATCTTCTACACCATATGGTATCCGTTTCATACCTTCTTCCTCAGCTTTATGAATCAAACTCAACATCCAATTACGACGAAATTCAATCAGTCAAATACTTGCAGAAACATACATGCGAGAATTGGATCGCTGTGTCATAGCTGCAAAGCCAGGTCTGGTTGTTGTGAGTCAACCAGCACACCAGAGGATTGTTTCGCAGGGGGGGACCCAGGTGATTGGAAATCAATATTCAAGTCAGGAGGAAGTGTTTCTTGTTTCTGTCTTGGTTGACTTTGAGGCCGGACAGCTTGCCAAGGCGGCTGCATTTGAAATCTTGATAGGTCGGAAGCTGCGACTTGTTGAGGGAAAACCATAGGTCGGTTTGAAAATTGTGAAACACCAACTGTGTGCATGTGTTGAGGTACAAGTGCCTGAAATGGAAAGTTGTTTTTCTCTGACTGGAAAGGCATTCCACCAGGAGGAAACTCGCCCCTAATTCGTGAAAGATGCTGCTGGAACTCTCGAGTTGGATTGTACAATGACTCTGCAGATATCTGACTTTTGGGTGAACTGGAATTTTCAGGTCCTTGTTTAAACCCTGCAGCTCCTACAGACATCCATGCACGGGCAGCTGCTGCCGAGGCATTGCTCAAGTCTTCTCTACGTCCAGGTGGAACGGATGGAGTCGCCGGAGGAGTTTCGCTAGGGGAATGATTAGATGAACTAGAAACCTGCTGCTTTTGAGTCTTCTCGGCTAACATTCTCATCATCTGAACTGGGTCGCTAAGGCTCTGATCTTGTCCATGGGTAACAAAGGGAGCTGATCTGACTGTTTGAGTTGACGTACTTTCAGATGATGGAGCAGTCATCCGTCTATTGAAACTATTATTCCTGATTTTTCCATTTGGTAACTCTCCACTAACAACTACGTTAGCATCTGGCTGCTTGAAAGGCATAGATGTTAACATGTTCATGTTACTTGGTACCATCTCTCTAGGTTTAGAAACAGGTGCAGGAGCATGACTTGTAAGCTTTGCAACTAGACTGGCATTGTTCTGATTGCTTGAGGGTAAAGAGTTCAACTCCACTTGTTTCAAACCCTTATTCTCAGACCTGCCAACATTCTTGTTTTGGACATTAGGTTGCTGATGAGTGAGATTGATAGAAGCATTCGGTCTTACTCCAGCAGAACCAAACAATGATGGATTTCCTTCTGATCTGAGTCCACAACCAGGGCGCACTGAAGGCTGTTTCCCCTCAAACACCGGTTCATTTACAGGATGTGTCAAGGTGGATTCTACATTCTTACCATTTCTGCCGATGATTGGTAATTTAGTAGTAGACTGCAACTTTGTTGCCAGACTAGGTTGTTTCTGGACACGGTTATCAAGCATTAATACTGGGGTTGGAAGTGGTTCATACTCTCCAACCCAACCACGACCAAATTTACAGCCAGATGGCAGTGCCTGTTGAATCCTTTGGGAAGCTATTCTCCAAGCAGTAGGTCCTAGAGTTGCAGCAAAACGAGCCAAACTCCTGGCATAGGAATATTCAGCTTGAAGTCCAACCTGTTGCCAAAATAATACATTATTGAATGCTTTGAACCAGAAAAGAAAGCTAAAGTATTCAAGGATTAAACTTCACTACTTATGATACATACAGTAACTAACTGCTTAATTTCACTCTCAAATGTCGTAAATATTGAATCAGATCTAGTAACTGGTAGATTAGACATATTATAAGTAGCGCGGCGTTCATAATCTTGTACAGAAGATTTCCTTCCCATCTTGGGGAGAAGGCCTTTCCCTGAAAAAATAAAACAATAAAATCAAACGAAAATAGTCAGATGTTATATTAAGACCCTACTTTGGAAGTAAGCAAAAAATTAAACAGTGACGTCACAATGTAACAGATTAGACGGAGAGCTTTATCTCTTCTGGATACCTGAAATAAACTCTTCTCTTTTCTCTTGATTTGCGTCAATTAAAAAAGCACTCCCCTCCACAAGGCCATCAATGTTGCCAGGCCTTTCACCGAAGATACCTTGAATTGAATGGGAAATTGGCAGTACATCTCCAGTAGTAGCAAGAGTTGCGCCAGAGCAGAAATCAGAGCCAACAGGTTCCTGTGAAGCATAACCAAGTGGCCTTTTTGCTGGCTTCTTACCTAAGGAATTGGATCTTGTCTTTTGTTCAGATTTCATCTCACTCTGAGAGCGTTCTAAATTGATCCTTAACTTCTCAAACTTCTTTCTAGCTAGTTCTTGTATTGAACGTGCCTGCAACAAATACAGGGATCATTTAGCAAGCACTACCAAATGGTTAGTTGCCATACGTTTCAAGCAAAGCAACGGAAATTAATCATCTTCTTACCTGTTTGTGGTATATAGTATCTGAGGAATTGTATTGCATTGCATTTGAGCAAATCAAAAATATATCACTCTGCATTCAACAATTGCATTCAAAGGTCAGTAAAATATCGTTTTTAATACACCGCTCAATCAGGAAGGCGCATTCTGTGTGCAGTTTAAAATTAATTTAGATGATAAAGCAAACAAAGCTCTAGATTTTAATGAAATAAAGGGACCCTTAGTAACATAACAATTTTGTTTCTTGAAATTCTTGAATATTGTGATAATGGTAAGTAACTGGTTGTCTACAGGGAAAAACAAATAACAGATATAATATAATTGTCTTTTCCTGAATCTCTTTACATCTAAAAGGGAGTCCAATATATCCCTAATGTCCGTTAACTGCCAACTTCTAGAAATTATAGTCTTATTGTTTTTTTTGTAGATTTCAGAGTGAAAATTTGATGGCAGGTCATGCATCTTAAAGTATATCATATAGGCATTGCCTTTGCTTTTCTAGTAAATGTTGCAACCTAAAATCGACTAAATCAAGCACATCTGTTCATGCATTACATGTTTACAACAACCAGAATAACACTAACGATTCACAAAGCATAGAGGAGGAAAGCCAGAAACAAAGAAGACCATTAAACCTACAATCCACGACGACACAAAGAAGATGATATATAGAAGGTGGGTGATATTAAACATCATTTTTTGTATGCAAATATCTGGTCTGCTTGTAACTAATTTAAGCAAGATCATCATACAAGTTAACAAGTAACAACAGCAAAACGATTTTTCCACCAGGTGGAGTTAGCTTCAAAGATTTATCAATGCTATGAAGTCCTGTCATGCATTATGTCCAAAGGTACAGTTTATCTCTAAATTTGTCTTAATGATTTGGTCTATAATTCTTGATCTCCCTCTACCTCTTTTAATTATTGGACTATCTATCATTGAACCCACTCTCTTTCCCATGTTTCTACGTGTTTTCTCCATCATGCCCAAACCATCTAAGACATGATTCTACCATCTCTAAAATGGGGGCTACCCTAATTTCTTCTATAATGATTGTATGTTGAATCCTGTTTTGCCTAGTGTTTAAGCAAGATCATTCCATGATGATGAAATTTTAGGGCTCTACGACCCAAAGAGCTAAACTAGTAAACTGCAATAATACCACCAAGTTAAGAAGACTAACATTTATGATTTATGATCCCTATTAGTATTATATTCTACACATTTCACAGCGAGTATCTCTCAAAAACACACAAATAATTACTGCCGGTAGCATGCTCTTGTCAGCATCCTGAATGACTCCATCTTATCTTATGCTAACCGCATGAGCCAACCAGCCTCTTGCCCACAACCACATATACTACTAGTAACAGCAGTGCAAGAATCATAGTCAATATAGAATACCAGTATAATCATGTTGCAAAAACAATCAAAATCTATGTGAACAGTCAATACATTCTAACACACCTCAAATTGTTCCAATGTAGGGTAAGACCCATCAGCCAACTTCTTCCTCACGGTGGCAAAATCCATGGGATTATCAATAACATCGTGATAATCAGGAAGCTGCAAAGAGAGAAAAAATACTTAATTTCCAACCTAGATTGCATTCCAATAACTAGATTAACAATTTATAGGAAGAAAATTTCACACACCTCTTCCGGATCAACTGGCTCTGCATACACACCATATGTGTCCTTCCTGCCATCATCCAAGTCAAGAAAACATCGTAAAACACAGCATAGCCACAGATGAAATCATAAACACTATAAACAAAAGAAAACACCCCTTACTTCTGAAGCTTGTCGAGTATCAATTCAAGGGTCCTCTTATCGGGCAACGGAATCGCAGAAAGAACCTTCAAAGGGGTTCCTAACAGTGAAAACAAAAAACCAAGTTAAGAAACTGACAGAGTACGATGCAGTAACAAAAAAACACTGCTTAACACCCCCCACTAACTACCCTTCAAAATCTAACACGTTTCATCAAAAACCACAAGTAAGAAAAGGTGAGAAATTTAAGAATTACAACCGAAACAACAAATCACAAACACAAACCTGTAACAGAGTGGAGCCCTCTTGAATCATCCACTTTTATTCCCTTTACCTGTCACAACAAAAAACCACACACACCAAGAAAAACACACATAATTAATAATGTAGTAGTAATAATCTAAAACCGTTAAAAAGGCAAAAACTATAACAAAGAGTGCGATACGATTAAGACAGGGACACAACAACAATGCGTAGTTTAAGGTTATAGATATATGGAGAGAGAAAAATGAAACCGTAATCAAAGAAACTCAACATGTGTGAGTGTTAGTTTTTGACAGTTGACTTGTTAGTTATCTTATCTCTCCCAAAATCCCGACATAGACAGAGAGAGTGAAAGAGAGAGAAAAACCTAGAGAGAGAAAGAAGATATAAATTGAATAATGGACCAATTACTATCATTCTTTTCACAACAACAACAACAAAATCTCAGTGATTTCAGCTGAGCTGGACACAACACAAACACAAACACATTCTTTCTTCCCTCCCCCACACAATCATCATACAAATCAAAACACAAATGCAATTTTTCATTTTTTTTGTTTTCACCCTCATTTTAATCTGATTCGGGTCAATTCTGACGTCAAATGGTTTCAGCCGCTCTGAACGCAGTTGCGGGAGATCGAATCGTATTTCTCCCTATCAAGTTCAGCATCAATGGACACTAGACCAACTAACGTTTGGTTTCATATTTTATTTTCCATTTTACATTTTGTTTTTCAATTTTCATACCTCACCCCTTTGAGCTTCGCGTTCTTCTTCATCTTCATTTTCCTCTGCATTTTCATTTTTTTCTTCGTCTTCAACTTCTTCTTCTACTTCTTCCTCTTGTCTTTCTTCTTCATTTTCATCATCTTCTTCATCATCAACAACTCTATCTTCATTTTTTCTTCCAATTTTTCTTTTATCTAACACAGGCGCGTGTGAACCACGCGACCTACCGCGACTGTGCTTCGAGTTCAAATCCTCATCATCATCATCATCTTCTTCATCATCATCATCAGCACCTTGGTTAAGCTTCTCAACAAGCTTCAACTTCTTCTTCTCGCGTCTTCTCTCGTCTTCATCATCTTCTTCGTCATCTTCATCTTCTTCATCGAGGTAATCATCGTAGTCGATGATGTGATACCTGACATTTCTCCGTCGACGGCTCCGTCGTAAGTCGGCGGATTGTGAAGTGGGCGGAGATTGAGCGGTGCGGCGAGCTAGATCTGCCTTAGAAGGTCTTCCTTTCTTCTTCCTCCTCACGATCTGACCCATTTTGAGTTTCTCTCTCTCTCTCTCTAGAAATGAAATCTTTTCTCTCTCTCTCTAAAACCCTGTTTGGGTTTCTCTCTCTAACTCTTGCTATGGTTTGGTTTGAGTTCAATTATTTTTTGAGGTACTTTGGCTTTTTTGGTGTGAGCCTCTCTCTGTTTCTAGGACACGGACCATAGGTTCGGATCAGGTTGAGTTTTTACGTGTGACTCTCACTCATAGTACTTCAGTAAAAAATATATATATATAAAAATGGTTTTTATTAATTATTTGATGTATTTAACATATTAAATGCATTAACTATTCAATTAGTCAAAACAAAATAATTAATTAATGAAAAAGTCCATTTTGTTAATTTTTTTTATCATGATATAGGTAGGAAAATTTTACTGTTGTTAATGATTATTCATCTCTATCAAAAAATTTGTGAGAGATACAAAGTGAGTTCTCTTCTTCCAACTGAATTTTATTTAAAATACATTTGTGCATTCAACTATTTTTTGGTAAGTGCATTCACCTTTTTTACTCATAATAAATTGCTTTTGTTTTTGTCAATTAACCTAATGGTTATAAATTCAACTTTTAAAGTGGAGAAGTGGAATGATCGGAGTTCGAGTCATGTCTCTTACATGTATTATGTACCAAAAAATTAAATTTAATTATAATAGTGACATGTGTGGGTACAAATTAAGAGTTGTGATTAAAGTATGGTAAAAAAATGTAATTAATGTAAGACAAAAAAATACAATTAATATGGTGTGTATTGAAAGAGAAATTTAGGGATTATGGATGTTTTACAAAAAAAAAATACATTTTTTATCAATGGTATAAAAAAATAAACTATAAGAATGAACAATAAATGGTATATAGTATGAGTCAAAAAAATAAATGGTATGGTAGAACAATAAAAATTAATGATGCATTTATATTTTAAAATGACATATAATTTGAGACCGAGAAAGTATTAGACCATCTTACAATAGAGAGTTTAGCGCATTAAATTGTGGTGTTACATAAGTACTTCATATAGAAGAAAATTGAATAATATGTTTAAGGAGTAAAGTAACTTTAATAAGAACTCCTTATGCAAGATACCTCTATTTTTTGTTTTTACCATCAGTTCAATATGATCCAGGAGCCAATTTTGACATCAAGTAATTTCAGCATCTCTCTAATTCGATTACACAATTATTCAAAATAATAGTATTGTACAATTCTATAATTATTCTTAGTTAATGCTCTACAAGAGAACTCATTATTATGTTTCATATTTTATTTTTAAAAAAATCCATATAGTAGTAATTTTAAATTGTGTATGTTGGCGTGAAACGGCATCACTGAATGATAATGATGGCGTTTAGTGCTGCCCGTTACCCGAAACTCTCTTTCGTGTTCCTTTGCTTGTTTCTCGTACATTGTCTCTACCGTGTTCCTTTGCTTGTTGCTCGTACATTTCGTCATTTTTAATTTTCTTCACACAACACGTTATTTTCACCGGTTCACACTTGTGGCGCATAAAATCCACCTCCTCTTAAACATGTATTACGTGTTGCGTGTAACTAATCATACTTTTTTTATCAAATATTCTAATAGTTATATTTCTAACATTTTAAAAGTGAATAAGTTGACGTACCATAATTCGAACTCCGATCATATATATTACATGTAATATCTCTCTCAACTGAGTTAAACTCACGTGGACAACTAATCATACATTTATGTAATTTTCTTTAGGGTGTAGCTTTTATGTATTTATTTTACACTATAATCATACTTTTTTTTTTATAAGCAAAAGCACTTGAATTAAAAAGGGTACTAGGGGTACCAAGTCCTTACAATTTACAAAGAGAAAACTCCATTAGGTGCCATGAAAACACTCCAACGGGTTATTACACCAATCCGTAAAAGAAAACGTTACAAGAGATCACGTTCTACCAAAGAACCACAACAAAACTATGTAAATAATGTTCTTAACTAAGGATGAAACTAAGACACGATCACCTCGGAATAAAATGTTGTTGCGAGTGCGCCATATACACCACATGGTGGCCAACCAAATCACATGCCGAAAACGCTTATTAGATTTACCTTTGATAAGTTCCCCACAAAAGAGAAAGTGAGCCGATAAAGAAGTAAAAGGAATAAAAGGGACTCTCATCCATTCATAAATAGCCCTCCAAACCTTTGTAACAAATGCACAGTGAAAGAAAACATGGGCAATATCTTCAACCTGTTCGAAGCAGAAAACACAACAACGGCCTAGAAAATGGGAGAGAATACCTTTATTAAATAGAGCTTCTCGTGTCGGTAATTTGTCTAGAATTAACCGCCAACCGAATATACTAACTTTGGATGGAACATTGATATCCCAAAGCCTCTTCAAAACTTTTGTAGTAGTAGAATCAAGAGTATTTAAGTTCAAAGTAGCTTGCACCATCTCATAAACAGATTTAACCGTGAATACACCTATATTGCTCGGTATCCACCTTCGTTTATCCCTCACTCCTCGTCTCGGCAACACTTGTTCCACTATAGCAATTAAATCAGAGACTAACATAATCTCTGCCTCGGTTAGCACCTCTGCCCATGTAAAGTTCCAATTCCAAAAATATGCTCCCAAACACCCATTTCCGAGACTGCACTGTTTTGCTGTCCAGATTTATGATACAACTCCGGAAAAGAAATACATAATGGAGTTGGTCCGATCCACTTTTCCTTCCAAAAGGAAATGTCATTACCCTCTCCTAAGACAATACTAATATTGTTTCGAAACCATCCCCCACCATCCATTCCTCCTATCTTTAAAATGTCCCGCCACCAAATAGAAGAATTATTCGATACTCCTTCACCGTCTAGACATAAAAATTTCGAAGCCAACGAACCATATCTAAAAGTTAACAAATCATACCAAGAAGCCTCAACATCATACAAACACCGCCATTTCCACTTACATAAGAGAGATGAATTAAAAAGAGTCAAATCCTTAACCCCCAACCCCCCCCCCCCCCCCCCATAGTCTTAGGTTGACAAATACGGTCCCAACTAACCCAACAAATTTTTTGATTATCTGAGCACCCACCCCACAAAAAATTACGTTGAATGCGGACCAAATCTTTCACAACACAAACAGGGGCTTTGAAAAAAGAAAAAAAAATATAATGGCAAACTTGAGAGCACCAAGTTAATAAGAGTTACCCGACCACCAATAGAAAGATTTCGACCATTCCAAGAGCTCAAACGGTTTTTCATAGCTTCAATGATAGGAGACCAAGTAGCACGACGACGCGAAAGACCCCACCGGAATACCGAGAAACCGAAACGGAATAGCTTCTATCCCACAATGGAGAAAGGACGAGGCTGCATTTAAGAAAGTGGAATCAAGATTTATGCCATATAGTTTACTTTTGTGGAAATTTACCTTTAGACCAGAAATAATTTCGAAGCTTCGAAGTACCGATTTGATAATCCATAGATTATCCCAATTGCCATCCCCCACTATGATTGTATCATCCGCGAATTGGAGGGTATGATACCTGATGTCATTGTTAACATTAAAACCTTGAAATAGTTGATTGTCTACCGCCTTGCTCATTAGACCCGTTAGACCTTCAGCAACGATCAAAAAGAGAAAGGGAGACAATGGGTCGCCCTGCCTCAATCTCTTACCCACCACAAAATCAGCCGTCGGACTTCCATTTACTAATACTGACATTGAGCTTTGAAAAATGCATGCTCGAATCCACCTACTCCAGACTGCTCCGAATCCCAATCTGCCCATCATATATTCTAAGAAATTCTAAATTACTGTGTCATCGTGGGATAGAAGCTATACATAATTTCGGTCAACAAAAATAACCATAGTATGGTTATTTTTGTTGACCGAAATTATGTATGATTATAGTTTCCTTGCATAAATTTTTGTTGGCCGAAAGGACGAGGCTGCATAATTTGAGAAATTCCAAAATAACCATACTTAACTGCATAATTTACATGTAAGGAAATAAAATTTAATACGCAGCTTTTATTAATTTTCTGATATGGTGCATATTAAAGGAAAGTTGTGTTGATAAAAATGAAATTCAAGTTTTCTGTCAAAAAAAAAAATGAAATTCAAGTTTTAATTATTTCTTCATTTGACTTAAGCATTTCTTAATAAAATTGATTTAGTACATATGTTGCTCTCTTTCTACGGAGAACTTTTTTGGTATATGATCTGGATTAATATTTTGCCATATGTTTGTCGATCCATTAACACTAACTAACCCCAAAGGATTAGCTTAGCTAACAAGTTATTGATTTGTGAAGGACAAAGATGAAATAAAGTAAAAAGAGAGAAAAAAAGCTTATAACTAATTAATCACAAGTTTATTTAATTCCTCAAGATATGTAAATTTCACAGTTGACTTCAGGACTCAATGATTTACTACCATTACTGGTAAAAGTGAAGGACTCAACTAGGACACCGTCCCAACCTTGCATATGCATACTTCAAAATTGGAGGTTTGAATTGAATTGATACTGAATTAAGAAACAGAACAAAAGAGGAAATAAAAATAAAATTATGTGAAAAACAACACAATTTTAAAGTTTACAACTTTTAACATTATACGTTTAGCATTGTTTTTTTTTTCTCTCTTAAGGAATATTGTTACCATTTCTCTTAATACTATATAACATTACAATACGTTAAAATTACTTTGAGATACAAATTAGTAGACATTTTCCAACACACACTGATTGAATGTACGGACATGCATATTAGATTTCAACAAGTGACAATAGACAAAGAAATGTAAAGAGTTTTTTTTAGTGATTTAATGGCTAGAATTTCTACCTTCATTTTTAAGGTAAATAAGAATTTGTACTTTGAACTTTCAATTTTTATATATTTACATATAATATCTACACCAACCTGAGCAAACTTTACGTAAACGTAAAATTTATTAAAATTTAGTTAAGAAAAAGTATATAAAAGATTTAAGAAAAAAAAGAATATTTGATATTTTGGGGTATTGTAGTGGCGGCACAGTGCCGGCCCAATGTTTAGAGAGACCTAAAACAAATTTTAAAGTGAGGTTCTATTATTTTTGTTCGAAAGATTTTTCTCTGAGGTATAAAATAAATTTTATTTAAATTTTTGAAAAGTTACAAAATTATTGTCTCATTTTTATAATATTTTTTCTAAAAGCCCTTTTTACTTTTCTTTGAAGCTTTTTATAAAAAGTTTATGACTTATTTGAAACTTTTTTCTTTAATAAATTTTTTTTGGAAACATAAAGTTCTTGTTTGAGTTGTCTCACCCCTAAGCCGACCATGTGGCGGCAGATAGTTAATGACATGAATCAATGCACAACTGGATTATTTCAAAGTTTGAAAAGGACGGCCGATATCCAATGTGGGTAGTCCACTCCAGTCTAGCATAAGCACTTTTGACTAAACAATCACTTCAAACTAAAAATTGGTTTCACACTCTTTGTGTAATGAGTGAGTGTAGAAGAAACATGTTGTTTCACACTTTGGTGTATATGGTTCACATTTAAGGGAATAAACTATATTATGATCGACATCGACATAGATATAAGTAGGGGATATAAGAAAAACGAAAAATGGTTTAATTAGAGATTAAAGCATAATTAGTGATTTAGTTAAAGAGATTTAAAAGAATAATTTAGCCAAAAGAAATTATTGTAGTACAATGAGCTCGTGTTTGGAGAACAAGTTAGACACTCACAAGTCACAATCTTACAAATTAATGTTTAAATTTCTATTGATACTTGATAGTAATATGTATATTTAGTGTCTGGGAGCTCAAATATACTAATTACTTTCAATTGAGAAAAACTATAGAAAAAAATTCTTAAATTTTATCACTGACGCTATACAACTTTGATTTATTTTATCTTTTTAATTTAAACTATCGGTTGTTTTCTTATCGGTAAGAAAAAAAAAGGAAAACGAAATAAACTAAGGTTTAGGTCTCAAAAGACCAATAGTATCAGCCAACAATGTAATAGATAAAGCAGGAGGGTAAAAATTCCAAATCATTAATCTTTGGTCCATGTTAGAGCTATATTTTGCAAGTCAATCAGCACAAACGTTACCTTCTCAAGGTATGTTGAATTTAAACTATTAGTTTAGTTGTGAAAAATCGAACTATAATTCTTATTACCAAGTTCATCGTCAATCACAACTAACAACTAATTACACAACTTCGATTTAAAATTATATGCGATTCTACCCGTATCAAACACTCAATTAATTAAATTAATTAACGTATTTGAACGATTTACACGTATAAAAGCCTCTACTTTGTGCTAAAATGCAGCTTTTATTAGTGGGATGTACTATTTTGATGTGGCAAACTCATGTGCTTACAAACATATTTTAAACCAAACCATAAAGAACCGAAGATTTACATACTTTTGTGTAGATTGAATGCTTTCACTTTCAATGAACTAACTAGTTGATATAATAAAATTTATAATTACTAATAGTTAAATAAAGTTAATATAATAAAATTTTGAAAAATTTATAATTATTTGAACTGTTGTTTTAATAAAATATTTGTATTTCATCCCGTTGTAAATTTTATAATTTTATATATTTAGATGCAATTTATTATATCTCATATATTTTTATCAGTGACAAATATTTATTTCTTGTTAATGTTATACTACTTCCGTCCTTAAATATAAGATCTCGTTTGACTAAATTATATTATTCATCTATCATGTTTTGACCGTATTTTTTAATAATATATAGATGTAAATATTAGCATATAAAATCTTGTTTGATTTGTTTTTATGAGTACTTTCAAAATATCAAATTTTATAATTTTTACTGCTAGATAATTAAAAATTTAGTGATCAAAATTGTGCATTGACATACATGCAATGGTCAAACATGATCTTATATTCAAAGACGGAACTCAGAAGTAGTATATGAGTGACATATATTTTGTCCACATTTTACAAATTTTTAAGTTTTCTTAATGAAATTTTAAAGTATGTTAGTTAAATATATTTATTTTAATTATATTTGACGTTAAGTGCTATTTTAACATGTAGAAAAATTATTAAATGATATTTTAAATATCAATATTAATACAATATTTAAATAAAATAATTATTTATTTTATATTTAAAAAGTTGTTTTAATATTGTCCCGTGCCTGTTGAAAATTTTATATGCTTATATTTGTGTTTACAAATACTTTTGTTGTATTCAAATGTTGAATTCAAATATGCTTATATTTATTTTTGTTTTAATATTGTCGAATTTTTTCAAATATTGTATTCAAATGTGTTATATATATATATATATATATATATATATATATATATATATAACACATTTGAATTATATTTTTGTTTCTCAACAACAAATATTCATCTTGTGTTTTTTTTATAACTGTATGGGTGACAAAGACTCATCTTGTCACATTTGTCCCGTATTTTTAATTAATATTGACCAACACACAAATTATATAAATTCAAATAAAGCGATATTTGAGTCCACACTAATAATGAATCATAACAATAGTATGTTATTAAAATAAATCTTAATAAAAATGTTGGATATTCGTTAATGAGAGTGAAAATATTAAATAGATAATGGAAAAAGAAATTAGATAATAAATAGAGAGATGTAAAATATATATTGAAAAAATGAAAATAAAATTTTGTATTAAGATATTCATATACTGTATGATTTAAATTTGATATTAAATTAAAAGAGGAAAAATAAAAAAAATTAGAAAAAATAAATTAATGAAAAATAAGAGATAGACAGTAATAAATAATAAAAAAGTCAGAGAGAAGAGTGGTGGAAAGAGAAATAATAAAAATTTTAAAAGCAAGAAAGAGAATATAAAATAAATAAAATAATAATAAAATACAATGAAAAGTGAATTGACATATAAGGGTAGAAAATTTAGAACTTCACTAAAATTTATGAGGGTAAATAAGAAATTTTGATAGTCATTAACTTTATTATAATATATTAGTAGTAGATATAGTAGTAGATTAATTGTACATGGTTGTCACGTGATTATCAGCTACATATAAATTATGATCGTCAAGCTTAATAAAATGTAATTAATTAGAATGTCCTAGTTGGATCATTAAAATTTAGCTCCAAAGCCCAAATTAAGAATTGTCCTTCTGAAAATGACAACACTTGTCAACATAGAATAACATTATGTAACAAAAAAAAAAGAATAACATTTAAAAAAAATCATAAATATTTTATTTTATAAAATCAAATACTATAATTTACTATAAGTGGGTGAAGAATATATTCTAGATAGTGCTCTTTATAAAATCTCTACTTTTTACGCGCAAATTGACGTGTACCAAGTTTTTAGAAATGCTTTAAAACCAAAAACAAGTTCAATTAAGCAATCACATAGTAATATTCTAACTTCTATCTAAGATGGGTTTGAGAGCTTTCTTTGTGTGTTCTTTTGTGTTTATGTTTAGCTATGGTTTCTCAATGGCACAAATGGTTCCAGCAGTTTATGTTTTTGGAGATTCACTTGTAGATGTTGGAAATAACAATTACTTGACTCTATCTATTGCTAAGGCAAATCATCGTCACTATGGTATTGATTTTGTTGATCACAAACCAAATGGGAGATTTAGCAACGGCAAAAATGCTGCTGATTTTATTGGTATGTTATTCAATTCTCTCATTATATATAGGATCTTCAAATATATTATTATTCATATAATCACGTGTTGATTATGGGAAGTATTAATTAGGGATCAAAATATCAAATAGATAAACATGTGTTTCCCTGTTTTTTTAGATTATGTTATACTAGTACTTTGGAAAATATAACAAAATTAAAATTATAACTTGCTAATTAATCTACTAATTTTAAATAATGTGTAGAAGTATGTAAATGTTAGTAATAATCTCCAATGATATTATTGGATAGATATATTGGGGGTGTCAAAGTAAGCCATACTTATTTTCTACTATTTTTATTTCTTCAAAGAAACTTTTGTGGTTGAGTTGATTTGGTGAACTGACAATGAAAATCATTGTATTATATGATTATGGCCAAAAACAAAACAAGAAAATACAAGGGAATGTCAACTAATCTATCTAAATTTGTTGTCATTATTTCAAAACTAGCTTATACAAGAAAATACAAGGAAATGCCAACTAATCTATCTAATTACTGAATAATAATGTTGTGTGTGGCAGTTATAAGGATAAACTAGTAAATGTAATTTTTTTTGCATAAATAAAAATTAAATGCACTTAAGTATCATGTGCTCTTTAGACATATAATAATAGTAAAAAATATGAAAATATTATTTTATAAATTGTGCTTTCAATTTTTTAAAAGCTTAAGTTAGTTCCAAGGTCCGTCCAAAAAAAAAAAAGAAGTTTAGTTCCAATTTCCAACTCAAATTTTTTTTTTCTCATTTTGAAATCTCTAAATACACGCCTTTATGCAATAAGTTAACATGACTATTTTTTTGGTTACAAAACATGTTTTTTTGTTAAGTAGTTTAATAAAATTTTTTTTAACAAAAGTAGTTTAATAACTATAAATTCATTTATTGAAATAAATAAATGAGAAATTTTAAACTTTAAATACGATTCTTATACATATAATACAATTTTGGCTTAAATACATCTTTGGTCCTCTAACTATTTTTAAGGTTTCACTTTGGTCCTCTAATTATTTTTTGTTTCGAATTGGTCCTTTAACTTTCCTTCCGTTAATCAAATTGGTCCTAACCGTTTAAAAAACAAAAAAAAAACGTTAAGTTGAAGGTGCATACGGTGCACCTGCATCTTCTTCGTTGAGCTCAAACGGACGACACAGCGCCGCCGCCGTCACCACACTTACAAAGAACGGAAAAAAACAACCGACCACACTATTCCACTCGTTTTTACACGTAGAGTCTAGATCTAACATCAAAATAGAAAACAAAACTTGTATAAACGTGAATGAAGAAAAAACGTGATCGGAAATTAAAACATTCAAATTCAGATCTAGAGATTTTGGTGTCGTTTTTGGCGTTTATGAAGTTGGATTCTTGATCAACGGAGGTCTTAGCTTCGGAAAACTGTGTTAATCGTTTGATTTGGGTGAATTATGTGGTTTTATGGATGGTGGCCGGCAATGGAGTAGGGGAGAATTGGTGGCCGGAAAACTGTGTTAACGTTTTTTTAATTTTTTAACGGTTAGGACCAACTTGATTAACGGAAGGAAAGTTAAAGGACCAATTTAGAACGAAAAATAATTAGAGGATCAAAGTGAAACTTTAAAAATAGTTAAAGAACCAAAAGTGTATTTAAGCATACAATTTTCCTATTTTTTATACGTTTGATATTTACGGGGACACAAAAGCAGGACCCTCTTCTTGAATAAAAGAAAACAACGGTGTAGTTATTTTTTCTTCATATGATCAAGGCATGAGGATTACAATATGTCCAATTCAAACATTTAATGTCATTATTATCTTTTGGCTATTTTGTTGAGACACATACCTACTAAAATTTTGTAATAAAAAATAAATTAATGGACACGTGTATATACAGACAAGAATAGAGTTTCCAAAATTCCAAGTCATTTATGTATTTGTCTCGAATGAAATGCATGATTGCAGGTGAGAAATTGGGTTTGGCAACTTCACCACCATACCTCTTCTTAATATCAAAAGCCAACAAAAATGAGAACAATGTATCTTTCTTCAATGGTGTTAGCTTTGCCTCCGCAGGTGCTGGAATATTTGATGGTACAGATGAACGTTATGTAAGTCACATACTTCATTTCCATTTTTTATTTCCCAACTTTTTTTTTCTTCTAATTATAAATGGATGACATCAAATAAGAATCAAACATTTGCAGTTACTTTTAAAGTCAATGTCTGATATATATAAAATTATAGTTTACATTGTAAAAAAGGACTCCAAATCATAAAATTACTATTATTATAAGTATAACTTAATTCATTTTAAAATATTAGTTTTTTTTTGGGTACATAGATAAAATAAAAATAAAAAGTCATTATAAACTCACATATTATACACACAAAGCAGAGGAGCCGAGATCGAACCCTAGTAATAAAAATTCGGTCTAACAATTTCGGTATTTTCTTTCAGTTGAGCTAAAACTTATGAACTAATACTTTTATTTCTAATATACTCTTTTCGTTTTATTCAAAACATTCAATTTAGGTAGTCAAAATAAAATAAAAACAAAAATAATAAATCCATGTATTTGAGCAGATTTATGTACTAAATATAAAAAATGTCACTTTAATAAATTCAACTTGTATTTTATCTTTAGTAAAAAAAAAATTATATTATATCTAAAATGTAAAAAATTAATATTTTATTTTGTATATAATAATTAATTAATAATGAACAAAGAAATGGGGCCTGCATGAAATCCAAGAATACGTGGGCCTATATAGTGACCCGTTTGTGTTAGATAAAAAAAATGGTAGAAAAAATAAAAATAAAAACAATTTTGCGGTGAGCGTGGATCGAACACGCGACCTTCAGATCTTCAGTCTGACGCTCTCCCAACTGAGCTATCCCCGCTTGTTGATATAGCTACATTTGCAATGTTTTTATTTGTAGAGACAATCGTTACCTCTGACAAAACAAGTAGACTATTACTCAACTGTGTATGAGGAACTAACACGAGGAGTGGGAGCAAGTGCTATACAGAAGCATTTATCAAAATCAATTTTTGCTGTGGTGATTGGAAGCAATGATCTCTTTGGATATTTTGAGTCATCTGAACTTCGTAAGAAAAGCACCCCTCAGCAGTTTGTTGATTCCATGATTTTTTCACTAAAACTGCAATTACAGGTAACACATACTAACTCAACATTATTATGTTACATAGCTTTTACTTATGTTGTTAGCACCTTCACTTCAAATTAAATGTGTCTGATGGTTGAGACATATGTTGATATAGGAACAATGACATGATACCGGTACATGAAATTATATTCAAATTTTTTTCAATTTTAAAATGTAATTGGTGATAACATGTCAATATTACCGTTGTGTTCGATGTGATGTTCGTGTTTCACATTCAAAGACATGTGTGTTTTGTTGCACCTTTCATGGCAAGAGACACTCGTCTACAGGTTTACCGAGACAATCTTGTCGTGATTTTGAAAAGCTACAAAATGGAAGTTCTACCTTAACATGAAAATCTCAATGTAGTTTTGTGAAAACACAAAAATCTCGCCGGAGAACCAAGACTTTAGGCTTCACTATCACAAAATAGGCCAGCTTTGAATCAGCTAATGTGGTCCTTTAGACAACATATTTCAAACAATGAATATAATATACAAGTATATCTTCATCCAATATTTACCATATGAAATATATAAGTCAATCCCTGTTATATTATCTTTATTGAGTTCATTATCAGCAAATATGAAATTTCAAGTAAGAAATAGGCTAGTATAACTTTAATGTGTATTCCATTTCATCAGCATTTTTATAGATGGTGGTTGAACCATGTTAACAATGCCATTATTATATTCTGTTATGGTTGCTTACAGGGAAGTACACTATTTATATTTTTGATTTTGGCAGAGATTATATGATAATGGTGGCCGTAAATTTGAGATTGCGGGAGTTGGGGCACTTGGATGCTGTCCCGTATTTAGGCTCAAGAACAAAACAGAATGTGTTCTAGAAACCAATTACTGGTCAGTTCAATACAACAAAGGCCTTCAATCCATGTTGAAAGAATTACAATCGGAGAATCAAGGCCTAATCTACTCCTACTTTGACACTTATGCTGCCATGAGCAGCCTCATTCAAAGTCCAGCTTCGTATGGTATGACACTATTATCATAACTGTACAGTTAAACATGTTAGTGCGATTATTAGAATTTGGGAGGCCTATACTCAACCACAAAAGCTAGCTTGAGAGTTGAGGTTTGCACACATTTATAAAGGCTATCTATGCCATATCTCTAGCCAATGTGGGACTTCTAACAGCGATAGTAGTATTAGAATGACTGGTCTTCTGCGAACTCTTGTGTTGCACTTCAATTCGTTGTGCCACTTTTTTCAAACCAAAATTGATCACACATACTAGTTTTATATAATAATAACTATTTGGAAAATTTGATACTAAAATGAGTTTATGAATCCATTTCAGGATTTACGGAGGTAAAAGGTGCTTGTTGTGGACTAGGAGAGTTAAATGCCAGGGCTCCTTGCCTGCCTGTGTCAAATCTTTGTCCCAACAGACAAGACCACATTTTCTGGGACCAATTCCATCCTACAGAGGCAGCTTCACGTATCTTTGTTGAAAGAATTTTCGATGGTTCTTCAACTTACACTTCTCCTATTAATATGAGACAGCTAGTAGCAGCATGAAGTTAGGAGTTAGCGATTAAAATTACTTTTTTTTGGGCGACATCAAACAAAAAATGTAGACAACATGGAGAGGGTATTAGTTTAAAAGAGGATGGTCTGTAAGAAAGGTATCATGGAAAAAAAATGTAATACATGGAGGACATTGATCCACATTGGTTAAATCATATCATTATCAATCAAGATATATGAAGGGCGCCTATCAAAAAAAAAAAAAAGATATATGAAGGGCTTTTATTATCTGCATTCATCTAACAGTGATGCTTAATATTAATATGATAAAGATCCTTGTTGAAAACTACAACCAAAATACTTAGTCATGGTACATTAGGAACTAGAAAATATCTCCTCGAAAAAAAGGTTTAAGTCGCCATTGTCAATATCAAATTTCAACAATTTCTCCACAGCATCCTGCATTAAACATGTCTATGTGAGTAAATGATGTCCAAAATGTAACAATATCTTTAACTTGACTTTTGAAACTGAAATGATACCTTGTATTCATCATCTTGGGCAGAGATATTTTCATTGCATAACCTCTCAGCACAATTGTTTTCTGAAACAGCATCCAACACAACTGCTGCTCTTTTTATAATTTCATCTGGCACACCTGCAGCAATGCAGCTTGGTTAAATATTAACTCTTAAACAAACAACAGGTACCCACACCTACAAGAACATAATGAAACTGACTACATCATTCAAGTGATTGGAAAATCAAGCAATGCTTTCTTTTCCTCTTTGGTAATGGCATCTTCGTGAAGGTGATCCACTAATTAAACCAGGCATAAGACAGATAGTGTTTCTGACATTCATTATCTCTCACAAAGACAATAGGACAAGGCATTTCAAATGCCTCTAACTTTTCTTGTGATTCGAAAGAGTTAAAAAATCTCATATTTCATCCCATAAAAGCATTCTTTAGCAATAGATTTCTCAATAAATTTCGTGATTCCTCATCCTCAGAATTAGAACGGAATTACTTCTATGGAGAAAAACCAAAGACTTTACAAATATATATCTCATGCTCAATTTTAAAACTTAGACTCCACTACGTGTTATAGTAAAACTTAAAACCTTAGTATAGACTTTTTACAATGATATCATTTTTAAACAGTAATAATAATCTTGTAAATTACCTGCAAGAAGTGCACAGTGCAGCCCTGCAGGATTCCCAAAACAACACACGTCATTTCCATCTATATTTCAATTGATATAAAATAGATGTAGTAGTAGTAAAGCAAAAGCATACCATAGCTATGATGCACATGCCCCGGGACAAGTCTGCAGCAATATGAAAATAAGTTAATAACAAAGCTGAAATCTTCTCAGATGCAGAACAATTTTAGTTCCATACTAATTTAAATAATCTAGAAAACAATACGACGCCATTGAATGAATTGAATACAATCACTCGTGCACATATTACTATATAGGATTGGAAGGTTGAGACAATGTATGCTCAAATACGTAAATTTTGATTTTCAGTTTCCCGTCTCCAGAGTCTTCTATAAAAAAGTTTGCATTTTATTAGGTTATATGGGACATGGTGACGCGTAAATTTACCTGATCAAAGTAATGTACAATAGGCCAATAGCCTTCTATTAAATCACTGGCATTAGATGCCTTTATAAGGTAAATATAATTCATAGCATACCACATTGCAGAATCAACAAAAAGATACCTATATAAAAATACAATCTCGTCCATATGAGTTGAGTTGTCTTCAGGCCGCAGTATACTCATTGTGTAGAACTTAATCTGCTCAGACTGAAATAGTCCAAGGAAACCAGATTAATTATCATTTATCACTCAATTGACAGTTTTAAAACATCCAACTCCACCATAATCAATAAGTACAAAACCTTGGTCAAAGAACACCCATGCAATAAATCCATGAGATGAGTGCACACTAAAACCTACAAAGTTCATACAACAACGACAATTACAATCTCTCGTGAGAAAGTGCTTCTTCGTTTACAAAAAGTGAAACAAATGAATGTAAGTGTTAAACCTTTGGAGGAAGCACTTTCTAAGATACATCAATATTCAAATTTGAAAGAAAAGCTAACAGACATTTCAGGAATATAAGTGTTAAACCTTGGGAGGTTCATCACACGTGATAAAGTGATTTATGGCCCCAGCAAGCAGACCAATGCCATCTGAAAGTAGCTCAAAACATGTATGCTATAAATTAGTTTCTTCAATAAAGACATATATTAGACATATTAATGATGTAGACATTTCATAAACATCGAAGAAACTGACCTTCTGTGAGAGTACCTTTACCAAATTCATCCACCAGACACAGAGACCGTGAAGTAGCATGCCTGCAGGTGCAGGTTTTCACCGCAACAACCATAATCAAATCATTTACTAGCACTACATTTCTATCATAACTTAAGTTCCCATATGACCTCTAAATCGCTTTAATGATTTGACTTTTTTTATTAGCATGCCTACAGCTACAGGTTTTCACCGTAATAACAACAATAAAATCTTTTACTATCACTACAATTCTATCATGTACTACCTTGACATATAACCTCTAAATCCCTTTTACGGATTTGAATTTTTTTTTGTTTCAAATCATATAAGACACTGTATCTTTTTATTTACAATGAAAACTTTACCAACTTTATTATACTTGTTTTCCTCATCCTATATTATACAGTTATAAAAGAGTAATGCATAAGAAAATTTCATCCCGCGCAGTTCAAATACAAGATGAATATACAGATTTAGCCCATGATTGCTATTAGTTCAATGCACTAGAGTTATCTTTATCGGCCTTTTTTTGGCATACCTCAGCATCATTCCGATTTGATGTAGATCAATCATAAATGTTGATTGTTCTGCAGTCATTAGTCTGCTTCCCATTGCACAAAATATTCTGCAGTTTTGATCCCCCCAAAAAACTGTCAACATTAAGATTGTAATAACTTCTTTTTAAAAGATTAAGATTGTAATTACTAAACATAGAAAGGTGAACTCCTGTCTCATACTACAAGACATGGAATTCAAGAAAGTCATACCTATCTGTCAGCCCAACAGTTGCTGCATCAGCTGGCACAAAACTACCGATGTGGGACAGGAAAACAATTACAGCCACCTGGAAAAGACTTGGTTATTTTTTTACCATAGCATCATGTAGTAAGGATCAACTATCCGAAAAAGTAAATGCATAATAAACTTTATGTTCAACTACAAGACAGATAAAAACTTGTTAAAGTGGTGTACATAAACAGAGAATCGAATGTCTTGTTAAAGGAATTCAGGAAAAAAAAAAAAACAACATCCATAAGCAAAACAGACAAGCTTGCTGATCCCTGCCTATCCACAATTAGAATTAAACCCCTTTTCAAGTACCCAATATCTAAACACCATAAAAACGTCAAGTAAATAAAAATGTTTTAATTTTGTAAATTAAAAAAATAAATTGTAATTGTCCAAAGAAAATTGCTCTCTTTACTCCTGAAACTTCTATATGACATGCCCAATAGACACATCCAGCTAACATCCACCAAATGAACTGAAGGACTGCGTCCAATCAGTGTAATATCATAGGCAAAAATACATAACACTGATGGTACAACAGAAAGACGGGTCGTCCTGCAAAACAGTAACAAATTATTTCATTTGTATTTATCACTTGTAAATTGTTATATAGGAATTAGGAACCAGTAAATCTTCTGGGATTCTATTATCTATCATTGTCTGTAACTTATATACGATCTGTAACTTCATTCTGCAATGAACTTTTCTGTTTCAATATTCAGAAACTTCATTAATAATTGTAGCTTTTAGAGTTGACAGATAAGATGAATAATAACAATCAGCAGTTGGTACACGTACTGTTAAAAACAATAGTTCTGAAACACATTTGAACATTAGAAATAGAGGTTAAAAATAAGATTGCCCGCCTCTTCGCCATTACTTCTATTTGAAACAAAAAATATAAATTCCCTAGAGAATACATATTCTAGGAATATAAAGAACTAATAACTGACCAACCTGTTTTATATAGATACTCTTCCCAGAAAAGTTAGGGCCAGTAATGATATTAACTCTCCCTGATAAAAAGAGTAATTGAACAGGAAATAAAAAGTAAAACTTATCAAAAAGGATTTCTTGGACATAATTTAGCTATTATCAATTACTTATATCTAGATCTATTTACCATCATGAAAAATCTTAGAATCGTTAGGAATAAATGTGTCTACAGTCATTTCCTGTAAAACATGCCTACAGACAAAACCAATTTCTATCATTAGTGATTTCAATAGTTATCCATTATCAAGAGGTTTCTTATGAACAAGATGGTTCAAACCTTCCATTTTTTATATCGAGCAAGTTTTCTTCTGTCAATATAGGTCTGACATAATTGTTCTGTCGAGCAACCAACGCCATTGACAAAAAGCTGGAAAAAAAATCATCAATGATGAAATGTCTGGGCAAGCACGTGTTATTATAACAACAAAAATTGATCTTACCAGTCCAGTTCAGCAGCAAAAGTTGAAACCTTCATCAAATGGGATGAGAATAATAATACATGTGAAAATAAGTCTCTGGTGATCGCCCTCTCCATATCTTAAATGACAGAATTCAGAAATAATTAGTAAGGATTTGACCAGAGAGCAAGTAAAGGTTTGGAGCTAACTCCTTACAACCAGAGAGGGTAATTCCACTGTTACTGACCAACAGAAGAACATGCAGAACAGGGAAATGAGTAAGATAAATGGAACAGGCTCCTTACAAGATGAAAACAAAGCATATAATATAATAAAAGAACTCTAACACCCGCAAAATGAAAAAAGGAGGAGCTCCTCTGCACATCTTCCCTACCATTTTGACCTTTCCTACTATAGTCATGCAGAATGGGCTTATGAACTATTATACTGACAGGTAATAAAAACTCATTGACCATCAATGTAACTTCAATGACAACAAATTTGAATTCGATTAACCATAATTTTCAAGTTTTCAAATTTACATGTAGTTGTTGTTCAAAAAAAATCTACATGTAGTTGAACACATAAAAATTATGGTTAACCACATCCAAAAAAATTGAAGCTAATGAGTTAGATTCGTGGTTAATGACTTTCAACACCTGGTGCATCTATTGATCATCTACTAAGCATTATTAAACATACATCAATTGGGCTGACCACTTAACAAATTGTCGCAAAAGTTGTCCAAAGTTTGTTCAAAAATAATTTCTCTAATTAAAAGCTAGGAAGTTCCATTAAGCAGTTGCAAAGTGGACCACTTGGAATTCCCAATTTTCTGTTAAACAATGTGGAGGTTGTTAGCAAGAAATAGCTTCTAGGGTCACTTTCTAAAGCTGGGCTGGGTGCACCTTGTTTTTTAAATTTCTATCAATAAATCCAACAAAATCTGAAAAGACATCAGAGGAATATTAAATAAATAAGTAAACACCTAGAATTTTATGATAGATATCTCCCAGAAGATTGTCCAATTCTCGTGTCTTTGGCGTACGATAAAAGTATCTTTTTGTCTCTCCATCTTGATCACAAAACTATATTTGAAATGACTATCATCAAAGTAGAGTACATTGATTAGAATAAATTACTTAAACAAAGTGAAAACACCAACATACAGTATATTCCCATTCTATTAGTTTCTCCAGAGTGGCTTCTTCAAGTTTTTCTTCAAAGATGCACATCAAATATCCTACACAAAACAAAAACAATATGCAAGGAAAACACATTAATATAGTAGTCGCCTGAGAAATAATGCATTCAAAAATAAGAATAATATATGCTTATTAGTTATTAGCAAATATAATTCAGCAAGCGCAGTTAGTCCACTCGTTACAAATTTTATGGATACAAAAATTATTCAGAGTCTGAACTACCTATTTGCTGTATATAAACGATACATGGAACAAGCTTGTCCTTGCATAGATCAGGGAGTTGTGCAAGTTCCAATGATGAAACCTGCAAAAATATGTATCACAGATGAATACACACACAGCATATTTGTTTTACTGAATTAGAATTTAGAATTTTCATCAAAGGCCACCTCTTCTAGGAATTCTGGCAGTTCCTCATATATTTGCCTTAGCTCATCCAACTAAGAATAACCAAATTATCAGAAGTACAAAAATAAAATATCAGCCACAGTAAAAACAAATTTTACCTAGTGAAGAAAGAAAATTTATGTAGTAGATTAAAACTCCAACAGCCATGGACTAGTTCATCTGTTGAACAACTACTCAAATGCTTGGCGAAACAATTTGAATAATACATAATTTTTCAATTTGAAATGCATAAGCATCTCACATAAATTCATTATAATGATATACAAAGGTAAAGAAAAGAATGAGGAACCAAAGCTTAACCTCATCACAGAAACCTTCTTTCACCACTGTCATATAACCCTTCTCTTTACTTCTATTTACATCAATAACCCCAATTATCTGTAAAAGATGATTAGTTATAACAGGAATCCAATTGAAGGATAACCAACAAATGTCACCATACCCAAAAAAATATCAAATAAGTTTCTACTCTCTAGATTGTGTTGACATTAAAGATGCTTTTATAAATAAATAAAAATAATCAGATGCCTCAAATCATTAAAGCACCATTGTACCATAATTTAGATTTGCATCTCATTCTGGTAAGAAGTTAAGCAAATAAAACATACCAGCTCATAGACATAAGCAAGCTCCGTTGTTATGCATGAACTTGCCTGCAGTAGTATTGCACATTAAAAAAAACATTTAAGCTAGAACCTATACAAGTGCACTTGAAGAGAAAGGATGTGTACCATCTCAACAATATCCAAGTTCAAGTACTTCAATTCTTCATGAAGACCTTCGGAAATTCCAACTTCAAATATCTTGTTTACATGCAATAGTGCACTGATGCTCTTAAAAGATTAAAGAAAAGAATATAAAACAGTGTTGTGGCACCAAAATGTGATATTCACTGGCAAATTCATGTGCTTGAACATCACAGGAGATTATATAATGTTTATCCTAAGAGTAAGAGCATCCTCTCATATATATACCAAACTTGTGTGTCAGAATGGATTCATTAATGAAGCAGCGCACTTATATTGCTACATACAAGAACAACACCAATGCCCAGTATACTCGTATCATGACAAAAATAACGGATAATCCAGGAAAACCATGAAAAAGATATTCCTTCCATATTTTTTTTCTTCAAAAAATCACAATCAAACCATATAGAACGGAGCAAACCTTGGGAAGTCGAAATAAAATGCAGATAGTTTAACATATTATTCATTTTATAATTGACCCTCATTAACCAGCGAAACCATCGGATTACTCTTATCATTTAATTGGTTCAACTCATTCCCCATTTCTCAGTGGTTATGCCTAAGCTCAAAATTACATCCTCATGATTGCAACACTTGTGTCGTGTAGTTTTTCCAACAGCAAGACTTCGTTATTTTTCAATCATTATTTACAGGCTAAGACAGATTAGAAACTAGAAACAATATGATAGGGGAACTACTACAAACGTTTGGTTCCATGCAACCAGATACAAAGGTGCTTACAAGTTTATGCCTTTCTGTCATTGGGATTGGGGTCACAACTTATTAACTCAAGGAACCTTTTACATGTCGAAGCAAGCATTTAATTCAAACAACACAACAAAGCAATAATTGGAAATCAATTATAGGCCTTAAAGACAAAATTACCTTCAGTAGTGCTGCCCAATCATTGCTAGTGCATATGGAGCTTGGAGAGTCAAATTTCTTGATCGATTGAAAATTAAATATTTGGACATATAAGTATACAGAGAAATAAACTTATGCTGAACAGAGAAACATCATATTCTTAATTATACTAAAACTGACTAGCCTATCTTCACATAACGAAACTCTATGCTCATAGAATAAAATTTATCAATACAGCAACATGTAATAGTTAAAACATCAGTTTCAACAAGATATTGATTTATTAATTTTTTGAAACATTTCAACAATATATTGATAATACTCAATTTATGTGATACGTTTTTTAAAAATCCAACAATTACCATAAAAATTAAGGGGATACATCATACTGTTATTGAATAATCAGTTGATCCCTAAAAACAGGATCTATAAAAGAGAGCTTACTAGAAGGACAACGACATATTTGAAAAAATTGGTGGGAAGGGGAGATCAGGAAAAAAAAAATTGTACCTTCAGCAAGTGGGGAATGTCTTTCACAGATTTCAGGGTTTCACGTAAAGAAGCAACAAGTTCTTCTGAGCATCGAAAGAAAGATATCTACTTCCCATCAAAGAAAATCAGTTCTTTTTTACTAAATAGCTAGTTCACCTACAAATGTACAATAAAGTAAACGTTTCTTCCAACCTGAAACTTTTGATTATGAAGAGTTGTAAAGAAATATAAGCCATATGTGGTAAACTATAAAAGGATACAGAATTTAAACGGTAGTTTAGAACTTCAAGATCAAGTATGGGCCTCAAAAACCACTGTCTGAAATGGGAATAAGATAAAATTACTATAAGTTTTAATGTTTAAGATGTATATGTACTCAATCTCACAGGTCCAATAGTTGTTACTTCTCACCTCAAAAGACGTCTACCCATTGGAGTGACACACTGCATTCCGGAAAAATAATTATTCATGTGTTGCATGAAACTGGCACTCATTAAATTGAATTAAACAACTCCAACAAACCTTATTCATCATTCCAAATACAGAAAACCTGCAATTAAGACATATTATCTCAGAATAGTTACTGTTTTTTAAAGTATAATATATTAGATTGACTCAGCAACTACCCTTCTTTTGATCTACCAATTCCCATGTGACTTGGGTGCTTGTCTATCTGGAATATTTGTAATGCTTCATGAGCTGCTGCGTCAAGTTTGATAAAGTTATTTCTGTATCTCTAATTTAAGAAAGACACAGGTCGAACTCTACATTATTTCCTTTCAAATAGCACAAAGTGAAGAATAAAATATAGATTGCATTTAAGGGCCGAGTAAAATAAGTGTAAGGATACAGTGAAATTTCAGCTAAAGAATCTATTGTAATTGATGTATTTCCAAATTCTTTTTGCTCAAGAGTATCTACAATCCTTTCATTCTCTAATATTGCAAGAAGGCCACCACTAGCACGAACTTGTACTTCACTTCCCATGTCCATCATGGAACTCAACTGCAATAGTAACATGGAGTAAAGGGGAGAAAAGTATTTAAATCTGTTGGAGTATTGCACTGGAATATGTAAGGACAGGAACAATGATTCGCAAACCAGACTTAATATACAAAAAATAGCCGAAGAACAAATATTTCCATTATTAATCTAAGCTGCATTTATAAGTAACAATCTTAAAATTCTTGGAAGATCCACTAATATGATATATTGAAACAAAGATGATAAGTTGCAGTTGTGGTAGATTCAGACTCACAAAGTAAATCCTCTCCTTGACGTCTAATCCATCATCCATTCCCGCCACCCGAAGGTAAATTAATCTGTAAAAGAAGGAGGGAGAGGAGGAGAATGAAGAAGCAAATGAATGCTGAGATTTCAGCACACCATTTTTGTTTTTCCTTTTATTGGAATGATTAGATTGAAAATTCACCAAATAAAATGTCATACACTCATACTATGCCTCATTCCAAATCAAAATAATTTTTTTTTGCATGTTAATTAGAACAAGTACAAAAGAAGACAAATTGTATCTCTTGAGGGAGAGTTTTTCCGCCTATTGTGGTCCTACTCGGCTTGAGGGATTAGTCTATACACTTGTGCACAGAGGATATCAGGTTCACGCAAACACAAACACACACACACACAAGAGACAGATTGTAAATACTTTTACTTTACCCTAACTGAAGCTGAAGATTGAAAGACAGGACTTTTCTAGGTAGAAGCACACACACACACAGAGCGATGAAAAGACGAGCAAAAACCCTAATTTCAGACTCAGATGGAAGGTAAGTTCCTAAATAACAGTTACTTTTGCATGTGGGTGAGTCTTTGTGCATGATAAACTTCAATCATTCATATTTTAAATGTTATATAGATTAGACACACCGCCATGCCACATTACAATACAAAATTTTAACAAGAACCTGAAAGGTCTATACAAAAAAAATGTCTATCAATATTCAAGAGTTCAACATATCATTGACAAGCGCACTGCAAACACTTGATTAAAAGATTCTTCTAAGATTTTAGCTTGTTGCCATACCTGTGCCATGCTTGCTCATAGCTGAATATTGAACTTTTCACAAGCTTCACTGTAGGAGCCTCGGCTACTTCATCTGCATAAATTCAATTGGTAAATTGACCCCCAAGAGCTAGACTATTGTAACTCAACAACATGATGCGCGCCATACCACTTCGTTGCAGAGAAGCCAAAAAAGATTCTTCACATTTAGTGCTTGTGTATATGACCAGAGGGTTTGCTTGATATTTCACTGCACTAGTCATTGATGCCAAAAGACATTCATACATTACAACCCATAACTTATAAGAAAAGCATTTAACTGCATGTCATTAGGGGTATTTGAAGCACAATAATGAAAATAGTTGCAATGACAACACCTAAATGCTCTTGGATTCAAGTTTCAACTATGATGGAATACGGAACCAAGGAGGAATATAGAAACCAAAACTGAACTCAAATCAACCAACAATAAGGAGGGAAAAGGATACCGAGATCAATAACTGAAAAACCTTTGTCCCCATCATCCCAAGCTTCAAGTACATTAAGTTGTCGAAGGCTAGAATCATAATAAGAAACTCCTATTCTGTAAAGAAGATTTGAGAACTCATCAACCAATGCACAGAAACTATCATTTGGTTTTAGTGTCAAACAATTTTATTCTAGATTTCTAGCAACTGATATTTTAGCTATTAAAAGAAGCTTACCTATGACCATTTTGTATGCAGGCCATGTAAACCTACATAATACAAAAAATAAATCCAATTAAGAAATGAGATTGCAGTGAAGTAAATCTATCAATTTAAGTAAACTCTAAGAAATTATACAAGAATTATGGAAGCTGATGAGTTATTTACGCATAAACTCTAAGAAATTATACACGAGAACGGATGATTAAGATATCAATCAAATAAATACTCATCAAACAAAATATTAAAGCGTTTTCCCACTAGGTTAATAAAATATTCAACACCAATCCAATTTAATTTTGTACACATTAGTTTAGTCTGTATTTGATTAAAGTTAGTCTGTATTTTCATATGCTAACTTCTAATCTAATATGAAACATGTCAAACAAACTTATATAAAACTTAATTTATAATTTAGTAGTACTTACTGCTTAACTTCATTTCACAAAGAGCTTAATAATACTTGTGAGCTTATATAAAACATGTTAAGAAATTTCACGCACAAAAGAAATCACGTCATGAATTTGCAACTTGTTCTTCCTTAATTTGAACATTCCAGAAGCTGTTAATACAGAAGCACAAGACAAGGCCACACCTACCGCCATAGGATTAACAACTATGAAGCACGGACACCGACACATACACCGGATACAACACAAACACTGACACGTCGACACAGATAAATTTGTTGAAACAGTGAAATAATTCAATGTAATTTTTAAGCGTCGCGGTGTCGTGTAGGTGTCGGACACACGACACATATCCAACACCGGACATGCCTAATCTAAGGAGTGTCGAAGCTTCATATTTAAGCATAATCAGTAATAGCATGTTTTAACACCATCGATTCCAGTTTCAACTTCGGTTCATCAATTTAAACGATTATAGAGCGTTATTATCTACAAATTAACGGTTTATTTTTTCAGATTCGGTTTAAAAACGCACTAATCTCGCTAAGCGAAGTGATCAATTGCGCCAATTTAAGCTTAAACCTAGTTAATTAGCAGACATGATAAGAAAGAGTTAATTAGTTTGTGGATTTTTCTCTGGTTTTCTACAGAAACGAAAATTTGGAAGAAAGAGTTGCGTGAGGAATGGACCTGAGGAACGTCGTCGATCTCATCGTCTTCCATTTTCGGTGATCTTGTTTCTTTCTGAGGTAGCAAGTAAACGAGCGAGAAAATGTGAAATGAAAATGCGAGAGAGAAAGTAACGGAATTTGAGCGGGGAAAAATCGAAATGAAGAAGCTCTGTATTTATATTGGGGTGGAAACTGGAAATCAATTGAAAATCTGAACTAACTGCTGCGATACGGCGTCGTTTGCAGTTCGAAAAAGCATGGACTCATGTTGTATAGGTCCAAATCACAGCTTATTAATAAATCACTTCATTTAAAATCAATTTCTTTTGTCAAAATTAAAATAAATTTTTGTACATCGTCAGGTGGTTCAGTGATGATTGACACTGACTTATGTTGGAACAATTTTGTGATGGTGAAGTTTTAGAAGAGAATAAGAGAGTTTAGAGAGAAAAGCAATTATGAAAAGTGATTATTGAAAGTGTAAAATTGTTATTCTTCCACATGAGGTATATGTAGGGGTGGAAATAGGCCAGGCCAAGCTAGGCTTTGCCAAGCCTGAGCCTGGCCTGTCAAAAATTTAAAGGCCTATAGCCTGTTATAGGCTTAATTTTTAGGCCTGCAGCCTGGCCTTCAGAAAGCCTGGCCTGGCCCGTTAGCCTATTTAAAAACCTATTTCGTATGAATTTTTTTTTAAATAAGTAATCATATTTATATTTAAATAGACCAATCAACTAATTTATCAATGAGATTAAAATTCCTTTTGATATTTCACATAATACTTTAGATAATTTAACTATATAATTATCATACTTCAATTCTAATTTAGAGTAATATATTTATATATTCAAAAAGTTAGTTCATTGTAAATTTGTGGAATTAAAATTTAGTTTAAAATTAAATATTTAATATTCAATAATAAAAATAATAAAAATATTACAAATGTTTATCTTAATAGGCCGGCCTAGTAGGCTTTATAGGCTTTTTCAATGGCCTATAGCCTGGCCTATTTAGTTAAATAGGCTTATGAAAAAGCCTTGGCCTGACCTATTTAAGAAAACGGCCTGGCCTAGCCCGAGCCTATATAGGCTAGGCCATAGGCCCCTGTAGGCCGGCCTGGCCTATTCCCACCCCTAGGTATATGGTAGTTATATACATGTTGTTGCTTCACAACCAAGCAATTGAATAACTATCTAAAACAAACAAACTCTAACTACCCCCATTAACTAACTAACTGTCAAATCTAACAGAAATGACTTGAACAATAAGCAAAACCTGTAAACTAAAACAGAAAGGTTTAAATCAAAAAATCACACATGAGTTGATCATTCTCAGATCAATCTCAAAATGCCAAAACATGAATTACACTTTTAACAAATTAAGTAGGGAGCTTCAAGTTTCCAACCACCGCTACCTACTTTTTGTTATTTGTTATAATTATTATTTTATTATTTATATTTTGTTATTAATTTTTTTAATAAAACTAATTAGGGAGGTGAGAAAGAATATTGTAGACTCATGAAAACAATATTTGGGCTTAGTGAAAAATAAATATGGGTTGGATGTAGGAGGTGTAGAAAGAATATTTAAATTATGTTATTAAAAAATTAAATTTTAATATAAATAAATTTGTTCTAATAATAAATTAATAAATATACTTGATAAAAATTTATTAAATAATTTATAAAAATGTTTTTAAAAAATAAAAAAATTATTATAGTTTAATAGAGGATCAGATGGATATCCGTCCATTTAAGATATTGTAATGAATAGATTGGATGAATCATATGTTTAATGAATGTATTAGATTGAATATTTAAAAAGAAAAAATCAATGAATTTCAATGGAAAAATGAATGACTTTGATCCATCAATTAACATCCAAATACAAATCAATCCATTTTGCCACCCCTAAATAAAAGATGCAAGGGTAAGTTTTTTTTTTGTACATGATGTATATTGGTCGTTTTTGTTACAATCTTGTATGTTTGCAAAAATCTAATTGTTTGCGGTGAAGCACTTAACATAGGTATAACATACTAAAACGGTGAACAGACAATATGTATTTGATTCCAAAACAAATTCTTTACTTTTAAACATACAAAAGTTGTGAAAAATTAAAATTTAACGTTATTTCAAATAGTTATAAATACAAAATTTTATTAACCATAAAAATCATCTCAAGCTAAACTCGTAAAATGACAACTCTAAATCTAATAGTAGTGTTATTGATTTCTTTTTTTCTTCTTCTTCTTCTCTTTACCTTGTCAATTCATATGACATTCTTATGTTAAGCAAACAGTGACCTAAAATTAAAAATATCTTAGAATTGACAAAGATAATGAGAAAATAATGAATTTGCTAGACAAAACGCTTATGACTAGAATTTGATCTCTAGTCGCTCTATTTTATGTGAGTTTATAATAGTTTTGTCATTTCGTTTGTTTGTGTAAAAAAATTATTTAATGTGAAAAAAGTTTGTAATTTTCATCTACTTGTCTTCTTTACTTTTTATACAAAATTTCATCTTCTCTTCATATGAGCCAAATCTCTAAAACTGTTTTTCCTCTTTTCAACTATATACTGTACTGTTTTGGATTCAGTGAAAAAATGAAAGTCCAACGTAAATTTAGAGAAACAAACATAAAAATGGCCGGCCACTTTGATTTTATACACTTGGCAAATAAAATTAAGTAAGACAATATTTTTCTTTTATTTACACAGTTTAATTTCAGACGAATTTTAGTATCATGTTATTTCAATCTCCTTTTAAATACAGCTGCAAGATCAAATTATAGTCTTTCTTATTAAGTCTAGCACGTCAATAAAAACTCGACCAACTAATAAAACAATATTTTAATCTAATCTATCTAATCTAATCTACTAATACATGTATAATCGTTAATTAAATAATGTTAATTTTTGGTTCCCGTTTATGGAATATTTTAGGCACAGACCAGTGAAATTGTGATCTTCCACTACCGTGTAGAAAGCATAATCAGCATCAGCGTCAACTCCTTCTTCTTCATCTTATCTAATCCAACACTACAAATATTAATGAAAAGCTCATAAGTTATAATAAGCTATAATTGAATTATCCATAATCACTTCTTCACCGTGTTTTAAGGTCTTCTTCATATTCATAGATAGTGAAAGAGAAATTGAAAGAAAAACAGAGGAAATGGAATCACCTACTTTCGTTTCGAAAGCAAGGTCAGCCTTTCATTCCGCTGCTGCTAAAGCGGAACGTGTTCTTCTCGACTTCAAATCAGATCGAGGTTCCTTCTCTTATTTCCACATCATAGATTTCTTCTCTCTTTTCTATTTCGTTTTCAACGGATGTGCTTTTTTTTTGAATTTTTTTATTTTTATTTTTGATATATATTTGTTTTTGGAATTAGCATTGACTTAATTTGTTAATTGTTGAAAAAGATCAAGATAAACAATCTCCTAATAGCTTGACGAAACAATCTGAAATTGAATCTCCAATCAGCGAGAACGAATCCAAGGTAATTACAATTAAATTGTTTTTTTTTTTTTGTTAATTTGATTTTGTTTTTTGTAATTCCCTATTTCAAATTGTCGCATTGAGCGCGGTGAATGTATGCGTTTGGATTTGGATTATGAAATGAAATGTATTAATTTGTTTTGTTAGGTTTTGATTCAAGGTTAATAAAAGGAGGGAAATTTTGATTATATTTTTGGTGGGTGGTAATTACTTATAAATTTGATTTGATATTTGTAATGGGGTTTTTTGTTGCAGCTTCGTAGTGAACCGAAGTATCAGATAAAGTGGAGACCGAAGCATATCGGGATAAAGCAGGATTGGCAAGATAAGATTAAGAATATTCGGATAGGGAGAAAAGAAGCGGAAGATACAGATAAAACTGGGGATGCAAACATGGCAATTCCATTTTATGATGAAAATTTGTATATTCTGAATGTGAAGAATGATCTTGAGGCTAAGGTAAGAAAATTATGAAACATTTTAACTCAAGAATTTAGCTTATGATTATGTGTAGATAATTGAAGTCTCTAAACTAGGCTAGCATTTTGTGATTTTAGCGAAGTTTGATAACGCGGGCTTTGAACATTTTTTGTTTTCAAAACAGTCTCTGTCAATTTGTGTCATGTCATCAACTTCCATGAGTAAATTAATATGTATGATAGGAATGAATGGTATCCCTGTGGTGAATTTGTAATGTATGCTTGTTTATAATCTCATCTCATGGTTAATTTCATCTTTCCAATAACTTAATTAAAGATACAGTTGACGTTTGCTTATACAAATGGGTTACTTTTATGATTCGTGTGTGAAAATTTGATTTAGGCTGCGGAAGTAATTCCATCTGTAGAAGGCATAAATGCTGCAACTAAAGATCCCATTCCAGCATCCTCTGTGCTGAAGCAATTGGCTATAGCTGTTGAGTAAGTTGTAATTGTTTGCAACTCTTTTTCCTGCTACTTACCATGATAAACTCACTCGAAGGTTATATTCTATGTTGTCACATTCTACTTCTCTGGTTGTGAAATTCTCCCACTCTATTAACCACTTAATTATTAAATGTAAATCTGTATAATCAAACAACATTAGAATCTTGTTTATATTGCTCTGGATGATTTTCAGCTTAATGATACAATTATCTTATCCTCTTCCTTAAAATATTTGGACCTTTTGACTAGGGCTGGAAGTAAGGCAAAGTCCATGAAAGATTTTATAGCTTCATCAGGGATTCCTTCACCTGCCAGAGAGAGGGTAGGCTTAAGTCTCTCTGCAGTTAAGGCTTTAGTGTTGCGAGAAAAGGAGGATAATCTTACCTCTGAGTTTAGTAGGGACGAGAGAGTTGTGCTTTTGATCAATGCTCTTTTTGATCCAGGTATGTGCATTTTAGGAGGCTTGGTGATGGTGTAATTTTGCGCCAAACAACCTTTTTATGGTTATACTTTTTCCTCAGACATATTATCCTGTGATGATCTTTCACTTTCATTGTAATATTTGCAAGATATTCGCAGAGGGAGATTTCCTTAGAAGGAAGATTGATTCTGATCCAGAGGAAAATGATATAACATCTTTGCCAAGAGATATTCATGGTGCTCCTCCCGAAAGTCTTGTTGTAAAGTTGGCTGAAACTATTGGAAACTACAAGCACATCCGAAAAATGGCTCTGTTCTGGTGCAGCATTGTTGCTGAAGTATGTTTAACTCGAAAATAACTTTTAGTTATAATATCATACAGACACTTCATTGTTAATCTAGGAATCTTGTTTTGATTTATGCTTATGATCGCACTTTCTTTTATATTTATTAAGTAACTCTTTGTTTAAGGACTTACGATCATAGTAATAGAATGCACCGTCATTATGAGATTAATATATTCATCTTAGATCACATGATTTGGACAATTAATATCATTACCTTAGATCACATGATCCTATGAGTCTTGATCATGTGAAGTTGTTTGCCTTACTTCTTTCTCCTTCAAATTTGTTTGTCCTTGAAAGAAAATAAAGAAATACTATTCTTACTCATGTCTAGAATCTGTAACTTGAACATTACGTTTATCAGTATTCAGTAATGCTACTCCTTAATTTTCCTTCTTTAGTACCGGCTGAAGAAGAATACTTTATTTATTTATATATTTATTTATTTACTGATGCAGCTGAGAACATTTTGGTCTGAAGAACGATATTTACCTGGAGTCCCTCAGAATGAGATTCCAGATCTGAAATCATGTCTTTTGTATCAACATTTACAAGTAATTAATTGTTGTATTTCTCGGAAGAGGCTGCGTTTCATTGCAACTGAATCTCTAGACTCTATGATGATGCAAGCTAGTTCAAGCATTAAAGAATCAACCAATGATGGTGACGGAGCTCCTGCAAGCCCTGTTTTATATGCTAGATTAAATTCCGGAGAGCGTGTTCTTCGACTTGGTGCTAATTGCCCATCTGGTGATTTGACATTGTTGGAAACTGGCGAGCCTGTGTACTCTCCCGTCACCCAGGTTTGGTATATTCATTTATTGTTCTCTATAATTTCTATTTCAACTTGTTATTATACTTGAGATATCTGTGACCATTTCATGTAGGAAGGACCTTTGCTTACAGAAGATTTAATCAGAGAAACAGAGGAGTTTGTGCTGCGGACTGGGAGGTCTGTACACCAACTGAGAGTCATCTTTGACCCAGTTTGTTACCTTACATTCTAAATCCATTTTCTGTTTTCATTATACCAATCCCCATTCACCATTTTATGTCACAAACCTTCCGACTAAGTAATCAACCTCATCTTGTTTTTGATTAATTACGCCTTTTGAATTGTTTGGCAATATCTAAACCCACCTGTTGACTTACAAGTTACATCCATTACTCCCAGGACCAAGGTCTGGGAATTTAAATATATGATCATCGTCTACTTAGATCATTTTTTAAATAATTTATATAAATTTTCATGATGTTATTTTCTAATTCATGGATGATCATGTGTCTGTTTCTCACACGACTAATATTGCAAATGCTGGGATCATTTGACTGTGGATGTGCATCCATTATGTAATACCTTATGTTTAGCATCAACTAGGCATTTCTTGATTACCGACTTACCTTTTGTTCAGTGTTGGCGCTGGCTGCTCGCAACTGCTCTCAGATATGCAGGCTTTCAAGGTCAGGCTCTTCCTTGAAGTGAACTTTTCTTGCCATTATTAATGCTGCTAAGGTCTAACTATTTTTAATATGCCTAATGTTCTGTCTTGAGTTAGTTTTGTTTTTCATCATATTTTAGGCTGCGAATCCTGGATGTATTTTGGAGGATTTTGTAAGATGGCACTCACCTCCTGATTGGACAGACAATGAGGCTAGTATTGAGGACAATGATGTTTTTGACAGCGGCGAGTCATTGTCAACCAGAGGCCAACTAAGTCGGCGTATGCAAAAAGAAGGTCTGCTAATGATCTTTTTCATCCTATATTGATGTTTAAAATCTGCTGCTACATAATGTCGTGTGTGTGTGTTGTTTTATGTTAATGGGTCATCAGCATCCGATACAATTGTGGATTTTCTCTGATTGAAGCAAATATAAGCCTATTCAGTGTTTCTGGTCACCAATTTTGAGAAACTTTTGGTCTACTAAATTTTACCATCATTTAGATTATTGAGACTTTGATCTACAATGATGTCGTAGTTAGGTAAGTTGTGAGGAAGGTATCATGGAGTCTACAATATATATGGAAGGAATGCTTTAGTTCAGGCTGATGGAAGAACTCTTGCAGTAAACTGTTCAGATTTAGGTTAAGAATGTCTGACAATAGAACTTGAGTAATTTTTTATGTTGAATTTATAATTAATAATTAATAATAATTTAAAAGGGGATACTTGGTGTAATAGTTGGATTATGGTCATGTGACTAGCAGGTCACAAGTTTGAATTGGGTTGTAGAATCAGCCTCTTACACATATAAGGTAGGGTTACCTACAATAGACTAACAATGGATTCGACTCTTTCCTGAACTCTGCTACAGCAGGAGTTTATAGCACTAAGTTATTGTCATTGACAGTCATTGATATTGGCTTAGATCTTCAAGTTTCGTATTAACAACTGCCTTGTGCAAACTAGGGTTGACAGTCTTTGTATCTTATGTGTCTATATCTTTATGGCATCTATGTAAGATATGCCTAAATTGAATATCATATGACATGGATGGTAAAGCATTTGCAGATAAGTGAATTTAGGGTGTTGCTTAGTTTTATTATAGCACAATATGTAAGAAACATGGCACTGTTGAGCACTTAAGTTGTTTTGATTTCATATCAGAAAAAGTTCTGAGTTTCATTAGATGTTGATGATAGGTAATTTGTGGCGTGAATTGTGGGAAACATCTAAACCAGTACCAGCTGTTAAGCAGGCACCTCTCTTCGATGAGGATTTGGCAGTGTAAGTAAATAATCAAGTTTTGTATTTATACTCTCCCTTAATGCCATCCCTTGAATCTCATTTTACATTCGTTTGTAGAGAGGGCATCCTCAATGGATTTGAGGACATCCATCCTTTTGAGCTTTTTGGGCAGTTGTTTTTCTCTTTAGTAAGTTTTTTCTTTTTTTACAGTTACTTGGCAGATCTTTTATTTCATCCATTTTTTGTTCATTATAATTTCTTTCAACTCTTAATTTCATGTTTGTTTCTTTCTTGACAGTAATTTCATTTTTGTTAAGATTATATTTCATTTGACAATGCATTGCTTCCTTCATTAATCACATGAACGACCATGAACAATTAAGATTAAAACATTAAGTCACATGACTTTTTGTTTTTGTAAGAAATCATATATTTCATATTCATACATGGTTATATAACCAAGCTTTACTCACTAAATTAAAAATGCCCCATCACTAGATACGTCCATTCATAGACACATATGTGTGTGCTACCAAGTGTCCATTTTTTACATATGCACCACTTAATAGCTTTATGTCAAAGTATAAAATTTCATACTAATCAAAAACTGTGTTTTTAAAAAAAAAAACACGGTATTCGGCCTAAGGACCGGCTAATCCGGAGGACCAATCACACCGTCCATTAACGAGGAGTTCAATTGAAGCTATAGCAAAACTCTATATGGACAGACCCAACTCAGAAATTGGCATCGGGCGGATTCGAACTTGAGACCTAGAGAGAAGCACACTCCGAGGTCCTAAACCTACACCACCAGGCCAAATGAAAAACTGTAGTGCCTTACTTTAACAGTGTATGTTTATAAGGAAATATTCACTATTAGACTAGATAACTGTCCAAAGTCCAACTGATGTTCAAATTATTTGAAATTATAAATATGTAATCACTAAGACAATATCACATGATTTATTGATTGGAGTGGATGACTTAACCTTTTATTAGGTGGTGTAAGCGTGAAAATCTGACAGCTAATGTGAATTGATTCTATCCTACACACACCCACAATTATACCATTTTTATACTTTTTCTAATGATAACCTTTGTCTTGATTGTATAGCTTGGGTTAGGATTTACGATTGCTGAACCTCTGCTGTCTAGTAACAAGGACTTCTCAAAGGTGTTCTGTGACTGCAAGGAGTACACAGTTGCTACATGCCAAAGCACCAAATGGAGTGAGAAAGTTGATGACCTTGTCCAGGTGGGTATTTTTATACTATGGCTAATATATGAAGTTACATAGCATGAAATTATTCCTCTGATTAGACTTTGTTTATAAGAACAATGTAAATTGATAGTGAAACTGGGCGTTGTTGATTTTTATATACAACTATTTAATAGTAAAATCATTCAATTGAAAATTTAATGGTGACAACTCACATTCCTGCCTAGGTATATGAAACAGTGGAGACAATGTTACTGAATCCTGAAGAAGCATTGAAGATGATGAAACAAACAGAAGAATCAATGACTGTTACTGATGAACCAATGGGCCGGTTTAAGAGGCTCAGCCTCATCTTCGGCGGCAAAGATAAAGTATTGAAAAGGCCTGTGTCAAAAGATCAACTAAACGACGAAGAAAAGTCAACACGACAATCTTTCTCAAGTTTCTTTGAAAACAAGTCATCTTTATTTTCAAAGAAGCCTCCCAGGTCTGGAAGCCCGTCTCCAGGCCCGTCTCCTTCGGAGAAACCTACTATCGAAACCGGTTGGACACTTGTTTAACAAATTTCATCTTCTCCCTGTTTATACCTGCTCTCCCCCTTTAAGCATATAACTGTATAGTTTCTTTATTCTTTTTCACAATACTTGGTTGTTAAATTATGTAGCAGAATGTTGTGTTTTTTCTTTGTTTAAATCTGAAGGAAATGAATATTTATCTTTTTTAAGTGATATTTTACTTGTGTTCTTTCTCTTTTTTGTTTATAAACTTGTCTGATATTTTAAGTTGGCTCACTGATTACGATGTTATCCTTCCGAATCTATGTCCATCAAAGACCACCTCTGGGAAGCAATGACGCAATAACAATTTGGTTTCACAAGATTGTAATTGCTATCAAGTTTAAAACAACGCAAATGACTTTTATCATCTTAATGTAAACTAAAGATACAAAAACAAGTTCATGCAATTACACAATCATCGTTCTATAGCATCCTCAACACCATTCTCACACATTAGTAATAACTTTTTTCTTCATATCAGGGGTTCTTGTCTATTTATCTTCTGCATCATCAACCTTCTGGTCTTCGTTTAGCTTGTCAAATCCAAAATACTTGGTCACTAAATCTGGCACGACGAAGTTTGCTATGAAATATATCGATAAAAGCAGTGCACTGCAACGTATAAACAAAAGTATGAGCAGAAAACAACTTTGTTTACCTTTGCAGCTTGTTATATCTCCTAGCATAAAAATTACTATGACCATGGTTCATGAACTGTGACATAATGAACAAGGAAAAGAAAAAACTAGACCTTACTGGGAGAAAGGTAGACGGGTCACCGGGTTTGGGTGGTGAAGTAGCAGCAACAACAATGAAATGTGGAATTGCCTTGGTTCTTAATGAACTTGCTGAAGAACTGTGCTTGCTGTATGGAACATTCTTGCTTGATTCACCCCAAAGAAGTTTTGTGGTGTGCTCCATCCCTATATGATGCTGTTGCTGCAGTTTGAGTTTTGCATGAGTGAGAAACAATGAAGAGTGAAGGTGGAGGCAAGTCATGGTGAAGCTTAGCTGTGAAGTAGTTCAGTGTGGAAAGCTTCTCTTCAAAAAGATAGTTTTGGGTCACTGTGTTCAAGTGCTCGCATAGTTTGCTAGGATAATGTTTGGGAGGAGGATATTTTAGTAAAGGGCAAATATGGTGTTATCCTTACATACACAAGGTTCCTACTCTATTTTTGTATGTTTGTACATTTAGTTAATTTTAGTAGTATAATTTACCTCCTCTTCGTACCTCTATCCCACAAGTTATTTGAGGTATTTAAATTGCCATTCATCCTAACATATAAAAATTTAATCACATAAAAACTAAATATTTGATCTAGTAGTATAAAAAATTCTTTAATTCGGGAGGTCTTGATGTCCTCGATTTAAGTCCTATTAATGCTTTTGAAGAAAGATAAATATAAATATATTTATAAATTTATAATTCATTCATTTCTTTCCTATTTCGTTTTGATGAAGTCATTTTTGCGCATGAAGCTAACCGCCTCCCGCCAATATGTTTTGTCGGTTATTTGCTTTGCACCATCGCCTTATATCGATAAATTTTCGTTCCTTTCTTTCCTATTTGTTTTGATAGTGAACTATCCAACTATAATATTAAATTTTTCAAAAAAAAAAAACTATAATATTAAATTATTCTTTTAATTATACTTTTAAATGAATCGGTCAATCAAATCAAATCAATTAATTTTGTTTAGTTTAATTTTTAAAATATATTTAAAATCACACCAATATAAATATCATCAGCTCAAAAAAAATTTAACTGAAAATTGATCCAAACCAAACTACGGAGTATTATTCTGTTAACTAAGATGTACTGTAAATGCTTAGTAACATATTGTAAAACAAAAACTAAGATTTTAACATAAAATTTAGTAAAAAAAAAAAAAAATTTTAACATAAAATAATACTACTAACTATAATGTATATTTTTGAGAAGGATAACTTATATAAAAAAATAATAATAAAATACGCAATGTAATAATACTATTATATTCGGCGGTAGAAACCCTAATCTCTTCGACAAAGATAAAAAAAAAAACAATATTACAATAATAGCGAAAAGAAAGGAAAAATAGACAAATCAAATACCAATCTTCGCATTACATTTACACAGAAAAGTAAGCGAAATATTATTCTCTCATCGGCGGCGATCTCCTCTTCCCCTAATTCCACAAACCCTATCTTTCTTTCGATCTCAGGTTAATTGAATCAACATCTCCATTTTTTTCTTCTAATCTTACCACCGCAACACATCACAATAACCGTATTCATTTATATTTATATTCATTATTCATTATTATTGCTTTTGTTTTGAAACGAAATCGATCGATTTATTATTGATTTATAATGTTGTTGTTGTTGTTGATGATTTTCTTTTTCTGTGAAATTAGGTTTGAATTTTATAGTAAGTAATCATGTTTGGTGTTGTTAGACGAAGGGTTGCTTCTGGAGGCACATCTTCGGTGAGAATGAATTTATTTATTTATTTTACAATAAAAATTATATTTTGAATTTATTTTTATTAATCCATGGATTACAAGTTTAAGTGAAAGCTGATACCTTTGTTGTATACACTGCAGTTGCTTGGTCAGTCAGGGCTGAAAATCAGGTCTGGACCTGCTAGAGTTTCTTCCATTCTGGAAAAAGAGGTGTATTTTCTATGCCTTAATGTTTTGATGTTAGTTTTGTTCTTAATAATATGATGCAGTAGCTTAGTTGATAGGGACATCACATTTTATATGCAGAAGTCGGGGTCCGAACCCCGGCCGCTCCACTTATTTGTCTTAAAAAGGGTGAAATTCTAGCCATTAGGCTACTTGTCCAAAAACAAAAATTATGCAGATGATTACTTTAGTGTTATTTTTGGGATGTGTGTTTGAAGTTGAAACTCACTAATCTTGCTAAACTTATTGTATTTGATAAAAATAAAGTATTAAGTATTAACTTGCCAGTGTCGATTGGTCCAGTTGGTAAGGAGTTGGTTCATACCCGCAAGGGTGTGGGTTCAACTCCCGTTGCCAGCGGGAGGACCTCGTTGTCAGGCAATATGCAAGTACCTATATAAGGGGCTCGTTGAGCCTTTAGGCTTTCCCTGACCCCGGTGAGTCCCGAGACCCAACTCATCTAGTTATTTTAATTTTATAACTTATTATGAAAATAATGTCTTTGTTTGTGTTTTTCTATGGTTTGAAAAGCAATTGGTTAAAACATACTATGTTTGTGACCGGTTCTCTCTGGTGTTGTTTGAATTTTATTTGAGTTCCCTTGTGTTAGATGTTTGTGTATATAATTGTTCAACTTCAATGTAGTAGGGTTAGAATCTCCCTTTTTTTTTTTTTTACTTAATTGAAGTTAGTAAAGCATGCTATTTGGCAATTGATATAAAGGTTTTTATATGAACTGCCAACATTTTTGCATCACCCACTGCTTATAGTGTAGACTACACACTACAATTTATTGGCATGATATTTATTCGAATGGTTAGTGTACCTGCTAATGTTGTTCTATCTCTGCTTTTTACCTCGAAGCTTTGTCATTTTATTTTCATTGTCGGTGTTTTCATTGTTTTACATGTTTAACTTATTAGTCATTTCCTCGGAGGGTTCTTACAACTATTTTTATTATGTTTAACAGATTGCAATAAACTCAGGAGGATGCGGTAATATCCGGAATTTCTGTCATATAACACCTGGTAATTCTGTGCATTTTTTTATTTAAAACTCGTTAGCTGGTACAAATTTAAAAGATTTATGCAGTTTTGCAATTCATGTAACCATCTATTTTCTGTTTCAGGACGCTGGATTAATTCACAACCAATAAGGTTAGTAGTCCCCTTATTAGGCACGGGCTTTAATTAAGTACTGCTTTCAGATATTTAATTTAAAAAAATATGTTCTCTTAATCTAGAGTTAGAAAAATAGTCAGTTATGATATATAATGTTATTTAAAATGGAGAGTAGTTGTTGTTTCTCGTTCAGTGGTAGTGCTCTGAATCTGATAACCTTATTGCTGTGCAGGGACATTTTTCATCAAGAGGCTTCGATTCAAACATGGAAGCGTTCATTTTCTTCGGATAGCGGTGAGATATTTACAAGACTCTCAGTTTTCTTTCATTTAAGTTACCTATGTCTTGTTCATGAAAGATAACACGCATTATGGTTATTGTGTGGATTTTAGCTTTTCTGAACGGGGAATTTTTCACAAAATCCATGGTTATGACGATAAAGTATTGCACGATTGTATTTCTGAAATATAGTTGTTGTATAACTGATTTTATTGTAATAGAATTTAGAATGTATTGTTTTCTTGAAAATACAGTGTATTTCTATCCAGTGTGGTATAGAAGAATATCAACCTTGGGAGTTGGGAAGTTTTGTAATTGATCTGATCATGAGTTTATATCAACAATCTGCTTAACTGCACATATTTCACATTCACTTGTGAAATTATGCTCTATTCTCTGCGTATTTTTTCGTTTCTATAATGTACTTTTCTTTTTTTAGTTATAGTCTAGAGTCTTGGGCGCAGGACCAAATTATCATGTGAATGCTAATATCTTTTTAGTGTAACTTTTTTCTGGTATTCATGATCAATTTACTTGTTCTGTTTTTTTTTCTCTCTGTTGCTTACTGATCTTTTTCAAATTTCACTTCTATTTGTGATAAAGGAGATACTGTTGATGTTGTGGTCCCTACATTGGCTGAATCCATCGAGGATGGGACACTGGCAAAATTTCTGAAGAGTATGTTGACCTACTCTGTACACATATTTTTTTATTTACAAATACTTGATATTTTTAGTTGTTGTTGATGGTTGACTGTCATTTTTATTTTATTTTGATGTATGAGAGCAGGGCCTGGTGACAGGGTTACTGTTGATGAACCAATTGCTCAAATTGAAACAGATAAGGTGTTTTGTTGAAACAACCTTCAAATGTTTTGTGAAAGATTTGGATGATTTTAAGCGACCCCAGTTTTCATTGTTCCTAAATAACCATTAACATTGTTTTCCTTTTTGCTGTATTAGGTGACAATTGATGTTACAAGTCCAGAGTCAGGTGTGATTCTAAAGGTACTGTTTAATAGGTTCAGAACATTTTGACTCGCACAAGTCAACCCATGAATTCTAAAATTATTACTCTTTTTTTTATAATTAAATTTTGTTCATATGATATATTTAATGATGTGCAGCTTCTAGCCAATGAAGGGGATACTGTTGAGCCAGGTAACAAGATAGCAATCATTTCTAGGTCTGCTGATGCAACTCATGTTGCGCCATCTGAGTCTGCACCTGAGAAATCTGCTCCTAAGCCAACCCCAAAGGCTAGTGAGCCAGAGGAGAAGAAAACTCCTAAAGTTGAAAATCCTAAAGTTGAAACTGCTACAAAAGAGAAGCCTAAAGCACCTTCTCCACCAAGATCTCCATCTGAGCCACAACTTCCTCCTAAGGAAGGAGAAACACGGGTGAGTCATTGTGATTTTGTGATTGTTATAGCTTAGTGAATTATGTTTACCAAATTTTTATTTTAATATTTTCCTTCATTTTCAAGGTTCCTATGACAAGGATTCGGATACGGGTTGCTCAACGGTTGAAGGATTCCCAAAACACATATGCTATGCTGACTACCTTCAATGAAGTTGACATGTAAGTTTTCATTGATTGTCAAATTGTGGCATAACTTTGAATATTGCCTTTGAGATTTAAGGATTTTCATGTGTGTTGTGTATATATTCTCTATTATTCATTATTCGGTGATGCTTACTTTGAATTAGAATACTGGAAACTGTGGACATATTTGTTGTGGTACATACTACACTACACTATATATTGATATCCATTTCTTATGTAGATTAGCATGATAGAAAAGAGGTGACTCCATTTGTTTATTATCATTTATCATTTATTGGTGCAATACTTGACGCATTTGCCTTATATATTGAATAACCATCATCATTCTGATTCCTCTGCAATTTATAATAGGACTAATATGATGAAGCTTCGTGCTGATTATAAGGATGCTTTTGTTGAAAAGCATGGAGTCAAATTGGGGCTTATGTCTGGGTTTATCAAAGTATGCTTTCAAATTATGAATGTAGTAAATGATATTTCTTTCTCTTTATCATTTTTTTCCTCTACGTACTTACTTTGGTCTCAATGTTAGGCTTCTGTAAGTGCTCTTCAACATCAACCGATTGTAAATGCAGTCATTGATGGGAATGATATTATATACAGAGATCACATCGATATCAGCATAGCTGTTGGAACTCAAAAGGTTTTCTTCAATCACCTCAACCTGCCCTTATTTTTTTTTTGAGAAAGAAAGGGGCTAAAACCCAAGCTTCTTTTGATGAAACCTAATCATATGTGATATGTCATTGGCCTATGCCGATTGATGTTGTCATGGTTGGTATGCAAAATTTAAATGGCTGGATTAAAGAAGCTAATTAAGTATATGTTTGCTGATTTCCATTTTTTGCTTGCATTCCCAGGGACTTGTTGTGCCTGTTATCCGCAAAGCTGATACAATGAACTTCGCGGATATTGAAAAACAGATCAACACTTTTGCAAAGAAGGCTAATGCTGGAACTTTATCAATTGATGAAATGGCTGGAGGCACATTTACAATATCAAATGGTGGTGTTTATGGCAGTCTTTTGAGTACACCTATTATCAACCCCCCTCAGGTTTGCAAGTTCTGCTAAGACGGCACTGATTATAGTTTTTTCGTTTATTGTATAAAACATATTTGGAATCATGGTAATACTTGATCATTGACTGCTTTCACATAACAACTAGTATTAATGTATTATTCAAATTGCCTAACCAATGTTCTGCTCTTTTACCTGTCGACAGTAAGATTTCGAAAATTGCATTGCTTTCCTTTTCTTTTTAATAATGCCAAATAATTGTTAGCAATTTTTTCGCAATTTTTTGTGAAAGAAACCTCATGCAGCTGTTGTTTTTGACAGTCGGCTATCTTGGGTATGCATTCCATAGTGACCCGTCCAGCGGTTGTTGGAGGAGTTGTTGTTCCAAGGCCATTGATGTACGTTGCTCTAACATATGACCATAGAATCATTGATGGAAGAGAGGCAGTGTACTTTTTGAGACGCATCAAAGATATTGTGGAGGACCCTCGCAGGCTTCTGCTCGACATATAAAGTGAATCTCAAAATCAATGAAGTAAATTAAACCTCTTAGAATTCTAATACCATAATGGATACCGCTTTGTTTGGGTCTTGAATTTGCGGCGTGGTTTACAGTATTTATTGAGCAAGCTCTTTAGGATCAAATCTCAATTTATTTGACATAAACTCAGCATGCTTGTACTTCCCTTTTCACCTATCCCTCTCAAACTAGAGGGTCACAGTTTTTGGCTCATAAATTGTATGAAGTACTACGAAGCATATCATGGGATTTTCCGTGAAGTAATAATGCGAATTAATTTCATTGTACTTTTTACTACAATATTTGTTCACAACAAAAATTTCCAAAAAAAAAACACTCCCGGAATCGGATAGGACTTAATGGGTTATTGTAACACAAGTCTAAGACATGAACCAAATTTAGGACCCTATTCTGCTATTAAATTTATTTAAATTCTTTTTTGTTTTGACAAAAAATTTATTTAAATTCTGTGTGCTGGTATAGTGGTATGTTTTATACTGCATGCTCATTTTCCAATCTTCATTGGCTCCCTGTTTGTTCTTGATCAAACGTGACATTTTAGTTCTGTTACTAAGGATAATTAAGCTCCACTTCTGACTGTCTTTTATGGATATATTATCCATCCAATTGGCAATGCAGCTGCATATTTAGATAGGGGATAAGGATGTGAATGGAACCCTTCTTTGTTGGAGGACTGGAGAATGCAATCTAACTCAACTGCATTTTTGGAAAGTTCTCAATATAGAAAATATAATAACAATAGAAATATTTACCGGTCTAAAGTCCATTTTGGAACTTATAACGATTAACTTATAGTCTGAGTTTATATGTGGTTTTACACTTTTACTTTTTGATAAAGTACTTGAAGAAGTGTTTGATGTTATAGTTTGGATGACTCAAAAAGTCATTGAGACCTCCTAAAAATAAAAGATGAGGCAACGTAGCTCCACATTCACACTTGACACTCCCAGTCCCATGGGTAAATACAATATTTTCTAGCATTTCACTTTTGAGAGTAGACGAGACTCTCTTGATCATACCTGGCAGAACTACCACCACCACAACTAGAAAAGCTCCATTTGTTTGTCATTTTTAAAGCAACTCGGGTCTCGGGATATTTTGTTTGACCAATCATGTCCTTTTCAATCATCATGGCCCAACAGTCTCTTGTTGATCAACATATTGTTCTCACACTTTATTAAAGAACAACGATAAGAACGATACAGTTTGATTAACGACAAATGACGCAATCGATAATCCACTCTCACAATGCTTAATTGTTATTTGGGTATTATTTTGTGACAGGATATTGATTGGGCTTATTAAGCCTCTTTTGTACCATGTCATTGCACACGTGTGGTGAATAAAGTAACTTGCAAGAAGCTTCTTTAGCACACTTTCTCATTTCATATCTCCCGCCTATTTCACACGTTCTCTGTATTTGCGACGTGACCGTTTCTCTCCCTTCCTTCATTCATCCTACCAAAAATGTCAACAAAAAAACCAAACAGTTTCTTCATATACGATTCTCGTATTGCAACATTGATTTCTCCAAACTCAGAGAAACTAGTTTCAACACAAGCTAACTTCCTCAAACCATGTTCCAAAAACACTCCAACGTCATTGCATCATTCTCAAACAGTGTCTCAAATCAACCACCATCATCCTAAGATTCACTTCAAAGGGTGGAAAAATCCTCAAACAAAATGGGGTGATTGGATTGAAACATTAACAGCAGAACAAGCTTTCAAATGGAATCAAACAGGTTTATGTGATGCTCTTTTGTCATCTCTTTATCATTTTCCTCGCAACCCTTCTTTGGTTCTTGCTTTAGTACAACATTGGTCTCCAAAAACCAATACTTTTGTTTTTCCTTGGGGCGAAGCTACTATTACACTCGAAGATGTAATGATTCTTGGTGGATTTTCAGTTCTTGGAGAATCAGTAAAGCTTCCTCTTTCTTCTGATTTGCTTTCAATAGAAGCTAAATTGATTGATATTCGAAGGAGATTGTCAAAAGGGAAGTCGAAAAAAGCAGATCATAATACTTGGTTAAAGTTTTTCAAAGAGGGTTTAGAAGAAGAAAAGTGTGAACTTTTTGATTTTGAGCATGTGGGTTTTCTTTGTTTATGGTTATCAAGGTTTGTTTTTCCTTCATGTTCTGATTATGTTATCGATCCGCGTGTTTTTCCGATTGCTATTCATTTGTCACAAGGTAAAAGAGTGGCGCTTGCGCCATCTGTTCTTTCTAGCATTTACCATAATTTGAGTTTGCTTAAAGAAAAAATAGTTTCTTCTTCTGTGAAGGATTTGGATTTGAAAGTTAATGGTTTATTTCAACTTGTGCAACAATGGTTATTTGAAAGGTTTCCAATTCTTGGACCAAAATACCCTAATGAACTGAAAAATGGTGAACCTAGAGGTGCAAGGTGGCACAAATTAAACTCTGAATCTGAGCATGCTAGTTTTGAATTCATTATGTCTAAGTTGGAATCAGAAGAAAATTTTCGCTGGCGTCCTTATGTTGTTGATTTGAAAAATTGGTGCTTTGAGTCACATTACAAAGAAAATGAACAATTTGTAGTTGATGTTTCAACTTCAAATTGTGATTTAGCAGATGAATTGAAGTGTTTTGGAGTGTGTTTGTTTGCTGATGAGGTTGTTGGTTTGGATTGTGTTGAGAAGTATATGCCATATAGAGTAGCAATGCAATTTGGAATGGATCAAGATGTTCCTCCTAATGAGTTCACTATTATGAGTCCATGTTACAATGAAAACTTTAGCTTTTATGTTCCTTCAAGATGTTACAAGCCTAGTGTGTCATTGGAATATCACAATTGGTGGAAGAAATCAAAGGTGATTCCAGGAAAAAATGTGGATGATTTTGATTTGGGAGATGTAGTGATGATTGCACAGCAATATTGTGAAGATGAAAATCATGCATCTATTGCTTTTATTGAAAGTGGTTCAAATTCAAAGAGAAAATCATCAAGCAATGAAGAAATTAGCAAGGATAATGAAGTGGAAAGTAATAGTAGTATTGCATTTGTAGGTGAAGATTTAGTTGTTGAAGAGGGTAAAAGATTGAAGAAGAATGAAGAATCTTTGAATTGTGGGTTCAACAATGATGTTGGAGAGTGTGAAGTAATGCTCGTGGATGGAAAAGGGAAAAAAGAACTTGGTGTAGGAAGTTATGATAACCCTTTGGATGTTGAAGATTATGGATGCACCATTTTGGGGACTTCTTCTCACCCTATAAGTATTTGATAATTACTATTTATTACATGTAGAAGCTTATCTTTTGTGTTTTTTGGACAAGACAAACTAAATGCATGATTGGAGATGGATTGGAACATGGGGGGCGGGGGGTAAGATTTGTGACTACTTTTTTGAATGGTCCCAACAAGATTTTATTCTTCAATATCTTAGTACTAGTACATTTTTGTATGTAAACATGGTGCACTTCTGTGTACATGAGAATATGTTCTATTTTGATGACTCAAAGGAGTTCATTTCTTACAACTTATGCTTAGTTTGCTACCTAATTTAAACTATGTTTTACTTTATCATATTAATAAACTATAGTAACATTTCTACTAGTGAAATTGTAATGAATCAATATAGGCCTATAAAAATAGAATATGCTTACTAGTTTAATGACGATGACGATCATGCTTTCTAGAAGGAACTAGATTGATCTTATTTGATGACTCATCATTAGTTTGTTAGGATACAAATGCTATAAATAACGGCATAAAAAATATAATCAAGGGAAGCAAATGAATGAAGTTAGTTTTTAGTGTAATTTTTACTCTCTTTTAGAATTATTTTCCACCATTAATGAATAACTAATTCTTGTTCATAACAGAAATACATTTAACAATGTGTAGTATTTCTCCCAATCTGTATCTGATTTTGTTTTTGGTAAAAATCTGTATCTGATTTAAGCAAACAAATATGAATAAAAAGTTTGTTCCTTCTTTATACCTCTCATTTAGGACATGTTTGTTATGCAATGAATGATCTTATGATCCAGAATGTAAACATGATTCTCCTACGATCATATTCCAATTTTGTTAGATCTGGTTAGTTTGTAGCAGAATTCATTTTGTTGCAAATAAACCTCTGCCAAGTAGTGATAAAAAAAGCTTTTAGATCATATTGAAAATAGTACATAAAATTTTAAATATAACTTTCTTCTAGAGTAAAATATTCAAATAAATTTTTGTGCTATGTTTGGTACAACGTTGTCTTTTGTTTTCTCGCATCCCTATATAGCATGACCGCGGATGTTATGCCACTGTGGAAACAATGGTTTTCAAACAGACACTTGGTGTGTTTGGAAATTCATGTTTTCAACGGCTCATGTTTTCAACGGCGTGACTCTGCAATATCATGAAGCTTAGGGAGCAACGAAAACACACAAACAAACATGCACTTTACCGAATCAAATTTATTAAAATCAATTTTAGTAAAAGTTAATTCAAATATTCAATTACACACTTAATTATTTGGAAAGGTTGCTATTGATTAAAGTTATTCTATACCTCCTTATATGTAAGTAAGGAAAGCACAACATAATTCTTTACCTAACCTTTTAAGTTTCTATAAGCATCTTGTAACTAAGAACAAGGTACAAAAAAAAGAGACAAAATAAGAGTTTGTTACGTTTTGGATTCTAGCTTGTTACATTTTCACCATAGAAATCAAGATTCAAAGCACCTACAAAAATGTTACAACTTTTATTTGGACTTTTGTCAATAGAATTGACTGTAATTCTAACACTATCTTTTGCAAATCCAATAAGAAAATTAATGGTGAAAGTGTTAGATCTATTGAAACGTGGAAGAGGTCCATTAATCACAAAAACTGTGGCAACCACTGTTTTTGTGGTGTTTGGTTCCACCATATATACTATAATCAAAATTCATAAACGTTCAATGGATGCTGGCATGGTTAATCCAACAGAAGAAGTTCTAATGGCACATCATCTCTTAGAAGCATCTCTTATGGGTAATTACTCTAAAATTAAAAAATATTTCCTTATTTTCATTTCAATATTTGCATTAGTATAACTCTCTGTTATTTGGTCATTTCATATACGTAAATTGAAAATACATCCCTTGTTTTGGTTATAGTTTGGGACCAGAAATTTCACCTTTAAGATAAATAAATAAATAGAGTGTCCGAGGTTTGACTCCGATCCATATTATATGTATATATAATACAATGTCTCTACCAACCGAGTTATGCTTACAGAGACAATTGAAAATACATCTCTAGCTGGTAATTTTAAAGACTATATTGACAAACAAATTACATTTGAAGATTAAAATGACTACCTTTAAACAGTATATTGACAAACTAATAAAATAGACACATGTTGTTGAAGTAATTGCAATTTTGATATATTTAGAGACGAATATGACAAAAATATTATATTTCTTAGGATCAAAGTGATAGATTTTCCATATAGAATTGTTTGTTGTAGTACATATTATAAAAAATGATTTTGATATTCGATAGATAATTTTTAAAAGATCATATTTATAAAAGCAAAAATAAAACTTTAATATTGGAAATACAAAATTTAAAGTCAAAAAGAAATTTCAAAATGTTGATCAATGCTCCACTTTTCAGTGCCCTTACTCTTTAATTTTGCCTTTTTTTCAAATAGTACTGTACAAATTATTGTGTTATTTTTTGTTGCATAAGATATTAAAAAATGATTTTAAATATTCAGTGATTTTATGAAATGGGATCATTGGGCAGGATTTTCTCTATTCTTTGGATTGATGATTGATAGGCAACACTACTATATTAAAGAGATCACTTCACTGAGGAAGAATATGGAAAAAGCAAAGAAACTAAGCCAGAATCATGAACCACCAAAGAGAACAGACATAGAAGAAACAGAGAAGAAAAAGATTAATTAATAAGTGGAATGTGAAAGAAAAAAAATGTTGCACATCTACTATCAATATAAAATAGTTAATTACCACTAAATTCTCATAATTACCCCCAATAAGCATAATTTGATGGTCATAATTGTCATTTTTATTTTATGTATTCAGATTTAATTTAATTAATTAATAAATGTCCTCAAATAATTGGTCATTTTTTTAAGTTTGGTCAGATTGTAATTATTAATTATACCAAAAAAAAGATTGTAATTATTAATTGAAGAAGCTTTTAATTATGACCCTTAATTATGTGTCCGTTTAGCCCGCCTTATTTTCTACTTTTCTATTTAGCTTAAACGAAATAGAGAAGTATAAAATTGAATATAGCCATATTTCTCTTTAAAAGTATTAGAGAAATAAACTAAAGAATTAAAAAATAAAAAAAAAGTAAAATCAAACACATATTTTTCCTACTTTACTATTTTTAAGAAGAAGAAAAAAAAGTAGAAAATAAGCCCGGCCAAACGGACACTATTACTTACAACTTTACAACTTCTAATTCTGATTATTTTCCGCTCAATATATACTTATAACAATATATACTTATAACAACTCTCTCAATAATCCATATATCAATCTTATTTTTTTCTTTTCTTTTTGTCTTCCATAACAAAAAACCGATTCATTTTCCTCTTCTTATTTTTTTCTCCAAATACTAACAGTCATGGTTCATTAATCTCTAAGGTGTCATTCTTTTTGTCTTCCAATTTCATTATTTATTTCTCCATTTTTTTTATTTAATTCTGAAATGATATGTTTACCCAGAGGAATGGAAATAGAAACTTGAACGATAAAATAAAATGGTCGAAGCTTATATGAATGCTGGAAAATAGTAATATAATATTGAATTTGCTTAATTTTTGCTTTGTTCACTTTGAAATAATGTCTCCAACAATATTTTATATGGTTTGTTGATTTTGTCCAATTATTAGTTTAATATTTTTTTTTGATCGACAAATATAATAATATTAATAATTATTAACTTAGTAGTAGTATAAAGTTATTATTGATGTTTTATTTTACAACGAGAGAAACAAACACTAATTGCTTGAATTTAATTAAGTGAAATGAGAAAAAAAGGGTTGAATAGAAATTGATTGTTTAACTATACATATATACTTTTTTTACATTAGTATTTTTTAACTACGCATTTGGAATTGTTTTTTTTTACTTGCAAAGATGAACTTATACGGAGTATAAGAGGTACCCAACTCTCACAATTCAGAGAATATTTATTTACAAATCTATGAAGCAAAACAAAGGCCTATTACACCAATTAGAAAAAGAAATATTTGATTTACTCACAAATCGGCCAATAAACTAAAATCATGATATATACCAAATAAGATTTATGCACGATTTTTAAGAAAATGATTAATTGTGTTGATTTCAATGGTAATATTAGTATTATATACTAAAGTATCCTTGTTAATCTTAGTTAATGGAGTAGTTAAGTTAGATGAAATTGAATAAATAAATAGTATAATTAACAATGGAAAAAAGGAATAATGCTACATTGATATTCTAAAGTGACAATTATTTTAAGACAAAAAAATGTTATGAAAAAATAATTATTTTGAGACGGAAGGAGTGTATACCATATAACACGTGGATCGAACAAACTTACAAGCGGAAATCTTCCAAATCCGATCAATAAGTGCAACTCCGATCTTTTAGAAACCACAATTAGCTCTACTTTGGACTACTAGGGAAATTGAATGTATTAATCAAGCTCTAGCAACAATTAAGGATAATATATTATTATGAAGGTTGTTAATTAAATTTCATATTTTAGTTTAACTTTTACATTTTAGACTCGTGTAAGTTATAAGACTTATTTATATTAATCAACATTTAAAAATTTATTTTAATTTATATGACAATTATTTTAGTCTCGGAAATTAAAATATAATGCAGAACAAAAGAATTTTTTTAACTAAGGAGTAAAAAGAAAACCTACATACATTATTCTTTGACAAATAAATATAATATAATTTATTTATAATAAACATAATAATAATAATATAACAATAACATCATCAACACATTCTTAATAATATAACAATAACATAATATAATATATTCATGCTCTTCTATTAACATAGAAAGCATTCAATGAATTCATTAATCAAACATACAACATAACATCGTTTATAAGTACATAAAAAATATCAATAAAAATATTATAATATAAAACTATAAATATAAATTACTCCCTTGACTTTATTGGACTCTGGCACCCCAAAGGAAGAAATGGTGTCTACGTCGGTACTGTCGGCACTGTACAATTTAGGCACATTTTCCAAGTACGCATATACTTCCAAGAGGACATGTATTACCACATCGACCACAATTTAAAGGGCTGAAGTTTGTGTTTATACACACACTGTTACAACACTGCAAATTATTCAATAGACAAGTAACCCCACAAAATCCACAATTGTATACATCACTTGTAATATCCACACAACGGTCTCTACAACAAACACTTCTTGGTGGGAATTCTCCGGTGGTACATATCCATGGTTTATTACTGCAATCAGGTGATTGCACTTGATCCACACCAACTTTCTCAGTAACAATATTGTTTGTGGTGAAATTTTTGTTCACTTCATCATTTGGAATTGATGAAATTGAATCTCCATCAATTTTGATTAGAAACACAAGAAACAATGCCACAAATGTTAGTGTTGCTAGAGTATTCATTGTGAAAAGTAATGAGAAACTTAGGATTTTGATACCTATATATATTGATACTTATATGAATTGTACATAACTTTCGTAACAAGCTTGAAGGACATGCTTTTCATACATCTATGACGTGATATTGACGATAAACTTAACTTGTTTGTTTATTTTAACTTTTATCATACTTTTAGCTACTTTTTAAGAGAATGGGATTGATTTTAGCCATATATAGTTAATTTTGATATGATTACAACTTTTTTGAGGAAAAGTCTTTTCTTTTGGACAAAATAACAAATTTTGAAGTTTATTTCAGTTTATTACATATTTTATAAAATTAAGAATCTAATTAAAATCAATTTGCATATTTTACGAATGATTTTTTATAATAAAATAATGATGATAAATAAACACAATATTTTTTGTTGTTTTTTAAGAAATCCAAAAATTAATCTCCTTAAAGTTTTTATCACTACAATTGATTTTAATGTCAAATTATATTATTCAGTCCATTTTGATATAAATTCATTCAAATATAAATAACTTTACATTTAAGTCATTTTATCTAAAACTAATTTATTGAAAACATTTTTTTTTGATGCATAATCAATGCATATAATGTTGAACACGAAAACACAATTTAGACTCAATTAGAAGTTACAGCTTTTTTGTACCAAAAAAAAAGTTAGAGCTTTTACTTAAAACATGAAATGTCGTGTGTCTTATGTTAAAACATAAAAAACACACAAGCATAGACACTATTGTATGTTGATGTTGCATGATTAGTTTATTTAATAGCTTAATATTGAAGTGATTATCAAACCTAAAAATAAGATAGCGTACTAGCATAAATTAGGTGTGATGATGTACTAGTTGATTGATGTGTGTGTGGTATTTTTAGTGAAATTTTAATCTCGTTGAATGAATAATTAAGGTAAGGTTGACAATAACAAATTTTGAGCTTATAACATGTAACTTATAAGTTTATTTCGAAAAGAAAAAAAAACTTATTAATTCCGTAATCATTCTTTCTTATGAGCATATTACTTATTTCAACTAGCTATTTCAATTACTATAATTTAAAGTTTATAACCTATCATTTTTTCTTACAACTTTATCTTTATCATCTTATTTAAAGAAATGAAGGGTAGTGAGGTGAATTTGATGATTCAAAAGCAACCGACAAATAGAATTTTCGAACACAAAGAAATTATCATTAAATTTGGTGGGAGGAAATCATATAGATATTCCGTAATGTCTTTCTTTTATGTTAAATCTCATTCTTAAACTTTAGTAAAACATGTGCTTCCAAAAGTGTGAAACTAAGACAACTAAACTTGCAAGCAAATTTTTTTAAAATCCGATTAAAAAGTGAAACACTAATGTTTTTTTTATAACAAAATGCCAATAATTTATAACTCTTCTTTTGACTACTAGAAAAATTGAATAAATTAAACTCTAGTATCAAATAAGGATAATATGTTATTATCAACGTTGTTAATTAAATTGCATACTTTAGTTATATTTTTGCATTTTTGACTTGTATAAGTTAGCAAGAATTGATTAATTCATATTAATCAATATTTAAAGAATTATTTTAATTTATGTGACAATTATTTTAGGCACCAAAATTAAAACATTGTACAGAATTTTTTTTTTATTTATACAGTAAAAATTAAAAATTATAGACGACATTGCTCTTATTTTTTTATGGTCACATTATTTCTCAGTTAAACTTAATATAACTTTTTATAATAAACAGAATAATAATATAACATAAATATCATCAATATAGTCATGCTATTCTACTAATATAGAAATCATTTATTTAATCCATTAGCCCAACATAAGACAGCATCATACATAAGTACATAACAAACATTAATTATTAGGTATTTTTGGAGAATTTTGCTCCGGCAACCCTGGAGGAAGAAGAGGTGGTTGTGCTGGAAGTGTTGGCACCGCCGGTACTGGTGGTGGCGTTGTAAAAGCACATGAACCAAGTATGCATAATCTTCCAATAGGACATGCATTACCACATCCTCCACAATTCAAAGGGCTAAAATTTGTGTTTATACATATACGGTTACAACAACGCCAATTACCTATTAATGGACAAGTAACCCCACAAAGTCCACAATTGTTTATATCACTTGTAAGATCCACACAACGGTTTCTACAACAAACACTTCTTGGTGGAAATTCTCCGGTGTTACATATCCATGGTTGGTTAGTGCAATCAAGTGGTCCCAGTTGATCCACACCAACTTGCTCAGCCACAATGCTGGTGGTGGAATTTTTGTTCACTTCATCATTTGGAATTGATGAAACTGAATTTCCATCAATTTTGATTAGCAACACAAGAAGCAATGTCACAATTGTTACAAATTGAGTGGCTAGAGGACTCATTGTGAAAAGTTGTGAGAAACATATGATTATGAAACCTATATATATATACTTATGTGAATTGAAGATAGCTTTTGTAATAAGTTTCTAGAACATGCTTTTATCATGTATGACATGTGAACCTTCATTTTGTGATATATGGACGGTGTGAACTTAATTTGTGTTGTTTTAACTTTAGCCACATTATTTGCAATCAAAATTATATCACTGCATGTAGAAATCATTTTTGGATTATAAACCACACAATATTAAAAACACAAAAATACAATTTGGAGTCAGAACAAGAAATTAGAGCGTTTGTTAAAACGTGACATGGTAAGTTTGTTGTGTTAAAACTTAAAAAACACACAAACATAGACATTAGTATGTGCTTATGTGGATTGTTTGCATTGTGAGTTTGTTGAAAAACTTAATATTAAAGTGATTATCAAACCTTAAAATAAGGTAGACTACCGTAATTTAAATGTGTATGGTGTTCTTTTGAATCTTTAATCATGTTTGATGAAAACTAATTCACATGAAAAGTGCAATATCTTTTTATAAAGATGAACAATTAATGGAGATTCTTAGTTAAGCTATTATGAACTCAAGGCATTTGCCATTTTGTTTACGTAATATGATTGTTGGTTCATATATGTATTGTATCTTGTTAAATATGCTAAATGTTGATACACGTTTTTTTTCTAAGCAAAAAGACAAAAAGAGATTCAACTTGAGACAAAAGTTCAAAAAATAAGGAAAAAGTACCTTAATTTCATAAATGTTTTTTGTATTTACAAGTTAATTTTTATCAGTTAACATTGCTTTTTTTTTTTACTAAATTAGTTAACATTGCTTATACGTCTATTAACTCATCAACTGAATTGTGACCGGATCCACCTAAACATAAAGCGGCTAAAGTCCTTCATTTAGGCTTAAAAATCACCACCGACCACCGCAAATTCCTCTACTCCTACCGTACTCTAGCTTGGTAGTTTCCACGACATGTCCGTGGTTGTGACTTGAGATTTGACGGCATAAAAAGACACAAAAAATATATCAACATATTAATAACACCCATAAATTGTATAACACGAAGATAATTGCTTTTAGTCCCTATAAAGTTTAAATTGATCCTAATCTCTTCATGTTTTCTTCATTTTTTTTGACACAATATTTTCTTCATCTATTAAAATATATTATCTAATACTATAAATTTTATTGAAAGATATCTTTTTGGTAATATTTTTTTAGTGAAAACAATGCAGGGTGGACAAAGAGTAGCCTTATGAGTTATGCATAGTAAATGCTAAATACTTTAACTTCTATCATGAACCACCAATGTATGGATTGAAATATATGTGTATACGAAGTATCACATATGTTTAGTTTAATATGGACCCCAAATTCCATCAAGAAAACTATTGACCCCAAAAAAATCTATGAGACGAGACAAACGTACCTTTGGCTTTTTTAATATTAAACCAAACATAGCATGTGCCTAAAATATGAGCGGGTATGTATCTTTCCTTTTCATCATATTAGTAGAAATTATTAGTAGATGAGAGCATGTGTATCATTTTCTAACAATTCACAAACTTAAAATCTAGATAAAATCCTTATCCAAACCGTGCTTGAATAGGTGTAGCAAGTTTTACATAATGGCATTTACAAATATAAAAATACCACGTTTATTTATTATAAATGTGGAACCAGAAATGCATGTAAAAATACATCATCCTTAATAACAAACAAGGTGCAATCTGATTTAGCTTAGGAAACAAATACATGAAGTTGTTATTTGAGGCAAGGTGAAAGCCATGCACATGACATAAAGTGCAATACAGTTATACAAGACATAAACATAATTCTAAAACAACTTAAGCAAATGTTACCATTGAAGGTACTTATTTCAAACAGACACATAACTCAGCAGATTTTTTATAAACACTGCACAATCACTGAATTTGTTCATATAATCTTCTTGTTGTTACTGCAGAACAACACATTCTTGTGAACCAGTCACCACAGTAGGGTAAGTGCTCGAGTCAACGGCGTCGTCTTTTGGAAGACATTGAAGATTGTCATCCAATTCTTCGGTTAAGGCAATGGCTTCGAATATAAGAGCATTGACTTCTTCAAACCTTTCTTCAGAGAGTGAAACCTCTGCAAGAAGTCTCCAAGCATTGGCTTCAGACGCCTCGTCGAAATCCTTTTTCCTCTTCAAAACCATGTGTCCACTAATCTCCCACACTGCAGGATTTACTTGTGTGTCGAGAAGCTCAGCATCCACTTCTCCAAGAGCTTGTTTCTCTGCATAACACTGTTTCAACTATTCGTTAAGTACCTAAAAAACTGATGAAAGTAGATAGAGGAAGCTATGAAACTGAATTAAATGTTGTTTGAATTGACTTATTTGAGTTTATCTACTGACAACATAAACACTTGTGTAACTGTTTGAGAGAGCTTATGAAAACAACTTATATCATGTCCATAAGTTGTTTTCAGCTTGTTTCCATAAGCTCTTCAGAATAGCTTATTAGCTTATATGAAAACAACATGAGTTTATAAAATAGCAATTATTATGCTATAAGCACTTAAGTTGTTTATCCAAACAGAAACTTAGTTTGAGAAATTTTTATACCTGTGGTAACAGAAACACTTGTGTTCCACGGTCAGAAATAAGAACATTGTAAGGTATGTTGTTGTTTTGTAGGGAGATACAAGCATCGGAAACGATTTTTGATAAATCCTCAAGCGTGTCGCCGCCTTCAAAGACAAGGCCTCTAACTGGATACTTCAACAATTTAGATACCTTCACTCCACCATTTAAGGTTGCAATTTTCTTAGTCGGAGCCTTCTCAATAGGAAAAGGCATGGCCAAATAATAAGCCTACATAAGCAATGAAATTAATTATCAACAAAAACCATTAAGGTAGTAGTAATCTGAAGTGAAAGGATAGGATTAGCTATAAATTTCCAGTACCTGGAAGTGAAGATGATTAATAGTTGCAAAAGCACCGAGGCTGTTATAACCCAATCGAAAGTATGGATTAGCAGCTTCGGATGCCATGTGAAGTGCAAGCAAGAGGCTCTCATGATCAATCCTTTGAGGCAAACACTCGAAAATGCGCGGAATCAGCAAAACATGCCCATACTCAATAGGACTGACCTGTTATGAAGAAAACAAACATCATATAAAACATCTTACTTAAGCCTTAATGAACTGATAATGATAAAATCTGAACAGAAGCTAAGATTCGTACGTTGATGGCAACAAAACTCGGAGAATTGTCAACATCGATTGGAGCATTTGGAAAGAACTGGACTTCACCATCTTCACTAGCTTCGAATTGAAACAGAACCTCTTCTTGTCCAACTTTAGTGAAGTTGAATTTGGTTTCATCAAAGGGCTGAAGGACCTTATCGACTCTGAACTCAGTTGGTCTCTTCTTGAGGTGACGACCCTCGTTAAGCTGAGCAACGAAACCACACTCACCCTGAATCACCTATACCAAATTACCAATTTACAACAAAAACACATCAAAACTAATTTCACAAAACATATCTATGCATCCCCAAAAATCACAGTACAAAGAACAAAGATTCAACTTCAAAGTACGTCTATATATAAATCGCTAAAATAGTACGATACAAACATCAAAGAATCAAAATACATCTACATCCATGCATATCCTTATCCTAAAAGCACAATTCAAAGAACAAAGAATCCAGGTATATTCATGCATCCTTAAAAAGCACAATACAACTAGACACAGAATCCAAATAAGAAACAAAGAATCAAAGTATATTCATGCATCCTTAAAAAAGCACAATACAAATAGATACAGAATCCAAATAAGAAACAAAGAATCAAAGTATCAAACCTTGGTTTCACAGGCGGTAACATCATAACGAAAAAGTCCTCTTTGCATACGATCTTCCCACTGAAATAAAACAGGTGAAAAACCATTAAAATTTAAAACAAAAAGACTAAATTTTTTTGAATCATTCTCCATAATCAAAATTCAATAATCACCTCTCCAAGAACAAGAGAGTCCAAAAAGGCCAAAGGAAGTTCCTCTTGATGACACTCATCAATGGCCATGTCCTTTCCATTAGCTTTGCTAATCTTCTTAAAAGCATACAAAGGTAGCTTTGCATCTATTAACAAAACAAAACAAAACCAAAATCACAAAAATTAAACTTTAAGAAAACATAACCTTAACCATAAACCATAACTAAACTAAATAATTATACATGTATACTAACTAAATGACTAAAAAAAACTAAAAAAACACAAAATCATTAGTCAAAAAACAAATAGTACCTACCTTGAATACAACAAGCTTTGAGACAATTACGACCACAACCTCCGACACTACGAGGAGCATCTCCAACCTCCTCTTTTTGATAATTAGAAACAACCGTAGGAACCCTTTTAATTTTCAGCATCATTTTCACCAAACCAAACACAAAAAAACTCTCTTTTTTTTTTGTATTTTTAAAGTTTCAACAATTTCAACAATAACAACAAAAAGCAGCACCTTCAACTAAATCTTACTTACAAAGTCTAATCTTAAGAGAAAGTTAAACTAAAGAGAGAAATTAGAAAGAGAAAGAGGAAGAAGAAGAAGCAAAGAAAAGATGAACACCACCACCAGCAAGAAAGAGGAGATCGGAGGGGCTACCACCTTCAGAAGGCAGAGCACCACGCCCACCGTGCGGCGAAGGGTTAGTCGGAGTTAAAGAAGAACCCTTACGTCGTACAGTTCTTCGGGCATTAGAAAGAGATCGATAAACTCTAAGAAAAGCCGTGATGTCTACAACGTGTCAATACAGGGAATCAACCCAAAAAAAACATTCAAATTTTTCTCAGATTATGAATTTATGAATTCTGATGATGACCCAGTTGGTGAAAAAGAAGAAAGATTGAAGCTTTGATGAAGAAAAAGTGATTGAAATTGTAAATTGTTATATAGATAAGAGAGATGAAGAAAATGTGGCTGTGAATGATTTTGGTATACTTGTACTATAATGAAGCACGAGGAGGGTGTTACTGTTTTTTTGTTTTGTTTTGTTTTTGTGTTTGTTTTTGTGTTGAACAAGTGTGTGTTTGTTAATTGAATGGTTTAAGTAATGACCTAATAATAATATAGTGTGAAACAACATCAACAACATGTATATTGGGATTCGGATTGGGATTCATTTGAGTCAAAATATACTAAGTGCACCATAGTTGATCACATGCAAATTGTCTGATTAAAATTAAACGGTTTAAATTTTAAGATTGAATTTTAATTAATTAAATTCAATTTTGATATTAAGTTGTTGATTTTGATCAGACAGAGTTCATATTTGTTGATTGCATGCGGTTACACGCACAAAATCAAAATCTTATTTATTTATTCATAAGAAAAGAAAGAAAGAGACAAATGGTTGAAAGAGAGAGGAAAAAGAGGCAAGAGGGTGTGTCTATTTCTTCTTCTTTTCCATATTTTTTAAGATTTGACTGTATTGGTTAGTGGCTGCTGCTGCCTTTCATTGATGGACCACTTTGGTGGGTTTTTGGTAAAGGAAAGTTATAAGTATCTGCACAATTATAGAGATTAATTTTTAGAAGTATTATTAAAGAAAATTTCTTCGGTGTAAATAAAATGTGATTTCTTGCTATTTAGCAGGAGAAAGAATCTATTTAAATGGTAAAATATTACATTTTATTTACACTCGAAAGTTGAGAGAATCTATTTTCATCAATGAGAATTTGAAATTCATTAAAGTAATTGATTATTTTTAACAAATATTTTTTTATATTTATCGACAAATGTTTAATTTTTTGATCAAATTATTTAAAAATTCAATTGTTTATCTTTTATTTATGGGAGTTGGTATCACTTTGGTGGGTTATTGCTCTCTCTCAACTTTTCAATTACTCGTGGAAACGACACTTTTTTAAATTTTTTTTTTACTAGTAATGATTGATAAATAATTCTTCCTTTGAATCATGTTTTTTGACTAACCGTATTTTAATCAATACTTTAAAACAAACATGATGTGATACAACAAATGGCGAATGTTTGAATAATTTAACTAATTAGATTAAGATTTGATTTCCGATAGATGCATGCATGTGAAAAAATGTGTTAAAAGATGTCAATCTTTAAACAAATTATTTTGATCATGGGTTAGTTAACAATGTTATGCACCATAGGAGTACCATGGTTTATCAAAAAACGACAATCGCTTAAGTCTTAAGTGGTTTTTTTTTTTAAATTTGGTATTCCGTCTAAAAATTGACTAATTTGAGTGGATCAATTTTACCGCTCATTTGCGGGAACTCATTTAAAATTAGAATTTTTGTTTTGTATGAACAAATTTATTGAAATTTGAATTAGAGATAAACGAACCTGAAACATTAAGTCTAAGTGGGTAATATTAAACTTTAAGTAATAATTTGAGAGTACCAAGTTTAAATAATAATTAGAAGAATACTTTATATACTTTAATGATCCCTCTATAATAGCTCAAATGTAAGAGTTGAGAGACATATGAATTAGATAATAAAGGTCCAATAACCAATTCCTTGAGAGAGCGGCTTATCATTCTAATATACATGTATATCTTTAATGCACTTTAGAATATCAATGTTCATTTCTCATTAGAAGAAGAAAAAAGAGCAAGTTTTATTTTTTTAATCAACAATGCTTGATTTTCTAAGAGAGAGATGCTTGATTTTTTGATACATCGAAAATTTAAATTGCTCCCGCCAGACGCCAGGGATCAAACTCTAGACCTCCTACCTAACCCGTATTTCCCCAACTCTTACCACTTTAATTGTGCTAGAAAATAATTGTGCTAGAATTGTTTTTATTTACTTCTAAGGAAAATTATGACTAGAATTATTGTGAATCCAAAAATTATAGCCAATTAAGAAACACAATTTTCATCATTTTTTCCTTCTGGTCATAATTATTTTCTTTATTTTGTCCTTTGGAAATAGTAGTATATGTATTTAACACGAGATAAGAGAAAATTTGGAATGGGCCCCGTACGTACCTCATTCCCCACTTTTCATAGAAAATAACTTCTCAAATTAAAAAAAAAAAATACTCCATTACAATTTACACATCACTTTAATTATATATAAAGATGGTATAAAAATGTCCCGTGAACATTGCTTAATTAGTAGAATATTTACACGTAATGTATAAAGATCGGGATTATTTCTAACACCTCCACTTATTCACTTTTAATGATTAAAATTCTAATCATTAGATTATTTGATCAAAAAGATGATATAGAATTATTTATTCGAATTATTGTGAAAGATTCATTCTTAAAAGAATTTATTAATCACTTGAATTTAATTTTTTACTCTAATAAGACGCTTTGCTAATCCCAGCTATACGTTAAACTTGCTGCTTGCACAAGAAGAAATAAATGATGCGTTAAAATAAATACACGTAAATCCCTTCTTGCACAACACTATATATTTTGTTTCTTGTTAAAATTATAGGAAATTTAATACCAAAAAAAGAAAATATACGAAATTTTTGTGGACTTAAATCTCGTTGCGTAAAAGTACTTTGTCCATTTCTCCTTAGGATTTTGATGAGAAATGAGTGGCAACCTAAAAAGCAAAAACACATGGAAGAAGGAAGCTATGCACTTTCTCTATCTCTGGATAAGTTTAGTCCATGAAACTTCCTCATGAAATATGAATGGCCAACAAATTATTAGTCTCTAGAGATGGGTCCTTCTTAACCCACAAATATAGTCAATTTGGTCCACAATTGCATTGCATGTGATGTATGCATTGTTGAAAATAAAAGCACAAAGTTGGAATCTCCCAAATTGGCCCCCACCCATTACATTTTTTCTTTAGTTTAGTGTCTACAATTGTACTCCTTAAAAATGAATAATTAGACTTACTAATACTATACTATATGTTTAATGTTCCTATCAATTGAGTAATTTAAATTAGGGTCATGTTAACATGTGCCCTAAGGGTACATGATAAAATTCTAAAAGAAAAAATTTTATATTGAAAAAAATAATGCATTGTCTCTTAAAATATTAAATGCACAAGTTCCAAGACAAATATTACTATATTAAGTTATTTAACATGTGCCCTATTTTTCTTATATCTAATTCATCATAATTAAAATTGGCTAAAACAATCCTACGACTAAAATTATTAAGACCAGTTATAAGACTAATGCTTAGTGAAATATTTGAATTGTTATTATAAGGGCTGAGCTACATTCTAAATAGAAGATTTTTGAAATCGAATTTCATTATTTTCTTACAATATATTAATGTTACAAACTTTTTCAAATTTCAATATCTTGGTGATTGCCCACACCCTCTAAGAAAGTGTTATGTTTATTTTTAAGGTAAAGATGGAAAAGAAAGAGTTATGTTAATAATAAAACAATTATTTTATGATATTTCATATTTCAGGATAAATTTACCAAAAAAGTATTCAATATGTTTTCTCTTTTTTTTGTTACGTTGCTGTATAAATTGGATATCCTTTTACGTACCACTGTAAAGGTTAATCTTTTAACTGTGCACACAATTGATTCAGTGTGTTTTTCTTTTAACAACAAACTTAGGCTAATTTGTTATTAGATTTGTTGTCAAGATACAAAAAGAATTTAATTTGTCACGATAATATCCTCAATCTATATTTTGAAAATCAAAATTTACTAGTTTGGGATTTGATTTTGAATGTTGAATGTGAAAGGGGGACTTAATGAGAAAGAACAAAAGTAAGAGAAATGACGTGCAAGATTCCGAATCTAAGAAGGGATCATTCCTGAGAGGCTAATAAGTTTAAGGGTAAGAAACCCTCATGCTTGTCTCATGTGCTAGTGTGATTGGGGCATAGACAAAGACTTAAATTCTAACTTCACCTCTACTTGGTTGCTTAATGGAGACCCTACTTATCCTAATTACCCATACCATACTTTTTTAATTTGGATACATTTTTTAATTGTAGATAGTTTTTTCTTAGGTTTCGTCAAAAAAAAAGATTTTCTTAGGTTTTTTAATTGTAGACATTTTTACATAGATTGAATATTATTTTCAAATTAAAAATCTTGTAAACTTAACTCAATTGATTGAGATATTTCATACAATATATATATATATATATATATATATATATATATATATCAAAATTCGAGTTTTAATACGTTTATTTATTCACTTTAAAAAAAAACACTAGACAATGCACATCATTTTATTGCATTGTTAGACTTGGACCTTTCACCAAAGCAAACCCACAAAGTCAGGCTAGTCAGGGTGTAAATATGAATGTTGAACTAAATGTGTTTTTCATGATGTTTTACACATTCAAATTTTAAAATTTGAATGTATAAAATTCACTTTTCAATTAAGTTAAACTATTTATTTTGGGCCATAATATTTAAAATATAAAATTCTTTTATTTATTATTTTAGATCATATAAGAGGATGAAATAATATTACAGTGAGTTTATATCTTATTCTTAGATGCATTCACCTTATAATTGTCAAAGTAAAAAAAATGGCTGATATTAAACTGAAAATCTCAAATTAAAACAACTAATAAAGAAAAACTAAAATTAAAAACGACTTTATAATTTGTTTTGAGTACATGGATGAAGTGCGAGAGAGTTGGGGTTTGAACTTCGAACTCCGGTCATGACATCTAACCTAACAATTTCGGCATATTTTTATCAATTGAGCTAGGACTTATGAGACAAATTAAATTAAAAACAACTTATAACTCAAAAAATTAGTTAAATTAAACTTCAATACAACTAGTGGATTTGTTTACCTAAATACTGGGTTTGTGGAAGCTATGTGAAATGTTAGAACTTGAAGGAATGTACACATGAATTTGAGAGGATATATAGGGGAAAGATTAGAGAGAAAAAAAATTGTTTCAGAAGAATGGTTATGAGCTTATTCATTCATACATCTCAAAGTGAGCTTATGGATTAAGAAAGAAACTAAGGCCTATTGTCGTCATAATCATAATAGTTGTGTTAATTGCTCAACAAGTAACATAACAAACTTAACTAACCTCTTGTAAATTAAGTACTAAACTAATTAATACCTTTGAATTACACTTTAACAATATTGTTAGATTTTTTTGGTAAGGACAATATTGTTAGATTGAACCCAGTAAATTCATCCAACTAATTCACCTAATCAATTGCCACTAACATTTGAAGTGTAACAACATTAGTTCATGTAATATAAATTACTCTCTACATCACACCGGTACAAGGATTAGTAATACTAAATGATCAAATACTTTCGTGTACTCCATTGTACCAAATATACTTAAAATGATTTTATGATATGATAATGAGAGATTTAGTCGGTGCATAGCTAGGGATCAATGTGCTACAAAAAGCTAGTAACGTAGTAGGAGAGAGGAAGGTTCTTTGAAAACATAAACTCTTATTTTAAAAAACAAACATGAACTCTTCTTAATGAGATACACATCCTACTAATTAATGACACCCTCACTTCGATCAACTTCTTTAGTGGGTAGTTAAAATTTTACCACTTATTTACTATAATTTGTAAGTCAATTAATATCTTAATGACCCTCATTGAGGTTTAACTCAAAATATATAAAGATGTCCACTTAGGGAGTTATCACCATTGGAAGAAGTTGAATATTTTTTCTCAAAATCAAAGTTATGAAAACTCTTTTCATTCTTTTGCTTATTTTCTCAATTGATTTTGGTATGAGTTATGAACTTGAATTTATTTTGTTTGAAATTTGATGAGTTTGTGTTTCTTTAATTAAGCATGTTTATTATAGACAAAATTTGTGCTTTTATACAGGAAATGAGGTGCAAATGCTAGAGGCAAAACAATGTTATTATCGTGACTTACCTGACGAATGTCATAAGGGTATCATCGGCAGAATAGTTTGCAAACTTGATTGCATAGCTGAATGTGCATCCTTACATTCACAATGCCTCGATGACAAAACTTGTCGTTGCATATGTTGTTAAATTAAATTGTTATATTTATATTTATATTTATATTTATATTTATATTTATATTACTGTACAAATAAAATATCCATGGTATAACAATAAAATATACATGGTGTTTAGTAAAAAAAAAAAATCTGATAATAATATTAATGAAGTGGGTACATTGTGTATTTTCCCTTTTTCCAAAATTTTAGTAGTTATAGTATTTTGCTCATGTTTTTTTTTTGACAAATGTATTTTGCTCATGTTAAATACTGTATTACCGAAGAAGCCAAATAATTATATTAAAACAAATTAAGCACAAAGTGTGGCTAAAATAGAGAGTTTATACAAAAATTAACACAACAAAGAAAACTTCACCCCATGCAATCCTAACTTTGAACCACCACGAAACTTGAACTTTGATGTTAAGGATCAACTTTTTAATAGAAATTTTCTTACAGTTAAATATTATTGTACTTGTTATTACTTGTGAATAAAACTTTTTCTCCATTTACCAAAAAAAACTTTTTCTTCAATTATTGTCATTGTAAAAAACATCTAACAAGAATAATTTATAATTTTAATAAAAAAGTGAGGGTATAAACATAATAAATTATGTTTTACATCATATCCCCTCGTTAACCCCCCTCCCCTCTTCTTATCTTCCCTCGGTTGAATCAAATAGAGTTTTAAATTCTATAATACCCATCTGTTTTTTACTATAAAAAACAAATACACTTTCTTGATTCATTAAAAAATAAATATATCTAGATTTATTAATAGACTAGATACATCAATTATTTTAATAAATCTAAAAAGTACATTTGTCTTTCATAATAAAAAACGGAAAAAGTAATAATAATTATATATTTTTAATGTTAATAAAATATCAAATATATTTTAATAGGTTAGTACTATTATTAGTCTTTACTTGTACAAGAAGACACTTTACCCAACCTATTCACTTTTCCTCTTAAAAACACGATATGATGACTCTCTCTCTCTCTCTCTCTCTCTCTCTCTCTCTCTCTCTCTCATTACTAAAATCGTTGGTTTGGTACCGTAGAGAAGCAGCTAGCTCGAAAACGCGTAAGTAATCCACTTCTCCAATTTTTATTTTTCATTGATTTATTTATTTATTTTGACTAAACACTTAGTTTGTGAATTTTTCGTTTGATATTAGGGTTTTGATTCACAAATCTAATGCTGAACCGTCTGTTTTTGACTTTTTGGAATTAGGGTTTCTTTGCTTACAAACAAAACAATGTCTCTATCTCATCTTTTGAAATCCGCAAATAGTCGTCTCGGTCTCTCCATACTCCAGAATTCTTCTGCTTCTTCTTATAGAGCAAGTAGAGTGATGCATCGTCATCACAACACCATCGGAAACAAAGGATCATCGTCATCATCATGGCTTCCCAGTCTACTACGTGTAGAGTCATGCAGTGATGATGCTCTACATAAACAGAGTATTCGTTTGATTGTATTGCCATTGTTTGCTTCAAGTATGATGGTTATTCATTTGTCTACTTTGGCTTACCACCATGAGGTCTTACCATATTATGATAAACTGTTTAACCCGCATATAGATGGGAAACCAGTATATTCTGCTCATGAGGTAGAGGAAGCAAGGATGCTTTTTGGCCCAAGAACCTCGCCACCTCCTGGCCCCATTACAACATTCATCTACAAAATTCTACACAGGGTTAATTTATTTTTGGACCTGTTCAACAAAGACTCAAAGTCTCAGTTATTATAGCAGTATCTTTGTTTGTTAGACATGCAATATATATTTATTATTATCCGTTAGATTATGATAGACCATTGTGAACTTCTTAGTTTTTACAGTGTATAATTATATGGCTCAACTTTCGTCAAAAAAAAAAAATTATATGGCTCAACTCTCTATTTCTCTCCACCGTTATGAACTTTCCACCACCACTTGTTAGTTGTTACAATCTTTATTTCCATTTGTGCCCACTTGTGAGTAAGGATGAGGAAATTGAAGTAGAATCATTTGAAAAATATATGGACCAATTTGCATAATTTAAGAGAATCTTAAAGAATAATTTAAGATGCACATTGCATAAAGTAAGAAAAGAACAGTAAATTCCTAGTTTCAAACTTAAAGAAAATCAGTATTGACACTTCCGTTGGTTTGTGATGGTGAGCATTGTATTTCCTGGTTTTATGAAAGTGGCTTTGTGATGTGTTGTCTTTTGTTTGTGAACCTTGTATTGGTTCTTTTCCTTGTTGGTTTTTCTTGTACTAGCCATATTGTACTTTGTGAACCTTGTATGTGGGTTGATTTCCCTTCTGATATGTAATTCTGATTGTTTTGTGCAGCAACTAGCTATTGTAATGCATATATAACACTAAACAAATTGACAGGTATGATTGAATTTGGAAGGAATCATATCAAGATAAGAGAAAGAGAATAAACATATGAAATGGACCAATTGTCAATTATTATAATATGCTTTTTGATTGGTAAAATCAAATTTAGAACTATTGTTACACAATCAAGCGACAAGCATCTCATATTGCTCGCATTCACCAATGCGCATTGAATAAGAAGCTTTGTATCAATATTTAAGCAACCTAAACCTTTTATGTAAAAACAAAAGACAATAAAATAGAAAAATTAAGAACCAAAGCTTTTTTTTTTTTTTTTTTTTGAAAAAGCCAAAATGAGATTATATATATACCAAAAGGTCAAGGTCGACCCCCAGCACAAGGTGTGCTAGAAACAGGTCACCATAAGTACATCAAGAGTCAAAAGATCAAAAACCAATCAGTCGATACAAATCAAATACCCAAACATAACAAAGGGTTCACCCACCAACTATGTAGATGCACCCCTATCCCTGGATACTGAGTCCTCAACCACCAAAAGGAATACCGCTTGATCAGGTCCAACATAAGTGAGGCCGATTGCGTCGAATTCTTGAAAAGGCGTTGATTGCGCTCTTTCCAAATAATCCAAACACAAACAAGTCAAATAAGCTGCATGAATGATCTCCGATCCCGACGACCACCCACTACCCAAGTAAACTGAGTGAAGTGAGCAGATGGAGTCGCAGGGTCTGCCATATCGAAACCGATCCAAGACCTGACCAACGGCCATAAGGCGCAAAAGACTCCACAAGAAAAGAACAGGTGATGGGCCGTCTCAATGCCTCCACAGCCAGAAACACAATACTGATCCTCCTGTGTAAGAATGCCACGTCGACCCAAGTTGGTCTTCGTCGGTAGCCTGTCCCTCAGAAGTCTCCAAGCAAGAATAGATACCTTCAAAGGAACATGTCGATGCCAAATGAGATCTGCTGCCTCGTCTAAAGGAACCGCATCCTGAGTAGTCAACATCTGATACGCACCACTGACAGTGTACCCACTGTCTGGATCAAAACGCCACTGCCAAATATCTGTCACCTTTTCCTGCACCTGAAAATCATGAAGTAAGAGCTGACACTCCCCCAACATCTCCTCCTCCTACGCCCACAACTGTCTCCGCCACACCCAAGCCCCCCCTCCTAGCTCCCACCCTAATGTAAACATCTCAGCCACCGTGTGATGCTTGGTCTCTGCCAAATCGAACAAGCGACCAAACCTCACCCTCATCGGCACTCCCCCCAACCAAGGATCCGACCAGAAGGAAGTGTCCCTCCCATGCCCATTAAGAACCAAAGTTGAATGACGTATCCTCCTTCGTGAATCAATTGTCCTTGTTCATGAACATAATCAAGTATCCTCAACCCGGTAAAAGGTGCAAATGGCATATTATATTTGTTGGTTTTATATGTTGTATCAAATGTAACAACATCACCGAAAATTTTATAGAACTGTCTTGCTCTTTCATCCACCCAAAAGAATTGAGCTTTCTATCGTCATCGTCACATTGTGTTGCATAGAAATTTTTTGGATTCTCAACTTGGTTTTGTTGCAAAAGTTAAAAACAGCTTGAGCATCTCCCACATCCAACAGTCTTGACTAGAAAAAGAATTATCTCCACCTTGAAACATAGTAGCAACTTTTCCTGTATGTAGCTACTCCTTCTTCATCAAACTTCTCAACAAGGTTCTTAGCTGCTATGCTTATTTTCTTTGACACCGCAAATAGCTCACTTTTAGGACTAACCATTCCATGATTATGAACATTGCTTATACTTTTTATAACCCATTTACTTCTCTTCCATGCTTTAGAAACAATAAGTGACGCTTTACAATCAGTTCTTGAGTTTGAGCTTGAGTTTTTCTTTTTCTTTTCATGATACAAACATTGGATGTGTTCTTCATTTTGACTTAACTATATGTTTACCTATTGTTCAAAAAAAACTATATGTTTACCTGCATTAGAACAAACAAGCATACAAAAGTTTGTCTTGATCGAACGAATACGAACTCCAAAACCCGAATTCTTGGCAAACGATGTGTAGAATTCTTCAACATCCTCAAAGGAATCGAATTCCATACCAACAGTTGGACAAACATCTTGATGCTCCTGAACTTTAGCATCATTTGACTTAGAATTTTCCAAATTTATTACTATTTACTAACCTAGTTTCTAAAGCATTTGACACAAAATTTGCTCATAGTTTCTTACCTAAAAAAAGGAAAGAGGAGTGGGATGGAGTTATTTGAACTCATTGGATAGCATGTGCTTTTTGTGAATAACTCTAAGTATTGATATACCACCTAACCATCTTGTTAAGCACTCATTGTCATTTTGCTCATCTCTATATCTATTTATATTGAAGAGGGGGATGCAAAATATTTTTAACATTTATTGCAAGTTACTATAGAAAACACATGCTCACATTTATTTTTACGTTGGAAGGCCAACCTGCACACTATGTAGCCGCCCTCTAGCATACTCTGCATTTATCTCTGGCAAAACATGCTTATTAACCTTTTGTATGGCTCAATAACCTTTTCAACTAATCCGTAAATCACCATAATTATGAGTTATTCCCGCTAATTATACCTTAATTTATGTTAACTGAGGGTTTTACAACTATAGGACCTTTTTATTGTATTTTAAATTGTATTTTAAATGCTGGAGTTCCTTTTTTTCATTATTTTTACTCCCTCCGTCTCATTGTAGGTGTCCCAATTGAGTTTTGTATGTTTCTTAATTAATGATTAGGTTTTATTTCAATGATAAAATGAGTTTTATTTACTTAAATATCCTTATTTTATTAGCAGTAGTTGGGAGAGTTAAATACAATAAATAAGGGTATATTGATGGGAAAAAAATAATAAATGTTGCACTGATATTGTAAAGGACAAACAATTTGAGACACTGAATGTTTGCAAAGAGGACACATAATGAGACAGGGAGTACTTTTATATTGTTACTTGTTTGGTCACGGAATGAATATATGGTACTTTTATAGGTTTATTTGTTTTGATTTCTAAGGGTGAATTTGACAAATGAATTTGACAAAAGTTGTTAGGAATGTGTATAATGAATCCACTATATGTCTTTCTTTGTATTTGGATTTGCCTGATTTTGTGGTTAAGCAAATCTACCAATTTGATTCATATTCAATGCCTCTAAGTACTGCTTTGGGCATTTATAGTCTTATGACAGACATGACAACGGGGCGGGGCGGGTTTAAGCAATATCACCGCCGCCTCCACCTCCCTATACAACCCCCGCACCCACCCCCAAACTTAGTCGAGGATAATGTTTGAACACCCACCCCGCCCCTAAAAGAACGGATTTCCACGCCCGCCCCCGCACCCACCCGCATAAACTATAATAAAAAAAAAACTTTTTTATTTTATTTTTTGAAAAATATCATGTCTCAAAATTGTTTTTTAAAGAAGATAAACAAATGAATAAACCTAGTCCAACTTTAAAATTAAAATATATTATATTTCATGTTACTATCTTTAAGAAGGATAAATAAGCAATAATGTTGTTAAATATAAGGAAAATATGAAAATTTAAATTGGACAGAGCGGAGTTGGGGGCGGGTGGAAGGTCATACCGCCCCCGTCCCCAACCCCGTATTCAAAATTCGACTTTTCCTCGCCCGCCCTCAGTTGAAACGACTTTTCCTCTCTAAATTCAGGGTGGGGCAGGTGGGTGCTGGTGGATCTGGATCACAATATACTACTATGAATGGTGTATATATAGAAATCTAACATAGTGTAACTTGCAGTTAGAAGTCTAACAAAAAGGACAACTGTTACTACTTCTGGAACATTCCTGCTGCCGGATCCTTTTACAAGAGACTAGTATAACTTTGCCTTATACTTATGTCAATTACTTTTAACAATAAAAAACAAAAGTGGAAAGAAAAACATAGGAATAGAGAGATTAAAGCAGAGAGCAAAACAAAAAGAACAAGATAGTGGGTGAAACGAGCTTAAACTTAGGTATAAAAAGTTAAACTATTCATGAATTTGATGTTTCAACATGCAATGCCATGAATAGAGTGTTTTTTTTTTTTTTATAAGCAATATTAGTTGTTAGTGTATTACATACAATTGTTAGTTTTCTCCTTTGCCAGGATTCGAACCCTGGACCTCTAGCAGCTCCTTAACCCTTAGCTCAACTAGTCAGCTTAACCAATTGAGCTACCCCTCCCCTCGCCATGAATAGAGTGTTGAACCTAGGTTGTCAAAAAAATTGAGTTCCTACCTAGGAACGAAATAAGAGTGAAAGATCCTAAAATGTAGGATCATATTTCAAATTCCAATATGTAAGTATGATGATAATATAGTAGCTATTTCCTTTTGTTCAATTAAAATTTTAGATATTTCGATTAGAGTAATTGTATTACTATTATTTTCATAGATATTTCCTTTTGTTTTCACCATCTTTATTTTGATTTGTGTTTTTTAGCAAGTCATTTGGATCGAAGTCTTATTGTTGGATATTTTTTCTTGGTGTCATCATTGTTGTCATGATCTACATTTATATGAGGATATATCATCCAACGTGGTCAAAATTATGCTCTCATTGAAAGACATAAATATATACACAAAGAAACTTCAGATCTACCTGAAAATTTGATTTGATGACGTCCTGCCTCTTGTCCATATCCGAAGTCAGTGTGGTTCATGCTATGGCATAACAATCTATTCCTCGGTTGAAAGTTTAATTAACATTCACACTAGTATTTTAGTCTAATTTGCCCCCAAAATAACTTGTAGACTATGACGACAAGAACCATGTATGTGCAGGTGGAAACATCATAAAATCATTTCGTTATATAATGAGTAATGATATAGGGTTCGAAAAAGACTATCCATATATACCGATAAAGGAACCATGTGCCACAGACAAAGAAAAGTCAATGTTAGATAATAAAAGCTTTGCGGTAGTCTTGTTTGCGGGGTATGATGAAGTAACTCTGATGAAGGTTGTTATCGAGCAACTAGTTGTTGTGATAATTGATATTGAAAGCGGCAACTTTCACAAATACTATGAGGAATTGTATATATATGAACCCTGGTTTTTTTGTGAGCAATTGCATGCAAAGTTGCTGGTTGGATACAGACAATATGAAGGGAAGGATATATGGATCTTACAAAACTCTCACGGAGTTGAATTTGGTCACGAGGGTTATTATACCTTAAGAGAAACACCCGAAAAACGGTTAAATGTTGTAGTTTGCTCATACGTCCGACATATCCGATCGACATTGAAGACTATAAGGAGGCAACAAGATCTTTGTACAAAACTAATGTCGATTGTTGGATATGTCAAACTTCAAATCACAACATCCAATTGTTGTTTGGGTGTTTCTCTTGAGGTATAAATAATCCGTGTGACAAAATTAAACCCCATTAAAGTTCTATAAGATCCATATATTTTCCCCTTCATATTTCCTATGTCTTACCAACAACATTGCAAACAATTGCTCACAAAAATACCAGAGTTCGTATCTAGACACTCTTTCACGGTATTTACGAAAAATTGCCGCTTTCAATATCAATTATCACAACAACTGGTTGGTCGATAACAATTATCATCAGTGTTACTTCATCATATACTGTAAAAGGGACTGCTGCAAAGCCTTTAATATCTAGCATTGGCTTTTCTTTATGTGGTAATGGTTCCTTTACTGGTATATACAGATAGTCTTTTCGAACCCTATACCATATATCAAAATGTTTTATAATGTTTCCACCGACACATTAATGGTTCTTGTTGTTACAGTCAATAAGTTTTTTAGAGGACAAATTGACTAAAATACAAGAGTTAATTTTACTTAAACTTTCAAGTGAGACACAAGTTGCTATGACATAACATAAACCACGCGACCTTGATTACGGACAGGAGGCAAGACGTCAAACTCCTTTCAATCAAAATTTTAAGGAAGATTTGAAGTGTCTCTGTGTATTTAGTTATGTCTTTCAACAAGAGAATAATTTTGATCAAAATACTTCCATGTTAGATGATATATCATCATATAAATGTAGATCATGACAACAATGATGACATCAAGATAAAATATCCAACAATAAGACTTTAATTCAATTAGGGCTGGAAATGAATCGAGTTGAACCTATCTAAGCTCGACTAGACTTGATAAGAATTAGTTCGGCTCAAAATTCGGTTCGAGTTCGATACAAACTATTTTTTCAACTAGAATTCGACTTGTTTAAAGTTTACGAAGTTAACTCGTTAAGTTCAGTCCGTTTTTAAACTGAGAAAAACCGATACGAAACATGCAAAACGTACGTTGAACCGATGGCGGTTATAAAATCCATTCGGTTCGTTAAAAAAAAATCTTAAACTTATTTTTCCAACTTTTCAACTTTTTTGTTAAAAAGGTAAAGGTTCTCAAAGATGGAAGGAATAGAATAATTGTACACTACTTCCATTTTCTTTTTGATCAGAAGCTTCCATTTTCTTATAGAGGACTAAAGTAATTGCATCTATGTTATACTACCTCTCTGTCCCAAATTATAAGACTCATTTTGACCATTGCACGTTCGCCAATGTACAATTTTAATCACTAATGTCTTTAATTGTGTATTAGTAAAAATTATAAATATTTAATATCTTGAAAATACTCATCAAGACGAATCAAACAAGATTTTATATGCTAATATTTACATCTATAAATTATAAAAAAAATACGGTCAAAGCAAGATACATGAATAGTGTCAATTAGTCAAAAATGGTCTTATATCTTGGGACGGAGGTAGTAACTTATAAGCTATGTGTAGGGTTTTGTCCTTTGAATGTAACAAAATAGACAAATAAACATGTAAACATACAAAAAAAAAATACTCAATGACTCAAAGTCAACAAAACAATCTCTTCCCTTATGAGCTATAAGCTAAAATAAAAGTTATAAACTAATTTTTTAACTTGCCAAACAGACTCATGATAGATCAAGCATCACTTATAAAATCAAATAAAACAACAAATACATTTTTGCCATAAAAATAGATCCCATAAAAAAAACTTGTTTTTTAAAACTTTTTCACATATTTTTGTTGTTGTCAAAAGTTAAAGTGTGTAAATAGGATGGACTTAGAACCATTACTAACATAAACATTGATATAAGACAAAACTCACTGTAAAAAAAGAAGAGAAAGAAAGAACCTTCACCGACGGCGAGAGAGAGAGAGAGAGAAACAGTGAGAGGAAGTGATGACCGACGGCGGCGGCTTCGACCGGTGGTGGTCCGGAAATTGACGGTGGTGTTAGGCGGTGATTGTGTTATGTGGTGATGACTGATTTTATTTATCTCTCTTAGATCTGTTTCTGTTTCTGTTTCTGTTTTATTTATTTATTTTGTTGTTACTGTGTTTTTTTTTTTGAGTTTTGATGAGTTTGAATGGAAGGTTGTTTGAGAATGGTAGTTGTGTAAATGTTGAAGATTACAGAGAATGGTTTATGAGGAGGCTAGGGTTTGCTTTTTCTGTGTGTTGCTTTTTTGCTCAATTCTCTCAATTTATAGACTTAATTGATTAACTCATATATCTATTGGATAAAATTCAGTTTGGATTTTTGGTAGAAAAAATGGATTATCAAAAGATGAAAGAGGAAAGAAATGGCTACACTTTAGCTTTGCTTGTTTGAATGGTGAAGACTAAGCATATTTTGGTAAAAATTGGAAAAGCAGAGAAAGCTGAAAATGGGGAGAGGGATGCGCTGCTGCTAGTGTTGTTGTTGTTCTTTTTTGTTTTATTTTGTTAACATAATAAATAAATAACTAAATAAATAAATACAAATAAAAAGAAAAAGAAAATAGAGTGGCGCATGTCATTGATGTGAGTCCTTCTCCTTTCATTTTTTGTTATCTTTGAATATAGGGCAAAAAATTAGAGAAATGCAAGGGAAAGGGCTAGTTGGGGTGAAAATATTGGGCTTCATAGGAGTAAAATAGGATGATTTCTCATCCTACCCCCAACACCCTCTTTCCCTCTCTTAAATTTTTTTTACGTATGAAATTTCATTGCGAAACTCGAACTAATCCAAGGTGGCAAAATATTCGATTATCCAATTCAATGTTGAACTAATTAATTAGTTTTGGACGGATCTTCGTTCGGGTCATATACAATATGAGATATTTAACGGCCAGGGACAGACTCAGAAATTTCAAATTGTGTAGACCACATCAGACATATATAAATTTGTAACAATAAATATAGTGTAGGCTATATATGACTTATAAATTTTTTTAGACCAAATATTTTATTGGCTAGAATTTTATCAGTTAATTGTGAATAAATTGACATACTAGAGTTTGAATTCATGCAGTGTCCTACCAACTAAACTAAACTCACGAGAATATAACCTAAATTTTTACTAAGGGTCATTATTGATAATTTAATTTATTTTATACATTAAATATTATTACTTTTTTAATTATTTTTCATAACTAAGTGAGGGCCTTGGCCCTCAATGTACTACTCTTGGGTTCGTCCCTGTTAACGGTTGCTCTTTGCCTGCTTCAATTGATCAAAACCCATTATTTGCTCATTTATTGAGAGCTATGAAGCCTCGATACTCCAAAATTGATCAAGTATCGTGTTAGATACCGTATCCGATACCGATACGCGTTAGATACTTCCCGATACTTTCTTTAAAGTATCGGGGAAGTATCCAATTATTAAATTAAATAAAAAAAACCGACACTTATGTGATACTTGTCAGATACTTCCCGATGCGTATCAGAGAAGTATCCAGTGGTTATATTTTATCCATTCTTTGAAAAGAAATAAAATGGATCCAAAAAAGCTAATGATTTGGTTAATGTGCATACAAATTTTCAACTTTTATCAAAGAAAGATGAAGAATATATGAAAGGAGCGACAAAATTATAGGTCATTAGTGGAGATGCGCATGACTCGCTTTTTGGATAGTGTTTAAGATATATAATTTATTTGTTATGATAATTTTAATAATGTGAATGTTTCTTTATTATCAATTTTAGTTATATTTTATGTATTTTGTATTTATATATTTAATTTTTTATTGAAGTATCCTAGCCGTATCGTATCTTAAATTTTAAAATTTTCTCGTATCGCCGTATCCGTATCGTATCGTGTCCGTATCGTATCAAGTATCTAGGCTTCATAGATTGAGAGACATCTTTTAATAGTACAAATTTTACTTGAAAATGTGTGATCAACACATAGGAGGAAGAGGGGAGGGGGCGAATAGCATCCTTCAAACTATTTTAAGAATTAAGAAAAGAAATTAAATGACATTCATACTATAAAAATTCTAACATTTAGGGTCAGATTGATCTGCAAAATGAAAGTACTGGATAGAATAACACAGAATAGTACAAGGTATAACAGCATAGGACAAATATTTACGGTATTAAATAAATTTTGTCTTGTATGATGTTTGATGGAGAAAATGCTATTTTAGTGATTTAGAAAAGTTGTACTGAGGACAAAAAGTTGTCTCATGGTTCAGTGGAGGACAAAAATATCTGATTTTGTCCAGTCCTTTGACCCTCAACTTGTCCAGTCCCAGTGACAGTTTTCAAATCAAACACAATACAACAAAAGTTGTCTTGTCTTGTCTAATCCCCTATTTTTTAGCAGATCAAACGCACCTTAGGGTAAATTTCATAAAATTTTTTATAGCAGTAAATTTCATAAATTTAAAAAGTTCAAAACTTAAACTAATTATAAGTTCAAATATTAATAGTTCAACACATAAAAATCTTAAACTAACATTAAGTAATCTAACTGTTCTTTGTGAAAATTAATGAGTGCCAACACTACCCAAGAGAAGAGGCAATAGAAATTTCATAGATGATATCTATGTTAGCATAGGTGAATTGATAAGAATACCACATTTTATATGTAGAATTCAGAATTTGAATTTAGACACTCCAGCCATTTACTTACTTAAAGATGAAATTTTATTTATTAAGCTACTTAGACCAAAGAAAATTTAAAAGAGTCAAAATAAATTTACATTATATTCCTTCCTACTTCATTTGCAGCAAAAAAAGTGAAAAGGTGGAGGAATATATATTCTTTCACCGACCTTATCAAACAACATCCAAATGTCCAATAGCACTCAAACTAATTTCCCTTTTGCATATTCTCTTATCCTTTTCTACTTATCTCATCTAATCATATTCTACAAAGTTTAATTTCAACTTGTAAATGTTATATGTCATATGGTCCTAATAATATATATTTGTGCAAAAACTCAACTAATCAGCTTAATATGTTGTTTCAAATATGTGGTACATATTAATTCCAAATCAATATTACAAAATAATGATCAAGAGAAGAAGTGTAGAAGAAGAAAATGGTTAATTCAATTGTTTAAACAAATATCTTGTAATGTTATTGATTTTGCTGACATTATTGATAATGTTTTTGATATTCTTCATAAAATAAATTAACACAAGTTGGTTTGCAAGTAGCAATTCTGATCCAAATTTGGTTAAAGTTTGTGATATCATTATCATCAAATTGGTAAATAATATATATATGTAGAACTATTTCTATCAATCAACAGGCTAGCTATCTACCTGCTCATTAGGTAGGTACCTCATAAAATAATTGAGCTCAATTCAAATGTTGTATTGTTTACAATTCCACATGAATACACCACTTTTAACTATCTTGTTTTAACCATGATTTTCTTTTATTGCCACTTACATTTATTTATAATGTGTAATTTTTCTTAGAAAATATCCAAGTTAGTACTCAAAATTGTAGGAATGTATCAACTTATAGGATTTTTGGTTCCGCGTTTAGCAACTACTATAAGTTGATACATCTCGACAATTTTAAGTACCAACTTAGATATTTTGAGTACTCAAAATTTTGATAAATATCAAATTGGTTTTTGATATTTATTGTTTTTTTCTTAGAAATTTTCAGCACTCACTCACCAATAATTTTGTACTTTCTTAGACTGACACAAGCAATAAGTAAAATAACTCTTATAATCAAACCAACAATGATGCAAGCAACAATTTCCACTATTTTCACCTTTATATCCTCTATATATATGTCTATAATCCCACACTCATTCTCATGCTTATTATTCCTACAACTTTTTCATACCACTAAGTTTTATTCTCCTTCATCTTTTTCATCATTCAACAATTTCTTTCACTCTTTTCCTCTCAATCATCAAAGCCATGAACAAAGTTGATAAATCTCAAGTTATAGTTCTCTCTTTCCTAGCTTTTCTCCTTGTGATCACACCCTTTTTACCTTCATTTCTAAGGTCTAGTTACCTTTACTTAATCTTCAACATCCTTATCATTGCACTCGGTGCCGAAGCCGGACTTCTGTCAGCGTTCTCTGAGCCTTCAGAAGACAAAAAGCAACATGTTTCTGTGTCCGTGACACAAAAACAGACACAGAGACATGCAATGCTAGAACAAGAGAAGGAAACATGTGACATAACAAACAATGTATGTTCTGTCTCAGAAGAACAAAATGAAAAAAAGTCTAAGGTTGTTGAAAAATCTACATTTGTTGGTGTTAGTAAAGTTGATAAGGTGAAAAACTGTCCTTCAATGCCAAGTATTTTTTATATAGATGATGGAGAAGATGATTTAGAAATGATGAGTAAGGATGAGGAAATTGAAGTAGAAGATGAGATTTGTGGTGTTAATGGACAAGAACTTTTTGCAAAAGCTGAAGCTTTTATTGGAAATTTCTACAAGCAATTGAAGATGCAGAGAGAAGAGTTATGTGCTTAGAAAGTATATTTAGGACTAATTAGCTTTTTCTTAAGAATAAATAATTTATCTATGTTGTTAAATTAGGAACACTAGTTATGATGTGAGGATCCATTGTACAGATTAGAGGTTATGTTAGTCTTGTTTGCCAATATTCAATTTTCATTATCATCAAATAAAGTTTATAATATTGAAAATTTTGACTCACTTTCTTTTAAATATATGTTTAAATTATATCCTTCAATTTTTTAAATAAACTTCCTTATTTATTTAATTAGGTGAAACTCATAATCTTTATTAGTTTCACTATGAGAAGTTATAAATTTGATTTGTTATATATTTGAAAGACTAAAATTCACGGCAGATACACGCACTTAGTTGTCACGAAAATTTGCATTTTCTCACAGAATAACAATAAATTTCATTTTCGGACGCGAGAATGGATTAAATGATGTGAAATCAAACACATACTTAATTAGTTGCTGGATTAGAATGATAAGGAAGGAAAATGTTTAATTCTAAAAATAAAATAAAATACTAACTATGCAGATATTTTTCATTTTAAAAATATTATTTTGTGTACTGTACAGCTGTCCTACTTTTATAAGACATCAAATAAATCATTTTTCAATAAGTATTTATAAAGTAACTGAGTTGGTGTGGCCTGCATGACTATTAATATTTGACTAGAGTTTGTGCATATTTTTTTGTTCAAATATCCTAATATTTTATAAAGGCATAAGTAAATTAAAAAATATGTATGATATTCATGCATCGTGTAGTTCTAACCAAATTTATGTATAATTAATCAAACTTTGATTCAACTTTGCCTCTCACTTTTCAACATCATTTTCATTGATGACTTATGGATAAACCATTTTACTCACTACATGAATCAACATTAAAAATGATTTAAGTTATGATCAAAGACTCATTGATGTCACTAATTGTAGACCAGAGAGCAAACTATTAAAAATACCAAGAATTAATATTAGTTGCTTTCTGGATTTCCTTTAAGTCATGACATATGCAATGACCAACTTGTGTGCAACTGTGCATTACTAATTAAAATCATGTTGGAATTCTTTTTTATGCAAATTGAATGAATTTTATTTAAAACTATGAAGCAGATATAGAATACCAGAAAATCTTGAGATTTCAACTATCTACTAAATCATTACATCGGTGACTGTTGAATCAAAAACAAGTGTTTGAATTGAATTTTGATATTGAAGTATTTTTTATATAAACAATTGAAATAGACAACAAAATTTAGACCATCCAATTTTGTTCATATCAATCGACATTTTGATTGCGTAAATGTGTGAAATTACTCACAATACGAAATCCAAAGTGTTGCTTCGAACCAAACCATATAAATGTCATGTGATTATTGTTAGAATCGGCTGCATTATCATGACGGACCGAGATTGTCTATGTATAATTGCTTCATGCAGTTTCTTACAATAGACAATCTCGACCATAGAAAAATGATCAAACAGCTATGATTTATCTAATACAGATTCACAAAATTTCGATTTCAGTTTTTCTGATCAAACAGTCAACAACAACAGTTACTCTATTGATGTTATTTCCATGATCATGAAGAAAAGAAAGATGAGAAGTGCTGAATTTCATAGAAACAACACCCTATGTTAATATAATGCATCACACACCTGTGCTAGTATTTGTCACATCCATCTTATCAAATGTGCATCAAAATATAGTACTGTTAGCACAAATGTATGATATAATTTGACATTATGATACTTCATTTTAATCCCCGTGCTCAAACTAGTAAGATAGGGAACAATGTCTTAATCTGATGGGATACCATCTTTTGTCCCTTTATAAGTTTCACAAACTATCCATTGATTTGCTCAATCAGAGCAAAACAGTGTTTATAGACTTCTGATTATTTCATACAGAAGAATATTAGATGTAGCATGCTAACATGTAGGTGTCAATGCAAGCAAGACAATGTGTGCATGTAGCCTACACTCTAAAGTATGAGAGAAAATAATTAAAAAAAGACAAAAGTCTTAGAATTGAGGTTTAACGTTTAACTCAATCCTACAACATCGACATGTAAAAAAAATATCGTCTCTATCTATAAACTCATGTTCAAGTCATCTCACATCTAATATGAAATTGTTAACAAAAAGTATACTAGACTATATAAAATACGGTGTCCAATGTTAATTTGTGTGCAAAAATCATTTCTGCATCATCAGACACCTACTAAATCAAACAGTTATGACTTATAATTTATGTGACTATATATATGAGAAATGATATGCTTACAAAATTAAATACTAACTTTAAATTTGAGATAACAAATTTCCTATGGTTATTGTGGTAACTAATTCAGACCGTCTAATCAATAAACTAATGGTTGAGATTGAAACTGCTTAAGTTATTGGAGGGAATCCGAATTCCTTTCTAAAGACCATGATCAATGGGTGGGGCAGATGGGGCCATCAATCACAACACTGAAGATTCTTTCTATAGTGCTAGAAATATCCATTTATGGTTTTTTGATATACTATGTGGGTGTGGCCATACGTGGGAAATGAGGAGACAGACAGGGTCCATAATCCATATATATGCAAAGCCTTCTTGTCAATATCTTTATCTTACTTTTTAATGTTTATATTCCCCATCTATCATTATTCTTCAGCTTCATGAATTTGCAAACACAACCAAAGTTCCATTATTAGTGTCATTCTTAGAGTCAAGAAACTATATTATAGTGAAAGTAAAATTAATTTCCAAAATAGACTTATATAGATTAACCTTTTATCCAAGTGGACTAATATTTTTAAATTTGAAGATAATAGAAAATCAATGGTATAAGTACACACTCAACCTAAGTGAATGCTTTCAAATGTATGTATTCAATTTTTGTGGTTAGTGCGTTTTAATTTAGCAAAAGGTGTACATCATACAGCTACCTAATGTGTAATTATATATGAGTGAGTTACAACAAAATAGAAATATCCAAGAAGGAAGTTCAAACATCAGCAATCTAATTAAACTCCTTTTTATTTGTTGATAAGCATTTAATTAAACTTCTTATATAAAAAGTTAAGGCAAGTACTAGAACTTGTCCTAGGCTGAGCAATCCCTGATATTATGAACAAAATAACTTTAATAATCAAATAGGACCTGTGATTTTATTTCATATACCTAGTTGCTGTTCTGTGCCGATAATAGGACAGTTTTTATGCATAGCAAATAGGACAACTAAAGTAATTAAAATAATGTTCACTTGTGGCTTATTTATCAAATGGAATATAATTATTATTAAATATCATTGTAAGAAAATACAAGATGACTATATATTATTATGCTTAATGTCGGTAGTAGATAAGGTACAAAAGAATATAAATTTTCAAAAATAAAGATTACTATATGTTAATAAACAGAGCACTGAATTAAGCTCTATGGCTTGATCAAGGAATAATTACAATAATTGTCATACATACTTACATTGGTGTAAGACCCAAATCATCAAGGAAGCTGTAGATTTCTGTGCATCCTTTGCCCTAGACTTTTTATCCTTACTTTTGGAGTATACCTTATGCAGTAGCTATATGAAAAGAGGTAACACATTTCTTGTCCTGAGGAGCACCTTCATCTTTATCAATGCATCATTCTCTACTTTATTCACAGTAAATGCTTGTCCGTGATGGTGGTGCCACCCAAACACGCTCGAGAAGCAACCAGATTGTGTCTCCACTAAAGATGGAGCGCCGTTTTCGTGGCCTTGTCTCCTGTTGATTAGATGAAATAATATCAGTCTGCATTTTCTTCTAATTTAGACCGACTATATAAATCGGTGTAAATCATTCACTGGAAGATATCAATTATCATCCAAAATTGATTATTTTAATTTTCTCAGACTCTGTCATGGACAGATCTTTTGTTTTCTTTCTTTTTTTTGTCTCATACCTCCCAATTAACAAATGCAAAGCCATAACTTAAACTTTGTTCCCGTCAACGAAAATGTTATGCTCAACAAAATAATAACAAATAATACTCACATCCATCGTCATCATTTTTTTGGTCTCGTACTTGCCAATTTTTTCAAATTATTCTACCAGAGGAAACCAGCAGACAAGAAGATGCTTTTTTTGCCATTGCAAATTATAGTGGCAGTTAGCAGTACATACCTGTATACTAGTTTAGGCCACTTTTTCATCCCACAAATTGCATATAACTTTTGCTAGGCTGCTTCAATCTAAGGCACCATCAATGACGGTAATTGCAACGTCGTTTTTATCAGAGGAAGCGGAGACAACAAACTCTTCATCAACATAGACACCGACACCTGACAATGCATTTCGTACAAATCCTCTATTGTTTTATGTCAATCTTTTCCCGTTCTTTTAACATATCTCAAAGAGCATTGTCACTGGTTGTGGTTTTTGTTCCAGATTATCAGCTCCAAAAGACCTCCTATTATCTGCCAACAAAAACAAGCATTTATTACGCAGTGAGAAAGTTGTTGGGTCTAAGCAACTGCATGTTTCATTTCGAACGCGCACTGAACAAAACATCCCCAACTGTCCCATTGTAACCTATTTGCCAAACTTTTCCTAGAAGACATGGTTACATTGGCCATGATACCACCATGCCGTGAATCAACCATCCAAAGACTTTTACAGTTCTTTTGATTAGAGCACAGACAGAGAGGATGGAGAGGGAATTATTTGTCCCTATGGTTTATTATTTGAGGAAAAAATAATACAGAGGATTATACTCCCCTAACTGGAAACTTCCCAGTCAGTTCTACAAATGTTCAAAGATGCCTCTAAATATAAAAAGGGTAGTCTTTTACAATGACTAGCACATAAAGCCTAAGGATCGTGAAACATCAAAAAATAACAAAATAACTGGCATCCTAACAGCAACAACGACTAACTGATAAGGATAACTAACATAATTCTTAATTTTCCACCGACGATAGACTAACAGAGGTTTACTTGACAACTCCGTCCTAACAACAAAGACAGAGTGTGTTCCTGCACACATTCAAATCCCACAGCAGGAACTCCAAAAGCCATGATTTGTGGGAAGCAACATCATATATTTTGGTGGTCTACAAACTGAAAGTCAGATAAAAACACATCGGTGATTTCCAGGTTTAGTGGCTGAAGCCCTGAACCCATTTGTCAATAGCGAATCGTGAAAAATAGCAGTTTTTTAAAATTCTGTTACGCAATAGTGCTGTTCTTTCGCTCTAGATTCTATTTGACAACATTTATACTAAATAGTGTATCATGAGATGAAACAATAGCAATTTGTTCAAATTTCACTACACTATAATGCCATTGTGCTACAATTTAACAAAACTGGCTGAACCAATCCAACCTAACTTTTCTTTTGGCACACCACACCAATCCAACCAAACTTATGAACATACAATGATAGTCAATTGTAAATGTAATCATTATACTGAATTAGGTCTAACTGTAATAACTTAGTTTCAGGAATTTGTAGTCCCTTCTTTTTCCAATTAAGTAATCTAGTACCATAAATAATGTTTCTATCAATGCAAACCTAGTTTTCAATTTTTCACGGATCACATGGTTATAATAATCATAACTCGAAAAATATCATTGAAGTTTCATTTCATCAAACCGAAAAAACTCTTTCAACATCATGGTAATTTGTGTTTCCTTTCTATTATCTACTAATATTCATGTTGTTAATCTCAGATAGCGGCGTGTAGCGCCGACCCCCCAAAAATGCTATTGCGTTATAGTGGATAGTGGGATGATTGCTATTGTGAAGACTAAAAATCCACATGCAAAGTAAAAATAAATCCCAACAACATACATAAATACTAACAAATAGAAAAATACACAAAATTAAAGGGACAATCATACATAATAACTATAATCAACTTTGTCATTTCCCATTAAATTAAGTTCTACGATGTAATTTATAATCAAAATAACATTCCATCAAGTTCTAAATGAACTCAAAAAGGAAGGAGAAGGAACACGAAACATAGAAACAAAAAGGAAGGAGAAAACAAACTTTTGCACAGAAATAGAGCAGCAATGATAGAAGCCGAACACAGAATAGAGAATAAGAATGGTGAACTTGAAGGGAAGATGAAGGAACACTTGGGAAGCCACGATACTCCAAAATTTTATTTTTTTAATACAAAAATGCCCGATACGTGTTCAACACAGCTTAAACATGCGTGGGATATGACTACACCTAGCAGATACGGGCGGGATACGTTAAAGGCGTGATCTTTAAATTATTATTTTTTTCACCTTTCTTTTTTACTATTTTTCTAATGAAAAAAAAAAAGAATAAGATGTGTAACTGTGACTTGTTTTGATAAATCCAGAAATGCGCATTTCTTTTTTTTTTTTTTGGTCAGGCAGAAATGCGCATTGCTTCTCAATTCTCATATATTGTATCACATTTTATGGCTACTGTCTCTTCATTCAATCGTATTAACTATCGCATTCTTAATTTCATTATTTATCTTTCCTTTGTAACATTCTGCCTCATAGAGTCACAAAGTGTGGCATAACCATAGCTAAGAAAATAGAGAATTATTCAATCACACTATCAAAGTTTCTAAGACTCGAATACCAGCTAATGAAAATTCATAATAAATAAAAATATATTATTCCATCTAATTAACAATGATTAACATACACTAAAATTGGACTTACGATTGTTACACCAAGTTGCAGTGTTGTCCTGATAATAGGACAATTTTTATTCATAACAATATGACTATTAAAGTAATCAAAATAATGTTCACTTATTTATAAAAATGGAACATCATCTACGTACATCACAACACCATTAAAAAACAAATACAATAATGGTCACACATACTTGCCTTGTTGTAAGGCCCGAATCATCAAGGAAGCTGCAGAGTTCTGTGCATCCTTCAGCCGAGACTTTTCATCCCCTGACATTTGGAGTATACCACCTGGAGTGGCTATCTGAACAGAGCTGACAAATACCTTGTCCTGAGGAGTACCTTCGTCTTTCTCGGTGCTGTCAAATAATACACAGAAGTAATAAATCAGTTTACAAGGAGGATCAAAAGTATGACACATGCAAATCAACTGAAAGTGCAAATTTAAGTAACACGGAAGATCAATTAGCTAAGTATGAAGGAACTTAACAAATGCAAGCTATAACTTAAAACTGCTGCAGTCAATGAAAATGTTATGCTCAACAAAATAATAGTAACAAATAATACTCTCATCCATCCTCATCATTTTTTGTTTTCTCAAACCTTACGTATATTTCCAAATTATTCTACCAGAGGAAACTAGAAACAAAAAGATGCACTTTATATGCACAAATCAGGACTATAAATGAATGTTTTTCTTTCAACATACCAATGCAAATAATAGTTGCAGGCTAGCAGTGTTTACCTATATACTGGTTTATGCCACTTTTTCATCCCACAAATTGCATATAACTTCTGCTTGGCCGCTTCGATCTCAAAGGTATCATCAAGGCCGGCACAATAGTCAGACACCATGGCAACAGGCAGTACATGTTCTAGTTTATGCAAAGCAATCTTGGCAGCGTCAAGCTTTGCAATGTCCTTCTGATCAGAAGAAGCGGATGAAACCAACTCTCCATCAACATAAACACTGGCAGTGCTTTTGGCACCATTCCTCCATTGTCTTATGTCAACCTTTTTCCCATTCTTTTGGCAGATCTCGTAGAGCATTGTCACCGGTTGTGGTTTTTGTTCCAGATCATCCAGTGTTGCTATTGGCTCCAAAAGACCTCTTATTATCTGCCAACAAAAATTACAAGCATTTATCAAGCAACATTTTGTAGGAAGCCACAATATGGTTTGTTGTTTGTTGCATCTGATCCATCATATATTTGGTGGTCTACAAACTAAAAGTCGGGTCAAAAAATGAGTAATAACACAATCCAACCAAACCATGCACCGCCTATAACAATCATTTGCAAATCTAATCATCATAACGAGTTAACTAGGTCTAATTGTAGCTTAGTTTCATGAATTTGCCGTCCCTTCTTCTTCCAATGGAGTAAATATGGTCTCATAATTAATGTTCCTTTGAATGTAACCTTGATCGCAATTTTTCTAGATCTACGATACCATTACTCAAATCGAAAAATGTCGCTGAAATTTCACATAAATTTTAAAATCTCACTGAATCTTTACATTATCATGCATCTATATCAAGGACGGCCCAACACTAAATGAGGCCTAAAGCGAACTCTAAAGTGGAGTAACTATGCGGCCTAAAATGATTTTTATTTAATATTTCCTTTTTTTTTTGACTAAATTTAATATTTCCTTAGGAGTTACAAAATTGTTATCTCATTTTTATAATATTTTTCTAAGAGGCATTTATACTTTTCTCTAAAGCTTTTTTCTATCGAACTTATGACTTATGGCGCCTTTATTTCTTGATAATTTTTTTTAATTTTTCAGGGCCTAAAGCCCTTGTTTTGGTTGCCTTACTCTTGTGCCGGCCCTGACATATATTTACACACACACACCTTTCTATTAACTATTTGTATAATCAGTTACTCCTGCTACTTCGAAAAAAAACACGCGCACGACACACACAGACAATCCAATTCAACAACAATTAAGTAAATTAATCAATAAAGAATAGAAATTGCTTATAAAATAACCATTTCAGCATGATCAAAAGCAACAATTGAATAAATTTATCAATAAACAATATAAACATGTTAGAAAATAAATAAATAAGCATATTACCACCCATAATTTCTTGAGATCAAAATCAACATCAACATAAACAGCACCAGCAACAGACTCCATAACATCAGCAAGAATCTTCGGAGCTTTAACCGAACCACCATACAAAGCAACAGCACGATCATTCTCTCTACTAACCGCATCAACAAAATCTCGAATCTGATCATCAATAGAAACCGTACTGTGACGGACGTAACGGTAAAGACCAATCCGAACGGCGGCGCGAGCGAGTTTCTCGGTACTGACATTAGCGGCACGGAGGAGAGAGAGTTGACCGGGGTCAACGGAGGTGTAAACGAGGAAGAGATGGTTGGTTATTGCGAGACCTAAAACGGCGTCGCCGACGAATTCGAGATTTTCGTAAGAAATGGATTCGGAGTATGAAGTGTGGGTTAAGGCTTGTTCTAGAAGCTTCTTGTTTCTGAATGTGTAACCGATTATTTTCTCTACGGAAGTAACAGAAGCTTCCATCATCATCTTTCTGTTCTCTGTGTTGTGTTGTGTGAGAGAGAGTGTCACAACGCCGAATTCGTACACTTTTGTTTGATATGGTTTTGTTTTTTACGAGGGAACCTACACATTTTTTTGTGTAAATTTTTTTAGTTAATTTTTGTAACATTTATTTTTAAAATTTGTTTAAGAAGTTAAATTATCATAACTAAATTGGCACCGGAGATAATCAAAATTGAGACATCAAAGAAGAGCACACTGTTAAAATACCACCAGATTAATAGTTAATTAATTTTTATTGAATATCGTTAACTTTTATGAGTATCGATAACATATTAGATTATTTTCAAATTTTTAAAATTTTTACATCAATAATATATATGAAATAAACTTTCAATTCAACAGTTGATTTTATAAAATTTGTATTCTTTAAAAGTGAAATGAAATACTTATCATATCATTAGCCATGTAAGCAAATTAAAATTGTGAATTATTTTTTCTTAGAGAAAATTAAAATTTATGTAATACCCAAATAATATCATTTTTGCTTTCTAAATATCTCTTTTCCATTACTCTCAAATCAAATCCTCTCAAACATACAACAGCAAATATTTTTATAAGAGTTGGACTCAATATAAAATTCAATATTAATGGATAAGTATACAAACAAAAGTTTTCATGGCACTTCATTATTTCAATATTAAACTATCACTAATATATTATATAGAAAAAATAGTACTACATGCTAAAAATAAAAGAACACATTTTATTCAAGCCAGCATGCATATAGTGATCCTCATCACAAGCATGGGCATTGTGTTTACTCCTTTTGATTTTGAACACTAACATTTGGCTGAACACTAACATTTGGCTGGTTTGTCTTTTTATCATGATGATTGTGATGATTGTTTCTCCATTTGCTCATGATAAATTTAATCCATGTGAAAATCTCCAGAGCAAATGCAATGGCACCCAAACATATAAGAATTCCAATGTAACACCACTTCCAACTATGACCTCCATGCAAAATTCTAATTCCTTTAAATATGTTTATGAATATGATAGTTAATAGTCCATATCCAAGAAAATGATGATACATGTTCCAATATTTCCTGTAATCATCCGTTGGTTTTGGCTTTAACCTAAAAGCCAACATCTGAAAAAATAGCAAATTCCAATTTAAGATGATACATCTAGTTGATTAAGTAAAATATGATAGGATGAGTTGTTAGATGATATGATATAGTGAATGCAATCCATTTTGGCTAAATCACATTTTTATTAGTCCTCTAACTTTCACAAACTTGCGATTATATTGTTCATAACAACATTTTTCGGCTCGCTAACTTTTGCCCATTTTGTAAAATGCTAGCCCCCCACTGATTATGACCAATTCATCAACACACACGTGGACAATGACTCATATGTCGTACCAGCATGTCATGTGAGTCTCTTTCCCACGTCTGCGTCATGACTTCCTGACATATGGTATGCGAGTCACTTTCTACGTATGTGTCAATTTGGTTAAAATTAGTAGGGGATCAATCTTTTGCAGAATGAATTAAGGTTAGGAGGTCAAAAGTGATATTGTGAAAGTTAGAGGGACAAAATTACAAGTTTGTGAAAGTTAGAGGATTAAAAGTGCAATTTACCCTAATGTTTTTTGTTTTCAAGGCTTTAAGCATTAAAGTTGTTCATAGGATTTATAAAGAGAAAAAAGAGGAACATTAAAATAATACCTGGATTGTACTAAAAGTGAAAATGAGAATGCCAAAGTCTCTATGAGTGTGGAAGATGTAGTATTTAGAAGAATGTCCAATAACCAAACCAATAACCCAACCAGCAGTGCCAATGAGAAAACCAGTTAATTGGCAACCAATGTGCAAATAAAACCACCATGTCTCACGTTTAAATGGATATACTCTAAAGTATCTTGGGATTATTACTCCAATTGGTAACAATGTTCCCCACCCTATAATGTTTAAAACTCCATGTACCTAAATTTCAATACATAATAACATGACTTTATCAATAAATCATAAATCATAATCAATATACGTGTGACCGAAGAAATAGTTATACTAAAACTCAAATGTTTTTTTTTATAATTTGACGATTATATTTGATTGACAATGTAAAAAATATTTGCATAAATTAACATTCATATAAACATAATAAATTATAAAGATGCAAGCTGTGACAGAAAACAGAAATTGAACTAAAAGTAAAACAGAATGTAAACTTTTTTCTTGTTTTGGAAGAAAGAAAAAAAAAAAATCTAAACTAGTACAAAGTTCTTCACTATTTAACATTTTTTACTCTATTGCTTCACTACAATGCAATGTCACAACTAGCATTTTTATCAAATAGTAAAAATAGTACGACTTAGTTAATAAACATGGAGAAGTTAAACCAAAAAACTTAGTGAAAAAATAGAACAGATTAAATTTAACTTATACTAGAAACTATTGCTCTAAACTCAATTATACAAGATTCTTTTCATTTTGTTATAAAAATTTATGCAAGTGATTTTACACCTATTCAAAATTATGATTCATCAAAATCTAATAGCAATGGCTCCGAAAAACACTTTTACTAGAAAACACTTGTCTATTGAGTTCATAGTTATAAAATGTGGTCTGCAACTGCAATTATGACTGCAATATAAAATATTTTCAATTTCTACAACCGCAATTCAAAATCGTGATTGAGTTATTGACATAATAGCAGAAAAGAAAAGAAAGACATGTTACCGTTCGAAGAAAACCCCGGTCCTGTCCCATGCTTCTCCCATGGAGAGAAGTCAAGTCTATAGTCTCAGTGCTATCTACATTGTGAAGAGTTGTTGGATGCTTCAATGGTCTTCCATCATCACTAACATCATCCCCAATTTGCCAAACATGATTCAACCTTGTTATGTTATAATCATCAGAAGGCAAAACCAATTTAGCATATATAGTATAAAAATTTGACCCTTCATCTTGAATCAACATATGTGACACATTAATACCAATATCTTTTCTTGGGAAAAGACTACAACCAGCTTTGGTTTCTTTAGTAATATCATAAGTATCAACTTTCAATGGTGTAGTAGCAGTAGCATAATCATGGAATTTAATTCCTATAATTGCTTTTGTTCCAATCATTTCAGCTCTTTTTCCAGGATTCACACCCCATGCCATCCACCCTTGTCTCGGACCTAACACAGCACCAAATAAAATTTCAAGTGTTGTGCTTGAGTTTTCGCTGTTGTCATAACTCCAACCGAATTCAGCTTCTAGAGGCCGTAACGTTTTGCAACGTGTCATGTTTCTTCGATTGATGAGTTTCACAAATCTATCGGTGCAGAATACAGCTTTGGCATCAATATTTGCAAAGAAGAGAAAGAACAATAGCATAATGATGGTTATTAAGGTAGTAGAAGATGACATGATTCTATGACTCTTCATGTTATTTTTTTTTGTTTTGGTTATTTATGGTAATGAATATGTTATATATACTAAAGTGTTTGTTTCAGTACATTAAAGCTAGTTATGTTAAGTTATGTTGCTTTTTATATGTGCTCTTTTTCAGAAGTTGGATTCTACTTGTTTGTGAGGGTAAGAATTTTTAGAAGCTTCACAATAACATTTACTAAAAATGTTGTTAATTACAAATTTACTTAGCACCTTTTATTATGAATTTGCTCTGTATTGTTATCTAGAAGTATTTCATTACAAGTTTTCTAAACTGGTACATAGTGTAGAAACCAAGTTTTGATGAGAGGTCGTGTATCATGCAGCATATAGTGTTGAATTGCTTTTGGAAAGATATATAGAATCGCTTACGTGAGATGCAAGAAATCGCTTTCACCTTTATGCTCGAGAGTTTAGAAGAGAGTCCCTAAAAAGTCAAGTTGTTGCTACATGTTAGCTTTAGCTCTCATTCATAGTATTCCTTAATTACTTTATGAGGCAGCTGTCACCAATTATGTTTAGTTGATTGTTCAATTGATTTTTTTCAAGTGACAAACACGACGTGAAAATCAATACATATAATTTATAAATGACAACTGTGAGCGGGTTTGAATCAGTTGATATTAAAATTGACTTTTAAACTAGATTAAACTGATGGTGAAAAAAAATTCATACATATAAATTAAAGATCTCAAATTTAAACTCATTTCAAGTTTTATGTTTCCCCTTATGTATACTTAGTTTTTATCAATTAGTAAATTTTGGTCATACAAACATTTGTGAGTGACATGTTAAAACGAGGAACTAATGAAAGAAATTTGATATTACAACAAGGCTAAAACGAAAGCTTTTTTAGGGATTAAATCTCAAATTCGTTCATATTATTAGTGGGACGAAAAACACATATTGCCCTGTAAAAAAATTCATAAAACCTAATTCAATCGAAAAAAATACAAAAATTGTTAAGTTAGAGGTGAGTTTGAACCAATTAAACTTATCTATTTGTGTGTGCATTTTTTATTGTTATTTTTATTTCTTCTATCTACAAGGAAAGAAAAAAAACTATCACCTGAGTTAAGATTTGGTGAAATTCTAACGACCTGACAACAAAATTAATCAAGCAATCAAATCAAATCTCTGTGTAAATTATCCCACTCTTTGAGTGTCTCTAATCCAACAGAATGAATAGTTATTTGACGGTCCCTATTCAGGACTCACGACCAAAAACATCAAATTGAATGTATTTTTTATTTGGATATAGTCACTTTTGATATGGTTGGATGAGTTAAGTGAATGGGCCAAAGGCCCAAAACTTCCATAGGAAAATTGTTTTATCCGCCCCCTGAATTACTCCCACGCCCCCCAAAGTACCTAAATTACCCTTCGGAAGATATCTTCCGAAATATGGTAAGACCAAAAAATTTCGGAAGATATCTTCCGAAACATAGTAAGACCAAAAAATTTCGGAAGATATAATACGAAAATTCATAATTTTTGGTAGATATGATTGGAAACACAAATTTTGGTAGTTACGATCTGAAATATCATATTTTTCGGAAGTTACAAACCGAAAATATCAAATTATGAGAATTTTCTCCCAGTTTGGTAGTTACGATTTGAAATGTATATAATTTTGGTAGATAAAATCCGAAAAAAAAGGAGAAAACATAATCAGTCAAAACAGGTAATCTTTTAGGTTTTTCACGTTTTCAAGCTATAAATCATCATTTATTCGCTCATTTGGAGCATCACACACTCATTTGAAGGCTTAAAACAGGTAATCTTTGTTTTAAAGTGATTAGTTTTTTATTTTTTTAAAGAAATTCTGTATATATAAAATATGGAAGATAACTTCCGAAACCAGATTGGTAGATATCTTCCGAATTTTCTCCCAGTTTGGTAGTTACGATCTGAAATGTATATTATTTTGGTAGATAAAATCCGAAAAAATGCATTTTTCAGATTATACAATCTGAAAATTTTACTTCCCTAAACTGAGGGTATTTTCGGGTTTTTGGGGGGCCTAGGAGCATTTTGAGGGGCCTAAAAAGCAAATTTCCTTCCATAGAAACATAAGCCCAGCCCTTACTTTGTAGGGTACACAACAAATGACAGTAGTCTGATAGATTCGTCAATTTTTCTCTTTCATTTTTTGCACATTCATTCATAGCGAAAACCGAAAAGTACAATCCTATATTCAAATTCAATCATCATCATAATTTCAATTTTACTACCTTCTCAAACTTGATTCATCAAATTGAATTTTTCATCATCATCATCATCATTATCAGAACTAATCGAACGGTCAATATTCATTCAATGGATCTAGAGGTGGTCGGTCGGCACGCGATGTTCTTCGACGACGACGGCATGGCGGCGTTCGTGAACTCACCGGAAGCTCTCGTTGATTGGAATTCTCTCTCAATTGATCGTTACGATGTTCGTCATCTCCTCTCCGCTCCAATTCCTCCTCGCCTCAAACGCCGTCATCATCTTCCTCCTTCTTCTATCGAAGCTGATATTGATCATCAACGTTATCTCGATCTTCCTTCATCTCCTCCTCCTCATGAACAACAACAACAACAACAACAAGGTAACCGAATTTCTCTTCTTCTAGCTTCTTATTCATTTCTTTTATAATATTTAGTTTATTAGCTTTTATTTTATTTTCAGTTGTTTGTATTATTGGATTGGATTATAAATGTGAGTTAGTATATTCTCATTAATAAGAGTAGACAAACGAAGTTAGACGAAAAATTTAGGAAAAACTATTAAACTGTTGAATGCTTCATTATTATTGGATGAAAGGATTGCATTGCATGAACATATTTTAGTATTAGATTAATCTTAGATTTATCGGATGCTTGTTATTAGTGGCCATGGCTATATTGCATGGTGGAATTTGAACATATCGTTATTGTTCTGTGATATGCTATTTAATACAAAAATATTGTGAAATAGTGGCTATAGTAGTGCTACAGCACTGTTGCATAGCGGAATTTCAACTAATATCGCTATTTGAGTATTTTCTGTGGACTGTGATTCACGGTTGACAATATTGGATTTATCATCTCTATTGTTATACTGAATTATATCTTTTAAATATATTGTAGTTTGTGTGAAATATTGTGTTAAATGTTAATGAATCATTGAGTAATTCTCTAGTATTTTTTTTTTCTTCAAAACAAATGAGCATGAGAAAGTTTTTTTAGTTGGTTCTCATTTTTTGGACAAATCGGTATATTTGCTTTAGATGTGTCATTTAGTTGAGGGCTTGAGGTAATTAGTGATGATGCAATGTTGGATGTTAAGTCAGATGTTTTTTCGGTGGATGTTTGTTAGGACAAATTTTTACAACTTCCACCTAAGACTATGTTGAGTGTTTTTTTTGTACAACAACAATCTCTTCATTTGCAGGATGCAATCTAATATGCTACGGTTCCTGTGTCAGACTTCAAGTAAGGATGTTTTCCACTGGCTTCCATTTTCGTTTGGTTTCCTTGGTGTCAGTGTTATTAATGTTTTAGGTGTATGATAATTATTGATGTTGAGAATTATATGTGATTCTGATTCTGATGAAGATGTTGCCTTTCTGTGTTTGTTTAGATGATGATTCAGGCGCAGTGAATTCTTCTGGCTATCGTGCTGTTGCATTTTCATATGAAAATTCTAGTGTGTCCACTGAGACAAAGGATAATGATACTGAGGCTGGTTTTCGTCCCAACTTTCCAGTACCAGAAAGCTTACTTCATAATCTGGTGAGTAACATCTGTCTTAAAATATAGTCTGATAATGTGATTTTCATATGTTTTAATTGACCCTCTCATTGTTTAACCAATGTGACTAGGTGATAATTGTCTAGGGTACATATGTTATTCTAAGGCTTATGATGTCTAAGTTTCAGATGATTGGAGCATAAACGAAGTTCTTGTGACTCAAGGTAGCCATTCACAGGCACCTTTTTTTCCTTTTGATATCATGAGAAGGGGCCTTGCAGGTGGGATTAGGATGGTAGAAAATGTTGATTCTTTACCTCTTGAGAAAAAATGGGATGAAACATATCTTCATAAAGCTCTATTTCTTGATCTTTATGATTATTCAAGTATATATGAGGTTGTCTAGTGTTTGTTTAATAAGATCTTTATGTATTCATATATACTGCCTGGCAAGACCCTTAAAATTAGAGTATGTTAATTTGAAATTCACAATTATTGACAAAAGCCATTTTTGTTTTTGTTTTTATTTTCCAGCCTCCAAATGAGAAGCTACATCAGATTATTTCAAGGACTGCAATGTTTGTCAGCAAAAATGGAAGTCAATCAGAAATTATTCTGAGGGTGAAACAAGGAGATAATCCAACATTTGGGTTCCTGATGCCTGATCATCATCTTCATCCGTATTTTAGGTTTCTTGTTGATCATCAAGAACTTTTGAACGTTGACAAAGCTAATGTAGATTCAGCTTTGGACAAAAATAGAAATCAGGGGATGGATCAAACAGGTGGTGCATTGTCTTTGCTTGGATCTGTCTATGGATATGGAGAGGATGAGGATGGTACAACTGAAAATACTAGTGACCTTGAGAAAATCACACATGTAGGAGCTGTTGATGCTGCTGCTACTACTTATGCATCTCCAGGGATGGAACAAGCAGAATCATCTTCAGATGCAGCCAAGACAGATGGAAGAATTTCCAAAAACCCATTATCTTTGAAAGAAAAAGTTCCTGTTATAAAGCGGAATCAGTCTATCAGTAATGTTAAGACAGTAACTTCAGCCAAGTCAAAAACAGGAGATACCCCGGTTTCAGGATCTAATGGTACAAATAAATCACAGACTTCTGTGCCCAGTACACCTAAGATTGAGCTACCTGTTGTTGAACCTCCATCTGACTTAAAGATAGTTATTGAGAAGATAGTTGAGTTCATCTTAAAGAATGGCAGGCAATTTGAGGCTGTTCTTGCTGAACAGGATCGTGCTCATGGAAGGTTCCCCTTTCTTCTGCCTTCTAATCGATATCATACTTACTATCTAAAAGTTCTTCAAATTGCTGAAGAGGTGTGTTTCTCATAATCATTAAATTTTCCACTTGCAATTCATCTGTTTCTGTAACTTGAATCATGCCCCAAGAAGTGAGAGATTAGTTGCACTTCACTATCATATGGAACATGGTCCAAGGTCACTATGATTGAATGACATCACATGTTACCCCTCCCCTCTTATTATGTGATTATTCTCATCTGTCATTATTTTATGCTCACATTCTGTGTTAATCTCCTGATGAAATCCATGCTTCCAATAATTCATTCAACACTTCACAAATCACGGTATATAAAATATTTTGTTTAGGTACGTAGTACATATTTGTGACTAATTATGAATTATGAATAGTCAAAGCAATAATGGTTTTTTCCATTCATCTTTGCTTTATAAAATGTTCCTTGTGGCTAAATTCAAAATTAGTAATTATTTTAATTGGGTTCAGGATGCTTTTTGTGCAATTAGTGCATCTTAAGAATTTTGGGTAGACTTTCATTTGATTAACTTTAAGATTTATTTAATTTGATTTTGATCTAATACTCTCTTTTCAATTGCTTACAGTCTAATAAGTTACCAGGCAAGGGCTACCAGAAGCACAATCCAGCAGGTCATGCAGGGGATAATATCACTGCTGTATACAAAGAAATTGACAATCTTTCTGACCTGCCAAATGACATGGACCGGAAAGAGAAATTGAAGATGATTATTGGCAATTTAAAGAAGGATGGTCAAGATCCAACTCCCAAAGACAGCCAATCTCAAACTACAGTTAGCATCCATGCGGCAGCAGCCGCAGCTATTCTTCAGGCAGCTACTAGGGGTATTAAAAGGCCCAATTTAGAAATTTATAGTAAGTCGTCAAGTGGTAATAATGGTCAAGGCTTTGGAAGTGATGGTGGGAATTTGTCCAGCTCTGGGAGTTTGCCGTCATCTCAACTGCAGAGTTTTGTTCCACATCGCAATCTGAATGGAGAGACTTCTGCTTCTGTTCCAGTTGCAAAGGCTATTGCAGAAAAAGTGGCTATTGCAGCAGCAGGTGAGGCGGACTCCTCTGAAGCACATATGACTAAAGAGCAAAAGCTTAAAGCAGAGAGGTTGAAACGAGCAAAGATGTTTGCAGCCATGATAAAAAGTGGAGTTGGAGCACTTAAAAGTGAACCGTCACGAGCTTTATCTCTTGAGCCACCAGGCTCTGGACTTTCAGGTTCAGATGCTGAGATTGGAAATCTTGCGGGTAAAGAAAGGGAAGGAAGTTCTGTTCCATTCAACGCTGATAACTCAGATAAAAGTCACAAGTCTGAGGAAAAGCTTTCTGATAATAATTCAGATAGAAGTCGCAAGTCTGAGGAGAAATTTGCTGTTGATAATAATGAAAGGCGATCAAAAAGAAAGTACCGTTCAAGGTCCAGTAGACATGAAGAGGAGGAGGAGGAGGAGGAGGAAGAGGAAGAAAAAAACAAAGATATAAAAGGTCACAAACGATCAAGAAAAAAGCATCGATCACATCAATCTTCACACAGAAGTCGTGACAGGGACGAAGACAGAGATACGGACAGAAATAGGCGGAAACATAAGAGAAGAGATTCCTCTTCGAAAGACAAGTATTCTTACAGGGAGAGTAAGCATGATAGCTTCTCCGATGATGAGCATAAACACCTTAGGCATCACCAGAAATATGATAACTCCTCTGATGAAAAGCGCCGCTCTTCTCAACGACATCGTGGAGGGAGTAGGTTGTCAGACCAAGAGCATAGACATTCGCGTAGACATTATAGTTCATCTGATGATGAGCATAGACATTCACGTAGACATTATAGTTCATCCGATGATGAGCATAGGCACCGAAGCAGAAGGACAAAGCATAAAAGCAGGTCTCATGCTGAAAGAGAGGCAGAGTTGGAGGAGGGGGAGATAGTAAGATCAGACAAGTCACAAGTAAGCGAGGTTGGGCGGGCTAGCAGAGAGGCTTCTGCTGAGTTATTGAAGTCCACAAGGGTACCATCTCAATCACCTGAAGTAACTAATGTTTCTGATGAGCTTAGAGCCAAAATTAGAGCTATGTTGATGGAAAATTTGTAAAAGATAAATTGGGTTTATAATGTATTGTTAATCCATGTTAAATCATATTTCCTCTGTTTCGTCAGGCACAAATCATTTGGTTTTATTATTTATTAGTTTGTACGTAGCAGTTATCTAGCCCTTTGTTTGACCTTACCTAGCTGATGAATTTTGTGTATCAATCATATCATTTTATTACTAATTATTATTACAAATTATTTTTTATTTTTTTATGAATTATATTACAAACTCCAATTAACACCAAGTAGATTGATTATTGTTTGAACCCATTTAAATTTATTTACATATTAACAATAGAAATGTGCTAAAGCTAATTGCTTGAACCCATTTTTGTTCAACTTGAAGAGTTAATATAAAAGAAAGAAAGAAAGAAAATTCATTGTCATTTCTAAATGTATCTATGATAAATGGTGACATGCAATTTTTTTTTTATATATGTTGATATTTAATATTATATTCTAGAGTATTCTTAGCATATCATATTCTAGTAAATATTCTTTTGTAATTAATGTTATTAGTATTATATAATGAAATATTCGTGGTGCTTTAAAACACACGGTTTCACCATATGCCTCTTGTGTTCTCTGTCTCTTTCTATTTCAACATGGTATCAGAGCCTAACAAGAGGCATATAGTGAAACTGTGTGTTTTAGAGCACCACAGACATTTCATTATATAATATTAATAGCACTAATTACAAAGAAATATTTATTGGAATATGTTATGCTAAGAATACTCTAGAATATAATATTAAATATCAACACTCCCCTCAAGTTGGAGCATATAAATCAAATGCATCAAGTTTGTCACTTATGTAGTTGATTCTAGGACTTCACAGTGATTTGTAAAGACATCTCCCAATTGATCATTAAAATTGACAAAGCTTGTGACAATGTCGTCTGATTCAATATTCTCTCTGACAAAATGACAATCTATCTTAATGTGTTTGGTCCTCTCAACAAGGCAAATATTAATAGTCACTTTGTTAGGGAGAGGGAGAAAATACTTATTTCTCATACTGAGATATATTCTTGTATGGTCATATGATCAAGAAATTTAATAATTTAAAAAATATATTATTAAATTATTTTTTCAAAATTTAATTCCCTTTCTTATTAATGTGATCAAAAGAAATTTTTTGATCACGTGAACATATAAAAATATCTCTCATATACTTTAAACCTCCAAATATGATGACCAAAGCCTACTCATTCAAAGACTTATTGTTTTAGAAAAATGATTAAACAACTATGATTCAACTTTCGTTTTTTATCGAACAGTCGCCAACTAATACTATATTAACACAATAATTGTGTTTAATCAATTTCCAATATTGATTTATTCACCTCAAAATCAAGAAACTTAATTTTTTTTTACCACAAATGTCATTTATTATGGAGCATACTTTTTAAAAAAAAAAACTGGGCCCTAAATAAAATGTGACAAACAAATTGGGCTATCCAAAATTATTGCCAATTTAAGTAAAACAAAGGTTTAGTCTCAAATTAAGCTATCTTCTCTTACTACATCTCCATTCTATATATACACAGACAGACAAAAAAACAAACAGAGTGAAATCTTTGTTTTCATTTGAGGAGCCGTTGCTTTGTCTTGTCACCTTTGCGGTACTATTTCATTCTCAAAACTTTTATTTTTATTTTTCATCAAATATCTCTCTGTTTCGTTTTATAGATCAAAACTCACCTTTGTTTTTTTTTTTCTAATTTTTCTACCCATGTTGCCGTCTTTTTGAATTGGGTTTTGTAAACATATATTCATTTTTTTTTTGACATAGGAGAAAATGATTCCACTCTTATTTTACCTTTTTGTTGTTTTATGAAAGCATATTATCATGTTATTCGCATGCCTTTTTTGCTTTTGAATATTAAATTCAATGTTTTTGGTATGCTTTTAAGTAATTTATTTCTGATGGATCTTTGTACTTGTTCCGATTCAAAATGAGGGTTAGTTGGTTAAGGTTTTGGGCTATGAGGCTTCGTCACTCCTTAGATTAGGCGTGTCCCAAGTCGGACACGACACCGACACTTGCAATAACATTGAATTATATCACTTTTTAAAAAAATTATCTGTGTCGACGTGTCAATGTCAGTGTCCGGTGTCCGTGCTTCATAGGTTTTGGGATATAGGCTAAGGAATACAATTGTATTGTAAATAATATATGATATTTTAACTAAGCTAATTAAGTATTGGTTAAAGTGGAAAATAATGCTTTGGAATTACATTAGTGTCATTAATCATTAGACGGCAAAATTGGAAAATAAATAAATAAATAAACTTACATTGAAAAGTGTAAATGCCATACATTTTGAAGCAATATTTTTAATAAAATGACACTCGTTTTGAAATGGAGGGAGTAGTTCATAGCAAACTTGAGTTTCAAAGGCATTTGGTCATTTAATTTTTAACTTGAAGACCATTATTTGGTGATTGCACATGATTTTCCTGTGTTTTTATTGTTACTGCCGCCAAGGATTGGTATAGGAAAGTAGGGTGCTGTGTTGATTCATTTTTCTGTGTGTTTGGGTTTGTGGAGGTTTGGTTTATGCACAGCCTGTGGTGAATCTTTTTAACCGAGGAGGGTAATTTCAGTTCGGTATCTTCCAGGCAGTGGAGTGAGTTTTATTTTTCTACATAATTGTAGGCTAAGGATGTATCTTGGTTGTGCAGTGGGAAAAAGTATTTATTGGTTGGAATCATTTTTCTTTGTCTAATGTCGTCTGGTCCTTTGATTGGTTCTTGTTGAAATTTGACTTTGTTATTTATAAGCCTTTATCTTTAACTTTGAACTTTATCTTGTACGTTTTCTATCCTTGTATTACTTGTGCTAGGGTGACATTTTTTAATACCTATTGTTAAATAGTTTGCACCCCCTGACTCAGGGTCCTGAATACGCAACTGTGACTTTGTGTTGTGTTTTTGTAGCTAATTGTATAGAATAAAACACAATGACTGCTGCTTCTATGTTATTCTCATGCTCTATGCATGTGGGAGTTTCCAATCCGAAGATGGCTTCAAAAACCTCCACATGTTGTTTGTTAAACCGGCCAACGGGTCATTCAAAATCAATTTTGTCATGTGGGCTGTTTGGAGTTTCAGAAAAATCGAAACTTTTGTGCCGGTCAAGTGCTCTTCAAGTTGAAAGTGCACCTTCATTTTCTGTTGGGCAAAAGTTTCAATTTGATGATGTGATTGAGGCTCAACAATTTGATAGAGAAACTCTCAATGCTATATTTGAGGTTGCAAGGAGTATGGAAAATATTAGCAACAACTCGTCGGGGAGCCAAATGCTAAAGGGTTACCTCATGGCTACTTTGTTTTATGAGCCTTCCACTAGAACTAGGCTTTCATTTGAGTCTGCTATGAAAAGATTAGGTGGTGATGTTCTCACAACCGAAAATGCTAGGGAGTTTTCCTCTGCGGCTAAAGGAGAGACACTCGAAGGTGCGCACACCCTTTTATTTGACAATACCAAGTTCATATTTTGACTCATTTCATTTATTTTCTGTATGAAAATGAATTTTTAGTCAAGTAAATTTTACTTATTGTAGATACTATAAGAACGGTTGAAGGTTACTCTGATATAATTGTGTTGCGGCACTTTGAAAGTGGCGCAGCGAGAAGAGCTGCAGCAACTGCGGGCATTCCAGTAATCAATGCAGGGGATGGCCCAGGACAGCATCCCAGCCAGGTATGAACGAATTTTCCATTATATAATTTGGTGCTGCAAAATCTAATGCTTCACAAAGCACATCAATCAGATAGGAGCATAGGAAGATACATTTTTCTCACTAATCATGTGTCGATTACTCATATAAGTTTATCTCAGTAGCACTTGACTTTTATCATGATTTCTCTTGTTCTGTTATTTACACCTCAGAAGATGATTTCAAGTTTGTTTATGATTTAAGTTTTTTCTCTTCTAAAGCAAGAAAATACAAATTGTGGGAATTGCTTTTTCAATCTTCATCAATTGTTTGTACATGCTACTACATTTATAATTATTTGAATGGCAAATGAATGTGACATGGATGCTAAATGCATTCTACCATATACTTTACTGTCACTTCCACCTCTTATAAAGCAAATGGATGGTGCTATTGTGCTCAAACTTTTGCGTTTTCAAACTTCTCAGGCGTTGTTGGACGTGTATACCATTGAAAGGGAGATAGGAAAACTGGATGGAATTAAAGTTGGGCTTGTCGGAGACCTTGCTAATGGGAGGACAGTTCGCTCACTTGCATACTTACTTGCCAAGTACCGTGACGTGAAATTATATTTTGTATCTCCTAATGTGGTTAAAATGAAGGTGATTGTAACAAATACTTATGATCTTATGAACATGATATAAGTTGTTGGTGACACTACAGAACATGTATCATGATGAGCTATGGATTTTTTTATCTTATAGGATGACATAAAAGAGTATCTGACATCCAAAGGAGTGGAGTGGGAAGAGAGTTCTGATTTGTTAGAAGTGGCTTCTAAATGTGATGTTGTTTATCAAACTCGTATTCAGAAGGAAAGATTTGGAGAGAAAATTAACCTGTACGAAGAAGCAAGAGGCAAGTATATTGTTAATAAAGATGTTCTAAAGGTGATGCAAAATCATGCTGTAGTAATGCACCCTCTTCCAAGACTCGACGAAGTAAGCACATTTGACCATGTCATGAGATATATGTTCTTGACTAATTTCATAGTGTCATTATGGAATTTGAGTTCCTTTAGTCGGGAGATCACACATTCACGCATTCAGGACATCGGTGGTCATTCCATCAAGTCCGAACAGTAAAAGAAAATGCAGATTTTTATTTTATAATTCAAATTTCAAAGTACTGAGCTTGAATCTTGTTCGAACAATCTTGATTGAATTGATGTCCTTACTGTGTGAATGAGGAGAATCTCCGATTACTGGAAATCCGAATTGTCATAACGAACATAAGCATTAAGATGAAATAATAACTTAATTGGTTGCTTTAATTTGATGCAGATTGAAGTGGAAGTCGATAGTGATCCAAGAGCAGCTTACTTTAGGCAGGCGAAAAACGGTCTATATATTCGGATGGCTTTATTGAAGGTTTTGCTTCTTGGCTGGTAAAAGATGCATTCACTTTCCAAGCAATCAAGACGATACATTGTTTCAGTTGTTATCTTAGTTTACTTGTTTTTGTCGTTTATGTTGGCTTGAGAGTCTCACATAATACAATGAGAAAGAAGAAGAGGAAGAATAATTTTTAGACATTAGTACTAACTTTTGATGTGCAAGTTTTGTTTATTTACCAATACTAACTTTTGATATGCAAGTTTTGTTTATTTACCAAAGTGCATGACCAAAGTACATAAGTTGGCTCATTTTATTTATTTGTTTCTTACCATATTAACCAGTGATGTACTGCTACATTGTGCATTGTTATGATTTATGGACATTTAACCTTGCTATATTTCATGAAATTGCTAATCTAAAATCACAATGTACTATTTTGCAAAGAACTTAATTCTACTCTGAACAATACAGAGAACTTCTTTATGGTAGTATAATGCAATTCATTATGGTAGTTTCAGCAAAAACAATCATATCACGTGGAACCATGATTATCAAATTGAGCTTCATATTGTGAATCAAAACGCCTATTTCTCTTATCATTATTCGAATCTTATTATGAATCGTAAGATGTGTTACTAATAAAAACATCCAAAATAGATACACACTAGAGATTTGTATCAACTAAGTTCAATTTTGTATCGAATCGATACACAACTCACATGTATCATAAGATATAGGATTCTATAACATTTAAGGTAAAATATAGAGAAAATGAAAATAGCATCCTTAATAAAATAAAAAAAGAACAATTTCAAGTTAAGACTTAGAAGTATATAACTTCATGAAAATTTAACTACACAGTCACAGCTAATAAGTGGGGAAGTTAGAATCAACATTTTGAGCCCAAGACTCCAAACCCCCAACAATATCCTTAGCAGAATTAAAACCCATTTTGTGAAGGTATTGAACAGCCCTTTGAGAATCATTTCCTCTTCGGCATACTACATATAATTGTGCATTTGATTCAGAAACCGCGCCTTTTTTCTCTTCATCTTTCTTCAAAATTGACGATATTTCTGGCAACCTAGACTCTAAAGTTGAGAATGGAATGTTCAAGGAATTTGGAAGTGACACAATCTTGAAATGGTGAGCTGGTCTAACATCAACCAGAACATGTGGTTCCTTGTTGAGAATTATTTCGTTGTACTCCTTACTGCTGATTCTTGATTCACTAGGAAGTAGATTTAACTTCAAAGGAGGCTGCATTTGCATGGAATTGAAATGCATTCATGATATGAAAAATATTACAAGTTTAATAGATACGAATCATTGGTGTAAATTAGTATTACACCAGCGTCCAATGATAATTCATCATATTGCTATATATGTCTATTTTGTAAATGTATTTTCAAAATAACTGCAAGATATTGAATTTGTATTAGACGTCAATGTAAAACTAATTTATGCGATAGTGCATGTCTCCTTTTCTCGAATATTATTAATACTTTTCAAAACTAGATAAGGAGACATGGCTCCTTTTGTAGTATTTTGAGAATAATTTTATCACCAGCAACATGATCCAAGTTCAAAGCAAGAGTACAAGAAATCATACCACCCACAAGGGAGTCTGAGTGAAGTTCTCATAATCAAAATCTCGGAAGTACTGCTGATTAAATGTTGGATTTTCTCCACAAGCTTCACATTGCAAAGATCTTCCTCTGATTTTAACCTGTGCAATAAGAATATATCTGTCAAGGTTGGGCAATGCATGAAATAATGACCATACATACAATAAGCAAGGTTGTGAAGTTATTAACATACAACACGGATCCGTGCAGACAATGCGTCAAGGAGAAGCATCCTTCCGGAGAGTGGTTCACCAACAGAAGCTGCAATCTTAATTGCCTCGAGAGCTTGGAGACAGCCAATTATACCAGGAACTGAAATAAACAGGCCAAATATCTGAAATTCAGAAGAAATTGTAATAACAGGGAAAACAAGGTCTGAATTAGAAGCAATGCTGCAATTTTCTTCTTTTATAAGAAAATGTAAGTATATTAGTTATTATGTTAATACTTTCTCCAAAAAAAATGCACATTGAATTATAATTATTTAAAATGAAATGACACGGATGATAAAAAGTCATGCATCTCGTAATCAGAGCTTGATTAAACAAGTCACCAATGAAAGAACTTAAACATTCCACACTAATTGTTTTTCACCATTAAGTCCTACAAATGAGTTCAATCTCCAATAAACAATTTGAAAAAGCAATACACCTTATGCTGCGATCACTTGCATTATTACTCAACTTCTTGTCTCTTTAACTCTTCCTTCTAAATTTGCTTTAACTTAGTATAATTACAGACATTTATGAGATTAGACTAGCAGAGGAAAAATTTTACTATTAATAAAGAAGAGAGCATACCTACTCCTAGCACTCCACTGTCAGCGCAACTTTGGCATGCTGTTCGAGGCGGTGGAGTTGGAAAGAGGCATCGGTAGCAAGGACCACCGTTGTGATTGTAGACAGTGAGCTGCACCATACGTTTTCCATAATTATACCTCAAATTTATGTGATAAAATCAAGTATCTAAAAGCACTAGTTGTGCTGTGAAGCATGGTTCAACTTAAATGCTGGAAGAAAAGTAGTTAGACAAATACCTGCCCTTCCAATCCCACAGCAGCACCCGATACAAGTGGCTGCATGTGTACAGTGAAAGCAATTATTAAAAAAGTTGCAATAGAAGTAACTTTGGTTTCGAATAAATCATGTCTACATACACAAAATAAGATAAATATATATGAGAAAGGCATAAGTTTGCAATTTTTCAAATTTACAACGTATTCAAAAATTTGATTTGATGTCCAGTGGGAGAAATTGCACAAGGATTTTAGGCAAAATAACTAATAAAAATACATTTTGAAAACTATTGAAATTAATACAGGCATTTCCCTCGTAATCAATAGCATGCATCCAAACAAGCTCAAAAATCTAAATATTGTTTGGGGAAATCAATTTTCATCTGTCTCATAGTAGACGTGAAAGTTTCCATTTTTTATGTTAGAACACACGTAGCTTCCTTTTTACTGAATTAATGTTACATATCATGCACATCAACAAACCAAATACAAATAATAATACCGACTTACGGAGTGCATTTGTGAATGAACATAAAAGATATAGTAACACGGGAAAAGCCCCGTGCACATCAATTCAAATGGTCACAATTTGTTCGTATATTAAAACATTAAGATTTACCTTTCCTAGTACCACGCAGCAGTCATTGATCATATACCGGGTGGGAGCATTATCAGTTGCATCTACTATTATATCGTATCTAGCAAATTTACAAGACAAAAAAGAAATCAGATTCAGCATTGATATTGAAAAGACAGGCCTCAAGAAAAAAGTAAGACCCGTCTTATTGTAGAAAGGAAACATACTTGCTGAAAATTTCCAAAGCATTGGAAGTCCGCAAAGCTTCTTCATGTTCCACTACTTCAATAGATGAGTTGACCCTAAATATTCACAAAACTTAGTTAAAACAATAGTGATACAAACATTTGATCCAAAATTGACATGATGAATTGTAGGAAAGATTAAAGATAGCAACATACGCGCGACAAGCAGCAGCGGCAGATTTCACTTTTGGCTGACCAACATATGCTTCGGTGTGTATAATCTGAAACACAGCATGAATGAGTTGAAGTGAATAAGATCAAAGATACAAACAGGAAATAAACACAAACAAAGATACATGTTAACAGCTGTTCAAAAAAAAAAAAAGATACATGTTAACAACAACTTACACACAACACAACACAACACAATACAATACACAAGGTACGTGTTGTAGTAGCCATGCCACAAGTTCAGAAAAATATTATACCTGTCTATGCATATTACTCAGCTCAACCTTGTCATGATCAACAATACCCAATTTACCTAAGAACAATTTTCAAAATGTAAGCTTTAACAAGAGTATAGAATTTAAGACAACAATCTTTAGAAAAAGTTTCATATTTTACCAACACCAGAAGCTGCAAAATATAACAACGCAGGAGCACCCAATCCTCCAGCTCCCACAACTAAAATTGATGACTTCAACAGATTTACTTGCCCTGCACACCACGAGAATGAAAACAATAATAATTCGAACTGTCTCTCTGCTCTAGGGGGCATAATAAAGCGGATAAAACAAGAATTAGTATGACTTAAAGACTTTTAATTTCTATAAAGCAATTGCAACCTAAAACCAATTACTATATTCTAAGGCATAAACACCTTATTTACCGGCATAAGCACTTGTGAGACACTGAGACCGTGAGAGCTTAGAGAAACACTTTATGAGTTATGACATGTAAATAACAAGCTTTCAGCTTATTTTCATAAACACTCTAGGATAACTTATGAAAACAACTTATAGCGTATGAAAACAATTTGACTTCATTTAATCTTCTCTTACATAAATAGCTTATACATAAGCACTTACATGATAAGCGTCTACGATTCAAACAAACGCTTAATTAAGCTGTTTATCCAAATAGAGCCTAAGTATTGCTAATGAGTACCCTTTAATTCATTAATTGCATAATCATAAAATTTTGGGAACAATAAAATTTAAGCAACTTTTCAATACAAAAACTTAACCCTTTTCTAATTTATATATAGCTTAATATGAAAATTTTCAATTAAAAACTAAAAACAAAAACAAAAAATTACCCCTTTTATATTTGACACTGACAGTGTAATATATGAATGTGTACGTACCTTGAACACCAAAGGAAGGAAGAACAAGATGGCGACTGTATCTATGAATCATGTGAGGTTCCAATCCATTTGTAGGGTAAGGTGAAGAACCATTGAATGCAGAAGTGGGTTTTTGAAGATTAATAGTATCTTTCAATTGAGCTTCGAGAAGTGATATTTTGTGTTCGATTTTGGTTTTTTGGTTCTTCAGTGATTCAAGTTCTTGAAGAATCGATGAAGCCGACATTGATTCGGTTTTTAGATTGTGTTGTGTTGTGTTGTGTTTGAGTTGAAGTTGAAGTTGAAAAACATAAACAAACGACGAGTGTTTTTGTTGACTTTGTTTTGTACAACAAAATCAGGGTTTTATATTCTAATCTTACTGTTTGTTGTGAGGGAAAGGAGTCACATTTTTTATTTGGCTATATTACATCATTTTCTTTATTTCGATCTCTTAAACGGATTTTAGTTATTTCGAGTGATTAATTTTTTCAATTATGCACGGAAAATATATTTGGTTTACCAAGCAAAAGACAGTTGGTTATTTGTGTCAAATAATTGATTGTGTCGGTGTAAAAAAATAAGGACTAAAAATGAGTATAAAAAAAATTAGCTCATATAGAGATTAATATGGTATTAATAAACTGAAATGCAACTCATGAGTTTTGTTGAATTGGTTGAACATCCGCATTATATATGTAGGGGGACTAAAATTCGAACCTCAATCATTCCACTTCTCTACTTTAAAAGTGAAATTTCTAGTCATTAACATACTTCTTAACAAAAAAAACTGAAAGGCAAAAATAGTTCATAGTTCATTTTATTATACGTGGAGATTAGGCTGTGAACCATATTTTGTTTCTTTTTTTTTTTCAAAATAATCGTTTCAATTATTTTCTTTCAAAATCATCCCTTTCATAATTGTAACTCAAGCCATAAATAAATCACATCTTCCATTTCTTTATGCAATCATCTCTTTTAATCCATTCTTTTATTGTTTTTTATTTTTAAAGTTGAAGACTCGGTTTAGTGTTGAATAAACTATGGATCCGGTGTGATATTTCAAAAATATTGATATTGCCAGTTGAATTAAACCTTTAAAAAAAATTTCTAGTAGATAGATTAGACGAAAAAGCCACTATAAACTCACACATATAAAGTAGATTGATTGGAGATCGAACCACAGTCATAGACGTCCAGCTTAACAATTTTAACATTTTCTATCAGTTGAATTAAGACTTCTGAACATATATTTCAAATTATGATAACTAAGTTTTAATAACAATAATAGAAAATAGACGGTATAATCTCTAAACAATAGAAAAGATCATAAATAATTTCTTCTTCGACAAATTGTGTACAAAAAATTCGCTTTCTTCTTTAGCATTCAAATTCAATTTCATCCAATACATTATTTTGCCACCTCTAATAATAACCCCAAGTAAAAATTATTTGGAGACAAAATATTAGAGATTAGTTAATTAATTATATTGTCTTCTTATTTCCAATTAGTACACTAAGTAAGGGGTACTATCAGTTATGCAAGTAAGGTTTCTAGACATCGGTAGTAAATTTGTAATAGATATTGTTTATATTTAATTCATTATATACTGAAAATGCAATTGTATTATCTAAGTAAGTACTTTCTAATGTCACCAATAAAATAATAATTGAAGCTTACTCTGAGTTATACATTAATCTAGCAAAGACCCCTACAAGTGCAGCAGTATTGTAGGTACAAGCCTCCAATTGCTCATAATTTCTTCTTTCATCACTAAATTGGTCCTTATTATCAGGTCCACCAACAAGAGCACCAACGAGTATATTTGGGTTGGGTTTAGGACTTTCATACCAATTATCAAAGCCTTGAGTGCACCCTATAAAACCCTTGTTCCCTTTGTATGATTCAATGGATGCACCCCTATGGTGCACCCTTTGTGGGAATTTGGGACCATATCCAACCAAATAGCTCATACCCATTGGATTAGAACCTAAGATGTAATCAACTTGTGATTTTGCAAAGGAAAAGAGTTCATTGGGAGTAACCTCGTCTTTTTGGCAATGCAATGTCTGATTTGCAGATAAGAGATGATCGGAGTAAACAGTGAGAAGAAACGCTGCATTTGCAGCGTATTGCATATTGTTCCATTGACGGACATATAGTAACCCTCCTGGGGTCCTATCCACGTTAGCCTTACTTTCGTTGTTGAGATTAAGACATGAACAAAAATAATATTCTGCTTTTGAACGATATTGTTTCAATATGGCTTCATGTTTCTTGTGTTTTTCTTCCATAAGGAGCTGATAAAAGAAAATGTTAGTATATATCAATAAATAAACAAAATAAATGAGATATAAAGTAATCTTATATAATCAATAATCAATTTAATACATGTTTGAATTTACAAATAATTTGATAAAATTGCGGTGTCACTATGAATTTAACAAATTCACTGTAATTTGAAACATGCAGATGGTTTCTTTGAAAAACTAAAATGTCAAACACTATCAATTATGTCATTTTAAAACTTTAGAAGATTGAACAATAATCTCCTAAAGATTACAACTAAGAAATAAAAGTAGAACTTACCATTGAAGTAATGGCTTGAACACCTGAATACTTAACATCCCAACTAAATTCTGTCATAGCCCAAGTGGTGCCACCAAAATCATAAGCATTCTCCAAAACATAATTTAAATATTCTTGTTTTTCTGTGGCCTTATATAACCAAATTGCAGCCCATAGTAACTCATCCATGTAACCACTAACTGAGGTATAGTACCCTTTAGCCACTCTAACACTCTCATCATACTTGCCCTTAAATTTGTCACCAAACTCGAACAACTACAACATTAGAATAATCTCATCACAATCAATTAAGTGAATCAAATTAAATTTATGGAATGTAAATAAATGGATTAAATTATTAACTAATTCACATATGTACCTGTTGTGCATGATGCAAGAGTAGTCGAGAATAATGTGGATCTATTTTTCTAAACAAAATGGATGCCGCGGCCAAAGCTGCAGCTGTCTCGCCAGCAACATCAGAGCCGGGGTTGTTTTCATCAACCTTATAAGCTCTTCGCGGCGTTGTCATGTCTTCTGGTCGCTGCCAACAATAATGATCAGTCTCTCCATCACCCACCTGAAAATTTCCATTAATAGATGCTAACAAATTAAATGTATGGTCGAGCTGCAATTGACGCTACACGCTAATCGTGGCGCATGGATTAATAATCTTTTAAAAATGAAATTAAATAAAAAATCACTCAGAAATTGAATGAAGTTAATTGAAATACCTCTACCCAAAGAACATTTGGTTGTGTGTGAGCCTTGATGAAATAGTCGGTCCCCCACTTTATAGCCTCCATTGCATGGCCATACTCTCCGGCGCCGGCGATTTGTTCACCATACTCTATAGCAGCCCAAGAGAGGAGAGTTATGGTAAATGCCATTGGCAGTCCAAATTTTACATTGTCCCCTGCATCATAGTAGCCTCCCACCAAGTCCACCTGTGTGTGCCCAAAAACAAAAATCATATTGTTGAAGTTAACATTTGATTCAAAAAAATATTGAAGTAGACATATAAAATATTGAGTAAACATCTAATTTAAAACAAGACATTGTAAAACTCAGTGTTTAGATTCATTAAATAACCAATGTATCCAATCTATAATATAGTCGACATACATCAACTTTTCAGTGAATTTAAAAAGTAATTTGTTTCTTATAAAAAAAGATCAGAGGTAGTAGTTCTTTACATTACCAATATTACAAAATTATTATTATAATTATAAATGTTAATCAAATTTATGCATCCATTGATATCTACATAGACTATAATGATAGAACTATATAATCACATAAAAAAAATTAAAAAACAAAACTATAACGACATTCAGTTGATAATACGAGAGATACATTTGAAATTAAATCGATAATGTCAGTAATATATTTGATAACAAATTCAGAACATTAGAGATGAACGGAAATACATTTTACAATTCTAACGTAATTTAACAATGTTGTTGGATACTAAGTTGATACGATCCGAAAATTTCATAAATTTTTTTGTTTGACTAAATCAAAAAAGTCAAGGATCAAATTGGGTATAAATTCAAATTAGTTATATATTCAAAAATATCATAAGCATATATGATATATTTGTAATGTACCTCTTCTTCTAGGCCATCAGTGAGACCAGAATGGTGACGCCAATTGACCCTTTGATTGTAAGGTAAGTGACCTGAACGTTGTGACTCAAAGTAGAGGAGGCTTTGTGACAAGGCTTGACCATAGTTATAGGATTCACCAAAGGTAAGGGAGATTGTGATGAGAGCAAGTAAGACATGACATAGTGTCAAAGACCATGTGAAATTCTTCTCAACTTTGCTTGCCTTCATTTCTCCCGCACTAGCTAAATCTCTCTCTCTCTCTCTCTCTCTCTCTCTCTCTCTCAAACTATATATAAATATTTTTGTGCCAAAAAAAAATATTATTTATCATAAAAATTACAGATCTAAATTAATGTAGTCAATGAATCACGTCATTTTTCCAAAACATTTAATAGAAGGTCTTATTTAAAATAAAATGTAAAAAATAGTAGAATTTCATAAAATACTCTTATAAAAAAATGAAATGCTAAAAGAAATATCTATTATCATTTAAAATGTCGAAGATTCTTGCATTTAAATTAAAACATTTAGCTCAAGTGGTTAATAAATTTTAAAGAAAGAATTTTGAGTGAATTCACGTTTGATTTCTAAGTGGAATAATTCCTAATCATAATCTGTTTATCTCGCGGCTGAACTTAGAACTATTACAATCTTCTTCCCATAAGAACTATAGAGAGTTATAAACCAAAATATAAAAAGTAGAAAATTTTTAGAACTCAAAGCATTAAACGCTCACAAAAAATATTTTTTCTAGAGATTGAACAATCAATCAAAATATTTGAGGCCGATCGAGCATCTATTTTTTTCATACCACAATCACACCATATTTATAACTGTTGTTGTTGCTTTATTATCAAAAAAAGAAAAGAAAAAGAAGTAATAAAAAAAAATGGCTAAGAAATTACTAAATTAAAATTATTGAAAAGTTTAGACAGTTCATTATTCAATGTATCGGTAAATAGCAATATTTGTATTTTTAGTCAAAAAAAAAAAAAAGCAATCTTTGTATTAAATGATATACGAATGTTAATTTTGTTTATATGACAACCATATTCAAATGTTAATAAAAAATATTCCATTTCATTCCTAAATTGTTTTTGACTATGATACTATATAGATATTTGATGATATTTTTATAAAAAAAAATTAAAAAAAAATTAGTACATATAAAATTTATATTATAGTATAATTTAATTAGATACATGTGTAAATAAAATTTACATAGTTAGTGGATAGCACTTAAAATTTTGACTTTTCAATCCATTTGAAGAAGCCGACAAATTTGTTAAACCATTTATGTCAAAATTCGCTCTGAACTCTACACAATTAAGATCCCTCTCCTTTAGAAACCAGAGGTAAAAACTGAAAAATAAATTTAGGGGAAAAATAAACTTCTATACCACTAATTAAAGTTCAATTTTAATTCAAAAATATATTTATATTTAATATCCGACACGTCTCAAATAATATTATTTCTTAGTTAAAACTATAATAAAACTTGAAGACCGCTAACTTTCCATCTTATATATGTTTTCGTTTTAATTTTGATTTGGAAAGTATAAAAATACGAATTTAGTTTCAATTTTTTAAAATGGTCAAATTTATTGTTCTGGCAATATTAATACAAATGTTAAAAATACTTCATTCCAGATAAAATATAAGAGAAAGACACCCAACAAGATCATATATACTTAATCTAAAATTTAGACAAAAAAAAGTGTTATACATCAATACTTTCAGAAAAAGAAATCAAATTTTGATATTACAATATCCGCAATCTTCTTATATGATACACACAACTTAACAAAGGACTACTTTACTAGTATATGTTACCATCAATCGGTAACTTGCAAAGAATGTGGAAGTGTTCTCGCTTTCTGCATCTTAGATCCTCCTACACCTCAATCGGCATTGTGATGATTCTATACGCAAACTGATATGTCTAACTTGCTAAATCTGCATTCAAACTCCTAAAAGGTCTTGGGGCTTAAATGCCGCGACGTTTTTAATAACACCTATAGTCATTGCGAAACAACAGATTACATGAACCAAAATGCTTACAGATCATGGAACCCCATTTACATGATGCAAATAGAATACATGTCATATGTATGCCTCTTCACTTAGTTCCTTTGGAATTTTCGCTTCCACAGAAGGATGAAAACAAATCCAAATAAGTCATGAAGAAAAGCTTCCATGATCAATACATTAGGCCACAAAGAATATGAAGATCATCAGAAAAAATATCAAAATGGCAAATATTTTTATCATAAGCCACCTATTTGATGATATTCGGTTGAGATGCCTCAATAAAGAACTGTGAGCTCCTTCAACATTTGACAATGACTCATCCATATTGTCATCAATCCTGCTCAAATCAATTTCAATTTACATGTTTAATTCTAATTGCTAGAATATGTGAACAGATATAGTATTATCCTAACATATAGCTTCACAAACAATCATCTTTGATACCATTTTTTTAACATAAGAGGAGAAAAAAGTAGTGCACAATCCGAATTGTCAAATATTTAAGAAAAAAGTGAAAAAAACCTGATAGCTAGCTCTCCTTGATGGGCAACCATTGTAGCCAAATGCGTGAAGATTCCACTAAGTTCAGTAATAGTAGATTCCACATTGTGAAGAGCACTTGCCCGACTTTGAGCATAGTCTTCGTGCCTAGGAACAACCTGTTGTACCAAAGACATCTCCATTTGCTGGGATGGAGTGTTATCCACAGCTAATCTTCGCCTGTATCAGCGACGACAGCAAATTTACCACATATGGCCATTTAAGTTAGAAAATATACACATCCTAAGCATAAATAAAAAAATTAAGAAATTCATACCCAAAATTTAATAAATATCAACCTAAGGATTAAATTTTATAAGAGCATTCTCCAAATTGAAGAACCACATTAAACAACTATCTTGTGTGATATTCTAGTAATTGCCTACTCAATTAATGCAAGTAATATAATCAGAAAGGATGTAAATATCAAAATGTTCAAAGCTAAATTTGTAGGAAAAATGGAAGGGGAATTCTAGCAAGGAAAATGTAAACAAACCTCAGCTGATTGCCAACAGGAATTCCATTTGATGGTGGTCTGCATAAGACAATAATTTTTCAGGAATTAAACTTCAGAGACTATCATTTTCATGATACACAAAATAAGACGTGTAAATCTATTATTACTAGTCTTATTCTTATTATTTATGAACACATAATGAAAGGATCTGCAGGACTAAATTTAAGAAAGATGATTATTTTAAGTTACAAAATTGTAAATCCAAACAACTACTACATTATAATTTATAAGTATTAAATTATCTTTGTTAAATAGAATCTGTAATTAGCTATGTCAATAGTTAATTGTAGGTTTCAACTTAAGCGACATAACAGACACAGGTACAATTCCAAAACGTGTGATTGTCGCATTCCAAAGATGTCAGATATTAGTTAGGAGTAGAAAAGAATTGACGAAATAGAAGATAAGTAACTTTAACATGGAAATTTTTTAACATTGATGGTACAATTCCAAAACTTGTGATTGTCGTGAATTCTAGCATTTAACAATGTCTGACAATGATTCACTGATATTTATCGATGCAGCTTACAAAGAGTAAATATCTGACAGGGGATTCAGTAAAATGATACTGAGGGCAAATCCCTTCAAATAGTTTAAAGTACAGTTCTAAACTTTGGGCTTAAAGAGTAAACATAGATTTTCTATGCAGAGTGTGGGCCTAGTCTTGCTTTGTTTGGGAGTCATTTGCCAAGTCTGACATTTAAATTTTTCAGCAAGACAAACAAGGATCACCTATCAACACATCAAATATATATGTTCTGCTTCTCTTAGATGACTATTACCAAGACTATTACTTGTATAGTGTTGAAAGTGAAGTTTTTTTCTTTCTGGTACAAGAACTCAAGAAGTAAAGCTCTACTATGCTACCTTCCCTAGTTTTACATAATGACAACAAAGTTGGGAAGGAAATTTCATGACGCCAAGGAATAATAACAAAGCCAACCTTTAACATGATAATAAAATTACTTACCCTGATGATTGTTGCAAACTCTCAGTTTCAAATGCATTTGTTGAATTAGACCAAGGTGGTGGCTCAGTAGTTGCCTTTGGCGGATGCTGTAAAGGGTTCTTGGAAAATATTTGCTTCCTATTCTCATGAGCCTTGATATTCTAGGGTACATAACATAACATACATTCACAATATAAATTACATAGCAGAAGAAAATTTGTGTGACACACATAAAAAAAAATCATTGATCGATAAACATACAAATACAAATTTAATTCATATACACCGATAATGTAAATATTTTTTAATCATTATACGATTAAAATCATTTGACATCAGTATAGTCAATCAAGCATCATATACTAGAAAATAGCGGTTTGTTCAAATTCTGTTATGCTATAGCCGCTATTTGACAACAATTTGTACTAAACCACATATCAAAGAACATCAGCAAATCATTAAAATTCCCCTATCCTATGGCGCTACAATATCCGCTATCCGCTATTTGGCAACATTATTCGACATATATAAAATCGTTTAAAGTTTGTGATTAACAATATATACCTCCGTCCTAGTAGTCAAGACATCTTGAAGATGCTTTGTGGCTCCCATGAGCCTATTTTTCAAGTCATCACAAACAGCATTGTAATGTACAACTCTATCCTCTGAGTAATTCTCATCAGCCAAATCAATTTTCTGAATATTTTGCAAATCCAAAACAGCCGAATTCAACGTCGTTATATCAGTCTTAATCAATGCAGTTAGTTCTTGAATTTCCATAATTGGATCATTAAACATCGATGATTTCTTCGCCACTACAACAACCAATAACAAATCATAAAATTCAATTCAATATGAATAATTATTATTTTTATTTATTTTTGATGAAATTGCTTACGCTTCGCGAGCCTCGCGATTTTCTGCGATGTTTCATGGATTCCTAATCCGATTTGTGATGCTTTTCGATTGAATTCGGATCTTGAATAGGAACTTTGAGAGGTAGAAGGTTGTTGATACGGCGGTGCTGTGGTTCCAACTCCACCTCCTCCGGCGCCGATCTTCTTTAGAGTCTCCGTCAGTGATCGGAACTCCGACGTACGGTCACGGTAAGTGGAAGCCATCGGATCGGAGAGAAATTCTATGGCGAGAGAGATTTCATTTCATACAGTTGTACACACAACGAATCGGTTTAATTGAGTAAACGGAAACGAACCGAATCAGAAAAGCTAGATTGGACCGGGTGGTCGGACCGGGTCTGTTTGGGAAAAATACTACAAAATAATAAGCTAAACCGAGCCAAAATAACTCGAAAAGCAATTCAAATTTTAAAGTAATTAACTAAAACTAATTTTTTTTTGATAAGCTAACTAAAACTAATTTGAACTTGTTCTTTTTTTATTTGAATATGGTCATCTGCGCGAACTGTAAAGACAAATCCTTTAAGTCGGATAGAATTAAAAAAAAAAGTTAACACTGTTGTATTTTTATAGTTGGTTTCGATTAAATTACACTAGTGGAATATTTTAGTAATATATAAATTTCGCTGCTGCCCTCCCGAAAATATAAGTTTAACTCCGCTACTATTCATAAGATACGAAAGAGAATGATTGCAGTGCATATTTATGTCACAATGGTCTCCTCCTCTTCACTACCAAGACGACTTCCATCTATGTCCTCCTCCGGACCCTTTTGAATCAGTTCAGCCAGAAGGTCAGTTTTCGGCCACAATCATCCCCATCCTAGTATTCATATGTCAAGCCCTCCATCATGGGCTTTGATTTTTGTATCATTAAAAGTTAGATATAGCTCATATCTTTTTGTTAATGACACAAAAATTAAAGCCATGGAGGACTTGACTTGTGAATACTGGGATGGAAAAGGTTGTGGCCCAAAATTGACTTTCTCGGGGAACTGATTTAAAAGGGTCTGAATGAGGGACAAAGGTGGAAGTTATCATGGTGGTGAAGGCTGAAGAGGAAGAGGACCGCCACCGTAAGATAAAATATAAGTACACGTACTGCAACCATTCTCTAACTTTTGTATTATGTAAAAGCATTGAGATGACAATGCCAATAAGAAGAGCTCCATTTGTTATAAATGGTACAAACATAAATGATTTACCTCCAAACCCTAAGCTTTAGAACATGACTGGAGCATAAAAAAAGGATTAAGTTGCTTTTGGTTAATTGTTGGAACATTGTTATCACAATTGCCGTAATGAACAGTCAATGCTTATGCTTCCTCTTAAGAAGAGTGTTAAACGGTTGAATATGCATTGCCAGAGCCAGTTTGTTGGCATCTGACAGGTCTTCGAATTCAGCTTCAACATGTTGTGCACCTTTAATTCTTTCCAACATTCTTCTTGCTTCCTCCAACTTACCTTGTTCCACAAGGTTGTGAGGTGTCTCAGTACAAATAAAGATAGCTTTCAAAAGATAAGAAGTGCTAAAGCACTTGCCAAACCTAGTGATATTCTCCAATCATGAGGATGATTGTTGGTGAAATAGTTAACTAGGTTTGCTATTAAGATTCCACCACATGTTGTGAATTGAAACATTTGGCTAATTTTTTCTCTACTTTTAAATGGAGCTATTTCAGAGAGATATAGTGGAACAACTTGGTTTCTGAACCTAGTGCCTCCGCCAAGAAAGATTCTTCCAATGATTAGCATTGAAATGTTTTGGGCAAAAGCATTGAGAATTGCTCCAAGAAGAAAAGAAATAGCTCATACTATTATACGAGTCCTTCTACCCTTCTTTTTAGTTAAGTTGAAAGCAGCAAAACTTATAAGCATTACCTAGAAATAGAGAGATGATGTAAACAAGGTCAGACCTTGATCATCATACTTACGATAGTTGTCGGTCTCCGTATGATGTATTTGCTTATTTTTGTACACTTTTGGAAATAATTTCTTCAAGAAATCATCCATTGAAGTTACACCACCAAAAACTCTAAGGTCATAACCAAATAGTTAACCTCCAATAGCTCAAACAATGCAAGTAAGGATGTAGTATACGTTGGTTTGATGCAAATAGAAGTCGAACATGTTGCCAACTAGTCTTCCATTCGACAATGCTCCTCCACCAACCATTATCACTTATATCTAGTCTATTCTGTTGGTGTAAGGTGAGGCGGAGAAGAAAAGATTAAAAACATAGAAAGCAAAAAGTATTATAGACCATCAAGGATTTGTTTGGTGGCTGTAAGGCGGGATATAACCGTCAAATTAGTGATTTTTTGAAGCACATTAACCGGCTGTTCATCTTCTATTAGTGGTTCACTCAACATATTAGAGGATATCTTTCTCTCTGGTCATTTAATTATCTTTCTCATTTTCTTAATGTTTTTTAGTGCAGTATAAATTACTAAAATATTATATTAGTATAATTTGATATCTTCTACACGCACGCACGCACATAAATTTGAGACTCATAAAAAATTTCAAAGTTCATTGTAGCCCTCCCGAAAATATAAGTTTAGCTCCGCTACTATTCACAAAATACAAAAGAGAATGACTGCAGTACCTACTTATCTCACATTGGTCCTCCTTCTCTTCACCACCATGACGACTTCCACCTTTGTCCCTCCTCCGGACCCTTTTGAATTAATTCTCCCAAAAGGTCAGTTTTCACCAACTTGTTGTCAGAAAAAGAAAAAAAAAACAAGATGCACGCAATTAATTAATATGTACTAGTATTATATACTGTATTAAAAATAACTATAGAATTTTTTTTAGATACATAAATAATTAGAAATTTAACTATAAACAAAGAGAAATATAAACTAACACAAGATAATGCACGCAATTAATTAATATATACCAGTATTACACACTGTATTAAAGGAATATTATTATATATTACTTCTTCCTAAAATATAAGAAAAAGTTGGTCAAATAAAGTTAATGTATATGGACCAAAATCTTAACCATATACATCAATTTTTCTTGACCACTTTTTTTCTTATATTTTGGGACGGAGAAAGTATATATTGAGTGATTCCCATGGCCAACTTCAACTTTAAGCTCCATTGTCGGTGGCTGTGCATAGGTGGGTACTACTAGTATTCCAACCACCGGGTTCTCGGCTGCATGTGGTGGAATTGATAAACAATAATCCGCGAAGATTTCTATAGCGGCAATGAACACGATTGCTATTGCTAATGACACGAAAATCAGAGCCCACAGAAGGCTTGATTTGTGAATACTGGGGTTGGAGAAGGTGGTGACCGATAACTGAACTTCTGGAGGAACTGAGTCGAAAGGATCCGAAGGGACAGAGGTGGAAGAAGTTGTCACTTGTCACAGTGGTGAAGAGGAGAAGGACCACCATGACATAAAATATATCTACATTTAGTGCAGCCATTGATTATTGGACCTCCTAGCTTTTGTATTTTGTGAAGTAGAAGTAGAAGAGTTTATAATTTTTTTTTTGATATCAGAAGAGTTTATAATTTAGATTGGAAGCAAAAAGACAAAGTTTTGGTGGATATCGTTTGTTTAAGGAAAATGTAATTTATTTTTAGGGCACATGTTAATGAGATAAATAAACAAATTTTTGTATTGGGATTCGTGTATTAGTATGATTTCCAAATTTTTTATGTTTTCAATGCACAAAATTTAAGAAAATAATTTTTAGATTTTAAATTTTGTTTTCAATGACCTTTTGTTTAAATGCGTAGAAGTTAGAATTCATTAATTTTACATTATTAATTGTATAAAGCCAAGAAACTAATAATAGAGACAGGTACCTGTATTATTCCTTGTAGCAAAAAAGACGCATTGAAAGGATTATTACTAGTAGTAGCAAAAAATTTACTGTTTCAATAACTTACAATTTTATTTAGGGTTAAATATGTTTTTGGTCCCTATAAACAATGATTATATTTCTTAATTTATTTCTTTATTTATTATTTTTTTTTTTGAATTTATGTGATATGATCAAAATAATTTATATTTTAATACAAAAGTAGTATAAAAAAAAGAATTAAAGGAAGCAGATTTGGATCTTCTGTGTTTTGTGGAAAATTAAAAGTGGCATATGATTCTTAATTAATGAAATTCATCATGTCACTCATCGTGCTCCAAATTGACTCAACTAATCTTTGTTATATGTGAACAACATAGAAATATTATATTAATAATAATATTATATGTAATATTTAGTTTTAAAAAAGTAGAATTTTAGCCACTCACCTACATACATGACAGAAAAATTGACTCAGCTATAAATAGTAGTAATGTTTAATATATATATATATATATATTTCCTTTTTATCATTGATAAATTTTCATATGCTGTTACATGGAATTTCTATGAGTAACACCAACTTCGCAACTTCTTTTAGCAACACAAGGGAAATTGTCTTATAAGAAGTATTCACTACTAGAAAAATCTTAAATACCGACGGCCAAAATTTGTCTCTAAAAGGCAAATATTCTGTCACTAAGCATGTTAGAGACAGAATTAGAGACGAATTTGAGTTGGTTGTTAATTTCCTCGTCTCTAAGCCATTAGAGACGGATTTTATATTTCGTCTCTGATTGGAGACAAAATTTATCCGTCTCTGATTCAGAGACGGATTTTATATATCTATCTCTAAATATTGAATTCAAAACACAATAAATCCGTCTCTATTGGAGACAGAATTATCCGTCTCTGAATTCAAATAATTCTGTCTCTAAAATTCCGTCTCTAAGCAAAAAAAAATTGTCTCTGTTGGAGTCAGAATTATCCGTCTCTGAATTCAAATAATTTTGTCTCTAAAATTCCGTCTCTAAGCAAAAAAATTCGTCTCTGTTGGAGACAATTATCCGTCTCTGAATTCAAATAATTCTGTCTCTAAAATTTCGTCTCTAAGCATAAAAGTTTGTCTCTATCGGAGGCAGAATTATCCGTCTCTGAATTCAAATAATTTTGTCTCACAAAACACATTTTTCATCTCTTATTAGTCATTATTTTTGTCTATTTAGCAATTAAATGATTATACAGTTTTTCAAATATTAATTTTTATTTACTAAATGTAATTTATATAATTCTACAATATGAGAAGATTAAATTTCGATTAACACTAAATTTGAAACATTAACATAAAATTGTATGTCATATTTATAAAGTATCAATATCAAACTTAAAATATGAAACATTACGAAGACTTTGGTTGGCCACGATGCAGCTGTTGTTTTATGCTCCTACACTTGCTTGGTTGTCGGGGTTTTTGTGAGTCTTGACCTGTTGTGTGTGCGGCTGTTTATCACCTTCTTATTTGTTGTGTGCACTACTAGAAAAAGTTTAAATACCGACGGAATTTAGAGACGAAATTTATTTCATCTCTATTAGAGACGGAATTAGAGACAGAAAAAAGTGTTTAGAGACAAAAATTAAAATATGTGTGTTAGTGACAGATTTTAGAGACAAAAAGATTCGTCTCAAAAATATTTCGTCTCTAAATCTGTCTCTACTTAATTAGTTTTTTAATTTATTAATTAAATAGTAATTTGAGACAGATGTTAGAGACGGATTTTTATCGTGTCTAATAGTTTTCGTCTCTGTATCCGTCTCTAATTAGTCAACTTGTTATTAAAGTAGTCAAACATCTTTCAGAGACGAAATTTATTCGTCTCTGAATTAATCTGTCTCTAAAATCCATCTCTAAACAAAATAACATCGAAGATTCATTCCGCCAAAAACTTTCCCGCCAAGTTTTTATTTTCTCCCCAAGATTTGTTTTTTGGGTACGTTTTCTCCCCATGATTTTAAACAAAATGGTATATTTTATTTTTTTATAATAATTTTTCTTAATGTTATAAAACACATTTTCCTTGAGTAACAAACTAAGACTTTCTATCATATCATGCGATGCATGGGATATACATCCGATACAAATATAGTTTATAGTTAAAACAATTTAATCTTTAGTTGAACAATTTAGTTTTTAATTTGATATTTTCAATAAATCAATAAAGATTATATATTAAATATTTAAATTATTAAATTAATGACATTTTAAGGTTTTATTAATGACAGGTCATAAAAATAATTTACTTAGTATGTGTCATGAACTTTTATAAAACAAAATGATGTAAAATTTAGAGGACAAAAGTTCAGAGTTTTTTTTTTGGTCAAGTGGCATGTAATTGGCCTAAAAGGTGAATAAGAAGGCGTATCAATGACCAAATTCTGATCTCTATCCATTACATTTAAATGTCCAACCAACTAAGCTAAGTTCATTGGACCAAAGAAAAAACTTTTATATTTTTTTTGACGAAAGAGAAAAACTTTAGATGACTAAAACTAAAAGTTGATATATTCAAGGAAAAAAAATATCAATTTTTTTAAACAAGTGAACAAAGTTTTTTTTCTTTAAAAGTAAATGATATAGTAATTAATTTGTGTCAATTAAGATATTAACAACTACACCTAAAAGAAAAAAAAAACATATTTTTTTATAACAAGAAAAAACATATGAAGGATTATTATTAGATAAAGGCGTTGTTTCAAAAAAAAAAAGAAGTACAATATTCACATTGAAAAAACATATGTTTTTATTTTTCTTCACAATCTTTAAGTGGACACAAATTCAATCCTAATTCTGCCGCTCAAACTCAATTCACCAGTCACGATTTTCTACCTCACGTTCTCACCACCGCCGATCACGATTCTCATTGTCTCCGGTCACAATTTTGAGGTATTGATTTTCTCTTAAGTTTCTTGATGTTTTCTTTTTCACTATTCTCTTAAGGTTCTACAAATTTTTGCTATTTTTTCTTTCTCGTAGTAGAAGAAACAACTAGAAAACCCTAATTAAAAACTTTTACTTCGTAGGTTTGTTTCAATTGACTCAAAGATACTATTTTATCATCAATTAACAACTTTCAAATTAGTGTTTAATTTTTTTAATTTGTTATTTGATTCGTGTTGGTCTTGGTTCAACTCTGTTTCTAGTTAAGATCAATTTGGCAACTTCAATTTTATATGTTAGAGTTTTTCTTATTGACTTAATTTTTTATTTCGTTTTGTTTCAATTTAACATATTGTGGGACTATTTAGATCCATTGGTAAATATATATGGCAACTTAATAAACTAATATCTGCACATATGCAGCATGATTTATTTAGAAGGTTGTTAACTTAGTTCACCGCCGTGTCTATAATCACGGCACCGAATTCATAAGGCCAAAGTTAAACTTTGGGCCTACCATGCTAAGCCTCTCTTTTCCTCTCTCTCCCAAACACAAATTAGGTTGATGGAATTTGTCATATTTTGTGTTTGTTTACTTTAAATTTGTTGAAGATGCATGTGTTTGAGTCTCTGTAATGTTTTAATTTTTTCTGGAATTTCATTAGTTACTATTGAGGTATTAAGTTGTGGTTTGCAAAGAGAAAGCTTGGAACCGACAATCGTGCAAAGAAGAAGAGAGAGAAGATTTCCAATCTTCTAGAAAGGTGAGTGAAAGATGGAAAGAGTTAATGAAACAGCAGAGTGTAAGGGCAAGATTCTACTTCAACTCTGCATAAGAACGAGCTTCTCACCTTGACAAGACAAGGCCAACCGTTGGCCGGTACGTACATACATTTTCTTTATCACTTTTATGTCACTGATACAATTATATTAGGTCTCAATAGGTTGCTGAAGTCATAAATAAATGTGTTTCTTATTAGTGATGATATTGATATCAATGTATCTCTTGATTTTGTTTGAGTAGTTAGCATAGTGCACTTTTAGTGCCCAATTTAGAATTTTGCAACCTAAGTTTTTACAACTTTAGCAATTTATATGCTGCTACTCTTGTATACTATTATGAAGTATGTTTTAATAAAATCCTCTTGGACCATTTTACATTGCTCCGTTTCCAGAGGTTGTAACTTGTAAATTGCACAGTTTATTTTTGTTTGAACTTGAATAAATTTTCCTAATTATATTTTTGTCATGTTTGTGAATATTAGATCTTCATTTTGGTTCAATAACTTTGGTATTTTACATGTTTGCTTAACTTTGCTGCTCTAACTTTCGTATCCTTTTGTCAAATTTTCAGTTTTGCTCATAAAGTGGAAAGATTATCTAGTTTGGTGAGGATGGCAACTTGGAATGTCGGTGAAGATGTGCATTTGATGCTAGATTTTGATTATTGTAATTGTTTGTTAATTATTTAAGTTTATAGTTTTGATCTTTGGCATTTTATGATATGAATAAATTTTTATTGAATATTATTATAATTTTTTATTGAATGTTGTATTACGAGTATTCTATTTTCTTCCTCATTTTTATCGATTTGTGCAAAAATAAACCCCTCTATTCGAGCGCGCGATACCAAGGGTGTTGGAAAACTCCCGCAGATAAATTTACGGAGGTTTAAAGCCCCCGCTAAATGAGGAAAAAACCGCCGCGAAAATGCGCGTTTTTTTTTTGTGACTAAATTTTAGAGACAGAATTATTTGAATTCAGAGACGGATAATTCTGTCTTCGATAGAGACAGACTATTATGCTTAGAGACGGAATTTTAGAGACAAAATTATTTAAATTCAGAGACGGATAATTCTGTCTCCAATAGAGACAGATTTATTGTGTTTTGAATTCAACATTTAGAGACAAATATATAAAATCCGTCTCTGAATCAGAGACGGATAAATTCCGTCTCCAATCAGAGACGAAATATAAAATTCGTCTCTAATAGCTTAGAGACGAGAAAATTAACGACCAAATCTAATCCGTCTCTAATTCTGTCTCTAACGTGCTTAGTGACGGAATATTTCTCTTTTAGAGACAAATTTTGGCCGTCAGTATTTAAGATTTTTTTAGTAGTGTGTGCATGCTTTTTGTATTGGTTGTGGTGACTTGGTTGGTCGCAGGCTTAGTTTTTGTCTTATGGTGCTAGCTTTGTAATGCCTCTTTGATGTTGTACTGCCTCTTCCTTGTATCTCCTTCTCGGGTCTTTAATTTGTGTTGTGCCGGATTTTTTTATTGGTTGTGTAGTATCCTCTTTTCTCATAAAGATTGTAATGTACTTCTTGTACTCTTCAAATCCATATATATATATATATATATATATATATATATATATATTTTGCACTTCAAAAAAAATATCAAATTTAAAATAAATTTAAATAATTTAACAAAAATAATGAAAGAAAGTAACTAAAGCTAAATTCATCATCCTTCTCATCATTTTCATTGTCACATTCTCTTTCAAGTTGAACCGGAGAACTTTGATTAATATTAGATACAATCCTTTAAAAAAAAATACAATTAAAGTTCTATCAAGATTACATGCTAGAAAACACATACAATGAACAATGAACAAAAAAAACAAAACTCATAAAAACTACAACTCTTAGACTTTCACAATATTTTTGGGTTAGTATTATTGTTGGACTTGAATATCAAAATAGACTATCAGATAATATTCAAGTCTTCCATAAAGAATTAGCTTCAATTTGATAAAGTTTGTTAGCACCAAATTTTTCATTAAATCTTTTCCAATTTTTTTTTCCAAACAAGACAAAGCTCTTCCAAAAACAGTTTGTGATTCCAAAAAAAATTCTTCAAACGAATATATTTGTTTGGAATACTTAAAATAAAAGAAAACCCAATCTTCAAAAAATTACTTGTTTGAAATATTTAATTTTAAATATATATCTTCAAACAAAAATATTCAACAAAAATATATTAGTTCGCTTCCAAATGAATAAAAATAATCTTCTTCAAAAATATGAACAAATATTTGTTTCCAACAAATATTGTTCAAACAAAAATATATTGGTTCTTTTCCAAACAAATAAAAAAAATTCTCCAAAAATATATTCAATCGAATTCAAACAAATAAAGTTTGAATAGATAACTTCTTCATAAATCAAGTAAATGAATTCTTTTAGGGGAAATTATAATATCCTCCCTTAAATTTATTAAAATGTCACTCACACCCCTCCATATTTTAACATAACACAAACCTCCCCTGCATAATATTTTGGACAACAAAAACCTCCCCTCCAATTTAACGGTGTTTGACTTGTGTTAAAATGAGAAAAGAAGAAACAGGGATTGCCATAGAAATTAATCACACCAAAATTCTGTAGCTTGCAATTTTCAAATGTGATAATTTGAGACCTAATTTATATAATCCTAATAAGACGTGTAGCATAGTTATTTAATTTATATCTAATCACAAAATGCAAAGCTTCCATAGCCTATGTGGCTGTCCCTCTTTCACAGCTCTTAACACACCCTTTCAAATCAACTATTAATTCTTTACTATTTTGTGGCTTTGTGCAAGTATAAGCTTCTCGTAGGAACAGTGAAACAGATTTTGGGTGGATATATGAAAAATGAAAAGTCACCGTCAACTTTAATAAGAAGCATAATTATATTTAAAGACAAATTGACAAGTTTTAACGGCAGGGAGGTCCTTGATATTTGCTAAAATAGAGGGGTGTTAGTTGTATTTAGATAAACTTTAAGTGAGGTTGTTATAATATTTTTTGGAAATTTTTTTGGCGGGATGAATCTGCGATGTTATTTCGTTTAGAGATGGATTTTAGAGACAAATAATTTCAGAGACGAATAAATTCCGTCTCTGACAGTTGTTTGACTACTATAATAACAAGTTGACTAATTAGAGACGGATACAGAGACAAAAATTATTAGAGACAATAAAAATTCGTCTCTAATATCTGTCTCCAATTACTTTTTTATTATAAATTAAAAAATTAATTAACTAGAGACAGATTTAGAGACGAAATATTTTTGAGACAGATCTTTCGGTCTCTAAAATCCGTCACTAGTACATATATTTTAATTTTTGTCTCTAAACACTTTTTTCTGTCTCTAATTCCGTCTCTAATAGAGATTAAATAAATTTCGTCACTAAATTCCGTCGGTATTTAAACTTTTTCTAGTAGTGATTTTTAATGTATTCCTAAAAAATAAAATAAAAAATTTAATGTAAGAAATTTGCAAAGTCCTCAGTAAAATAATGAGCAGGAAGCTATGTAACAAGAATTAAATTGCCTAGGTAGTCCATAAGATTTGTTTTCATGTATTTATTTTGGTCGATTTAATATCGTAGCATATGATATTCAAGCCATTCTCATTCCATGCTTCAACTGAACATGAAATGGGACACTGTTATATTGAGTTTGAGTGCATCTAACAAATATTCTTTGAAATCTCATTTTAGCTTGATGAACTCTGATTACTTTTTCTAAAATCTGTTTGGAGCACAATATGACATTGCACGTAATATGATACTCCCTCCGTACCAAAATATATGTCGTTCCGACATTATTACGCATATTAAGAAATTTGTAACTTCTATAAATCTTGTCAAAATTATACATGTTTTTCTTCTTTTACCCTTTCTCTCTCTTTGTTGGTATATGAAAAAGTAATAAAGTTGAAGAGAGAGTAATGACTTTTGTTGGTAAAAAGAGTATAAATGCATGGGTAATTTAGGAAGATCAAAATTAATGTTACATTGGTATTGTAAAATGACATATATTGTGGTACAATTTTTTTTTCTAAAACGACATATATTGTGGTACGGAGGTAGTAATTAACATCTTGTCATATTAGGCGTTTAATTATTTTATAAGTTTGATAGTTTTTCTTTTGGTAGAAAGTTTGATAGTTTTTTTTATAAGTTTTAAATTTATGTGTAATTATATGGTAAAATGAAGATTTTAGCAAAGTTGAAGACATCATGAAGAGTTTGAAGACAAAAACAACAGGTGAAAATTTAGAAAAATTAAAGTTTCAGAAGACTAAAACATTTTGTTGAAATCAAACCACGACCAAAGCTGGATTGCGGCGCAATTGCTAGTGTAGATCTAATATTATGTACTCCTTCCGACTTTATTTATAAACAAAAATTGTTTTTTAGGTTCATTGAACAATTAATATATCAAACATATATTTAAGCTAAATACATTAGTTGTTTAATGAACTTAAAAATAACTTTTACTTATAAATAAGGTCGAAGGGAGTACTAAACAAAAAATAATAATTGTGGTTCGATTTATTTGGATAGGAACATAATTGCGTGTTTTTGACATGTATAAATGAGGCTTTCAGCTGAAAAGTAAGAGTTACAAATTTTATAAGAGGAAAGTTAACAAATTAAGAACTACTAATTAACATAACAAAATACTACCAATAGTTAGTAGGTTAAGTGGTGATTGATAAAGAGGACCACGGTTCGATCCTCCGCAACTGCGATTAAGAGGAAATTGGAATCACTTAATGCCAGAACTGACTTTCGAACCAGATTAAACTAGTGGTGAAAATCATAAAAACATAACAAAATACTTTAAGAGTTATACATGAATTAGCAATGAACTATGAAGAACAAATTTCATCTTATCAAGCTTTTCATAATACTTAATTTTGTCTGACCAATTAAAGTTTTCCACAAATAGATTGTATATTTTATTTTGTTATGTTTCCTATAATTTTTTTTTACAGGTTAGTAGACTTTTAGCCTCTATAATATGGACAAATTTTAATTTACTCCTCTTCAATTTTTTTTATTATCCTCTATAATATTGTTGTGGCAGAGAAAAGTCAATTGTCACGTTAATAAAAATACTATTATGTCAGAAAAAAGTTAACATACTGATAAATGATAAATTTTCACATTACATAGATAGTTAAAAAAAGATTTTAAGTTTATCAAAAAAAAAAATTTAAGAAATAAACCAAAATTCTCCCACATTACAAGGTGTAATAACCTATTAACAATATTTTTACCATCATCTTAATTTCCTCAAAAATAGTCCAAATATATGCCAGATATGAAATTCATTCACAGCCCATTAGTTTAAGTTGCCCCATCCATTCATCTAGCCAAGCCAACTAATTCAGCTCACATATCCAAACTATTTGAGCCCACGTATCCAAACTGTACATACAAATAACATATTTATTCAAAAAAAATTTTTTTTTACTAAAACTAATAATTCATTCATTCAAATCTGTAAAAATACATCAAATAAAATCATAACATATATATTTAATTTAATTAAAAATTAAAATGGATGAATATGAGAACATGCTCACACACCATCCTAATTAATAGCATAATACAACATAATTACAAAGCCAACGACTGATATAATAAAATTCAAATGCACAAAATGTTCATGATGTCAGATATGCAATATTGAAGACATTAAAGTTATTGAATTTGCCTGAATTTGGATCTAGCAAATTAAATCTGCAATTTTTACAAACACAGCAAAAAGACAGAAAATCAAAACAAAAACCGTTCAAAGACGAAAAATTAAATCAAACATCTCCTCAACACTAGACAAAAAAATTACGAAGAAAAAACTCAACAAAAATGTGTGAAAATCAATTATTTAAATAAAAAAGAAACATAAAATTTATATGTACATGGATCTTACTAACTAGTAATTTTTTGTATTGAAAATAATATTTTTTATATCTTATAAACATTTTTTACACAAATTTCAATATAAATTTATTATATTGAATTATCTTAACTAATACATGGAGTAATATTTTTCATTTTTTATACATCCATATTTTAAAATTCAGATGCGTAAAATTTCTCATTAGTGTACATGCCTACATTTTATTATGTGTCATCATCATTTTGGGATTAGAGAGGCTTGCTCGATTTCTATGGACGAATCTAACAAGTGAAAATGGATGATGATGGAATGAAGACAATCACGTATTCACGTTGTTGTTAATTAGATATGCACGAGTATGTAGTCAACAACCAATCTAATAAGCCACCTACCAGTCCATGGCCACCACCTCTCAATATATATATACACAAGCACACCAAACAAAATCCACACAAGGTCTTCAATATATAAATCATTCTCATCTACCAAACCAGTACCACCAAAAAACCTCTCCTAAATCAACTTTTAAGGCCACACCTTGAGCAAAAAAACCAGTAAATGACTATACTTTTTCATTCTACATCATCTACTACGGTGAATAGAGAAGAGAAGGAAAGGAAAGAATTTTCGACTATGATTTCTTTGATTAATCAGGTTAGATTACAAATTCTTTATTTTGCGCATTCAGGCTCGAATTAATATGTCTTAAATTTTTTTAGTGCTATAGAGGTCAAATATTCATATCAAATTTTTTAAAAATATTTATTGTGTCCAATATTTTTTTTAAGGCTGAAAAAATAATTCAACTTTTACTTTAAACAAATAAACACATGAACAAAAATATAATAAACTTTCCTCACCAATGATTGATAACTTATTCAAATATAAAGTCAACATTATATTATATACATAGTATAACTTAATTAGCATGACATGACCAAAATCAGCACATACCACTTGGACTTATATATATAACCGTGAAACACTAACAAATTAAACCACTTGAAATTAATTAAGGACTTATACACTTTTTTATTTTATTTTAAAGTTTCCTCTAAAACTTGATGGTTTTCTTCCTCTATGAAGCAATAGAATTAGAGTTGTGCAAATGATGAAGCCACAATATAATTCAGGAAGGTAATTACGCCCCTCTTCCTAATACAAGTAAAACCAACATTAATAACATGACAATTAATTAATTAATGGAGGCAAAAAAATATACTCCTTTCTCACATAAAATTAATTTTCTCAGCATCATGATCAATTATATTTTATGTCTTAATTTGATTTCAAAACTCATTTTCTCTTCAAATTTATGTTTTTTTTTCACGGACACAAAGTAATACATACAATCCTCTTCAACTAAGGTTGTTCCTTAATTATGTTTCCTTAAAAAATATTTATTTACCGTAATTGTCTAAATATTAATGTACAAATTGTTTATTATCTATCTGAAAATTATGTCTTAATATAGGACTCATTCTATTGAAAGTTGGAACGTATACAAAGATGAATAGTACTGCAAAAGCAATCACAACAATGGAACCACACTCCGAGGAGGTGAATGCAACCATTTTAAGAAGGTCAGAAGGTATATAAAGATGATAAATACTGCAAAAGCAATCACAACAATGAAGGCGAAAAGTACAATAGACAACCAAGGATTTGTTTGGTGGCTATAAGTTTGGATATAACCGTCCAAATCATTGACTGCTTGTAACACATTAACCGGCGGTTCACCCTCTATCAGTGACCGTTGGTAAACAGTGGCAGACCTTGATCATCATACTTACAATAGCTGTCGGTCTCCGTATGATGCATGCGCTTCTTTATGTACACTTCTGGGAAGAATTTCTTCAAGAAATCATCCATTGAAGTTACACCACCAGAAACTCCAAGGTCATAACCAAATAGTGAACCTCCAATAGCTCCAACAATGCAAGTATGGATGTAGTAAATGTTGGTTTGATGCACATAGAAGTCAGACCTGTTACCAGCTGGTCTCTCATTCCACGATACTCCTCCACCAACCGTTGTCTCTTATAACCAAAGAAGGGTGTAGTTTTTTTTTTGAACAGCAAATATTTTATTAATAGGGTCAAGTCTCTGCACAGAGACCTCAATCTGACTCTAAAAGATGTAACTTTGTTGTAGGGTGGTGTAATTTGGCTATTTTGGTGTTGTAGTGGTGTAATTTGACTAAAAGGGTGTAGTGTTAGTGTAGGTTGATTTGAATTTTGAAGGTGGGTTATGTAACTTTGTTCCAGTTTGATGTAATTTGGCTATTTTTGATGCTGATGAACCATGTCTTTATATATATAGTAGCTGATCAGCTCACAATTCTGACTGACCAGTAGAATTACGGATGTTGACTAGTAACACATTTCTCACCTCACAGTCATGATTAACTGGCGGATTGGCGCGTGCATGTCTGATGGAATTCACATGATTTTGTTCTTACATTTTATTTTTGGGTATCATGTTTTCTCATTCTCTTACTAGTTTTAAAGATATCTCTCACCGTCACTACACTAACTAACAAGCAATTTTGACAAATTTTTAAAGCTAGAGCTACTTACATGGTTGAAAAAAATCACCCAGCTAGAAAAAAGTGAAGATAGTTTTTTTTGGAGCTTTTAGTCCCTATAATTTTTTTTAAGTTTAGTCTTGTCAGATGACCGATTATCTCAAAAGCTTAAGCTATTAGGAAATGTCACATCAATGATTTTATATTATTTCTAACACGCCTCCTCACGCAAGAGCTCATTGGGCTTGAAGCGTGGATAATGCATAGGTCCACCTACCATATGCTTTTTAAAATCCACTTTTAATTAGAAAGTGAGGGGAGCAAGAATCGAACTCTAGACCACTTAGTCATAGAAGCTCTGATACCATGTCAGATGACCAATTATCCCAAAAGCTAAAGCTATTAGGAAATATCACATCAATAATTTTATATTATTTCTAACAAGTCTTTATTAAATTGTAATGGTAATTTCAAAAAATATATATTTTAGTCCCCCAGATAATTTGAATAAATTGTAAATAGGGATTAAATGTTAGTAATAAATATTTTTGAGTGATTAAATTTAAAGTTTATGATTTTGTAGGGACTAAAAATATATTTAACTTTATTTTTTATTAAAAAATTAATTCATTATTATGTGTGCATATGAGTAAAGAGTATTTGTCAAAAACAAGAAAGGAAATCAGTCAATTAATCAGTCAAAGGGTTCGAAATTTGATAGTAAAAACTTGGCAACTTAATGTTACATTACACCATTGAAGATCACATTTTCATCTTTGAAAGAAAATAGACGGAGTATTATCTTTTCCTTAGGTCTGCATGCATGGTTAATTGCACATGTCATTTTTTTTCTGAATAAATTGTACACCACGTACAGAGGCGGAACTAGAGTAGGGCTGAGTCTGGCCACAGCCCACTGCCTAAAATAAATCACCATAGTATATTATTAAAGTATTTTGGTGTCTAAAAAAAATAATACTAATAATTTTATTACTAAAAATCTTATGTTTAAAAAAAAATAGAGTTACTAACTATAATCCTAAAGATAAATATAAATCTTTTAACATAAATACTATTTGCACTATAGTTGATGATATTTATGATATTTGCACTCTAATCATCCTATTTGTTTACATTGAAAGGAAATTAGTGCAACTCTAATCATCCTATTTGTAATAATAAGGCTTAATTACCCTTTTGGTCCATTAACTATTTTCAAAGTTTCAATGTTGTCCATTAACTATTTTTCGCTTCAATTTAGTCCATTAACTTTACTCCGTTAACCAAACTAGTCCAAACCGTTAGGAAAAATTCAAAAATGTTAAAGTTTGTAGACGTGGCAGTGGATGACTTGTGTATGGTCGTATGACATGGCATAACTTGTGTTTTAGAGAGATAAGAAAAAAAAGAAAGAGAAGAGAAAAGACAGAGTCGCGAAAAAGAAAGAAGAAGAACGACAAAGAAGAAGAAGAATAACAAATCGCCGCCGGTAGGTATTAACCCTCGATCTATTTCCGTTTTGAAGTACGGTATGTGGTTTGGGGATTTTTGAATAGTTTCAATTTAGGGTTTCTGTTTCAATTTAGGGTTTATGTTTGTTGTGTTTTAGGCATTTTCTCTGTTGTTCTGTTTGTTATGGTGCTTTTCAATTACTCCCTCCGTACCAAAATATATGTCGTTTTGAGAAAAAAAATTGTACCACAAGTCGTTTTACATTACCAATGAAGCATTTAATGCTCTTTTTCCTCTTATACCCTTAATTAATTATTTCTCTTTCTTTTATCAATTCTATAATTTATCTCTCACATACCATTAATGAGGGATAATCTTGTAAACTAACCCATAATTTACCTTTTCCATACAACAATGATTACATTTCTTAATTTGTGTGATTTGATCAAAACGACATATATTTTGGTACGGAAGTAGTATTGTTTTCTGCCATGGTTTATGTTTTGGTCGTGGTGGTGTGCTTGGTTTTGGTACCTGTTCTGGACTGGCCAGAGGCCCAATACAAATATAGACTCAAGCCCACTAACATGTGGAGACCCGTCACGCAATCCAAGGGCTTTCCAGCGTAAACCTTACTGTACAATAATCCTACACGGACAGCTGGCACAATTCCCTAGGAACCGTTGGATGAACCGCCCATCACATCAACGGCTATGATGCCTACACGGGATCCGTCCTTATCCCCAAGGATATTCGCCTATAAAAGAGTGGTTTCACACCACTCCTAGGTATGATTCTGAACCCTAATGCTCTCTTCTGGCACACTTACTGACTTGAGCGTCGGAGTCCCTTTTGTGCAGGTACCCCCCCCCCCTGTGTTAAGGAGCTGAGCCACCGTAGTAATCACCTATCACCACCGTGACATCAACACTTGGAGTTAAGACTTTGGACCGGATAGAACAGTGGCGCCGTCTGTGGGAAATCATTTATTGATTTTCTCGTACTCACTCTCTCATTTATCAGTATCAGATCTGATAAATCTGTTCTAGTTATCACTCCAAATCTCTTAACCATGGTTGCGACTAAAGGATCGAAGTCTAGCAAAGCAACCCCTTCTGCAAGCCAGCGGAACGTTTCGGAATCTCATCCAAACATCCTATCACCGGTTCATGAGGAATCAGATGCTGCTCCTTCTCTCAGTACACACAGTAGAGTTAGAAGTGAAGTTAGAGTCGCTGAAATTGACGACGTCGTTCAGAATCAGGCCACTGGCAATACTCGATCCCGTCAACAGAATCCTCTCGTTCAGCAGGTAAACGAGAGAGGGGAGGAGGAGTTGGCCGTGACTGCTGTTCCTGCCCCAAATGACAACCCCTTGGCTGCGATTTTGGCTCTATTACAGGAACAGAAAGAAAGACTGGTGAGAGTTGAGCAGATGCAAGCTCAAGCTCGAAGTGAAACTGTTATACCTGAGTCAACAAGGAGCAGATCCGGCAAGGTAAGATCCAAGCCGGATGATGAAGCAGAGTCCAGGAGGACACGAATCTCAAAAGATCTTGGTATGCCTCTATCCAAGCACCAAGGTGGTGGCGGATATGCCGGCGGAGATGGCGGAAACCACGATAGGAGAAGACAACATGGGGAAAATGGTGAAGGTTCGCCTTCCCATCAACTTGAACGCGGAGAAGATCGTTCTAACCCATCGCGTCCTCCCCGTACCCGGGGACCTTTCGCCACCAGGATCTCTAGCTGTAAGATACCGAAGATTCTTGAAAAACCCCCGAAGCTGGAAAGCTACGATGGAATCACCGACCCGGACGAACACATTCAGCACGTAGATACCGTTTTGGACTACTACGGTGCACGTGGAGCTGTCAAATGCAAACTGTTCGTCCTAACGCTTAAAGCTGCCGCTATGACTTGGTTCAAAGCGTTGCCGGAAGGATCAATCGATTCCTGGAAGAATCTCTGCAAAGAGTTTACTTCCCATTTCACTTCAAGGCGGAAACAGCCCAAATCTGTTGCCACTTTGAGTGCCATCGTTCAGGGGAGGAAGGAGACCCTCAGGGAGTATATTGAGAGGTTTACTTCTGCAGCCGTTGATGTAAAAGGGGCTGACGACACGCTAAAATGCTTTATTTTCGAGAAAGGCCTTAAACCGGATTCAATGTTTAAGGAAAAGCTGGGGTTGGAAGAACCACCAACTATGAGGAAAAGCTCATTTCTGAAGGGATAGAGAAAGGGAAATCCACTGACAAACACCATGACGGAAAGAAAGAGCATGAGCGGTATAGCAAAGGGAAGATGAGAATGCCCAAACCCAGATTCTCGGACTACACTCCCCTCAACACCTCCATAGATAAGATTCTAGGAGAGTGTATAAATACGGAGTTCCGAGATGAAGGAGTAAGGTTCCCTCAAACAGTCAAAGAATCTCCCAAAGCTGACAAGAGCAAATATTGCCGTTTTCACAGATGCTACGGGCACGACACGGATGATTGCATACACCTAAAAGATGCGATTGAAGATCTGATAAGAAAGGGGAAACTGAGCCGTTACACTAAAGACGGACAGAAAGACCGGAATGATGGAAAACGTTACCGGGACAATAATAGCAGAAGCCGGAAGAGGAGTGAATCCCCTAAGCGAAGACGGTCACCAAGGAAAGAAGAATCTAGCCGGAAGACTATAGATTCTGTATCAAAGAAGAAGGGCAAAGAGAAAGAAGATTCCAGCTCCGGTGACGAAGAGATAACCAAGAGCAAAGGCAAGCGTCCTTTCATTGGCTCCATTACCGGAGGAATTTTGACTTCAGGAAAACCCTCAAGGGGAACCATTAAGAGAACAATAGCGGAGATCTTTTCCGTGTCTAAGATAGAGGATGTTCCGTCTACAAGCACAGCATCCCGGAGGCCCATCCTTGGATTTTCTGATGACGAAAGAGTTGGAAACAAACCAAACAAACTTCTTCCCTTGATAATCATGGCTACCATTGCTGGTTTTGATGTATCCCGGATTCTGATTGATGAAGGAAGCTCCTGCGACATCATGTACGAAGATCTGTTTGATAAAATGGGGTTGAAGCAGGAGGATCTATTCCCATATGAAGGTTCAGATTTGAAGGGATTCAATGGTACCCTGACGAAACCGTTGGGGTTCTTGACGTTGAAGGTAACATTCGGAGACGGGAAGAATGAAGAGAATGATATGACCATCCCTGTTCAGTTCTTGGTAGTACCATGCAAAGCCGTATACAACTGTATATTGGGAAGAACAACACTAGCTGCCCTTGGGGCCGTCCCTTCTACTGTTCATTTAAAAATGAAATACCACGGCAAGAAGAACCAAGTGGTCACGGTTATGGCAGACCTAGCCGGAACCAAAAAGTGCTACAAAGAGTTGCAGAAGGAGTTGGATGCAGTAGATATGGTAGAAGCTGAAGAAATTCCCCGGGTAGATGTGCCAGAGAAGGTAACGCCACCACGATCCGAACTATTAGATGTCACTATCGCAAAGATCGATATACGTACTAATGACCGCGCATCTGGTGATGAGAGTTACCAACAGAAACTGCTCCCGGGAGAATTCAGTAGGCCTATACCAGATGGAGAATTTGAAGAGGTGCAGCTGGATGAACATCCGGACAGAAAAGTTAAGGTTGGGACGAATTTACCAACAAATGTCCGGAAAGACCTTATCCAATGCTTGAAGAGGAACGCTGATTTATTCGCTATCTCACCTAGCGAGATGCCAGGGATTGATGCTAAGGTAGCATGCCATGAGCTGAATGTTAGCGAAAGATACCCATACGTGGCCCAAAGACGGAGAAGACAATCCCCGGAAAAGACAAAAGCTGCACAAGAGATTGTAGACGGACTTCTGAAGGCGGAATTCATTTCAGAACTTCACTACACAGAATGGCTTTCTAACGTCGTGTTAGTGAAGAAATCTTCTGGAAAATGGAGGATGTGTGTAGACTACACGGACCTCAACAAAGCTTGCCCCAAAGATTCATATCCACTTCCAAATATTGACAAACTGGTTGACGATTCAGCAGGTTACAAACTGCTAAGTTTCCTGGACGCTTATTCCGGCTACAACCAAATTCCTATGTCCGTTAAAGACCGTGATAAAACAGCTTTCATGACGGAAAGAGCAAATTACCGGTATAATGTGATGCCGTTTGGGCTAAAGAACGCAGGAGCCACATATCAAAGAATGATGAACAAAGTTTTTGAAGGTGAGATTGGCAAGATGTTGGAGGTCTATATGGACGATATGATCGTCAAATCTGCAGAAGAGAGTCTGCACAGCACCCACCTAGAGGCGATTTTTCTTAAAGTCAGGAAATTCAACATGAGGCTGAATCCGGAGAAGTGCACCTTCGCGGTGAAGGCGGGAAAATTCCTGGGCTTTTATTTGACTGAAAGGGGAATTGAAGCAAATCCGGATAAGTGCGATGCCGTCATCAGAATGGAAGCCCCGTCTACAAAACAGGGAATTATGAAGCTCAACGGAATGCTCATTGCGTTAAATAGATTCATTTCAAGATCCGCACAGCATGCGTTACCATTCTACAAGCTACTAAGGAAAGAAACAGAGTTTACATGGACAGAAGAGTGCGAAAAGGCTTTTACTCAAATGAAAGCAATTTTGTCTCAACCACCAGTGCTATCTAGACCAATGAAGGACGAAACCTTGTACTTGTATCTGGCAATCTCAGCAGAAGCTGTAAGTGCTGCTTTGGTAAGGGAAAACGGTGTCACCCAGTACCCAGTGTACTTCGTTTCAAAAGCTCTAGCCGGACCTGAGGTTAGATATCAGAAGATAGAGAAGGTGGCGCTCGCATTAGTAACGGCAGCAAGAAAGCTGAGAAGATATTTCTTGGCACATTCAATTGTGGTGAGGACGGATCAACCCATCAAACAAGTACTGTTCAGGCCGGACCTAGCTGGGCGAATGACAAAATGGTCCGTGGAACTCTCAGAATTTGACATCTCATTCGAGAGCAGGAAAGCCTTAAAAGCTCAGACCTTTGTCGATTTCTTGGCGGAAATGACACCAGTGACGGATGAACCGTGTGCCAAATGGACCATCTTCACGGACGGATCGTCAAACAACAAAGGAAGTGGAGCAGGATTGATCCTAGAAAGCGGTGAAGGCCTAGTAATCGAAGTATCCCTGAGATTTTCATTCAACACCACCAATAACCAAGCCGAATACGAAGCGTGCATTGCCGGCTTGAAATTAGCACAAGAACTTGGCGCAAAGGAAGTGAAACTGAGGACAGATTCTCAGCTGGTGGTGACACAAGTGAAGGGAGAAGCACAGGCCAAAGAACCGTTGCTGCAAAAATACCTAATGGTGATCAGAAACACTATTGAATCTTTTGAGAACTTTGAGATCATGCATGTTCCAAGAGAACAAAATACCAGAGCTGATGTCCTATCAAAATTAGCCAGCACTAGAAGAAGCGGAGTTAACCACTCCTTCATCCAGGAAACGCTAGAAAAGTCAAGCATTACTGAAGGAGTAACAATTATGGCCCTTGACGGAAGCAACGGAAAGAGTTCTTGGATCTCACCCGTCATGAAATTCATTGAAACCGGGGAACTACCAACGAACAAAGAAGAAGCAGCATTAATCAGAAGAAGGGCCCCATCTCACACAATAGTTTCTGGGCAACTTTACAAGAGAGGGTTTTCTACACCCCTGCTTAAGTGCCTTGACGGAGACGAAGCTGCTTACACCTTAGAAGAGGTACACGAAGGAATTGCCAGCCAACACCTTGGCGGAAGAGCCCTGGCAAGGAAAGTGCTACGTGCAGGTTATTACTGGCCTACGATGGTCGCAGACGCTAGGGAATTCGTAAAGACCTGTGAAAAATGCCAGAAACACGGTGACGTGTACAAATCTCCGCCTTCAGAACTTCATACCTTGACCATTCCGTGGCCGTTTTATCAATGGGGGATGGATATATTGGGACCTTTCCCAATGGCAGCTGGACAGGTGAAATTTTTGATTGTTGCGGTGGATTACTTCACCAAGTGGATCGAGGCTGAAGCACTAGCAAAGATCACAGCTGCTAACGTAATCAAGTTCTTCAAAAGAAACATTTTGGCAAGGTTTGGAGTCCCCCGTTCTGTCGTTACCGATAACGGAACACAGTTCGCTGACAAAAATATGAAGAAACTCATGGAGGACTTCAAAATAACTCAACATTTTTCATCCGTGGAACATCCCCGGACTAACGGACAAGCTGAAGCAGCTAACCGTGTCATTCTGAGAGGATTGAAACGAAGGTTAGAAGACGCCAAAGGAAACTGGGCTGAAGAACTCTGCCAGGTATTGTGGGCATACCGGACCACACCCCATTCCACCACGGGAGAAACTCCATTCAGGCTTACTTATGGAACTGAAGCCGTAATCCCGGTGGAGATTGGAGAGTTAAGTTGGAGAACAGCTTACCCTCTAAATGAGGCTGACAACTCCATGGCTATCCAAGAAGAATTGGACTTCCTTGATGAAAAAAGAAATTACGCTGCGTTGACAGAAGCTGCCGTTAAGAAAATAACAGCTTCAAGGTACAACAAAAGGGTTCGATCACGGGATTTTCATCCCGGAGACCTTGTACTCCGCCGTGCAGATGTTGGCGGAAGAAATGCATCCGAAGGAAAACTAGCAGCTAATTGGGAAGGACCTTACAAGATCACAGCGTCTACAGGCCAAGGAGCCTATAAAATTGAGACTCTCAAAGGGGAAAAAATCCCAAGAACTTGGAATGCCGCTAAGCTGAAGAAATACTACAGTTAAAACTGTCTTTTGATTCCCGCTTACCGTTATAACGGAAGCATTGTACCCGTCTTAGAACGGAAGATATTATGCCCGTCTTAGAACGGAAGCCTTCATGTAATGACTTAATGAATTAATGAAGTGATGAATATTCAGAAATTAATTTTATCTATTATTTTTCAGCAAACTTATAATATCTTAAGATAGATATTGACACGTGAACTTTGAAAAGACCAAGGTGTAAATGCTACACTAAACTTACGTTAAGAAATTAAAAGCCCTTCAAGGAAAGGCAAAAGACCTTCTCAACGGAGGCAATTTATTGAATGGCTTTTCCGGCTAGCCACTTGAAAGTAGCGCGCATTCATAGGGGAAGAGGGAGAATCTTGGCTAGATCATCCCATAACTCCAGTAAGACCTTAACAATAAGGCTAAAAATCAAGCCCTATTAAACATAGGCACCCACACAATTGCTACCAAGTAATCCTAAAACGGAGTACATGCAAACCCTAGACGGGACATGCATTAAAAAACTCATGACGAAATCCTTTCAAAACGGACTTAATTTTAAAGTACTTTCCTACGATGGAATTATTTTTAATAGGAGTCTATTCATAGCACAAACTAAAAACGAACAAGTTTATCGCTAATAGATAAACATTCCTAAGATGGAATAATTCTCAAGCGTGCACACTAAAAATATTCCCGTGACGGAATTTTCTCTTCACAACGAGACGTCTTCGTTATATTCCACAAAATATTTACAAGATAAATAGCATGAAAAAGAATAAGGGGAGATACCGAATACGTTCACAAGTATAAATTCCTAAAATGGAATCCCAAAATCAAGGATAAAGTCCTTTAAAGGGAACTTATACACCCTAACGAAAACGTTTTATCCGTCAAGGATAAACACACATACCTGTGAAAACAAATTCTAAAATGAAATTTGAAAATAACACGCAGGATACATAAAAAGCATAAGATTGCATTTTGGATTAACAGAAACATTGTACTTAGGTTACAAACCAGAATGAATAATTGTACTGAAAATACAGCCCAAGCCGGGAACAAGCTCACCGGAACAAGGGAACAAATCGAATGAAATAAAATTAAGCATCCTGAACAGAAGGATTTGTGACGGAATCATTATCAACTTTGTCCTCAGCTGGGGAATCCTTGTTATCCGCGTTAACATCTTGAGTTGGCTCTTCAACAGTCTTTTCTGCTCGAGGAGGATTATCTTCAGTTTGGCTTTGAACCTGCTGAACAGGAAGGATAATCTCCGGGGTAAGATCCACGACCTTGGCAGAAAATTCATCAGCATTATCCAACACTTGGTTGGAAATTTCATCTTCATCATCCTCATCTGGCACAATTTGACCATCCACCACCTTTGAAAGGGGATCAATCTTGGAGACGTCAATCTTGTAACCAGGATGAGTCAACTCTATCTGTTCTGCAAGCCGGGAAGTAACCAACTTCATGAATCTAGCAGTCTCATCAAGCATTTCTTCATCTTTGTCCCTGAGTTGATTGGCAATCTCTTCATCTTTCTTCATGAGCTGATTGGCAAGGACCTCAGGATCTCCGTATGTATCATAAGCTTTGACAAACTTAGCCAGAGAGATCTTGAATTCATTGTTGGTTTCTTGCAAAGAATGAATCTCTTCTTCATACCGTCCCCGTTCAGCAATAAGTTCCTCCTCATGTTTCTTTCGCTCAGCAGCAAGTTTGTCATCACATTTTTTCTTCTCGGAAGCAACGGCATCCTCATACTTCTTCCTACCGGCCTTCACATCAGCTTCATATTTCTTCTTAGTTTCCTCCAGCTTCCCCTTCAGTTCAGATATTTCTTTGTCACGCTTGGCTATGATTAGGGAACCAGATTTGGCATCTTCACGAGCAGTCTGAAGCTGAACATCAACCGTCTTCAACTTACTCTCCAACAACTGGACCTTACCGTCAGCACTCCTCAGGTCTTCCTTCAAATCAGTAATCAACCTGTTCTTATTTTGAAGGTCAGTGATAGCTTGATTACCAGAAAAAATATCCCACTGCTGCCCAGCCATCATGAACATCAAGTTCGACACCCTTGACTGCTGGATAGCCATTTGCAGCAATTCTTCTTGGCGGACAGCAGCAGGCATGTCTTCTACATACTGCCAGTCATCAGTAGGGATAGCATTGAGGAAGGTACGCCGGTCGACGGGAGGAACAAAGGTAGTTGGAGGAGGAAAAGAGCTAAGTGTTGGAGGAAAGCGGGCTGGACCAGGTAAAGGAGAGGGTCCCACCGAAACAGCCCTCTCCTCACGATGAACAGGAATACGGCCAGATTCCCTACTCCCAGAACTCATAGATTCATGCCTCCCCCGTTTTGGAGAAGCTTCAACAGCATGAACCTCCCTTTCCTTCCTTTTATGTCCATCCCGCTTTAAGGCATAAGTCCTAGGCGGAGGATTGCTGGGCGGAGGATTTCGGGTATCTTTGCCTTTTGAGGGCCCTTTGTCTTTAGCAGATTCCCGGGTAGAACGAAGACGAACCTGAGCTTCCTTGGCGGTTTTAGCAGCAGCAACAACATCCTTCAAGGAGGTATCCTTGGTTGGAACAACAGCTTCAGTGAGAACCTCTACACTTTGAAGGGGAGCAACAGAGGGTTCTTGAACGATTTCCTTCTGTTTGTTAAGGATCAAATTGTCAAGATTTTCATTAACATCCTGGACAATGTCAGTACCTTCAACGGCAGTAGAGGTTCCCACCTCGACATTGACAACACCGGAAGGATTTTGCTGGGCAAGAGCTTGCTGCCTAGCCAGTTTCTCACGTTCTAAACGCTCAGCCTCTTCTTGCTTCTTCCTGACTTTGCTAGCCGTGAGCCTCATTTCTTCTGAAAAAGAGAAACAATACGGTTAGCACTGCAAAAAGACGGACACGATAAAACAGTAAATTTAGAGCCTCACCAAAAGCTTCATTACGGGCTGCGAGAGATTCGCAACCCATCAATTTCCTCGTGTCTATCAGACCACGATGGTTCACCATTACACCATTTTCCTTCCCTCTCCAGCTAAGGGAATCACAGAAATCATCCAACAAAACTTTCATGATAGTTTCTTGCTCAGTTAATTCTTTCTCTTCAATCAGATAAGCTTTAGAGGCGAGTTGAAAATGACGCTGGTACCAACTCTTTGGGAATTTGGATTTACAAGCCTTAATCTCCTCCCCGTCAACAAAGATAGATTTGGCCTTGCCGGCAGTTGGCTTAGGAGGATTTGCACCAGAATTTTCACCAACCTGCTCTTTTTTAACTTCATCTCCATCACTCTCCTCTTCAAGGTCAAGAGGAGTGTAATCATCATAGTCAGACTCATCCTCATCACTCATGTATTCATCAGAAGGAAGATGACACAGGTTCCGGTGAGCTCTGTCAGTTTTGGGAACCACGAAATAATATCTTGTTCGGGCCCATTTAAAAGAATCCTGATATACACTAAAGAGTTTATTTCTTTGCCGGAAAGAAACATACCCCTGTGGTTGGGTAACATCTTTATTTGTTCTCGAGAGGAGAAACAAAGACATGAAAAGATGAACAGTAGCTTCACCTTCTTTATAATCACAAAAATATTGGAAAGATTTTATAAAACACCAAGATAACGGGTGTATTTGAGAAGGAGCTAAACGGAGATGGGCTAACAATTCCACTTCAAAAGCCGTAAAAGGAAACCTAACTTGAAATGTCTTTACGAGTACCTCCGGTATGACTATTCCACACTCAATAAAATTGGAACAAAGCCTCCGTTCAGCAGCCGGAATAACAACCTTCCAATCTTCAGAGGGACCCACATCCGTGTAGGCATCCTCTAGCGAATTCGTCTGAGAGAAAATAGACGGAGCTCCAAGAATTTCATCTAAAACCCACGTATATTTACAACGATCCGCTGGAAGATCAAGCTCAAGGGTTTGTTTGGTTTTCTTAACCATATCTTCGTCGTGTGTCCTCGCTACCTGCTTAAGCCTAACAAATTCAGCAGTAGTGTTAGCAGCATCACGGAGATACTTAACATATTCACGGTTACTCATTTTTCTACCCTTCATCAACTCCAGATTCTCCCTATGACGTTGAATCCTTTTATTGCTAAACCTAATTTCAAGTATTTCATCATCACCGTTATAAAAAGAACGAGTCAATCCATCCGTTATGATTGACTCTGCTTTATCAAGAAAAACTCTCTGAATACTCACAACACTCATCTCAAAGGTACCAGGTTCAGTACAACATGCTTGTTCATAAGGAACACCTTCATCATCATCACTCAAAATTATCGGATTCCCTGCGTTGGCCATAATGATACAAACAGGAAAGAAAAACGATAAGAGTGAGAAAGGGAAGCGAAAATACCTTTGAAGTACGAAGATTCTACGGAATGAAAGTAGTGATTACTGGTTGAGATACTAGAATCAACGAAATTGCCGGAAGAAATTGGAGAAAAGGATCTAAAATTCACCACGATCTGTGAGAGGAAATTAGGAGCAAAAGGAGAGTAAAAAAGAAACAAGGGAATACCTAACAGGTATTTATAAACCTTGGGAGCCACTTTCAACGGACTGAATTGAAAGAATTTGAAGAATCAAAATCAACGGCCCAAATCCAACCTCGATCCAACGTAAACTTGAGAACCCTAGCTATAGCTAGTGACGCACGAACTGACAGTTGCGCAGAAAAAGAGGCACGCGTCCGTATTTAACGCAACCACAACATTCCGAAACCAACAACTGTCGCCCATTAAAATATGGGGAAAACAAAACGTTTCAAGTGACTTTTACACCCCAAAACGTCACCGTTTAAAGCAACAGTAGATCCGGCTAGAAAATCCATCGCACATCAAAGGAAACACTTCCGTCTTGACAACATGGATGCTATACCCGGGGGCATATAAATAGGGTATAGCACTCCTAGATGGTACATTCTTTCCTTCATCTCTTTTAAGATTTTTCCCTTTACCATTATTTCGGATCACTTTTTTATATATATAGGAATTTTCTTAACAAATATTCAAGAAACTCAAGTCAACGCTTATTTCCATAAACAATTGACTTCGGGGGCAACTGTTCTGGACTGGCCAGAGGCCCAATACAAATATAGACTCAAGCCCACTAACATGTGGAGACCCGTCACGCAATCCAAGGGCTTTCCAGCGTAAACCTTACTGTACAATAGTCCTACACGGACAGCTGGCACAATTCCCTAGGAACCGTTGGATGAACCGCCCATCACATCAACGGCTATGATGCCTACACGGGATCCGTCCTTATCCCCAAGGATATTCGCCTATAAAAGAGTGGTTTCACACCACTCCTAGGTATGATTCTGAACCCTAATGCTCTCTTCTGGCACACTTACTGACTTGAGCGTCGGAGTCCCTTTTGTGCAGGTACCCCCCCCCCCCTGTGTCAAGGAGCTGAGCCACCGTAGTAATCACCTATCACCACCGTGACATCAACACTTGGAGTTAAGACTTTGGACCGGATAGAACAGTACCTCTGCTAGTTCTATTTTTTTTTTTTTTGACTTGGTGTTTTGTTTTATGGGTCTGTAATATGAGCACTATGTGTTAAGTTTTGGGTTGTTTTGTTGGATTTGGCTAGTACTACTTGCAGTTAATAAAAAAAGGGTTTTGTTTCATGATTTTGACTTATATTGTGTGTTTCATGAATGTGTGGAGAAGGGAAGAATAAGATTAATTGAAGAAGAGAAGACAAGATATGAATTTGATCCCTTCACCTCTTCAAACCCTAATTTCAATTTGGGAATTTTCCCTTTCTCAGAAAAACCCTAATTCAATCTCTTTCTTTCTCAGAAAAACTCAAATTATGCCATGTCACTTGATGATTTTCAGTCTCTCACTGCCACGTCTGCAAATTTTAACGTTTTTGAATTTTTCTTAACAGTTTGGACTAGTTTAGTTAACGGAGTAAAGTTAATGGACCAAATTGAAGCAAAAAATAGTTAATGGACCACATTGAAACTTTGAAAATAGTTAATGGACCAAAAGAGTAATTAAGCCTAATAATAAACTTTATGCTTTTAACGATTTAAATTTTTATATGTAATATAATTTATCGTATTTAATTTAAATATTATATATAGCTTATTTGAGTGGTCCACTGATGTTTTTTTTCCTGGTTCCGCCACTGACCACGTACATGGATCAAATTAGTGATTTGCATTGCATCACATGCATAGATAAGATCAGTACTTTAGATTTGGCATCTAGCTTCTTTGGTAATTAATGCAAATTTATAAATTAGATAAGCCTTTATAGCTTAATTGTACGAAGAAAAAGAAAAATGTACATTCAAAGAAAAAAAATTATTTGAAAAAGTTTTGTTGAGAGTACTATTTTAGATGTGAAATATCCTTGAGATAAAATGTAAGATCCTCTCTATTGTGTGTTATTTAGATGATGTTGTAAATCACACAAATTGTTTTCCAACACTTGCACGGAATATACCATATCATTTTTGTTGAGACAATTATAATCTAAAGAATGAATTTGTATCAAACTAAACTTAAAAATTGATTAACTAGTGTGACAAATGACAATCACCTTCATTTAATTTGATTAGAGGGGTCGAGTAATAATTTGATTAAATGCTTTTCACAAGACAAAAAATGTTTGTTTGGTTTTTCTTTTTAATTATTCAGTCTTAATAGTTTTTACATTATTTAACCATAAGAAAATTACTTTAATTTTTTTTAACAACATTATCAAAATCACAATAAAAAAATCATGCATAGATCATTAGAAATTAAAGTAGTTATATATTCTCAACAATGGGGTTTTGTAACATTCATTTATTTATTATCATGATAACATAGTAATGTATAACCAAAACTTGTCCTATCATGGTAACTACAATTAATTATCACAATCAACAATTACCACCAGGTCCTCCAAATTGAAGAACATATCCCACTGGTCCCCCTTGATTTCCATTTGTTCTATCCGGTCCAAAGTCTTAACTCCAAGTGTTGATGTCACGGTGGTGATAGGTGATTGCTACGGTGGCTCAGCTCCTTGACACAGGGGGGGGTACCTGCACGAAAGGGACTCCGACGCTCAAGTCAGTAAGTGTGTAAGAAGAGAGAATTAGGGTTCAGAATCATACCATGAGGTGGTGTAAGACCACCTATTTATAAGCGTTTTGCCTTGGAGGACAAGAAGGATTCCGTGTAGGAATCCTGGCCATTGGAGTTTGTGACGGTTTATCCAACGGTGGAGATCCCAAGGTATTGCTTTATCCGTCTACAGCGTGTGCACTGTAGCTTTGGGATGGAATGCCCTTGGGATGCGAGGCGGGTCCCCACATGTTAGTGGGCTTGGACTAATACTTGTATTGGGCCTTTGGCCAGTCCAGAACAGTTGCCCCCGAAGTCAATGGCTGCAGATGTAGTCTAAGCATTGACTTGATTATGCATATTTCCGTCAAGGAGTTCCTGCAAGGGTTAGTCCCATAATGGTAATAAAGTGAAAAGTTTTTGGGAAAAGAAACTGATCATACCGTGTGGAATCCCGTACCCTATTTATATGCCCCCGGGTACGGTTCCGTCTTGATATAGTGAAGACGTGTCATTCCGTCTTCGATGCAGTAATTTGTTGCCGGATTTATGCTTGCCGTATCTGAGGTGAATTTATATCCGTTTGAGAAAATGAATCGTTTCATCTTTATTGGAGGTGTGGGACAGCTGTGATTTACTGAAACGTCGTGGTAGCGTTAAAAGCGCACGCGTGTCCTCTTTTACTGCGCATTTACTGCGCGCACGTCACTAGCTGTCGTAGGGTACTCAAGTATCCGTTGTTCGAGGTTGGATCTGGGCCGTTGATTTCAATTCTTCGTATTCCCTCCATCTAGGCCGTTTAACGTGCCTTTTTGAGGGCTATAAAAACTCAAGGGTTACTCCATTGTTTCTTTTCGCATCCTTGTTTTTGCAATCCTTGTTTCTACTGTTTTCGGCGATTCTCTCTCTCGCTCTTTCTGGATTTTCGTTGATTCCGGTTCGTTTCCAGTAATCACTACTCCTTCAGAAAATCATCTTCAATCCGCAAGGTACTTTCGCTGACCTTTCTTCTTTATCGATTTATTTCTCTCTGTTTGTATCATTATGGCCAATACAGGAGAGTTGATAGTTTTGACCGATAGTGATGAGAGTTTTATGAGCGATAGTGAGTCTTTGTTCTTGAGGGATGATGAGGTACTCTCTGATCAAGAGTATTTTGAGGGGCCAGTTTATAGGAGGAGATGTGAAACGGTGGTCATCCCAGATGATGGTGAAGGGATGACCTATGAACAAGCCCGTTATGACGATCTTGATGTTTTCACTGTGAGTGTCGAGTGCTTGAGGAAATTTTATCCTAAGGATGCTGAGTATATCTTGACGGATGGTCTAACCCGTACCTATTATAATCACGACTGTGAGATGGCTGTTATTAGGTTTAGTAATGACCGGATCCAGGAGTATAAGAAGTACTTTGAGGAGCAGTTGTCTATTGGGATTTCCAATGTAAATTTGCAGCATCTTCTTTTTAAAGGAAATGACGCCATGGCTGACACTAGTGTTGAACTTGCCAGGCTTGCAGCGAAGAAAACGAAAGAAGTGGAAGAGATGGTGAAAGAGATAAAAACGGCTTCGGTCTTGCCAGCAGATGCCAATAAATATCAATGGGTGGTGTCAAGTGTTCTTGGCGTGCCCTGTGATTATGCCCGGAAAAAATCTCTTACCGGTGCATGTAAAAATGTTGGTTCTTCTGAAGATTGGAGAATCACTATCCCGGCAATAGAGAAGAGACTCTGTTCAACGTATGCAGAGTGTGGGATTTCCTTGCCGGAGGTGCTAGTCAGCACTTTCCAAGTTCGCCTCCCCTTCACGGAATTTGAGGCTGGTTTGATGGCTCATCTCCGCCTTGCTCCTTCACAAATTCACCCGTCGTCGTGGGGGTTTATAAAGGCGTTTCAGTTCTTTTGCACTTATGCTGGTGGGAACGCTACTGTTCCTTTGTTCATGAACCTGTTCGCCTTGAATAGGACCAGCAGGGACACTTCTGATCCCCAAGGTTTCGTTTCTTTCCGTCAAAGAACGAAATATTTTGAAGTATACCAAGATTCCTTCAAATGGAAACGGGGTGAGTATTACTTTGTGGTCCCAGTCTCGGAGGGTGCGCATCGTAATCTTTGCTACTTACCGGTGGATGGTCAAGCCCACCCTGTTGGTCCAGTGAATTTTGATGATTATTCCGTCATCACGGAGTTATCTGATGACGAGGGAGATATTCATGTCAGCGGATCTGGGGAGATCCCTCGTCAACAACTTGTTGACGAGGTGGCCCCCATTGTTGTAAATAATGAAGTAATTGCTCCTTGTAGATCTAAGTTCCCTAAACACTGGTACCAGAGACATTTTTTGCTCCCTTCTAAGGAGTATTTGTACACGGAAGGTGAGTTGAATAAGGCGGAACGCCACTTGAAGACAGAAATTCAAAGATTTTGTGGTCAAACTTCTGACGGGAGGGTTTATGGTTTTATTGAAACAAGGAGATTAATGGGTTGCAAGTCTGTAGATGCCCGTAATAAAGCCTTGGGTGAGGATTCTTTTTAACCATTCTCTTGACGGATGTGTCTTGGTGTTGTACTTATTAACTTTTTCTTTCTTTGTTCTTGTAGATAAAATGAAGAACGATCTCTTGGCCAGGATGAAGAGCAAGAGGCAAGCTGCTCAAAATCAAGGTCAGACTTCTCGCGGCGCTGGGTCTCAACCGGAGAATATTCAAAATGTTGTTCAGCCTATTCCTGCTGTTGATTCGGTTGAGATTCAGGTGCCCACTCCTGTTAATGAGCCTGCTCCTGGGTCTACCCCGCAACCTCTTGACGGAGAAGACAAGGGGAAGGCGGTGGCGAGTAAGGCCAATATTCCGTCGACGATCCCTGTCCAAGCTATTACGGAAAAACTTATTTCCCAACTGGGTGCTGGCCCTCAACCACAAGCAAAGGCTGCTCCTGTCAAACCTTCTTCACGGACCCTCCCTTCTTCAACAAACAAACCTCCTCCTGCTGCTGGAAACAGGGAGAAGACCCAGCACAAAAGGGGGAGAGATCATGCTGCTGCTGGTAAATCTCCTAAACGAGGTCGGACAACCCGTGAAGGTAGCAGTAGTCGTGATTCTGAGACAACGCCTCCTGCCCAGGTGATTGTTTCGACTCGTGCTCCTCTTCCTCCATATAAGCTTCCTCCCGTCCTTCACAGTTCCGCCGCACTTCATCCAAAAACGCTCCGGGGCATGGTATCCAATGAAGATTTTGAACATGTTGGTGCCATGTCTGTGGCTCAACGTCAAGAAGACCTCGCCCGGATGGCTTTTGATCTTCAACGCGCAAGTACTATTGCTCACATGATGGCTTGCGAAGATTATGACATCTTTTCTGGTAACCTGGCCATCAAGGAGTATCATAAATCTGAAGCTTTGGTTGTAGAGCTCCGGGGTGAACTGCAGAAATCTCTAGACAAGCTAATCCTCCTGGACAGTCAATTAAAGACGGCTTTGACTGAGCGGGATCTTGCTCTGGAAGATGTTACTTCCAAAAATGCTCTCATCCAGAAGCTTAAGGATGACTTGACTGCTGAAAAAGGAAAATATGAAACTGCCAGGAAGAAGCATCAGGAGGAGCTAGCCGGAGTGAGGAAGAGACGGGATGAACTGCTTGCTAAGGAGCGGGAAGAGGCAGCCAAGAACAAAGCTGCCTATGACGGACTGATGGGTTCCCTGACCCAACACGTGAAAGCTGTAGAAATGTATGGGGAACCCTCTATTCTGGCGGGGCAAGTTATGACAAAAGATCAAAAATTGGCTGCCCAAAGTGCTGAAATAGAGAAAATGAAGGCGGAGCAGAAGGAGGAGGTGAAGAGACTTGAGGCTGAGAAGGCTGAAGCATTGGATCAACAGATAACGGAGACCAATGATCTTGTCTTTTCTACAATTGTCCCCAACATCTTGAGTCAAGTGGCTTTGCTTCTTCCCGGGGCGGCAATTGATTTAGACGCAATTGACCCGTTTAAGAAAGTCGTTGACGGGAAGCTCGTTGACGCTACTGAGGAAGAGCAAGCTCCTTTGGCTGCGGGTGAAGAGCAAATTGTGGAAAAGCCAACTGAGGATAAGCCTGATGATTCCACCGCTCCAGTTCATCAAGAGCCAGTCAACACCGAAGGACAGGACGTTACTGCTGACGGAGAGGATGTTGCCGTCAAGGCTCCCGCTGAAGTTGTAGAGGAGAAAATTGTTTAATTTTGTAACCTTGTCATTTTTCTTGAATATTTTATCCTCCCGGTGAGAGTGTTCCCGGTTTTGATGGCTTTGTTTTGTAATATAAGTACAATATTCCTGTTAATCCAAAATGCAATCTTATGCTTTTTATGTATCCTGCGTGTTATTTTCAAATTTCATTCTAGAATTTGTTTTCACAGGTATGTGTGTTTATCCTTGACGGACAAAACGTTTTCGTTAGGGTGTATAAGTTCCTTTTAAAGGACTTTATCCTTGATTTTGGGATTCCATTTTAGGAATTTATACTTGTGAACGTATTCGGTATCTCCCCTTATTCTTTTTCATGCTATTTATCTTGTAAATATTGTGGAATATAACGAAGACGTCTCGTTGTGAAGAGAAAATTCCGTCACGGGAATATTTTTAGTGTACACGCTTGAGAATTATTCCATCTTAGGAATGTTTATCTATTAGCGATAAACTTGTTCGTTTTTAGTTTGTGCTATGAATAGACTCCTATTAAAAATAATTCCATCATAGGAAAGTACTTTAAAATTAAATCCGTTTTGAAAGGATTTCGTCATGAGTTTTTTAATGCATGTCCCGTCTAGGGTTTGCATGTACTCCGTTTTAGGATTACTTGGTAGCAATTGTGTGGGTGCCTATGTTTAATAGGGCTTGATTTTTAGCCTTATTGTTAAGGTCTTACTGGAGTTATGGGATGATCTAGCCAAGATTCTCCCTCTTCCCCTATGAATGCGCGCTACTTTCAGGTGGCTAGCCGGAAAAGCCATTCATTAAATTGCCTCCGTTGAGAAGGTCTTTTGCCTTTCCTTGAAGGGCTTTTAATTTCTTAACGTAAGTTTAGTGTAGCATTTACACCTTGGTCTTTTCAAAGTTCATGTGTCAATATCTATCTTAAGATATTATAAGTTTGCTGAAAAATAATAGATAAAATTAATTTCTGAATATTCATCACTTCATTAATTCATTAAGTCATTACATGAAGGCTTCCGTTCTAAGACGGGCATAATATCTTCCGTTCTAAGACGGGTACAATGCTTCCGTTATAACGGTAAGCGGGAATCAAAAGACAGTTTTAACTGTAGTATTTCTTCAGCTTAGCGGCATTCCAAGTTCTTGGGATTTTTTCCCCTTTGAGAGTCTCAATTTTATAGGCTCCTTGGCCTGTAGACGCTGTGATCTTGTAAGGTCCTTCCCAATTAGCTGCTAGTTTTCCTTCGGATGCATTTCTTCCGCCAACATCTGCACGGCGGAGTACAAGGTCTCCGGGATGAAAATCCCGTGATCGAACCCTTTTGTTGTACCTTGAAGCCGTTATTTTCTTAACGGCAGCTTCTGTCAACGCAGCGTAATTTCTTTTTTCATCAAGGAAGTCCAATTCTTCTTGGATAGCCATGGAGTTGTCAGCCTCATTTAGAGGGTAAGCTGTTCTCCAACTTAACTCTCCAATCTCCACCGGGATTACGGCTTCAGTTCCATAAGTAAGCCTGAATGGGGTTTCTCCCGTGGTGGAATGGGGTGTGGTCCGGTATGCCCACAATACATGGCAGAGTTCTTCAGCCCAGTTTCCTTTGGCGTCTTCTAACCTTCGTTTCAATCCTCTCAGAGTGACACGGTTAGCTGCTTCAGCTTGTCCGTTAGTCTGGGGATGTTCCACGGATGAAAAATGTTGAGTTATTTTGAAGTCCTCCATGAGTTTCTTCATATTTTTGTCAGCGAACTGTGTTCCGTTATCGGTAACGACAGAACGGGGGACTCCAAACCTTGCCAAAATGTTTCTTTTGAAGAACTTGATTACGTTAGCAGCTGTGATCTTTGCTAGTGCTTCAGCCTCGATCCACTTGGTGAAGTAATCCACCGCAACAATCAAAAATTTCACCTGTCCAGCTGCCATTGGGAAAGGTCCCAATATATCCATCCCCCATTGATAAAACGGCCATGGAATGGTCAAGGTATGAAGTTCTGAAGGCGGAGAGTTGTACACGTCACCGTGTTTCTGGCATTTTTCACAGGTCTTTACGAATTCCCTAGCGTCTGCGACCATCGTAGGCCAGTAGTAACCTGCACGGAGCACTTTCCTTGCCAGGGCTCTTCCGCCAAGGTGTTGGCTGGCAATTCCTTCGTGTACCTCTTCTAAGGTGTAAGCAGCTTCGCCTCCGTCAAGGCACTTAAGCAGGGGTGTAGAAAACCCTCTCTTGTAAAGTTGCCCAGAAACTATTGTGTGAGATGGGGCTCTTCTTCTGATTAATGCTGCTTCTTCTTTGTTCGTTGGTAATTCCCCGGTTTCAATGAATTTCATGACGGGTGAGATCCAAGAACTCTTTCCGTTGCTTCCGTCAAGGGCCATAATTGTTACTTCTTCAGTAATGCTTGGCTTTTCTAGCGTTTCCTGGATGAAGGAGTGGTTAACTCCGCTTCTTCTAGTGCTGGCTAATTTTGATAAGACATCAGCTCTGGTATTTTGTTCTCTTGGAACATGCATGATCTCAAAGTTCTCAAAAGATTCAATAGTGTTTCTGATCACCATTAGGTATTTTTGCAGCAACGGTTCCTTGGCCTGTGCTTCTCCCTTCACTTGTGTCACCACCAGCTGAGAATCTGTCCTCAGTTTCACTTCCTTTGCGCCAAGTTCTTGTGCTAATTTCAAGCCGGCAATGCACGCTTCGTATTCGGCTTGGTTATTGGTGGTGTTGAATGAAAATCTCAGGGATACTTCGATTACTAGGCCTTCACCGCTTTCTAGGATCAATCCTGCTCCACTTCCTTTGCTGTTTGACGATCCGTCCGTGAAGATGGTCCATTTGGCACACGGTTCATCCGTCACTGGTGTCATTTCCGCCAAGAAATCGACAAAGGTCTGAGCTTTTAAGGCTTTCCTGCTCTCGAATGAGATGTCAAATTCTGAGAGTTCCACGGACCATTTTGTCATTCGCCCAGCTAGGTCCGGCCTGAACAGTACTTGTTTGATGGGTTGATCCGTCCTCACCACAATTGAATGTGCCAAGAAATATCTTCTCAGCTTTCTTGCTGCCGTTACTAATGCGAGCGCCACCTTCTCTATCTTCTGATATCTAACCTCAGGTCCGGCTAGAGCTTTTGAAACGAAGTACACTGGGTACTGGGTGACACCGTTTTCCCTTACCAAAGCAGCACTTACAGCTTCTGCTGAGATTGCCAGATACAAGTACAAGGTTTCGTCCTTCATTGGTCTAGATAGCACTGGTGGTTGAGACAAAATTGCTTTCATTTGAGTAAAAGCCTTTTCGCACTCTTCTGTCCATGTAAACTCTGTTTCTTTCCTTAGTAGCTTGTAGAATGGTAACGCATGCTGTGCGGATCTTGAAATGAATCTATTTAACGCAATGAGCATTCCGTTGAGCTTCATAATTCCCTGTTTTGTAGACGGGGCTTCCATTCTGATGACGGCATCGCACTTATCCGGATTTGCTTCAATTCCCCTTTCAGTCAAATAAAAGCCCAGGAATTTTCCCGCCTTCACCGCGAAGGTGCACTTCTCCGGATTCAGCCTCATGTTGAATTTCCTGACTTTAAGAAAAATCGCCTCTAGGTGGGTGCTGTGCAGACTCTCTTCTGCAGATTTGACGATCATATCGTCCATATAGACCTCCAACATCTTGCCAATCTCACCTTCAAAAACTTTGTTCATCATTCTTTGATATGTGGCTCCTGCGTTCTTTAGTCCAAACGGCATCACATTATACCGGTAATTTGCTCCTTCCGTCATGAAAGCTGTTTTATCACGGTCTTTAACGGACATAGGAATTTGGTTGTAGCCGGAATAAGCGTCCAGGAAACTTAGCAGTTTGTAACCTGCTGAATCGTCAACCAGTTTGTCAATATTTGGAAGTGGATATGAATCTTTGGGGCAAGCTTTGTTGAGGTCCGTGTAGTCTACACACATCCTCCATTTTCCAGAAGATTTCTTCACTAACACGACGTTAGAAAGCCATTCTGTGTAGTGAAGTTCTGAAATGAATTCCGCCTTCAGAAGTCCGTCTACAATCTCTTGTGCAGCTTTTGTCTTTTCCGGGGATTGTCTTCTCCGTCTTTGGGCCACGTATGGGTATCTTTCGCTAACATTCAGCTCATGGCATGCTACCTTAGCATCAATCCATGGCATCTCGCTAGGTGAGATAGCGAATAAATCAGCGTTCCTCTTCAAGCATTGGATAAGGTCTTTCCGGACATTTGTTGGTAAATTCGTCCCAACCTTAACTTTTCTGTCCGGATGTTCATCCAGCTGCACCTCTTCAAATTCTCCATCTGGTATAGGCCTACTGAATTCTCCCGGGAGCAGTTTCTGTTGGTAACTCTCATCACCAGATGCGCGGTCATTAGTATGTATATCGATCTTTGCGATAGTGACATCTAATAGTTCGGATCGTGGTGGCGTTACCTTCTCTGGCACATCTACCCGGGGAATTTCTTCAGCTTCTACCATATCTACTGCATCCAACTCCTTCTGCAACTCTTTGTAGCACTTTTTGGTTCCGGCTAGGTCTGCCATAACCGTGACCACTTGGTTCTTCTTGCCGTGGTATTTCATTTTTAAATGAACAGTTGAAGGGACGGCCCCAAGGGCAGCTAGTGTTGTTCTTCCCAATATACAGTTGTATACGGCTTTGCATGGTACTACCAAGAACTGAACAGGGATGGTCATATCATTCTCTTCATTCTTCCCGTCTCCGAATGTTACCTTCAACGTCAAGAACCCCAACGGTTTCGTCAGGGTACCATTGAATCCCTTCAAATCTGAACCTTCATATGGGAATAGATCCTCCTGCTTCAACCCCATTTTATCAAACAGATCTTCGTACATGATGTCGCAGGAGCTTCCTTCATCAATCAGAATCCGGGATACATCAAAACCAGCAATGGTAGCCATGATTATCAAGGGAAGAAGTTTGTTTGGTTTGTTTCCAACTCTTTCGTCATCAGAAAATCCAAGGATGGGCCTCCGGGATGCTGTGCTTGTAGACGGAACATCCTCTATCTTAGACACGGAAAAGATCTCCGCTATTGTTCTCTTAATGGTTCCCCTTGAGGGTTTTCCTGAAGTCAAAATTCCTCCGGTAATGGAGCCAATGAAAGGACGCTTGCCTTTGCTCTTGGTTATCTCTTCGTCACCGGAGCTGGAATCTTCTTTCTCTTTGCCCTTCTTCTTTGATACAGAATCTATAGTCTTCCGGCTAGATTCTTCTTTCCTTGGTGACCGTCTTCGCTTAGGGGATTCACTCCTCTTCCGGCTTCTGCTATTATTGTCCCGGTAACGTTTTCCATCATTCCGGTCTTTCTGTCCGTCTTTAGTGTAACGGCTCAGTTTCCCCTTTCTTATCAGATCTTCAATCGCATCTTTTAGGTGTATGCAATCATCCGTGTCGTGCCCGTAGCATCTGTGAAAACGGCAATATTTGCTCTTGTCAGCTTTGGGAGATTCTTTGACTGTTTGAGGGAACCTTACTCCTTCATCTCGGAACTCCGTATTTATACACTCTCCTAGAATCTTATCTATGGAGGTGTTGAGGGGAGTGTAGTCCGAGAATCTGGGTTTGGGCATTCTCATCTTCCCTTTGCTATACCGCTCATGCTCTTTCTTTCCGTCATGGTGTTTGTCAGTGGATTTCCCTTTCTCTATCCCTTCAGAAATGAGCTTTTCCTCATAGTTGATGTATGGCTGAGCGCGTCTTAATAATTCGCTCATATTTGGTGGTTCTTCCAACCCCAGCTTTTCCTTAAACATTGAATCCGGTTTAAGGCCTTTCTCGAAAATAAAGCATTTTAGCGTGTCGTCAGCCCCTTTTACATCAACGGCTGCAGAAGTAAACCTCTCAATATACTCCCTGAGGGTCTCCTTCCTCCCCTGAACGATGGCACTCAAAGTGGCAACAGATTTGGGCTGTTTCCGCCTTGAAGTGAAATGGGAAGTAAACTCTTTGCAGAGATTCTTCCAGGAATCGATTGATCCTTCCGGCAACGCTTTGAACCAAGTCATAGCGGCAGCTTTAAGCGTTAGGACGAACAGTTTGCATTTGACAGCTCCACGTGCACCGTAGTAGTCCAAAACGGTATCTACGTGCTGAATGTGTTCGTCCGGGTCGGTGATTCCATCGTAGCTTTCCAGCTTCGGGGGTTTTTCAAGAATCTTCGGTATCTTACAGCTAGAGATCCTGGTGGCGAAAGGTCCCCGGGTACGGGGAGGACGCGATGGGTTAGAACGATCTTCTCCGCGTTCAAGTTGATGGGAAGGCGAACCTCCACCATTTTCCCCATGTTGTCTTCTCCTATCGTGGTTTCCGCCATCTCCGCCGGCATATCCGCCACCACCTTGGTGCTTGGATAGAGGCATACCAAGATCTTTTGAGATTCGTGTCCTCCTGGACTCTGCTTCATCATCCGGCTTGGATCTTACCTTGCCGGATCTGCTCCTTGTTGACTCAGGTATAACAGTTTCACTTCGAGCTTGAGCTTGCATTTGCTCAACTCTCACCAGTCTTTCTTTCTGTTCCTGTAATAGAGCCAAAATCGCAGCCAAGGGGTTGTCATTTGGGGCAGGAACAGCAGTCACGGCCAACTCCTCCTCCCCTCTCTCGTTTACCTGCTGAACGAGAGGATTCTGTTGACGGGATCGAGTATTGCCAGTGGCCTGATTCTGAACGACGTCGTCAATCTCAGCGACCCTAACTTCACTTCGAACTCTACTGTGTGTACTGAGGGAAGGAGCAGCGTCTGATTCCTCATGAACCGGTGATAGGATGTTTGGATGAGATTCCGAAACGTTCCGCTGGCTTGCAGAAGGGGTTGCTTTGCTAGACTTCGATCCTTTAGTCGCAACCATGGTTAAGAGATTTGGAGTGATAACTAGAACAGATTTATCAGATCTGATACTGATAAATGAGAGAGTGGGTACGAGAAAATCAATAAGTGATTTCCCACAGACGGCGCCACTGTTCTATCCGGTCCAAAGTCTTAACTCCAAGTATTGATGTCACGGTGGTGATAGGTGATTGCTACGGTGGCTCAGCTCCTTGACACAGGGGGGGGTACCTGCACGAAAGGGACTCCGACGCTCAAGTCAGTAAGTGTGTAAGAAGAGAGAATTAGGGTTCAGAATCATACCATGAGGTGGTGTAAGACCACCTATTTATAAGCGTTTTGCCTTGGAGGACAAGAAGGATTCCGTGTAGGAATCCTGGCCATTGGAGTTTGTGACGGTTTATCCAACGGTGGAGATCCCAAGGTATTGCTTTATCCGTCTACAGCGTGTGCACTGTAGCTTTGGGATGGAATGCCCTTGGGATGCGAGGCGGGTCCCCACATGTTAGTGGGCTTGGACTAATACTTGTATTGGGCCTTTGGCCAGTCCAGAACACCATTGTATTCAATCTTATAGCATTTAGGGGCATCAGTGACTGTTCGGGTGTGAGATATTGCAGGTCCAATATTTTTTCTAGAATTTGTTTGATATGAAATGTGTTTGAAATAACAAGTATGAGCGTAGTCTTGTGGAAAGTAGCCTGATCCCATTGGAGGAGCAGTAGCACTTGATGTTACTGTAGATCCACCCCATCCCACTTCAACAGCTTGGCCCAAATTTTGGAATAAACGTGCCGAAAAATATCCAATCGAGACGTTTGCCACACTCAACCACCAATTATAACTTGTTGGATCCTACGTACATTCGCATAATTGAATAATAGATGTATTTAAAAAGTGAATATTTATTTATATTCGTAGTTGGAAGGGAAGGGTATATATATGTTATTACGAAGCGAAATGCTAACCGGTGCCTCCGGGGCATTGGTTAAGGAACTAAATATAGAAATTTGACTTTGGAAATTGTGTAGGCAACTTCTCAAAAGTTTAAAAAGTGATAATTTTATTTTAAAACTTTCTTCTTTTAGATTCCTTAACCAATGCCTCGGGGCACCGGTTAGCATGACCTTATTAAGAATAATATTTTTTTTACTGTAAATAATCAAAATATTTTTTAGTAATAATTTACTCATAAATAAATTACCTGAGTTAAAGTCATTTTCAAATCAACCAATTGTTTACCAACTATTGATGTATTTAGTATGCTTCCACCGATGTAATATGCATGACTGGTTTGAATAAATCCCGGACAACGTGTATTGAAGCACCCCGTCTTTAAATTATCTGACTGTAGTATTTTGACACCGTGTTATTTTAAAGAAATAAAATTGTATTTTTCAACTTACATCAAATGTAAATTAAGATTAATAGAAAAATTAGAAACAATGACGAAGTTAATTAGTGATTTTAGTAAGAACAAATTTTATGAACATATGAAATATTTATTAGTACAATGTTAATATCCGTTAGTAAAGATTAAAAAATCAACCTTTTCTTACCTGCCAAAACGAGTATAAATGTGTATTATCATTTTTGTATAATTGTGGAGATACCTGTGATCATGTATGGAATTGATTAGTAAGTGTTTTATATAGTGTGTAATTTATTTAAATTATAAAAAAAAAAAATATTTATATATGCATGTTTTTAGAATAAAAGAACACTCACATGCCATCCAACAACAATTTTATTAGCATCATTTTGAACATACAAAAATGACTTGAGCTATCTTGGCCTAAAATTACTTTTGGATGGTAAACACTACTTGTAGTTCCGCCGATTCCATAGAATGGACCAACCTTAGGTATAACAAACACTTTAGCTTCCTACAAAATCAATACATTCACATATTAATCAAATATTGAATAATTATATTCTATTGATAGAAATAAACTAAGAAATTTGAATTTCAATTGTATATGAGATAACTTACAAATCTGCAAAAACTATTATGAGTTAGGGTATGAGTATTGAATAAAGATTTGTCTTGTTTGAGATCATCTTTTGTTGTTCTTTAAATAGGAATAATTCCTTTTAGATAGCTAACGATCTTTCAAACAGGGATAGACCTAAAACTTAGTGAGGGCCAAATTTACATATATTTTAAAACATTAATTATAATATATCTATCATTTTTAATATAATTGTGTTGTACACAAACTAATGTTGCATGTATTGCCTTCTTCTTCTAAAATGCAATTTTATGCATTACACATATACTATATAACTATGAATCAATAAAAATGTAGTGAGGGTCTTGGCCCACATTGTCCTTTACGTGGGTCCGTCCCTACTTTCAAATGTGTCAATAGGTTTAATTTGAGAATCTATTTGAAAATTTGTTTTTTCTTTTTTTGTTTTTTTCTACCACACAAAGATAAGAAAAAATAAACATTATATTGAAAGAGAAATGAATAATAAAATTTTATGATAATTAATCACATTAAAATACTTTACCTGTAATTTATGATCCTTTAAAAAAACTGATGATCGAAAGCGGGTTGTTTATCAATATCAACATAATCAACTATATGTCCTAAATTTGTATGTAGAAAACACTAAAATTAACAAGTAAAGATATTCTTGTAAAAAAAAAACAAGTAAAGATATTAAATGAAGATAAATTAAAATTAAATAATTATCAACAATTAATATGTTTAGTCAAAAAAATAAAATTTATATGAGTGTAAATAGATTAATACTCTTGATAGGAGATTTATTAACATGGTTTAGTTGTCTCTCCAACTGTAAATCTTCTTTTGACGTAATATGCACCATGAACTATGTGACCAATATTGCTAGTCACCAAACACGGAACAAAGAACATCAATGTATTTATCATTTTACAATCTTGATTCGATGATGGATCATAGTTTAGCATATCTATATCTATATTTATATCTATATAATATAATATTGGAATCCACTATAAGAAAGACAAAGATATTTTAGGAAATATTTTAATATTTTTCTTCTAGCCATCAAACATTTATTTCTCCTATTTGTTTTCAATCTATTTTTTTTTTGGCTCAAGGTAAAGCCATTTTAGAAAAGAAAAATCATTTTAGCAATAAATAAATAAATTGTTGTATAAATTATTATTTTATCAAAAATATATGAATTTTTCGTGTAAAAATTAAATTTAATAAATAAATTGTTGTATAAATTATTATTGTATAATTAAATATTACTCAATATTAACATTTATTATTAGTATTATACATTTTATATTTAGGAATCCTTTGCCAAATAATAAATTTAAAATAATTAATTAGTGAAATTCAAAAAATAATTCAAACTATTTAATAATAAGTTATTTTGAAATTTCTTGACAAAAATTTGATCTTATTTATTAGTTAGCATTTATTGAAATATTTGTGTACTCTCTCCGTTTCAAATTATAAAGAAAGATGATCTTTTTTTTCTTCAAACTATAAAGAATAAATCATTTTTAAGACTGTTTTTTATACTTATTTTCTTAAAATTAAATACAAATTTCATTTAATTTTTTTTCTATCTCCTTTTCTCAATAAAGAATGAGAATTTAGATACTTGATAAATGATAAGCCTTTTAATTGTTACTTTTCTTATATCCTTTTGTGAATTTGCATCTAAGTTTATCCTTTAAATCCTTCAATATGACCAAAATGGATGTTATATGTACATGTGGTTCATCACATATATAGCTAGTGCTAGATTTTAACTTCATTTTGTGGAGAACAAGTTTAAATAAATATTGACGTCAAAAAAAAAAGTTTAAATAAATATTTTTTAAATGACCTCATGTAGACATTGTTTACTCACGCCTCACGGGACATAATAGTATTTGATTCATTATAAGAGAATGACTAATTTTAATTCTCGCACGAATAAGTTATAAACTAATTTGAGTATTATTTTTTATCAGGGACTAAATTGGATCTGAAAAAAACTGTCGCACATATACACGATTGGTCACAGCAGAAACAACAGATTTATACTTCTTATACATATGAAAAAAATATAATTTGTAGAAATCCATCCCTGAAAATGAAAAAAAATATACAAAAACAAATGATCAACTTCCAAGACTATTAAAAAATAATTATAAACTAATTAATTTTAAACTAATTAATTCCAAGAATTTATAAACTATATGGTTATGCGGTAATAAAAATTAATTTTGAATGAATAAATTCTTTAAAATTGATTTGAATGTAAAGTGATTTTAGTTTGAATACATTCATACAAAAGTAATTTGAACAATATGTTTTAGTGTAAAAATCCATTATAGAATCATAAGCTACAAACTCTATATTTAAATAGAATCAATTCTGGAGGCAAAATCAATCATACTTTTAAGAAACCAAACATTTCAAAATCAATTCTACACGTTTAAAATCAATTCTAATTGCTCTAAATTTGAAACCATACATACACACATTCACAAATCTTGTGACAGATATATAGTAACCAAAAACTACTGGAAAACAATATCATATAAAAGGCCAAAATAAACAGAGGTTTGTCCATAAGTTATAGCTAGTGAATTCAATTTTAAAATATAACTTACAAAAATTCAGCTGATATATTTTCCTATAAAGATAAATACGGGGATTGAACCATTGCTTCAAAAGATAAATTTTTAGCCACAATTATCTTATAAAAAATAAAACTTATATTGCTTTCCCACAATTTGGAGGTGAAAAAAATATCAAAAATCGTCCCCGAGAAATTATTCTACTTGTAAAACATCTGAATGATACAATGACAATTTACATGTATTCATAGCAATATAGTTCATTCGCTACTTAGTATTAATGTAATTAATTAGATTGCATACCCACTATTAATGTGATTGCATACCTAGTACTACATATCGTTCCTAAAACAATGGTCCTTACACATAATTTGAATTATTAATATCTTTAGTTTTTTTAATGAAAAATTATAAAAAAAATTATTGTAAATATATTTATTGAGACAAATCAAATAAGATATTATTTGTTAATATTTGTCTTTATACATTAATAAAAAATACGATTAAAATAAATATCAACAATTAACAGAGATCATTGTTTTGGAACGAAAAGAAAGGAGTGACCGCCAACAAGTTATAATGCTACCTCAACCACACCCATGTATCTCTCTCTAATAAGTAATAATAATTTTATGATGGATCACTCCTTGATCAATCCTTTTTTTTTTGGTTACATTCTGTCCTTGATCAATCCTTTGTTACGTAATAAACTATTATTATTATTATTATTATTATTATTTAATATATGTATTTTATTTATAATATATAATATAAATTAGTATATTAAATTATCACTTTCTATAAATTATCCTTCTATTTAATCACCGCATTCATTAATTCATTCAGTCTTTCTAGAGTTCAATTGTTATATCGACATTCATTCATTTTTTCACTATCGATGTAAAACAATTACGGAGTATACTCTAAAAGTAAATAGGATATTCAATATTACTCTAGGAGTATTTGATAGTTAATTATTCATGGGTGACACATCAAGCACACTCTACTTCTATTCACATTTCCTTGAACTATTCAGCTAAATAGGTTATGGCTCTTTTATGTGTAGTGTATACTGTACTCCAATACTTATTATAGCAACATAAAATTACCATTACATGGTTAAATTTCACCCATACATACTCATTTATTTACACGAAATCAAGGTGAATATACTGTCTTAGATTTGAACTTGTTAAAGTAAAGGGACTAACTGCATAATAATTAGAAATTTGGTCCAAAAAAGCAATTACATAATAAGAACTCAGAAGTATGCAATATTAATTACAAGAGCTATATATACACATGTTCGCCGGAAACAACCCTTCGGGACGGACCCCATGACCTTCTGAAAATGGCTACAATTAGAATTGCCATGTGACTTTGGATAGGTGTTTAATTTCCATGACCAAAGTTAAGCTAAGTGCCAAAACCACTTTAATTAGTAATCATTTAGTTGACAAAGTGGATTGGGAGAATTTTCGATGTCCGTCTTCGGCTTCCATGTGGTGGAAGGATATTTGTTCCCTTGATAAGGCGGTGGAGGATAGGCATTGGATTGTGGAGTCTATCGATCGGAAAGTGGGGAATGGCGTTTCAACCTATTTTTGGCTTTCAAATTGGTTGGGTGGTGGGGCTTTATCTCTTCTTTTTCCGCGGTTGTTCTCCCTTTCGAATCACAAGGAAAATATGGTTAGTGATTTCTTTGTGAGAAATGATGATGGGTGTAGGTGGATTTTTTCTTGGCGGAGGAGTTTATTCCAATGGGAAGAGGAGCTCCTTGAGGAGTTGTTGCTTCTTTTGGAGCCGGTAGTCTTGTCGTCGGAGGTGGATTCTTGGAGGTGGATTCCGGACCTGGAGGGGGTGTTCTCGGTGAAGTCGGCCTATAAGCTATCGAATTTGGGAGAGTCCGGCACCTCTAAAGGTAATTGTTTTTTCTTGGCAATTGCTTTATGGTAAGATCCCCACTAAAGATAATTTTGCTCATCGTAATGTTTTGGCTCCCGGCACTTCAAGAAATTGTGTTGGTTGTGCGGCAATTGTAGAATCTCCGTTACATCTCTTTCTCCATTGTTCGACCACGATATTAATTTGGGACAAGATTTTTTCTTGGATTGGGGTGCATATCATTATCCCTCCAAACCTCTTTGTGCTCTTTGATATTTTGTTTACCTCGGCTAGAAATACCAAGGTTCGGAAAGGTTTTTTAATGATTTGGCATACGGTATTGTGGTGTATTTGGAAGGCTAGAAATGATACTATTTTTGCAAATAGTTCCTTCGACCCGGATGAAGTGGTAGAGACCGTTAAAGTCTTGAGTTGGAAGTGGAGTATGGCTAGATTGAAAATGCCCCGTGTATGTATTATGAGTGGAAATGGAATCCGGGTGATTGCCTATCCCGTGGTTAGTCGCTAGGCTTTTTAGTCGTTGGGGCTAGTGCTCTTTTTTGGTTTTAATGACCTCTTGGTCTTTATATTTTTGTCCTCCACTACTCTTGTACATCTTGTTCTTGAGTATTGTTATAATAAAATTTGCCACTTCAAAAAAAAAATTAGTAATCATCATATCATATCATACCATATCATATTATTTTTAAACTAGCTTCTATAAAAAAAAAATTCTTCTGCGCAAATTTGTCAACTAAAAACACCGAGATGTTTTGGCAATTGAAGGAATTCACTTGTGATGGAAGGTCTCGTTGAATTCAATTTAGTCAACAATTTTGACTTATATATAGTGGAAATTAGTAAAAATAAATCAATGTGTAGAAGAGAGTAAATCCACGTATGCAAGACAATTAGTCAACAATTTTGACTAAAACTGTATTTAATTTACTTACCAATAATAGATACTGTATTATACTATTCGTTAGAAAATTTTAACCTCATGTACCAAAAAAGAAAAGAAAATTTTAACCTCTAAACAAAATTAACTAAATTTTATAAAAAGATAAGAGCGAGGAAGAAAGATAACATCGTAGAAAGATAACAAGTGGAATGGAATATAGAAGAGTCAAATTATTATCAGAAAAAAGTATTATCATTAAAAGTAAATTTTTATTTATTTCTATACAGAAACAAATAGTGTTTCTACAAAAAATATATAAATAAAAAATTATTGTATTAAATTCAGTCAACAAATTTATTAAATTAATATTACCCACCCAAAATGTTTGACCTCAATTAAATTCTTCTATTTTGGGTACATAATTTTTGTATTATTTTATTTTTCCCGAATCATTGATACTATTATAAATAGACAATATGTTAAACTATGATCCATCATCGAATCAAAATTGTGAAAATGATGAATACATTAAGGTTCTTTGTTATGTGCTTGGTGATTGGCAATATTGGTCACATAGTTCATGGTGTGTATATTACTTCCAAAGAAAATTTACGGTTGGAGAGACAACTAAATCTGGTTAACAAATCTCCTATCAAGAGTATTCATGTATTTACACTTATATTAATTTTTATTTTTTTGACTAAACATATTAATTGTTGATAGTTTACTTTTATCTTCATTTAATACCTTTATTTATTAATTTTGTTGTTTTCTACAGACAAACTTAGGTCATATAGTTGATTGTGTTGATATTAACAAACAACTCGCTTTTGATCATCCTTTATTGAAGGATCATAAATTGCAGGTAAAATATTTTAATATGGTTAATTATAAATAAAAAAATTATTATTCATTTCTCTTTCAAAACAATGTTTATTTTTCTTACCTTTTTGTGTAGACAAAACCAAGTTTCGAAATAGATTTGCCAACTAAATCTATTTATGCGCTTGAGAAAGTTAGCTGTCCAGAAGGAACTGTCCCTATTCAGAGGATAACTAAAGATGATCTCAAACAAGACAAATCTTCATTTAATGTTAACCTAACTCAAAACGGTTTTCGTAGATTTGTAAGTTATCTCATATACAGCTGAAATTTAAATTTGTTAATTAAATTTCTTAGTTTATTTCTATCAATCAATAGAATATAATTATTCAATATTTGATAAATATGTGAATGCATTGATTTTATAGGAAGCCAAAGTGTTTGTTATACCTAAGGTTGGTCCATTCTATGGAGTCAGCGGAACAACAAGTGTTTACCATCCAAAAGTAATTTTGGGCCAAGATAGCTCAAGTCATTTGTATGTTCAAAATGGTGCTAATAAAATCGTTGTTGGATGGCATGTGAGTGTTCTTTTATTCTAAAAACATGCATATGTAAATATATTTTTATAATTTAAATAAATTACACACTATATAAAACACTTACTAATCAATTCCATACATGATCACAGGTATCTCCACAATTATATAAAAATGATAATACACATTTATACTCGTTTTGGCAGGTAAGAAAAGGTTTATTTTTTAATCTTTATTAACGGATTTGAAAATTATAATAAATATTTCATATGTTCATAAAATTTGTTCTTACTAAAATCACTAATTTTGTTTCTAATTTTTTTTTATTAATCTTAATTTACATTTAAATACACGATGTCAAAATATTACAGTCAGATAATTTAAAGACGGGATGCTTCAATACACGTTGTCCAGGATTTATTCAGACAAGTAGTAAATATTACATCGGTGGAAGTATATTAAAAACATCAATCATCGGTAAACAATTGGTTGATTTGGAAATGACTCTAATTCAGGTAATTTGTTTACGAGTAAATTTTAATAAAAATATTTCGATAATTTAAAATAAAAAAATATCCTTAATAACATATATACCCTTCCCTTCAAACTACAATTATACATAAATATTCACTTTTTAAATACATCAGTATTATTCAATTATGCGAATGTATGTAGGATCCAAAAAGTCATAATTGGTGGTTGAGTGTGGCAAAAGTGCCAATTGGATATTTTCCAGCACGTTTATTCCAAAACTTGGGCCAAGCTGTTGAAGTGGGATGGGGTGGATCTACAGTAACATCAAGTGCTATTGCTCCTCCAATGGGATCAGGCTATTTTCCACAAGACTACATTCATACTTGTTATTTCAAACACATTTCATATCAAACTGATTCTAGAAAAGATATTGGACCTGAAGTTTATTACACTGGAACACTCAATAATGCCCCTAAATGCTATCTGATTGACTACAATGGAGATCAAAGGGGACCAGTGGGATATGTTCTTCAATTTGGAGGACCTGGTGGTAATTGTTGATTGTGATAATTAATTGTAGTTACCATGATAGGACAAATTTTGGTTATACTACATGTTGTCAGGATAATAAATAAACGAATGTTACTATCTTGTTTGTCAAAAAAAATAAAATCCAAGTGCTTCGATTTAAAATAAATGGTCTTTGATTCCATTTTTAGTCGATGTGTATAAAAAAATATATTATTGAGACTTGAGAGAGATAATAATCTTAAAGTTATATGAAGATAATACTTTTTTTTTACGGGAATAATACTTTTATTTATCAAAAATGAAATTGACTATAATTTTTTTTTGAAGCAACTAAATAATGATTTTTATTAGCACGTGATGGGCACAAGGAGTGCATCACCACCGGCGAAAACATAGAGTATCCAAGTACGGTACATAAATGAGACCTTACAAACAAATGAAAAACATCTAACCAAACACACAAACAGTAGCCTACAAACACCTATTTACCCGCCCCTCCAACCGAGACAAATCAAGGGGTTGGTATACCAACAGCTGATATCCACACAAAAAGATTTATGCTTCACTTTGAGCCACCACCACACCTGTATGATGATCTGATCTACCACTTGATGAACCTCATAAAATTTATGTCGAAAAATACGTTCATTACGGCATTTCCAAATCAACCAGATAGTAGCAAGCCAAATAACTTGAAAAGTATGTTTTGGTATAGTCGAAAAAAACTGTAGTCCATGAAACTGATGAGCATGCGCAATCGCCTCCGAAGGCAAGACACCCTGTACACCTAGCCAAGACAACAGACCATTCCACACACTCTGAGCAAAAGCACACCGAAAAAACAAATGTGATAATGATTCTTCCGTTTGACACCCCAAGTTACACATATGAGAACCTGTAGAAATCACGCCCCGCCGAAGAAGATTATCTTTCGTTGGAATGCGGTTGAGCAAAAATCGCCATGCAAATACAGCCACCTTTAAAGGAACTTCTTTATGCCACGGCAAAGTTAGAACAAAACCTTGACCAGCAACATCCTCATCATTCCTGGTTAAAGATAAATATGCATCTCGTACAGTGTACACATCAGAATAGGCACCTGTCCACTGCCACCTGTCAGAAACACCCTGCTGCAAAATAATATTATGAAATAGAGCACTACACCCCGCCACCAACTCTTCCTCCCATACAAACAATTGTCTCCTCCAAGCCCAACCACCACCTCCTACGCCCCACCCCCGTCGACACATCTCTCCCACCAACACCTGCCCCTCCGTACACAACCCTGCCAGCCTCAGAAACCGTCTACTCAGCACTATCCCAACACCCAACCACGGATCTTCCCAAAAAGAAGTGGACTCCCCATCACCCACATGACGCGATAGAAACATATCAAACCACCCAGGAAGACTATTAAACATATCCCGCTGAACATTCATAATATCCTTCCACCAATTCGACGCCCGATTCCCCCCATCATGAATCTCCCTTCTATCTACACCATACTTATGTTCTAGAACACGACCAAAAAAAAAAGAGAGGCTTATTAATTTGTGACCAAAAATAATTATTAATCACGCTGATTTCTCTCCCTATTGTTTTTTGGTAGAAATTTTTCTCCCTATTTATTTAGTATTAATTCATTTTTACAAAATAAAATACAATTATGTAGTTAGTACCTTTCTTTCTCACCTCACAGTCAAGATTAATTATGCGGATTGGCGCGTGCAATGCCTGATGGAATTCACATGATTTTGTTTTTTGAAAGTAAAATTACAAGGAATTCACATGATATATTTTGTTGTTACTCCACTTTTTATTTTTGAGGAAAAGGTTATAAATAATAATAGTACTACTAATTGTACTTACTTCACATATTTATTCAATACAAGATCTACTCTAGATGTAGACCGTAGTATAGTATAACTAATTAAACTCTAATTCAAAATTATCCTTTGTCATAATTATATATACATTTTCATGATAATTATTAATAGAGCACATGATATGAGTATAGCACTTTGAAAAGTTGACATGTAACTTGTAATAAGGTAGAAAATTTCTCTTTCGACCCCCCAACACTCTCTTTTCCCTCTCAATATTCTCTCATACAAAAAAAAATTTACTCTCATACAAAAATCATTTTGGGGGGGAAAAGAGAATTTTAGAGGGTGGAATGAGAAATTTTCAATAAGATATAATGAAATTTTTTAATTTTTAACGCTATTAATATGAATTATGAAGCAATACACAACAAAAAAGAAATATTAGACAAATTACTAAAGTGGATAATGGAAGGCTATTTCATAGCTTGCAAGCAAATATGAGATATTAAAGATCGAACACTAAGGCATAGGCAAGAGTACTAATAGTACCTCTAACACAAAATTAGACTATTACACTCTCCCTTTTTTTTTTCGATAAGTAAGATTGGATTTATAAGGAGTATAAGGGGTACTCGGCCCTTACAAATCGAAAACGGAGTTTATGATACAAGACACCCCCGAATACAATCCAAAGGATTGTTTCGCCAATGATCAAAAGTTACATTATACGAATGCCCTCTTCCTATAAACCAAAACCAAGACAAATGCAAAATATGATCTAGTATGCCGGAAAAATTGGGACTAGCTCCTCTAAACAAAATATTATTTCGTAAATTCCAAATGCACCATAAATTGGGACTATTACACTCTCCCTTAATTGTGTATCACATATTCACATGCATGATTAATTAATGTTAAACCTAATTTATAGCTTAATTGTACATCACACACACACACAAAATTCAAAACCAAATCAACGTACCCAGCTAGTATTTTCTCCTATTTTGATGTATTATCCCTAAGTCACATGCATAAATATCCAATTCCAACAAAAAATGAACTAAAACATGCATATATATACAAAATTTAAAACCAAATCATCGTACCCAACTAGCATTTCCCCCTATTTTGATTTATCATCCCTAAGTCACATGATTAACAGTTACAACCGTAGTATGGCATAGAAAAAGAACATCAACAAGAATAATCCATGTTACAAAATTGAAAATGCAGTTGATGAGAGAATTAGAAAATAAATTTTCTATTCAAATAACATGTAACACTACCAAAGTTCTAAGATAGCTAAATTTAATTACTCACACACACACACACACACACACTCTCTCCTGCACACTAACATCGGAGTGTTCACATCATTGGACTTATATACTTCTTTACTATTTTATTTTAAAGTTTCCTCTAAAATTTGATGGTTTTCTTCCTCCTCTCAGAAAGGTAATTAAGCCCCTCTTTCTAACACAGGTAAAATCAACATTAACATGACAATTAATTAATTAATGGAGGCAAAAAAAATATACTCCCTTTTCACAAGAATTTAAATTTCTTAGCATCTCATGATCAATTTTTTGTCTTAATATGATTTCAAAACTCATTTTCTCCTCAAATTTAATTTTCTTATGTTGTGTCTCCTTATAAATTATGGCTCCTCTTCAAGTAATGTTGTTCCATATATTTCCTTAAAAAATATTTATTTACCGTAATTGTCTAAAGATTAATGTACAAATTGTTTATTGATAAACTTTTAGCAAGTGTACTAATTTTATCGTCAAGTAATAAAAAGATCGAATCAGTAAAATGTTTACTTAGGTAAAAAGATAAAACTTGAGGGGTTTGCATATAGCAATTGGTTTTGACAATTTGAAACTAAGTTAGATTAAAATTAACAGTAAAGAAAAGCGATTAAGTCTCATCGAATCATTTAATTCTAGTCACTTAATAGTTCGGTTTATTCCAATTAATCACTCTATTAATTAGCATCACGATAGATTAACAAAATACAGTTATGATTAATATCTTGGCTCATAACCCTCTTCATTAATTATAATATCCTAATATCTTAGGTGAAATCATAATTAATGAATATTTGATTCAATGTTAATCAATTCCTATTATCTCATAGCAAAATTGATACTACTTGAAATCATCTAATATATGATAAAAATATGAAAAACATTAAAAGCAAGACATAGTTGAATAGCACACCTAATTAAACTCATAATTAAAATAGTACTCAAAAAAGTAACATGATTCAAAATAGTACTAGATAGGAAATTAAACTCATCTAAAGAAACCTAACCTAAATAGATCTAGCTAGGAAATTAAATAAAGAATGAAAGAAAGGAGGTAGAACCAAAGAACTTCAACATTGTTTCACAAGCTTGCAGCTATATTCTAATGCTTCAGCTAGTGCACTCTTTTCGGAAAAATTCTCTCTAACCCCCCCCCCACACTTCTTTTTAACCCCCCTAAAATTCCAAAATATCCTTGACTTTAACCCTCCTAAAATCCCTAAATTCGGGACGCATCTCACGAAGTGCACTTCGGGAGATACGTCCCGAATTTGATTACACCCCCAAGTTTTTAAGTTCAGTATCGATACTGAAAAGTTCAGCATCGATACTGAAATGATTTCTGGAGAGTTTTGGGGGGGTTACAGGTACAATTTTTAAGTTCAGTATCGATACTGAAAAGTTCAGCATCCATACTGAAATGATTTCTAGGGATCAGTATCGATGCTGAAAAGTTCAGCATCCATACTGAAATGATTTCTGGGTGAGTTTTTGGGATGCAGGCCAAGTTTTTAAGTTCAGTATCGATACTGAAAAGTTCAGTATCGATACTGAAATGCTTTATGGGGATCAGTATCGATGCTGAAAAATTCAGCATCCATACTGAAAATGATTTCTGAGTGAGTTTTTGGGATGCAGGCCAAGTTTTTAAGTTCAGTATCGATACTGAAAAGTTCAGTATCGATGCTGAAATGATTTCTGGGTGAAAAATAACTCATTTCGGGACGTAGATCCCGAAATGCATTTCGGGATCTACGTCCCGAATTTTGTTGATATACCTCCTAAGAGCAAAAAAGGTAGTTAGGGAGGAAAAGAGAGTTGTGGGGGAGCTAAAAAGAAATTTTCCTCTTTTCGTACCTTGTTGTTCTTTCTTCACATAGCAGCTTCCTTCCTTTTCCTTCCTTCTTCTCTTCCAGTGCGCCACATTTTCCTTTCTTTTCTCTGTTTCCAAGTGCACCCGCCAATTCCTATGTATGTATGTGTGGCTGGCTATTGATAATTAAAACCAAAGAAATGTTTCTTCTTGGGCCACTAATCCTTGAGCCTGCTCTTTTTCTATTCAAATCTGCTCGAACCCTAAAACACATTTAATAATAATAATAATAATAATAATAATAATAATAATAATATTTGTACTTAACCATAAATATATTGAACAAAAAAATAAAAACTAAACAAAATATCATATATTCTTACCAAAATAAATAAATTATATTAATAGAGAAAACATCTAATTGACTCGATAAATCAAAAACCACAATTTATTTAAAATGACTTAAAATTAAACACTAAATTAATTGAATTAATTTTTTTTTTTGACAAACTAATTGAATTAAATTAAAAGTTAATTAAAAAACTCTAAAAAATAATGACCGTCATTGATTACCTAGATTATGTCTTAATTGGACTCAATCTAGCGGAGGAAGAGGAGGTGCAGGCTCTGCATTCTGCATTTCAATTACGGGCAGAGGTGCCACCACACTCCGAGGAGGTGAATGCAACCATTTTAAGAAGGTTGGAAGGTATATAAAAATGATAAATACTACAAAAGCAATCACAGCAATGAAGGCGAAAATTACAATAGACAACAATGGATTAGTTTGGTGGCTATAAGGTTGGATATAACTGTCAAAATCATTGACGGTTGGTAAGACGTTAACCGGAGGTTCACCCTCTATCGATGGTTCACTCAACATGTTAGAGGATGTTGTTGAGTTAGTTACAAATCCTTTAGAGGAAGAGGAAGAGAAAGAGAAGAAAGAAATGAGCGGGTTTGGAATCCGAGAGATAATAGAAAAAGGACAAGTGAAAAATAGGAAGAAAAAAAAATGAAAATAGATTAGAAAGTGTAGAATTGAACCTTGTTAGGAATGAGAAGGGAAAGGAATTGATTTGAGACTTTGTGGAAGTGTTGTTGGGGGTTTCGTGAAGCAGAGAGAAGAACGTTGTTGAAGATTTTGAAGAAGAAATGAATGAAGAAAGAATAAAGGGTTGAGATTGTTTTGAAGATTGAATATGGAAGAAGGGTTTATGAGGAAATGTGTGCATAGAGAAAACAGAGGAAAGGGTTTAGACTAACAAAGAAGAAGGAACTAGAAATCTTGAATATACATCAATTATTTTGTTTATTGACTATATTAACCTTCATTTATTTATTTATTTGTATGTGTTGCTTAGATTTTTTATTTTTATTTGATCTCATGGTGATTGAATTTGATGTTGGGTTTAATAGGGAAGATTGTTTGAGAGAGATAGAACTATTTGATGCTAAAACTGAATTCTAAATCAGATTAAACTGATAGTAAAATAAAATAAAAAATTAATTTTTTTAAAGTTAATAACTAGGTGTCATAGAGTTTGAATTTTAATTTTTTTTTAGCTAGTATGTGGTTTTAATTGCAAGCCACATTACAAATATGCAAAGAACTACTAAAAATATATAAATAGCTCATCAAAGAATTAAGCCTAGGTTTCTCATAAAAACAATGAGAAGCATAAAAATTGACTTAATAATGTACTCCCGCTGGTGTTTGTCCAACTGTTGGTGTTGGTGGACACTTGAGTGGAGGAGGGTATGGTAACATGCATGGGCGGATTTACCACCTGGGCTGTTAGGGCTGCAGCCTGGGTTCGGTCAGAAATTTTTGGTATTTTAGGAATTAATTTAGGATAAAACTGATATTTTTAGGAATTGGTGCAAAATTGAAGTTTTTTGGTTCAAAACTCAAAATTTTCACCGCAAAATAATTTGATTTGGTGTTTTAGAAGTTAATTTAGAGTAAAATTGAGATTCGTGTAAATTAATTTATGACAAAATTGATTTTTTTTAAAAAATTTTAAATTTTGCCCAAACTTTATAAGTTTTCTGGCTCCGCCACTGGTAACAAGAAAATATGGTTTTTCCTATTGATAATGTTTTTGATGCTAAAATTGTTGATGTCAATGGTAGAATTCTTGACAAGAAAACTATGGGAGAAGATATTTTTGGGCTATTAGAGGTAGGAGCAAGTTTTGGAGTTATCTTATCATACACGGTTAAACTTGTTTCTGTACCAGAAAAGGTTACAATTTTTCAAGTTGACAAGAGTTTGGAGCAAAATATTACTGATATTACATTTATTCAATATGTGTGTTTCTGCGGACTTGTGTGTGTAAAAGAAGATATTAAATTATACTAAAGTAATACTAATTCTTTTATTAAAAATATTTTTAACATAATATGCATACCATGAACTATTCATACGTTAAAAATTTCATCTTATTAAAGAATATTTTTAAACGAATACTATTCATACGTTAAAAATATTCATACGTTAAATTAAAGTAATAGGTGGAAGCAATTTGGGTATCTTTTATGAATTTGCATCTTGATTGCTTTCATTACAAATTCTTCAACTATGGTTTTTTTTAATCCATTTAAATTATTGCAATTTCTTAGAGCTCTAATTAAGATACCCTTTTCAGCATTGAGTTTATTTTATGGTTCTATTGCTGTTATGAAAGATACCCAAATTGCTTCCACCTATTACTTTAACGTATGAATATTTTTAACGTATGAATAGTATTAGTTTAAAAATATTCTTTAATAAGATGGAATTTTTAACATATGAATAGTTTATGGTATGCATATTACGTTAAAAATATTTTTAATAAAAGAATTAGTATTACTTTAGTGTAATTTAATATCTTCTTTTACACACAAGAGTCCGCAGATACACACATATTGAATCAATGCATTCACATATTAATCAAATATTGAATAATTATATTCTATTGATAGAAATATAAACTAAGAAAAATTCAATTTCAATTATGTATGAGATAACTTACAAATCTGCGAAAACCATTTTGAGTTATGAGTATTGGATAAAGATTTGTCTTGTTTGAGATCATTTTACGATGTTCTTTGATCATAGGGACAGTTCCTTTTAGACAGCTAACTCTCTCAAGTGCATCAATAGATTTAATTTGAGAATCTATTTGAAAACTTATTGGTTTTGTCTACCACACAAAAGATAAGAAAAAATGAACATTTTATATTGAAAGAGAAATGAATAATACATTTTTTAATAATTAATCACATTAAAATACTTTACCTGCAGTTTATGATCCATTAGAAAAGATGGTCGAAAGCAGGTTGTTTATTAATATCAACACAATCAATGATTTGTCCTAATTTTTTTCTGTAGAAACCACCAAAATTAATAAATAAATAGAGGCATTAAATGAAGATAAAATTAAACTATCAACGGTTAATATGTTTAGTAAAAAAACATTTGATGTGAGTGTAAATACATGAATATACTCTTGATAGGAGATTTGTTAACGAGGTTTAGTTGTGTCTCCAACTGTAAATCTTCTTTCAACGTAATATGCATACCATGAACTATGTTACCAATATTGCTAATCGCCTAATCACCAAACATAACAAAGTTATTAATGTATACATAATTCGAAATAAATTATTCAAATATTATTTTAGTTTAATTTAATATCTTCTTTTATACACATGCACGCGTCCGCAGACACACACATTTGACAATCTATACAAATAATTAATCATCAAGTTAAATAATTAATCATCAAGTTGCATAATTAACATGCACACTTAAATATGTCATTTAACCACCACACATAGAAGTAGTTAATATTACTAACATTTTTAGTTAACATTATATTATATTGTGGTTACAGCTGCTACCAATTGAAACGGAAGGGAAGCTCAAAATAAAAAGTACAATAATTCATGAATTGTGGTTAATAAATTTGAAATTAATTGTACTTGGCTTCCATTTTTTTTTTTACATTGGCGTCTATTTTATGTTAATGATACACTTCTTCCGTCCTAAATTATAACAAAAAAAATAATATTATATTTATTAAAATAAAATTAAAGTATGAGAATTTAGAATGTGGTTTTGTGGAGTTTTTCTTCAAATAAATTATATAAAAATATGTAAAAACTATTTTTATTGGTTGTTGTTTATTGAAAAAATGACAGAAAAAATTAAATACAATTTACATTTAATTTATTACATACCCATTCTATTTAATACGGAGTAATAGTTTTATTTATGATTGAGCAGTACTCCATTCCTTCTATACAATCCTTGCTAATTTCCGGTGCCGGCTCAACATTAAAGGAGGCTTAAAGCGAATTTTTAATTGGGGCATTTTGTTTTAAAAAAAAATATTTTATTAAAGTGACTTTTTTTTGGAAACAAAATTATTTATTAATTTATCAAAATTATTTTATCTAATGTTTCTTTTTTAATTTGTTATAAAGTCGATATATTTAATCTTTGTTGAGACTTTGTTGATTTAAGATAAGATTTTATTAATTCTAATTTTAATATATTAAAATTCAATGTTATATAGTTGCTTGATTTCTTGTGAAGTTGTAAAATTGTATTATTTTTAAAATTTTGTTTCTCAAACGCTTTTATATGTTTTTGAGGCCTTTTTTTTACTAAGGACTAATCTGCTTATGCTTTATTTATGAGGCCTTTTTTCTTTAGTAATTTTTTTTTAATATTTTTGGGGCCTAAAATCCTTGCTTGGGTTGCCTTACTCTTGAACCGACCCTAATTTCATTGTATATTATATTGTATTTTGTACTATAAATCATACTTGTGTATGACTATTTCAATTCAGTTGTGAACAAGGATGAATGTAAGACTTGTTAGTAATATTGTTCATATATAGTTCAAATGTACCAATCTGCTGTTCTGGACTGGCCAAAGGCCCAATACAAGCATTAGTCCAAGCCCACTAACATGTAGGGACCCGTCTCGCATCCCAAGGGCATTCCATCCTAAAGCTACAGTGCACGCGCTGTAGACGGATAAAGCAATACCTTGGGATCTCCACCGTTGGATAAACCGTCACAAACTCCAATGGTCAGGATTCCTACACGGAATCCTTCTTGTCCTCCAAGGCAAAACGCTTATAAATAGGTGGTTTCACACCACCTCATGGTATGATTCTAAACCCTAATGCTCTCTTCTTGCACACTTACTGACTTGAGCATCGGAGTCCCTTTCGTGCAGGTACCCCCCCTGCGTCATGTAAAATTAATTCGTAAGAACCAAACTGTTATATTATTTTAAATAAACAGTCCTACTTAATAGATTTTCAAAAGACTGATTCAGTATGAGAAAAATTAAAACACTGATGCATTTTCATGATAACCCTTGTATTTGTCTATATATTGCTACTCTTACTCAGAGTTGGTGGTGGCATTTTAGTTGAAAGATTATTCTCGAATAGTTGGTGGGTGAACTTGTTAGTAATTAAAGGTTGGATCTACATTATTATATTTGTATAATTTTCTTTTATTATTTATTAAGTGGTACATTTTGTACCTTTCTTATTTATTGTCATATTTGATTCTCCCTCCCAAAAAATTTCCACAGCATGCTTCTATTTATATACTATACTTGTATTTCTAACTATTGGAAGTTATTGTCATGGTCCTGCAGATATATAATTAAACTCAATTGAAAAGCTCTTTCTAAAGAACTAGCTACGTTATACTTAATTAATTAAGTGATCATGAAAGAAATACTTAATTGAATCTCATCTATAGTAAAATTTCTAATATATAAATTTCACTGTAGATATGAGCTTCACTATAGATGAGAGATTTTTTAAAAGTCAAGTGCCAAAGCAACTTTAACTAGTAATACACATATCATATAATATTTAGGGAAATGTTAACGTGTGCTCTTGGGGCACTTGTTAGTATACTAATAAAAGAAATTTAATATTAAAATTTGTGCATTTCATACTTTTAAAAGTTAAATATTATTGATTTTTAAGATAAAATTATTATATCAAGTATCCTTAAAATGTACCCTTAAGACACATGTTAACATGACCTTAATTTTTAAACTACCTTCTATAAAAAAATCTTCTACGCAAATTTGTCAACTAAACACCGATATGTTTTGGTAATCTAAGGGAATTCACTTGTGATGGAAGGTCTCATTGAATTCAATGTAGTCAACAGTTTTGACTTATAAAGTGGAAATTAGAAAAAAGAAATCAATGTATCAGAAGAGAGTAATTCCACGTATGCAAGAAAATTAGTCAACAATTTTGACTAAAACCGTATTTAATTTACTTATTACCAATGATAGATACTGTATTATACTATTCGTCAGAAAATTTTAACCTCATGTACCAAAAAAGAAAAGAAAATTTTAACCTCTAAACAAAATTAACTAAATTTTATAAAAAGATAAGAGGAAGAAAGATAACATTGTAGAAAGATAACAAGTGGAATGGAATATAGAAAAGTCAAATTATTATTAGAAAAAATTATTATCATTAAAAGTAAATTTTTATTTTATTTGTATACAGAAAACATAATGTTTCTACAAAAAATATATAAATAAAAAATTATTGTATTAAATATATTCAGTCAACAAATTTATTAAATTAGTATCACCGACCAGAAATGTTTGACCTTAATTAAATTCTTCTATTTTGGTACATATTTTTGTATTATTTTATTTTTCCCGAATTATTGATACTATTATAAATAGACAATATGTTAAACTATGATCCATCATCGCATCAAGATTGTGAAAATGATGAATACATTTAGGTTCTTTGTTATGTGCTTGGTGATTAGCAATATTGGTCACATAGTTCATGGTGTGCATTTTACTTCGAAAGAAGATTTACGGTTGGAGAGACAACTAAATCTCGTTAACAAATCTCCTATCAAGAGTATTCATGTATTTACACTCATATTAATTTTTTTTTTGACTAAACATATTAATTGTTGATAGTTTACTTTTATCTTCATTTAATACCTTTACTTATTAATTTTGTTGTTTTCTACAGACAAATTTAGGTCATATAGTTGATTGTGTTGATATTAACAAACAACCCGCTTTTGATCATCCTTTACTGAAAGATCATAAATTGCAGGTAAAATATTTTAATATGGTTAATTATCAAAAAAAATTATTACTAGTTTCTCTTTCAATACAATGTTCATTTTTCTTACCTTTTTGTGGTAGACAAAACCAAGTTTCGAAATAGATTTGCCAACTAAATCTATTTATGCACTTGAGAAAGTTAGCTGTCCAGAAGGAACAGTTCCTATTCGGAGGATAACTAAAGATGATCTCAAACAAGACAAATCTTCATTTAATGTTAACCTAACTCAAAACGGTTTTCGTAGATTTGTAAGTTATCTCATATACAGCTGAAATTTAAATTTGTTAATTAAAATTTCTTAGTTTATTTCTATCAATCAATAGAATATAATTATTCAATATTTGATAAATATGTGAATGTATTGATTTTATAGGAAGCCAAAGTGTTTGTTATACCTAAGGTTGGTCCATTCTATGGAGTCAGCGGAACAACAAGTGTTTACCATCCAAAAGTAATTTTGGGCCAAGATAGCTCAAGTCATTTGTATGTTCAAAATGGTGCTAATAAAATCGTTGTTGGATGGCATGTGAGTTCATTTATCCTTAAAAACATGCTTATAAATATCTCTTTATAATTAAAATAAATTTCAGACTATATAAAATAATTACTAATCATGATTTTTTAAATGATCACAGGTATCTCCACAATTATACAAAAATGATAATACACATTTATACTCGTTTTGGCAGGTAAGAAAATGTTTATTTTTTAATCTTTACTAACATATAATAAAATTGTACTAATAAATATTTCATACGTTCATAAAATTTATTCGTACTAAGACTGCTAATTTTGTCGCTGTTTCTAATTTTTTATTAATCTTAATTTACATTTGATGTAAGTTGAAAAATACTATTTTATTTCTTTAAAATATAACATGGTGTCAAAATATTACAGTCAGATAATTTAAAGACGGGATGTTTCAATACACGTTGTCCGGGATTTATTCAGACTAGTCATGCATATTACATTGGTGGAAGCATACTAAAAACATCAATCGTTGGTAAACAATTGGTTGATTTGGAAATGAATTTAATTCAGGTAATTTATTTACGAGTAACTTTTTACTAAAAAAAATTCGATTATTTATAGTAAGAAAATATTCTTAATGACATATATACCCTTTCCTTCAAACTACTATTATACATAAATATTCACTTTTTAAATATATCAATATTATTCAATTATGCGAATGTATGTAGGATCCAAAAAGTCATAATTGGTGGTTGAGTGTGGCAAAAGTGCCGATGGGATATTTTCCAGCACGTTTATTCCAAAACTTGGGCCAAGCTGTTGAAGTGGGATGGGGTGGATCAACAGTAACATCAAGTGCTACTGCTCCTCCAATGGGATCAGGCTATTTTCCACAAGACTACCTTCATACTTGTTATTTCAAACACATTTCATATCAAACTGATTCTAGAAAAGATATTGGACCTGAAGTTTATTACACCGGAACACTCAATAATGCCCCTAAATGCTATAAGATTGAATATAATGATGATCAAGGGGGACCAGTGGGATATGTTCTTCAATTTGGAGGACCTGGTGGTAATTGTTGATTGTGATAATTAATTGTAGTTACCATGATAGGGTAAGTTTTGGTTATACTACGTGTTATCAGGATAATAAATAAACGAATGTTACAGTCCTTGTTGAGAATATATAACTACTTTTCTAATAATTTATGCATGATTTTTTTTTTTTTTGTGATTTTGATAATTTTGTTAAAAAAATTAAAGTAATTTTCTTATGGTTAAATAATGTAAAAACTATTAAGACAGAATTATTAAAAAGAAAAAGCAAACAAACATTTTTGTATGTCTTGTGAAAAGGGTTGTCACATGGCTAGCTGATACCATCTTGAATGGGTGTGGTTTAATGATTAGCATGTATTCGCCATATACAACGAGACAGACTTAAATTCTTGCAAATAGCTAAATTTTCATGGTTAGCTCACCAAGTGAGAGCTTGCACAAAAGCATTCCATAGTTTAATTCGCCAATCATCATGTTGCACTATCAATATAAACTTCCGAAGCAATATTGTATTCCAAATTGAAGTTGTTGAAAAAACACATGAAATGAGATGTTCAACTTGAATTGTGTTGATTGTTTTAAAATCCTTTTATTTTACAAAGTTCTTAATTTATCAAAGTGCTTTTCTCATTTACTTAAATTATGTTAGTGTTGTGATAAATGTGAGGTGAATTAAATCCCACATTATTTAGAAAAGTGAAGACTGAACACTTTATAAATGAGAAATCTATAAACTATAAACTCAATATTTAATTTAAGATTTTGTGCAAAACTATTGTGTTAAAATAATGTTTATTAACAAGTAATCCCTCTGGTCCTTTTTATAAGAGACATTTGACCTTTCTAAAAATGTGAAATGTCTTTAATAAAAAGGACAGAAGGGAGTAATATACCTGAGGGGGTACCACCATGTTTAACCAATCAAATAATTGTGGTTTCACTTTATTTATTGTTTTGAAACTTAGTAGCTGATGATGACAGTGATAAAGAATACAATACAAAGTTCATATTTGAACATTAAAACTCTACTGCGGAAGAATGGGATCAAGGACCAGGGTGTATTACATATAGATCCAATACGAACTTACATTAATTACATCAATAACCTGTAATATTACTATTTTTTACCGAATATAGCACGTAATATTAGTATGCTACAAATGTCACTCCAACTAAATCAACTCGTCACTGGATCAAGTGCTAAAATTTAATCATATGGATTCTTAAAATTCTTCAAGAGGTTAGGAATGTCATAGGCAAGCATGTCATCAACTACCTGTACCATTTTTGGCTTCAATTTCTCAAACTTGTCGATATTATAACCACGCAAGCTCTCTCTGAAATGCTCAACATTTGGAAAGTCGCCAGGAGGTAAATGGAACTCTCTTTGTACCTGTTTTGAATTTAACTATTTAAGTGAGATCGAAGAGACATGTAGGTGAGCAGAGCAGAAGTAGAATCTGATTCATACCTTTCCAAATTCACCTGCCAAGTTATCAATGAGTTTCTGCTGAGCTTTAGATTTGCCCATCATTGCAGGCATCTCCTTTTTAAGATGGCTGATAATGTAAGCATGTATCTTGGCTGCTCGGGCTCGTTTAACAAATTCATTGATCTACAATAGTCAATGAATTGAATACATAAAATAAAATTATGTAAACCAGCAACTTCAATAATAACATATAATTTATAAACAATAACTGGATTATGAAGATATTCAGCAAGTACACATAATTACATGTTAAATTTCTCCATCGAGAAAGTGACCCAAGAAGGTTCACAAAATTAAATATTTCTAAAAGATATAACAATCCCCAAAAGAAAGAATAAATCAAATCACAAAGCTTACTTCCTGGTAATTTTAATCATGTCAATCTTCATAATTTATTTGCTAACTATTGTTAGTAGAAAATCAAATAAAATCACTCTTCAATAAACAAAAAATAAACTCACTCTTCGATCACATGCCGCCTTTGGTATATCTTTCAGATCTGAAAGAAGGTCTTCCTGTTCTTTTTCAAACAGTTCCTTTCCAATTGGACCACTGACAGCATCATTTACAGGCTTGTCGTTAAAGGAGCTGCAAAAGACAGGTAAAATAAAACACTGATGCAACTTCATGATAGAGAAACTTAAAATAACTAGTGATTGTAGAAACACAATAGTATATTTCCAACTCTATGTCAAAGAGAGCAGTTTTACATCGACATTGAAGTATATATACATATATGAAGTGACATACCCAATATACACACGAATGACTTCAGGTGTGTTCAGCACCTTCCCGAGTGACCACATTAAGGCTCCATAAACCCTCATCAGCTGCAACATAGAGTGAGTTAGAGGTCGGCATTCCCTAATCATGCAATAAAAGATTCATTATTATATGGGCAAATAGAAGTTTAACTACACAAACACTTACTTGCTGAGTATCAACTTGATCTGCCTTGTTCAAAACTACTCGAATTTTGTCATCATGTCCTCGCAAAGAAGATATCACACGATTGAACTCATCACTAATATCAAGTTTGTGAGGATCAAACAAGAGGAGTATCAAATCACACTTAGCAGCAAACCAAGATGTTACACCCGTAAAATCATATGCTCGTTGTGTCCGTTGCTTTTCTCCAGATAGAACTCCAGGACTGTCCACAAATGTAATGTGCTCCAGTAGCTTTGGACAATAAAAACTTGTTATGTCCATATGCACACAAGGAAAGTCTATATAAACTTATTCAATGGAGCTGAAACAACTTACAGGATGAGGCATTTGTGAACACTCAAATTTTGACAAAAAAGCTGTGCCAAAAGTTGTAAGTCCACTAAATGGCATGTCTGCTTGGACAGCAATGGTATTTCCAGGAATGCTTCTCCCATCAGGTCCAGACTGTATACCAAGACCATTTGCTAGTTAAAACTAATGCAATAATTCATTTTATAAGATGACTTGAAAATATATTACAATAATTCAAAGAATAATGCTAGTAGCACAAACTTTAACGCACTATTTAACAATCGCTCTTTTATTGGTTAAATTTCATATGGATCCCACTAAAATTATATGCGACCCACGTGATTTGGTGGAACAAATATGAATTTTAACCAATAAATGATAGTGTTGGAAAGTGTGTTGCTAGAACGCCTTATAATTCAAATTGTCAAAACTAGGCACTGATGCAAAAATAATTTGAAAACTAAGAAAATATCAACGTATTAGAGTGTATTGGGAGGGACTCTGGTTTTCTGGCACATACCATGACAACAACAAACCTATCAGTTGTAGGCTCAGGTCCAATATGTGCACCTATTGAGAGTTATGGAAAACAAGATAAACTTCAATAACTTTGTCTACAAAACAGTATATGGGAAGTGCCACACTTAGACACGGATATGGATATAGAGAAAGCAAAATTACTTGCCTGGATAACCACATTTAAGCAGATGTTTGATAAATGTTGTTTTACCAGTTGAGTATTGACCCAAAAGCATAACCATAGGTTTGGCATCAAAATCACTATTTGTCTACAGTAAGTAAAGAGTGGCAATCAATAAATATGTCAATTGTGTGTTTAAAACATAGCAACAATGTAATCAAGTAAAGAAATGCGATACTAAATCTACAATAGCAAGTCATTTCTAAAGATAGTAACTTACTGACCAATAATGGGGAGACAAAATCATTAAAGCGGTAAGTAACTTCTAAAGGCTTCAACTTTTGGATGTAGAGTCTCTTCAAGCCATCAATTATTGATGTCACAGAGGAAAGTGGAATCTGTGGAAATAAGCACCAAAATACAAGTGAAAACCCTATAAGAACATATAATGATAATTTCTAAGTGTTGGCAATAGCAAAGAAGTAAAAACACAGATTAAAGGGCCTAGAGAACATATCTACAGGATGGCCTTAGGGTACTTCCGAATTGATTTATGCCCTATCAGAAACTATATTAGATGGATAGAAGGAAAAATGAAAATTTGGTTAGCCTTGATAGTAACAACTTGAAACTAGCACATTAATATTATTCACCTATTAGTATTGGCTTCATCACTTGGGCACTTGCATAAAAGCCAAGATATAATGTTAGTTTCAGGCCCCTTATAACATTAATATTATCAAACAAATTATCGGTATCGGCTTCATCACTTAGGCACTTGCATAAAAGCTGATAGATACTGTTAGTTTCAGGCCCCTTATAACATCCTAGTCAGACAATAACAAAACCAACCATTCCTGGAGATACTTTTCATTCTTCAAGATTATGACAACACAAAATGAACCTAGAGCATAATAAATCTGGTAAAGAATGCCAATCATGCTTGTTACTGTTATTAATTGAAAACTTGACATGAATATGCAGGATGTTCTCTCTAGCAGCAGATAAGGATAATGCACAAAGAAAGAGAGAAAATCAAAGTCAAAGTCACACAAAGTAGCAGAATACTTGCCTTTTTTGTGGACTTCGAAGAAAACCAACTGCTCGATAATGAAGCCTGTAATTGAGGACTACCTGCATCATCGCTAATTACTTAACTGGGATTGTAAAGAGAAAAGAAAAGAACAAATGAGAAAACCAAAATCAATATGAGTGCCCATATTCAATAAATGGGAAATATATTACCGTTTACATCAGCGTCTTTTTGTTTATGCTTTTTTTTCTGTACATACAAAGCCAAGCAGTAAGTACTTTTAATAAATAAACATGAAAAAGTTAATACCATAAACGAGTAGTAAGTCGTAAAAATAAATACTTACAGCTAGTAATACATCCAAACCCTCCATTATGGGAGGTTTTAGATTTTTAAAATCAACTGCAATAAATGATAACCTCTATTAGGTAAAACAAATTTGGATAGAAATTCACAATAAACAAGTGCAAACAGTTCCTACTATGTACATTTTAATATTTGACCAATACAATTACAAAAAGTTATTCAAGCAAAACAATAGAACAAAAATCTAAACACACATAACTTACCATCACTATTCAGCAGATCATGTGTTATTTGGTGCCCAGATTGTGCCAAAGAAACTAGCTACATTTCAAATGAGTAAGATTCTGGAAATCAAACAGCATTAAACTTCTGCAAAGCGTAACATATTTTTACCTGCATAGCAATGATAAACTCTTGGAAACCCAGATAACCTTGCCGCTTTGAATCTGCAATAGCCCACACCTTATTATGGTAAGGAGCAAAGAAAGAAAAAAAATTAGTTCACAAGGTAAGAAGAATGTCACTGTTGTTAATTGCAGAAAATAACAGTTTGTTCAAATTCCGCTACACAACAGTGCTATAGCGCCGCTATAACCGCTATTTTATAATATTTTGTACTAACTAATATATCATGAACAATAGCGATTTGTTCAAATTATATTATGCAATAGCGCTATAGCACCGCTATAATTGTTATTTAACAACAATGCAGAATAATCTATGATGCATTTCCACAAATCAAACTTGAAAGTTGAAACCCAATTCAAGAGCAACCAATATATACGATTTAGCCAAGCGAAAATAGAGAACAGTTTAGTATAGAAATTAATACAGAGAAAGTTCAAATTTGACCAATGCATGCTTGACAGTAAATAATTATGAAAATTGAAAATCAACAAGATCATGCTACAAAACGGCCATACATTGTCGGTGTAAAATAGTTTTACACTGATATCCAATGAGAAGTCACTACTTTTCCACGTCGCATTTATCAGTTTAAAAATAACCATATAAAGCGTGTGACATGGCAAATATGCAAAAATTAAATTATCATCTAAAGTTTTGATCTCATTGCATATTAGCTTAAATTTCTCAATTCCTAAAAGTAATCAACTTAATCACTTTTCTCCTCTCTCTCAAACCAACCAACTAATCATACCTCAAGATTATTCACAAATCATACAAGCAACAAATGAATATAAAAATAACAAAACCTGTTTAAGATCTTGACGAGACAAATTCGACATGGCGAAAAACTTGGTAGCATCATTTCCCGTTATTCGTCCATCACTATCTGAAAAATCAAAGTGATGACAGTGTTAATTTCATCGTTAAACTAATTTCATCGTTAAAAATTTAGCAAAAATTAGCGAAAGTAGATTAGCACCTGAATCAGCGTAATTAAACCATTGCTGGTAAATATTCTGGTGATCTTTGGAGCACGAACCGATTGGGATCGAATCGAACTCCATTGAAGAAGAAGAAGAAGAAGAGTGTGTTACGTTTCACTATTCCAAAACGCGAATTATGTGATGTCGTTTCGTGGTTTTTTGGAGTGAACAGAAAATGAGTGCGGTATACGAATACGACGAATTTGATTAGCGTTATAAGAGAGGTGGCACAAACAACAATGGAAGTCTGGTTTAAAATGTGATTAACTTAATTTTTTAAGTTTAGCGGAATAAAGCGGAAAGTTTTTTTTTATTATTATTTATTTTGCAGTTTGCTTACTCACGTCTTTGCTTTGCTTTTTATCATGCTAAATTCCTAACTTAACGTTAATGGAACTTGTTAAACTGTTTTGAACAGTTACTTAATCGCGCAACTATTTATTATGTCAAATCATTCAACTACATGTCCCCTTAATTGTAAGACATATAAAAAACATATGAATTCTATTGGATTACTGTGTAATTTTTTTTTTCCATAGAAATTTTAGTAATTTAGAGTTTGAAACGAGTTATAGGATTAAATTATTTCAGTCTTTTTTAAACGCAGTTGCGGAATCGAACCCCACTCTTCTCTATTAAGTCAAATGTCAATCACCTCTAGAATATAAACTTAATTTACACTAACAAATAACTCATAAGGTGTGGTTGAACGGTTGAGGCTCACCTTCCTTTAACCAATGGTCGAGGGTTCGATCCTCGACTTAGGTACATAGCAACTTTAAATCTGTAAATCAATTATCTCACTCTTGAGGTGCCTCCTCTTTAACGAAAAGAATAATCACTGCATTAGACGTTGGATACCTTAGACTCAACCAAAAAAATTTTTACACCAACAAACATTAAATTCTAAAATTAATGTTTCATTTTTATAAAATTTTGTCTCAAAAATGTTAAGAGTAGTGTCTTCAATCCAATATCAATTGTAACTATCCTTCTCCTCTTGAATTACCCTAAATCCCTCAACTTTCATCAAAAACTATTTTTCGATCTTGTAAATTTATTCAAAAGATGTTTATTGAAAATATAAAATTTTACTTTTCTTTTGTTTAAAATATAAAATTTTACTGAGAAATATGATTTAATAATTTAATTAAATTAAAAATATATGTTGTAATAATTAATTTGGGTCAGATAAAGCATAATGACCCATTAAATAGGCAGCCCATACCCAACTCAACTATTGGATGGATTACTATTCATCATCTCTGATCACCACCACACTCAAAAACTTCCATGACAACTTTAAAAAAAGGGAATTTTCTCTAAAATGGCAAAAAAATTCCAACGTTAAAATTACTCAAACGGTAACATTATTTCTAAAAATGATAATTACTCTTTCTTTAAAACCAAGCAAAATCAACACACTTTAATTCAACTTACTACTATTACTACTCAAAACATTCTTTGAATTTCAGTGAAATCATACAAAATGGCTTATCTTGATAATGACCAAGAAATTGAAACTGTACCAATACCATCATCATCTCCGATCACTACCACCGCCACCGCCACCATCACCGTAAAAAGAGCCAGAGACTCCTCATTCATCAAGTCTCTGTTTGCAATGGCAGTCTTCCTAAGCTTAGCCATTGTTGACCTCGCTAAGATGAAGCTCGGAACAGTTTCTTGTGGCAGCTCTTATGACACATTGGTTGCTGTTGTTCCCCTTTTCATCTTTACTCCTTTGTCGCTTATGTTTTTCTCCTATTCCATGTGGGCATGAGTCAATGGTAGCTGGTTGTATAAAAGGGGCTATATTTATGGGTTTATTTTGAATTATGTCTTTGTTTTTTCTTCTAATTATTATAGGTTTATTTACGTATTAGTGTCTTGGTTATTTTAGATGTGTACGTGTCAGTGTTGTGTTCGGTGTCAATGTCAATTTCATGCTTTATAGCTGGTCTGCTGCTGTGTAATATAATTTCGAATTGAATTAATGATGAATGTTTTAATTTGAACAAGTGTGATTGATTAACATAGTTGTAGAATCTTGCATTTTAATTTTTATTTTGTACGGAGTATTCTCAAAGTTGAATTGGTTCTAATTCATGGAACATAGAGATTTAACACAAACTCATACACACACATGCTTAGCAGCAGGGGACAAGGCAGGGGAGAACTAAAATTTATACTATAAGATTTCGTGTTATTCTTTCTTTTGCACCTTCTTTCATTCCAACCAAACAAACCTTAAATATAGATGTGGTAATGTAACTTCAATTCTAGAGTTAGATAGTAACTTTAATAAGGTTCGGGTGATCGGGTTGAATACTACTCTTTATATAATATAAAAAATAAAGATAATTTATTTTTCCAAAAAACAAATAACTTGATTTTAAAGGGACAAATCATTTGAAAAATAAAAATTATTAAGACACTTAGGATTAATGTTTTTTTGACACTTAGGATTAATGTTGAATGGTGTGACTCTAGTAATACTAGTAATAGTATTGGTTATTGAAATTCAATGTAATTAGCAATTGGAAAGCTCAATTTGTACACATGCACACGATGGAAATTGAGACTCTTCAGTTCTCAATAATATTAAGACATCTCATATAATTGGCTTAAACTTAAAGGCTAACACATTTTTCAAAAAGAAAAAAAAAACCATCGGTCTTCCTTTAGCTAATGTGCATGAGTAAAGGCTAACACCCTTTCTCAATGTCTTTTACAATACTACTACTACTACTTTTGAACTTCAAAGATTAACACACAATCGATCAAATTGGAAAATGGATACCAAAATGGAAGAAAAATGGATAAAGCACTATAGTAACCACCATAAGATACTACTTGTAGGAGAAGGTGATTTTTCTTTTGCACTATGTTTGGCAAATGCATTTGGTTCTTCTTCCAACATGGTTGCAACTTCTCGTGATTCCAAAGGTACACTATGTCGGATTTTTTCCGGCAAAGTCAATCTTGTTTTTCTCTTATAATTTTCTCTTAACTTTCTTCTTCTTGTGAATGTGTTACTTAAATCACTTAAATGTTTTATTAGGATCATTAATAATGAAATACTCAAGAGCTTCAACAATTTTAGAAGAACTAGAGACACTTGGTTGCAGCATTGTTCATGAAGTCAATGCCCTTAGCGTCCACAATCACCCAACGTTACAATATAAAACTTTCGATCGTATAGTCTACAATTTCCCTCATGCTGGCTTTGGTTTGGCGGAGAATAATTCAAATCAAATCGAGTAAGTTTAAGTATTGAAAAATTAGTGTATTTGGTCCTAAAATTATAGGACACCATTAGGCTAGTCCTTGAAATATGCGACAATTATAGCACATCTTTAGTTTACTTACATTTTTCATAATGAAGAATAATATTGTAATATAGTAAAAGACTATAATTATATTTGATATGTTGTTGCGCGATTTCAAATCCGCAATTTCTCTTCTAAACACTTAGTCTGAGTATGACTTTTGTTTGGGACTAATACGTCGTTCACTTGTAATGTTAGAGACTATTTTAAGGATTCGCTCGTGAAACTAATTTAAACTTGAAAATATCTTAACACTATATGTACATAATTATATTAAGATTGTTGGTTTTTATGTTGTTATTTTTAGGCTTCATCAAGAAGTGGTGTGGGGATTTCTAAAAAGTGCAAAAAAGATGCTAACTAAGGATGGTGAAGTTCACATTACACACAAGAATAACAATCCTTTTTCTAAATGGGAAATAGTAAAATTAGGAGAGAAAATTGGTTTGGTATTTATTGAGAAGGTTCCATTTAACATAAGTGATTATCCAGGTTATGTAAATAAGAGAGGGTCAGGAGAAAATAGTGATGGAACTTTTCCTGTAGGTGATTCAAGTACCTTCAAATTTTCGAAACCAAAATACCTGAAATCACTTTCTTTGGGGCTACTAGTTGTGTTACAAGATTCAGATTCAGCACATTTGAAAAATTATGTTAGTAAAAATATGTTGGTATCTCAAAATCAAAAGGGTCCTAAGATTGATTCCTTAATGCAAGAAATATGGATAAAACATTATAGTAGCTGCCACAAAATATTGCTAGTTGGAGAGGGAGATTTCTCTTTTGCACTCTCTTTGGCAAGGGTATTACTATCTTCTTCCAATATTGTTGCAACTTCTCTTGATTCCAAAGGTACGTCTTCAAAAATTTGTGCTATGACTATGAACTTTCTAGTATTAGTCATTTGAATATTTTTTTCAAAGACTTTGTCCTTGTAATTTAATACTATCTAATTTGGTCCCTCACAATTTTATCATAGTCCAATTTAGTCCTTGGCAAAAATAAAACTCGAATTAATTCATGACATTTACAAATTGAAAACAAATTAGTCTTTTATTTATTATAATTAAACGACTAATATGTCTGAAATTAATATGACTTTTATTTTTGTCGGAGACTGAATTGGATTGCGAAGGATCAAATATTTTGTCAATTCTCATATTACATTTTGATCATGTGGTGAATGTTTTTTAGAATCATTGTTGGTGAATTATTCCCGAGCTTGGAAAAATGTGTTGGATCTAAAGATGTTTCGTTGCACCATTTTGCATGAAGTGGATGCACTTAGCATGTACCAACACCCATTGTTGCTTAACAAATCTTTCGATCGCATAGTCTTTAATTTTCCTCAGGATGCAAGATTTCCTTTTCCAGAATGTACACCTTACAGGATTCGGTAAGTTATTTTTCTTCTTCTAAGGACTAAAGACTTTAATTTTAAATTAAATGCATCCGGTGATCATATCATTTTTGCATTCATAATAGATAGATTCTTTTAAGTTTTTTACGTAACAAAAAAGTCTTTTACGTTATATTTAAATGACAAATAATCATTTAAATTTCTAATTTATTACACTGACGATATCCTTCTACACTCCATTACAAAAACGTTAAAGTAATATTTAACTTGTCGTACTGCTATGTGAGTTTAAAATGGAGACGTTTAATTAGGAGAGATGATATTTTCTCATCAAAATTTTGATGTGCATGCAGGAATCACCAGAAGTTGGTGTTGGGTTTTCTACATAGTGCAAGAAAGATGCTAAGTAGTGATGGTGAAATTCATGTGACACTAAAGTGTACTTATCCTTTTAAGAAATGGGAAGTAGAGAAATTGGCAGAGAAAGCTGGTTTGGTATTAGTTGAAAAGGTGCCCTTCAAAATGCGAGAATATCCTTGTTACGCTAATAAAAGAGGGTCCGGATTCGATTGGGATGAAAAGTTTCATGTTGGTAAGTGTAAAACCTTCAAATTCTCAAAGTCAAAAGATGTTGAATCTATTGTGCGGATATCAGAAATATCGGTAGATCCAAATTCACTTCGGTTAAAAGATGCAAGTGATTGTGAGTTGAAGTCGTCAAGTGAAGATCACACCGTTCATGTTTCAACTTCAACAAATTTAGTTGAAAGCACGATTTGTTCTTCGTTGAACAATGCGACGAAGTCTAATTCAATCTCGATGTGCACAATTTTATGAAGAAAGTTATAAGAGTGCATGCTCCAAAATTTAGATAAAAAAACATTTGTGTTTTTGATGGGTTTTTTTTTTATATGTTGTTACATAGTGATCAATGTTGAGTATAAAGAGATGTTTTGAGCTTGTGAAAGAAGCAACTTGTTTCCAATTAATTTAAAAATTACTGCTTCTATCTAGTTTTAACAAGCAAAACCATTTGTAACTGATCCCTGTACGGCTGAAGCTCTTGGAGTGAGATGGTGCCTCGAATTGGCGCGTAATCGAGGTGTACAAAGCTTGGAAATTCAAACTGATGCTCTGGTAGTAGCAGAATGGAGAGTTTTTTCCTATGTTGAATCACTGTGGAAGCAGAAAAACACAGAGCAACAGTGCAAAAGCCATTCAAAAAAGCGGTATATTGTTGAACAGAAAAAACACTTGTGAATCTGACACAAGATGACACGTGGCGCCTTCTAATTCGCTGATCCATGGCGCGTGCATTACAAACGCGACAGGAGCGCGTGCGTGACAGAGGGGCGCGCGGAGAGAGATGAGATAGTGGATAGATCAGACACGTGGCACTTCCTGATTGGCCGGACGGATTTTAATTGTATCCTTATCTTTAAACTCAATTATTTCACAGCAAATTAATTTTTTATTTTTTCACCAAAATTCGTAAAATTTTTTTCTCTATAAATAGAGACTTGGTTCATTTCATTTGGACACAGAAAAAAAATCCGAATTTTTCACTCTCTTAATCATATTATTAATATTTATTAGTGTTAATTTTGAAGTTTAAGTGTTTTTTTTTAGTAAAATGAATCCCAATCATTATTACAACACCCAAAATTCTAACACTTCTCAAAATCAAAACACTTCTCAAAATCCTAACCCTTCTCAAAATCCAAATCAATTTTCTAACCAACATCCTCAAAACATGCATAATTTTGGAGTTCCACCAAATTTCATTAATCCATATGATCCATACTTTTATGGACCTATGATGAGAAATTTATCTCAACCACTACCATTTTATGGTAATATGCCAACGGGGAATGAAAATGTTTCTGGTGGTGGTTCACGTGAATTTCCCGAATTTTCAACACAAATGACCGGTGCTAATCAATTCACTCCAAATTCAGAAGATTCAACTCCTAAGAGCAAGAAACCGATGCAAGTTACATGGAACACTGAACAAAATTTGGTGTTAATTAGTGGATGGATTAAATTTGGAACAGACAGTGTTGTTGGAAGAAACCAGACATGTGATACATATTGGGGTAAAATTGCTGACTATTGTAATGAGTATTGCTCATTCGAAACTCCGCGTGAAGCAACTGCATGCCGAAATCGTTTTAATTACATGAGCAAGATACTGAATAAATGGATTGGTGCTTATGATAGCGCTAAGCGTATGAAAGGAAGCGGTTGGTCGGATAATGATGTTTTGGCAAAAGCACAGGAATTATATGCATGTGGGAAGAACAATCAATTCACTTTAATGGCAGAATGGGACGCTCTCAAGGATCAACCACGTTTTAGTAGTCCACAAGGAGGAACTATTGGCTCAGGAAGTAGTGGATCTAAGCGCTCTCACGATGATGCATGTGACTCAAACTCTATAGGATCTAGTGTTCGTCCTATGGGTAGGGAGGCGGCAAAGAAAAAGGGTAAGGGTAAAAAGAAAGCTGCCTTGGAGTTGGTGGACAAAACATTGGAAGAATTCAACAAACAAAGGGTGCAAGAGTTTGAACAATTGAAAATAATAGCAGAAAATCAAAAAGAGCATAACCGTAATCTAAGTGAGCAAACCCGTGCTCTAAATGAGAAAAACCGTATAAAAAAAATGAACACGTATCTGAAGTTAAGTTCTTATCAGCATCTCGATGAACGGAAGCAAGCGATGATGGAAGAGCTGGCCAAAGAATTGTTTGGATAGTTAAATTTCAATCAAGTATTTGTCTGTAGTGTATGCTTTAATTGTTGTGTTTGGATATGTCAGTGTAGTGTTTGCTTTAAGTATTTGGCTGTAGTGTTTGCTTTAATTATTGTGATTGAATAAGTCAGTGTAGTCTTTGCTTTAAAGTGTGATTTAATATGTCAGTGTAATGTTTGCTTTAAATATTTGTCCACCATGTTTGCTTTAATTATTGTGTTCAATCTTTATATGACATTTAACTCTATACAATAACTTATTTCAAGTCCGTCGATGTTCTACCACCAAATTCGAATATGTCAGTGTCACACTTTAATTATTGTATCCACCACATGACTTGCTTTCATTATTGTGTCCACCACCCAACCTCCTTTAATTATTGTGTCCACCACTCAATCCTTATCTGATAATTAACTATATACAATAACTTATTTGAAATCCGTAAGTGGTCCAATTTAAGTCTATATATATGGACTCATACATCCATTTCCAATATCACAAATCTAAGCCAATCTAATTCCAATATCACAAAAAATGAATCCAACGAATCCATTTGATTTTGATGTCGCAGCCTACTTGCAAAATCGTCAAGTTCAAGATACTTACATACACAACTAATTGATAGAGCGTCGAAACAAAATATTGGAAGATAGTGCATCAACAAAAAGAAAATATGTCAAAAGAGATCATGCAGCTGCAAACCAAAGACTCATTGACGACTACTTTGCTGATGAGCCTACATATGACGATACAATGTTTCGTCGTCGGTATCGCATGCAAAAGCATCTCTTCCTTCGAATTGTTGGGGACCTTTCAAGTAGTTATGACTACTTCACCCAGCGATTTGATGCTGCCAAGAAAGAAGGTATATCACCTTTAGCAAAATGTACCACAGCAATGCGAATGTTAGCATATGGAGTGGCAGCAGATGCAGTTGATGAATACATCAAAATAGGAACTTCTACATCATTGGAGTGCTTACGTAAGTTCTGTAAAGGAATCAACAAATTGTATGAGGAACAATATTTGAGAGCACCAAACCAAGATGACCTGGAAAAAATACTACGTGTTAGCGAAATGCGGGGTTTCCCAGGGATGGTTGGGAGTATTGACTGCATGCACTGGGAGTGGAAAAATTGTCCTACAGCATGGGAAGGTCAATTTACTAGAGGAGACAAGGGAACCACAACAGTTATTCTTGAAGCTGTTGCAGATCATGATTTATGGATTTGGCATGCATATTTTGGATGTCCAGGTACGTTGAATGATATTAACGTACTCGATCGCTCTCCTGTTTTTGATGATGTTGAAAAAGGGAATTCTCCCAAAGTCAATTTCTTTGTAAATGGAAACCAATACAACATGACATACTATCTTGCCGATGGTATTTACCCTACATATCCAACATTTGTCAAATCAATCAGACTTTCTCAAAGTGAGCCCGATAAGTTATTTGCAAAATATCAAGAGAGCTATCGGAAGGACATCGAGCGAGCATTTGGAGTGCTTCAAGCTCGGTTTAAAATCATCCGTGAACCTGCACGCTTGTGGGATCTTTCCGATTTGAAAACCATCATGCGAACATGCATCATATTACACAATATGATTGTTGAGGATGAGCGAGACACATATGCTCAACGTTGGACTGATTTTGAGCATTCTGATGAAAGTGGATCTAGTGCACCACAACCGCCATATTCCACCGAGGTATTACCTGCTTTTGCAAATCATGTGCGTACTAGATCTGAAATCCGCGATGCAAGAGGTCATCACAAACTGCAAGCAGATCTAGTGAAGCACATATGGGCAAAGTTTAGAATGATTCATGACTGAAGATGATTTGTAGCGACTAATTATGTTATTTGTGTGTTGTATTGCATTTTAAGTTATTTTGCATCGTATTAATTATGTTACTTGTGTGTTGTATTTAATTTAAGTTAATTTGTACCGTACTAATTACGTTATTTGTGTGATGTACTGCATTCGATGTTAAGAAAATAAAAAAAAATATTTAAATTTTTTTGTTAAGTGTTCGTTTATTTTAATTTAATGTTAATCGATAATTATAATATTATTTAATCATAAAAACGAAACTTGAAATTTAAATAAGAATGTAAAATAAAAAGTGGTGGGGTAGAGAAAGTGGTGGGGTATGGTGTTGAATGAAAAAACCATTGGAGAGTGGGTTTTGTGAATGTGTGTTGAATGATGATGTGGAGTGTAAAAAGTGATAAAGTGGGTGTTGAATTTTTCCCACCATTGCACATGGTCTAGTTTAGATCCTATTATTTCTGATTGTAATAATTTGATGAGTACTTTTAGTTTTGCTACTGTGTGTTATATTGGTAGACAGTACAATGTTGATGCCCATAGGTTGGTTGGAATTGCAAAACATGTAGGATCAGGAACATGGCGGGGGCATGTCCCAGACTATCATGAAAACCTTTGTAACTCTATTATTACTTCTTAATGAAAGTATCTTGCATGTCAAAAAAAAAAAAAACAACCAAAACCATTTGTCAAAAAAAAAAAACAACCAAAACCATCTTGTTAGTGTTTTTTGTCTATTTTGATTTAACAAAGGGATATATTGTTAACATTGACTGAGCGAATAAAATTTATATCTCTTTCATCGTGATAATAAAGACTATACATTACTTAAAAAAAATATGTTGAGACTAATTTTATTTTATTTTTGTCTCGTGCTGATTTGGATCGTTATAGAAAACTTTGATAATTAGTTGATAGAAAGAAAGAATCATATATAGTCTATATAAAAATAACTTAGTTTAGTCAAAAAAAAAAAATTGATAGCTAGAAATATTTTATAATTTGTAATTTGTAAATACCGAAATTAAAACTCTACTATATTGACTTGTTTATAAAAAAAAATGTGAAATTCTAACTAATAAACTCCTTACAAATAAATAAATTATTATTTTTTCTTCTTAATGAAACAATCACCCTCAAATGATAAAAAAAATGAGGTAAGACATTACAAAAAATGCATGAAAGAGCCCAAATCTCACTTATAAAATGACACGTGTCCCCTCTAAGAAATAATCGTCTCAAAATTATACATTCAACTTTATAAAAATTAAAAGATTTTGATTAACATGTGCCCCTTTAGAAAAATCACAAATAGGAGTTTTATTTTAAAAAAAAATATAAAATTTTGACTCTTAAAAAGTTTAGTAAACAACTTTTAACTTTTAAGACAATTTGTATATTGCCTATCAAGTATTTAAACATCTGTTCTTAATTATATGTTAGGTTTAATTATATTTTTGTTCCTTTAATTTATTTATTTTAATTTTGTTTTGGTTTCTTTTTTTTTATTTATTATTTTGGTCTCTTAACTTATTATTTGATTTCGTCTTGATCTCTTAATTCTATCAACCATTTTGGTCCTTTCTTTAAAAGACTAAAACGAAACCAAAAAATAAGTTAAGAGATTAAAATGAAACATAAATAAGTTAAATGACCAAAACAAAATTTTTAATAATTAAGGGACTAAAATAAAACTAAAAAATAGGTTAAAGGACCAAAATAAAAATTTTAATAATTAAGAGATCAAAACAAAATCAAAAAATAAATTAATAGATCAAAAGAATAATTAAACCTACATGTCAACTTTTTTTCCAAATCAAATTTTCGATTTTTAAGTTCTTTAACATATGTGCCATTAGTCACCCAAAAAAAGAAAATATACTACAAAGTAATTATTAGAGGAGTATTGTAAAAAAAAATATTAGAAGAGGGAAAGTGAAAGAAAAAAAATTACTATTACTACATACTGAAAAATGAAATGTAACATTTATTTTAAAATAATTGTTTATTATTAAAATGTCTTTTGCAATACCACTTCTTAAGTTCTTCTGAACCCCAAAGATAAATACCACAATCAAATTGGAGATTATAATGGACACGAAAATGGAAGAAAAATGGATAAAGCACTACAGTAGTCAACACAAGATACTACTTGTTGGAGAAGGTGATTTTTCCTTTGCACTATCTTTGGCTTATGCATTTGGTTCTGCTTCCAACATGGTAGCAACTTCTCGTGATTCCAAAGGTACAATATCTCATATTTTTTTAGTCAATTTCATTCTTATTTTTCTCTTAATTTTTTCTTCTTTTGAATGTTTTGTTAATTAGGGTCATTAATAAAGAAATACTCAAGAGCTTCAATAATCTTTGAAGAACTAGAGAGACTTGGTTGTAGCATTGTACATGAAGTTGATGCTCGTAGAATCCACAATCATCCAATGTTACAAAATAAAATTTTTGATCGTATAATCTACAATTTTCCTCATGCTGGATTTGGTTTCGGTGGGGAGAATAATTTGTATCAAATCGGGTAAGTTTTATTTTTAAAAATAGTGTATTTGGTCTTAAAATTATAGAACATTGTTAGTTTAGTCCTTGATGTATGAGAAAATTAAAAAATGAAGTCTCTACAATAAGAAAATTATTAAAATGAAAGCAAAATATTAAAATGAAATAAGAAAATTAACATTAACATATTTTAATCCAATAGAAGAATAGGGTAGTCGAAAGAAAAAGAAAATTATTGAAAAGAATACAAAAAAAAATGGTATATTTTATCACACTCTGAAAAATTTGTTAAATATTAACTAATTTTTTAAATTAAGAAATTGTATTTAATATAATTTTTTTATGAGTGTAATCAGTAGTAATTTTTTTTATTACATTCCATCTAAAAATATCTCAAAAAATAGTGCATCGAGTAGAAATAAGGCTGTCATATTTTTTTTTTTCTGTGATAGCTTGTGATGAATGATGATAGCTTTTGCAGTATAGAAGTGACGTTGTAGCTTAGTTTGTCATGTCATCATAGCTTATCTTTGTTTGTTTCCAATGCATAATGAAACTAAGTTTTACTATTGTCATCACAGTTGAACTAAACTAGATGAAATATGCAACTATTGTCATCATATTTCAACTAGATAAAACTTGCATATTTTTTGAATAGTTTTTATACTACTAATTTTGTTACTAATATGTTTAAACACAATAAAAAACACCAGTTACAAAAACAATTAGTATCATACAAATTTTAACCGATAAATCTTTTAAGATAATTTTATTGTAGGTGGAATAAGTTTTCACGGATAAATTTTTTATAATATTTATCATACACGGGACAATTGTCATAGAAGAAATTGAAATATTATTTTTTAAAATAACTAACATTTTTTAATATTGTACGTATCAATGTTAATTTCTAGCAACATAATATGTATAATGATTAATGGTATTTGAGAAATAGGATTGTTTTATCAAATTAATAGTTATAGTTTATCACAGATGTGCATCATCAAAAGAAAAAAGTTATAGAAAAATGAATTGATCCAATACTCCAAATAGTAAGAGTCTTGAGCCCTTAGCTTAAACAAGTGGTCAAAAGTTTGATCTCTTACTTTATGTATCAAAAATTCGATTGAATTAAGAGGAGAAACTAATTCGTGTGATTCGTGAGTTCTCCGACAAAGATTAATCATAGCGGTAGAAACTAATTCGTGTGATAAAATATTTTAGGTGTTTAACATATTGGGAAGCAAGTTTGAACTTACAATTGTCCACTTTTTAATACATTGAATATGGTTTTTGTTTGGGACTAATATGACATTCACTATATGTACATAATTATATTAATTATTAAGATTGTTGGTGTTTGTATTATTGTTATTTTCAGGCTTCATCAAGACGTGGTGTGTGGGTTTCTAAAGAGTGCAAAAAAGATGCTAACTAAGGATGGTGAAGTTCACATTACACACAAAAATAACGATCCTTTTAGTAAATGGGAAATAGTAAAATTAGCAGATAACATTGGCTTGGTATTTATTGAGAAGGTTCCATTTAAAATAAGTGATTATCCATGTTATGTAAATAAGAGAGGATCAGGACAAAATTGTGATGGAACTTTTCCTATAGGTGATTCAAGTACCTTCAAATTTTCTAAACCAAAATATATGAAACCAATTTCTGTGGGGATATCTGTTGTGTTAGAAGATTCAGATTCAATACATTTGAAAAATTATGCGAGTAAAAATATTATGTTGGCATCTAAAATGGAAGGAAAATGGATAAAACATTATAGTAACTACCAAAAAATATTGCTGGTTGGAGAGGGAGATTTCTCTTTTGCACTTTGTTTGGCTAATGCATTTGGTTCTGCTTCCAACATGGTTGCTACTTCTCTTGATTCTAAAGGTACATCTTTAATTTTTGGTTTTATTTTGTTTTTAGGATAATTTATGACTTTGGTACATATACTATGGTCACTTTCTAAATGTAGTAACTTTATTTTATTTTTATTTTTTAGATTATGTCCCAAGAATATAGTATTGTCATTGTTTTAGTCTTTTATGATAAAATATTTGGGTGATCACAATTATTTAGACACACACAAGATATATTAAGTTTACATGTTATTTATTATAAATGACAATCAAAATTATAAATTATGCAAAAAAATATATTAAGTTTTAATCATATTGTATGCATGTGCAATGAATTGATTCAATGATTTTGACCATTTATACATTTTAATAGTTGTATAAATGTTTTTATTAGAGTCATTGACGGTGAAGTACTCCGTAGCTTGGAAAAATCTGCTATATCTAGACATGTTTGGTTGCACCATTTTGCATGAAGTGAATGCCCTTACCATGGACCAACACCCCTTGTTGCTTGGAAAAAGATTCGATCGTATAGTCTTTAATTTTCCTCAGGATGTAGGATTTGCTTTTGAAAAAATTCAGTAAGTTATTTTCTTCTCTTATAATTCATCTTAGCTTATGTTTGATATCACAGTAAATATGTCAGAATCACGATGACCCACTGACCACTGTTTTGTACAGAAATCACCAGAAATTGGTGTTGGGTTTTCTACAGAATGCAAAGAAGATGCTAAGTTGTGATGGTGAAGTTCATGTGACACTAAATTGTACATTTCCTTTTAATAAATGGGAAGTAGTGAAATTGGCAGAGAAAGCTGGTTTGGTATTGATTAAGAAGCTGGTTTGGTATTGATTAAGAAGGTGCCTTTCAATTGGGATAAAAAGTTTGATTTTGTTAATTGTAGCACCTTCAAATTCTCGAAAGCAAGACGCGTTGAATCTATTGTGCGGATATCAGAAATATCGGTAGATCCAAACTCACTTCGGTTAAAAGATGCAAGTGATTGTGAATTGATGTCGTCAAGTAAAGATCTAACTGATCATGTTTCAACTTCAGCAAATTTGGTTGAAACTACAATTTGTTCTTCGTCGAACACTGCAACGAAGTCTAATTCAATCTCAATGTGCACAATTTTGTGAAGAAAGTGAAGAATGTGTACTCCAAAATTTAGATAAAAAACATTTATCTTTTTGATGGTTTTGTTTTATATGTTGTTACATAGTGATCAATGTTGAATATAAAGTGATGTTTGAGCTTGTGAAAGAAGTACTGGTAACTTGTTTAAAATTTTTAAAAATTACTCCATCTCTATTGTTTTACAACCACTACTTATGTTTTTGTAAGAAGCAGCCTAGGCTTAATTCTTTGATGAGCCAATTATATATTTTCGTAGTTCATTGCACAATAGTAATGTGACTTAGCAGTTGAGAATACAAACTAGCAAACAAAAAATACTGAAATTATTACGAGTCCCTGTTATTAAGAGTTCGTTTGTTACATTTTTTTTTTGAAGAAGCAAAATAATTTTATTAATTAACCGAGATTAGCACAAGGTGTGCATAACCCAGGAATAAGGTTTAAACACGTACACACTGATCGAAGAGCCAAAATACAACAAAGTTCTATACGGTTATATGGTCAACTAGGGGTGGACAAACGGCCGGTTACGGTCGGTCTCGGCCTCAAAATCGCAAACCGACTAAACCCACGGTTGGCATATTACAACCCATTTTCGTTCGTTTGAGAATTCGGTTATGGCGGATTTCGGTTTTACGGTTCTGCGGGTTGTTCGGTTGGATTGAATCGGTTTTCTGATGATAATAAAAAAAAAATTGATGCAAAAAAACTTCAAAACACAAAAATCCAGACTTCAAAAGACTAGAACACGTGTAGCTCTCCTTTCATTGTTCTTTATTGAAGGACATGCATCAACTTTTGAACAGATCTTCAATGGAGGGGGGAGAAAACTCATAAATATTGGTACTTTTCTTCAAGATCTGCGACGGAGAAGAAGATCTGAAGAAGAATTATGTGAAGAAGAAAAGAAAGATGGGTAGTGAGTGTGAGCTGGTAAAAGACTCTCATGAGGTGTAGTGTAGTCAGTAGTGTGGGTCTCAATAAAGTTATCTTTCTACTCATTTCAATATCACATCATCATCAGAGTAATAGTATAGTATGAGTATGACAGTATCTCAATACTCATTTGAGAGAAAATAAATAAATTAAATATTCAGTCAGACGGTTTCGGGTTCTATTGGATGCAATATGGACATCCGAGCCCGTCCATCTTTAGCCACACAAATCCGAAAATAATCACCCGATTACCCGTTTAAATAAATCAGTTTCACTATTTTCTCTCTCGGTTTCAGCGGTTACGGGTGGGTCACGGCTTTTTGTCCACCCCTATGGTCAACCACATCGCCATCCTAGACAAGCTAAAGGTTGTGAGTACCATAAGCTAAAATCAACAGACAAATGATTAATATTTGCTTTGAACCACCACCATAGATGAAGTCGGATTTGATCAAGCACCTGTGACACCGAAAAATCCTAATGCTTGAAAAGACTCGCATTGCGCGCGTGCCATATCCGCCAAATAGTCCAAACCATGGAATTACTCAGCATGAGAACTTGGTTCCGTTGGCAAGACACCTTGGATACCTAGCCAATGCAACACACCAGTCCAAACCAAATGAGATGTTGTACAACTAAAAAACAAATGAGGCAGAGTTTCCGCAAAACACATCCAAAGCTGTAAAGGTGAGACCCATGTGCAATAATGCCTCGGCTAAGCAAATTATCCCTTGTTGGAAGGCAATTTTGTAAAAAACGCTATGCGAAAACAGAGACCTTCATGGAACATATTTCGTTTGTTACATATTAAAAATTTAAAATAAGTGATTTTTTTTTGTCGTACTGTCGAACATAGTGATTATTCCCTTTGTTAGATTTGAGGCACTTCAAACAAACAGTAAAATAACTGATGTAGAGATTTAAAGGAGCCACTTCAAATGGTTGGATAACTGGCTCAAAGATTTAGTGTTTGTTATATAAAAAATAATTATTTTTAAAAAAATAACATTTGTTTAATATAACTTTTAAAAATAATCAAAATCTTAAAATAATATAAAAATGGCTAAAAATTGAAAACTGATATTCATATTCTTAAACTTATTCTAATATTAATTGATATTTTTTCTAATTTTTGTATGTCATCAACTCTTACCACTTAAAGTAAAAATAATTGAAATTTTAACTTAATAGACTATAAGAAAGAAATAAATAAATGAAGGGTAATATAGTCAATAGACAATAAATAATGTAATTCTAGTTTCTTCTAAACCCTTCCCAATTTCCCTTACTCTGTTTTTCTAAGAACACAATTCCTCATAAACCCTTCTTCTGCATTCATCATCCTCATTCATTTCTTCTTCAAAATCCTCCACAATGTTTTTCTATAAGCTTTTCTCACGAACCATTTCCCGAACATCGCTTCTCTCTGCTTCACGAATCCCCCAACAACAATTCAACACTTTCTCCAATCAATTCCATTCCTTCCTCATTCCTAAATCTACCAACCAGGTTCAATTCTATTCTTGCTAATCAATTTTCATTTTGTTTTCTCCTATTTTTCATGCTGCAGGGTTTTGCTAGGGTTTTAGGCTTTTGCTCAGAATTTGACAACTCATTAGTTTCAACACTAATTGTGTTTATGAATTTAGTTTTTTTAATTTTTCAGTTTGAACATGTTGCCATTGCTAATAAATTTGTGTTTTTTTTTTTACTTTATTAAGTTTTAAAATTTAGGGTTATGATTGATTCTGTTTTGTATATTCACATTGTTCAATGTTGCCGTCTAGATTGTTTTTTTTGTCGAGTATTCTAGTGACTAGAATTTTACCTCTTAAGATAAATTAGTGGGTAAAATTTTCAACGGGTACGGAACAATATATTAACGACTTTCCACATATAAAATAAATCAATATTTTATAAAAATATTGTACTAACAAGAAATTATTTGTCATTCATATATAAAACCAACAAGAAATAAATATCTATCATTGATAAAAATATATATGAGACATAACAAACTGTATATGCATATATAAACATACAAAATCTACAATGGAGTGTGCAAATATTTTATAAAAATATTACACTAATATTTTCAAAATATTCATAAATTTAAATATTTTTATTATATCGACTTTATTTAACTATTAATAATTAACATACCCAATGCGCAAAGTATTACAAAATTACAACAGGGGTTACGGTGCACCGGTATTTTTTTAGTTTCTTCTACTCTAAACCCTTCCCCATTTCCTTTGCTCTGTTTTTTCTGAGAACAGAGTTCCTCATATACCCTTCTTCCGCATTCATCATCTTCATCAATTTCTTCTTCAAAATCCTCAACAATGTTCTTCTATAAGCTTGTCACACGAACCGTTGTCACACGAACCGTTTCCCGAACCTCGATTCTCTCTGCTCCACAAAACCCCCAACAACACTTCCACATAGTCTCAAATCAATTCCTTTCCCTTCTCATTCCTAAATCTACTAACAAGGTTCAATTCTACACTTTCTAATCAATTTTCAGTTTTTTCTTATTTTTCATGTCGTAGGGTTTTGCTAGGGTTTTAGGCTTTTGAACACAATTTGATAACTCATTAGTTTATTTAGTATTATATTATTCTTTTCCATGGTGAATTGTGTTTATGAATTTAGTTTTTTTTTTTAATTTTGAAGTTTGAACATGTTGCCATTGCTAATAAATTTGTGTTTTTTTTTACTTTATTAAGTTTTAAAATTTAGGGTTATGATTTACGTGAATTAGTGGGTATTTAGGGGTCGAATATCGGTCCCTGCATAATACATGCAATGTCCCTACCAATTAAGTTAAGTTCACGGGACATGTTGTATTCTAGATTAGCTAGCCTAATTGTTGTTTTAGTACCTCTTTTTGGGTTTTTAATCTGCTTTAATAATTTCTTTTGAATTTTAATGTTTAGCAGGTATAGGAAAAATATCTGAATGCCATTTTAAGGTTTAGAATTCTAAATTTCTAATGATTCTACGTATGCTTTTTAATAATGCAGGTAATTCCAGTTCAAGACAATTTCTTATGTCCATCTATAAATTCCTCAACACCAAAATTTCGATTTTCTTCATCAGCCCCAACTGAAAGAGAAGGGAAAGAAGGGAATAATGTGCATAATGGCGATCCCACAAATGACGACCCTGCAAAAACAAGTGAAGAGGCAAAGGAAATTGACCAGCCTGGACAAGCCAAGCCTGCAGATCAAACAGAAGAATCAGGATCTATTTCAGATTCTCAATCTCAAACTGTCAAAAGAAAGAGGGGTTTTAAAAGAACTGCATTTTCTGATTCTGATTCAGATTCAGAAAGTGAATCAGATCTATCCAGGGATGATTTGATTCAGCTTGTAGCTGAGAAGGAAGAACTTTTGAAATTGAAGCAAAAAGAGATTGAGAAAATACAGGATAAATTTCTGCGTAGTTATGCCGAGATAGAGAATGTCATGAATAGGACTAAACGTGAAGCAGAGAATTCAAAGAAATTTGCTATACAGGTTTAAGTTTGAAACTTTTCGTCCCAAATAACTTTCTCTTCAACTTTGTGCTGAGATATTTAAATGTGCTACAGAATTTTGCAAAGAGTTTACTTGATGTTGCGGATAATTTGGGAAGAGCTTCATCAGTTGTAAAGGAAAGTTTTTCCAAAATCGATACATCGAGTGACTCTGCTGAAGCTGTAAAACTCCTGAAGACACTTCTGGAAGGTGTTGAAATGACCGAGAAACAACTTTCTGAGGTAGCGTGTTCTATCTGTAATAATTGCAATAATCATAAGTGTTATCAGGTTTTCTTTGTTTTTAGTCATTATGCAATTAAGGTTTTCTTTCCCATTCTTCTTTCAACTATTGCTGCTAAGTTTCTCATTTATGGGCGAGTGATTGGAGATTTGTTGCGTGAGTGTGATAAGTGTTATCAGGGTGGGACTGGGTGAGAGTTTTGAAGCTCAAGTTCATGTTTGGTTAGGCGCTGCGAGATCATTAGGGGATTATATTGGTTTCTTTTCAAAAGCCAATTTCATTTTAAAACTTAAAACATGTTGGATATGATCTTATTCTGATTTTTTTTAACTTTCTAGTATCTCCCATTGTTGTTTTGAACAAAATTTGGATGTTTTTGGTTCTGAATTGCTGTGGAAATGTTGTAAATATGATGATTAGATTACCTTTGAATGTTGATTGGTCAGTTGGGTTTTGTAGGGAATTTGGGTAAGGGCCTTGACATCTTCATGTGCTGTCATATATTGTTTCATAGTTATAAGTTATAACCTTATCATGAAAATTTTTATCCCATATTTGATATTTCTAAAATGATCATCATGTGCTTGAAAAATGTAATTCTCGGGAGAGTCTAGTGCTTGAGGCTATTTTTTTGAAGGTATTGCTTCTACTTACAGGTACTTAAAAAGTTCGGTGTTGAAAAATTTGACCCTACAAATGAGCCCTTTGATCCACATCGGCATAATGCGGTCTTCCAAGTCCCTGATGGTTCCAAGCCCCCAGGCACTGTTGCAGCTGTGCTAAAGGTAATTTAGATAATTGCTTGTAGAAAGACTTCTTTTTTTTTGTACCGATTTTAAAATTTGTTTCAATCAGTAAAATTTTGATGTGCTATGCCTATTTCGCTGTGTTGCATGAATATTCCCTAAGTTAAGACCATTTGTATCATGTTCACATTCAATACAATATTTTTATTTATACATCTGCGTTTTTTTAAGTGTAGCTATACTTTTATCGTTTAGGAAATTCTTAGGTACAAATTCAAATCATATTCTCATATGTCACCTCCCTTTAAAATTGTCTTGCAATCTTAGCCTCCTCAAAACCACCTCAAAGGACAGCATACATTCATCCTCTTCAAATGAGACGAGTTAGTGCAGTTTATTTTGTTAATGACCTGATGCTCTTTTAATTTACAATGTGACCAGTTCAGGTTGATCTGTGTCACTATTTGTGACAAACTCTGGTTTTATTATCTCAATCAATCACGCCGATACTTCCCATTTTTGCTTAAATGAATTTTGGAACAAACTTGGCCTTTTTCGTTGATTTTGTTCTATAGGTTTATTTAGGAGATTGAAAACATGAATAAAAAACTATCCAACTGTTATGTTTGCAGGCAGGATATTTGCTACATGATCGTGTAATTCGGCCAGCGGAAGTTGGTGTAACCCAAGCAAAAGAAGACGACAATCCAACAGAATGATGGAAAAGATAGTATAGCTGATGAGGACTCATGGAAAAGATATTTGCTTCTTATTGCATATTGGATATCATGTGATGTTTTCTTCAAAATGTAATCGAAGCATTATGATCTTCCCTCCTTGACACTAGTGACTAGTTCTATTTTCCAGCATGTAACATACTATTCTTTTTACTAATCTCATGTTTGGAGTAACATGATACAATAAGATGAGTTTTGTACTTTTGTTTCATCAGATTTTCCTTTAGTAAATTTTTTGGTTTTTTCAAGATCACAATTGTGAGACTAGGCTAGGATCACCATTCATTGCAGGGTCATAATCGACCTTGCCGCGTAGCCACACCGCATATCCACACAGTTTTTAAATGGACAAAAGCAAATTCTCTCAGAGCAGTTAGCCTCCTTTAAGATGCAGGCAAGCCACACAAGCTTGAAGTTCTGTGAGGTGTGGGATTTGGGAAGTAACACAATATCTATACAACTTTAGTTGCAATGCTTGACACATGAATTTCAATTCATGATTGATGTAAATTTGATTCACCCTTGTTTGTGAATTGTTTTAAATCTAGATCAGCTGATTTTGATTGAATAATCAAATTTATTCTAACTACAAAATGGCGTGCAGATTTGACTACATGCAATTCAAAGTTAAATTACTTCACTATTATTGCATGTACATTGAAAAGAGGATATGCACAATAAAAATGATTTGTGATAAACTACTATTTTAAAGTTTATAATTATAAATGATTAAATTAGTTCAACCAAAGGAATAAAAATTGAGCCTAAGTGTTAATGTTAAAAAGTAATACAAATATACAATCACATATAACCAAATTATTAAAAAAAATTAAAAACATATCATGAATTCAATTAGATAGGAAGATGTTTCTAGGAATTAATCATTTCAAAATTATTATAGAGTAGATAATTGTGAGAAACTAATATATCAAATTAAAAATGAAGATTTTTTGTTTCTCAGTATGGTCTATCCATTTAGACACAAGAAGTGTTTTTTTTCTTTCACGTAGATTTATTACTTAAATTCACTACTATGCAAGATAATTACACTTGAATGAAAGGTAAGCGGACAACAAACTGCGCCGCTACCTTTTTTTGGATGGCAAAACCAATCCTTTTAAAAATTACATCTTGATTTTAGATTGATAAATTCTAAAGGTGTGGTTTTCAAGAAATGAGTGGAAAAGGGATTGGTTACATTCAAAGATGTTTCTATAACAAGTTTGAGTGAATATAGATGGAGAAAATATGTTCTTGAAAATAGATATAGATCTAAAATAGTTAAACTTTAGAATTCTAAAAGTGCATGGAAAATGAGCATTAAATTAAATTTAATACACTCATTTATCTTGATTGAAATAGATGTTTGTATATGGTTTATCAAAAAAAAAAGATGTTTGTATATGAGTTCAACTTTGGAAATCTAAAAGTGCATTGGAAATAAGCATTAAAATTAAAACAACTCATTTACGTAAATTGAAATAGGTGTTTTTATGTGATTTTTTTGTAGTGATCGTCATTTCGTATATCAAAAGAAAACAAAATTATGAATAAAAAATATTTTAATATTTAATTTGGACTTAGCTATAGTAAAATATTATTATTTTTTGTGTTGGATTCTAAATTATCATTATTCTAGTCAAAAAGTAAATCATCTTTATAAAAAGTTATAAACTTTTTAACGTCATCATATTCTATATAAACTTATCTTTAGTCCTGCAATTGTCACAAATTAAGAGTTGATTTCGAATTTGAGAAAAAACACTAAGGATTTTAATCACCATGGCAACTACTAGATGCTTAGCCTTTGTAACATTAGTGCTCACTGCAAGCATCTTAGTATTAGAAATTTCAGCTCAAATCGAATGTGGTGGTGACTTGACTGGGATTTTAACCCAATGTAAGAGTTTTGTTGAAAAGAGTGGGCCACAAATTCCACCATCAAAACCATGTTGTGCAGCATTGAAAGGTGCTAATGCCTCTTGTTATTGCAAATATGTAACCCCAAGTGTTGAGGCTATGATTAGCTTAGAAAAAGCTTTGTTTGTAGCTAAAACTTGCCAAGTCCAAAATATTCCTACAGACAAGTGTGGAAGTAAGTTAATTTCATTTTTTTTTAATCAAAGAATAGATTGATTTCATTTATTTTTGGAAAAATTTTATTAATTAGTTAATTTCTATGAGCTAATTCTAATGTTGTCAAGTATATATGTGACTTTATTTTTCAGGTTATATTATTCCTCATGCTGGTCCTCCAAAGGCTTGATGACAACATTATTGGGTTGGGTTGCATGCAATTTGTATTAGATTGACATCCAATTATTATATATGAATAAAAAAAACATTATGTCATGCGTTCTTTTCAATTATTTATGTTTTCTCTCTTCCTTTGATTTATGTTTACATGAGATTTAAAAAAAGATCCTTATAAAACTTAAATCCAACATCGGAGAGTTGTGAGAAAAAGAGTTGAAAATTAACTATATACAGAAGCACTGTATGCCAAAGGAATATGTCTCAATTGGATTTGAGGATACATGGGAATATTATTAAATTGGATTGGAAAATGTCCTCATTCAATAATATTGCATGTGGAAATGCTAATATTTTTATGAGCACGCAATCAACTTTAAAACTTCAATTTTGATCCAACAATCATGAATAACTAAAAATTTTGATCTGAATTAACGTGTGTGAACTCTATTTTACTCATAAGTTTACTCATATTCGACTTTATCTACGAGTTAACTCGAAATATAGATTTGAAATCATAGAATGGTACGATTATGCATATTTAATTTCTTCTACATGAAATCCATGGTGGATCTTCTACATAAAAGATTGTAGCTAGATCAAAAATCAATTTTGTATATTACACAAACGACTTGAGGATTGAGGTATCTCTAGAGATAATCAAAGGAAGATATTCTTCTCAAAGATGACTCTCAAGGAAGACGATAATATATGGGGTGATGTTGAGGTCATCTATGACCTAGGGGTTCTCAATGCGACAGCCGACAACTAGATTTCGCCGTAGATTCTTAAAATTTGTTTTGTGAAAAAAATTGTGAAGACAAATTATTTAAATTCACTTTTCTCATAAATTTTGTATTTAATTTTTTGTGGAGACTAAATTCTCGACCAAAAAACATTTTTTTTCTGCGGATATAATTCCTCACCACAATCCGCAACAAATAAAGATTTTAGGCCTTCAAAAAAGAACAAATTTTATCAAGCAAAACATAAATTTCATAAGTATTAAGTTTATTAGTCCATAATAATAACAATATTATAAAGCATTAAATAGAAATTTTGTTTCTTTTCAACCTTTCAATTAAGCATGTAAGCAACTAGTGGTTATTTATAATCTTTGAACATTTGCATAATGGAACTAAAACTAATAAAATTTTATCTTAAATCAGCATTATTTCAGGAAAGATTAAATGAATTGACTTTATTATCAATTGAAAATAAATCTTAAATGAAATTGATTATGATAATTTAATTAATAAATAATTTTGCATCTCAAAAAGTTCAAAAATTATTTAAATTAAAATAAAATATTTTTAATAAAATATTATTATTACTTTTAAACAAAAAGACCCACTTTAAAATTCATTTTAATTTTAAGCTTCATTTAATTAATGTTGGGCATACCTCCTTGATCCTTCCACTAAACAATTCAATTATTTTACTTTTGCCCATTTCAATTTGAAAAAAATTATCACAAAAGGACACATGCATGTATAGAAAATGGTTTTTGTATAGAAAATAATTGTATATATTAAGACAATAGCTAATTTTTAAAAGAATGTTTATACCTTCTAAGGAAAAAGAATTTGTCAATTTATGTACATATAGGCATACATTATGCTTTTTATACTAACTCATTGTGTATACATATTACATATACAGGCACAGATAATTATCACCGGCCTTTCATATTAGCTGATGAAGATTTGATAAACACTTTGTAAGGATTTTACTATATACATATAAGTAAAATATGTCCTTACCAAAAAAAATATATAAGTACAATATATGTTAATGCTGCTATAGAAGCTTAGGTTATCTGAACTTGATGAATTTGGGATCAAACTAATCTAAGTTTTTTCTCATGATATATAATTCCTTTTTCTGATAAAAATAATCAAAATTAATTTCTCAATTATTTTTATCTTTACACTCACATTTTTTTTATATCTATACACTCACATTTTTTTTAATTTTTTTTAATCATATCTCAATTATATTCCAATTATTTTATATTTATAAAAAGTTATACACTTGTTCACGTCATCATTCATTCTTCTATATAAACTAGTATTCTCTAGTGTAGTAGTTATCATTAGTTAATTATAACATTCCTTAGTAGTTACCAAATTAATTAAATTTTGATAAAACACTAGCTAAGATTTTGATCACCATGAAAACTAAACATTGCTTAGTCTTTGCAACATTAGTGCTTACTTCAAGCATGCTAATGTTAGGAATTTCAGCTCAATTTGAATGTGGTGGTTTCTTTGCTGGAATTGTAGAATATTGTAAACCTTTTGTTGAAATAGATGGACCACAAAAGGATCCATCAGATTTATGCTGTAAAGTATTAGAAGGTGTTGATGCATCATGTTATTGTCAATATGTGACTCCTAAACTTGAGCGTGCAATCAGCATACCTAAAGCATTCTATGTGGCTCACTACTGTAATGTCCAATACATTCCTGAAGGCCCAGGCCAGTGTGGAAGTAAGTAAAAACATTTTTTATCAATCGGCCATGTTAAGTTGATATTCGCTAAATTGGTCACTATACTATTAACGACTAGTGGTTTATCACCGAAACATTTGACCTTATTAATAACCAATTTTATGATGAAGTAACTAAATTTTTCGTCTTTTAATCAATGACGTTTTTTAGTAGTGTGCGGATTTGAACCGCACACCGCAACATCTCACATAACAAATGTATAAATGCTAATAGTGTCAAGTATAAATGTGACTCTTTCAGGTTATACCATTCCTCCTCCTGCTGCTCCAGAGGTTTGATGACAACATTCGGCTGGGCGCATGCAACTTATATATATATATGAATAAAATAAAATATAATATGCGTCTTTTAAATTACTTATTAATTTATGTATGATCTCAATGCTATTAATTTAAATAAGTTGCAAATTAAGCTTTATTTATTGCAAGCATCAGTTTTATTTTCTCTTTGTTTATTTTCATGCTTGGTCACTAATTCATTTTCATCAACAAAAATAAAACACGGCATTCACCAAAAAATACCAACTAATTTATTTTATTTTATAAAAAATGTTAAATTTTAACCCTACAAATGAGACAATGGAAAGAGTATGTGGTTTTTAGTTAGGTACATTTTATTTAGACTTTGACTTAGCCTTATGGGTACATTGTGCTAAAGTTTTTTTTATTTTTTATTAATTAATGCTTTAGGAATACAATTGATGTACTAGAATTCGAATTCTTATACGGTTATAATTGAGTTAGATTCACGGGACTTGACCAATTTATCTATTTCGGATTCTAAATACATTTTTTAATATAACTTAAAATATACCCACAAGTATAAAGAACAAGAACAAATCATTATAATTATTAGATAAAAATAAATTAAGATGAAAGAAGTATGAAACATAGTAGCTATAGTAAAGACTACACATAGATTCTATTTAACAAGACACATGTTTGATAACCGTCATATATATAAATCCATGTTATGATCATAGAACACCATATATATTATTTTTGTTGGTAAATAAAAAAATAATATAAATTATTCGACAGAAATTAGTATCCTAAATATATATAATCGTTGAAATTTTGTAATTATATCATGGTAATAAAAAAAGAGTTAATATCTTGTAAAAAAAAAAAAAAGGGTTAATACTTTGTTACTCTCTGAACTCAATCAACCAAATCTTTTAATATAAATTGCGGCGCCTATATCATATTTTTGGTTGACTGAGTCGGAAGAGTTAAATTCAAGAGGTCTCCAAAAAAAAAAATTACAGCGATAAAATAAATTTCGCATATTTTACGTGGGTAAAACGGTATTTTAACCCATAAAAATAAAACTAAAAATGATTGAAATGAAAGAAACAAAATATATGTGGAATGGATTATGTTTATTATCCGACCAAACCTGTTTGTCCTTGCCGAGGTTGATTGCCATGGAACTCTGTACTACTCGAACTTTCACTAATTCTCTCTTTTTCAACCCTTCTTTCTCTCTTCCTTCTTCAAATTCTCATCTTCTTCTTCGTTTCAACCCTACTACTACTCTTAAACCCTTCAAATTCACCTCCTTCAACCTTTCATCTTTCATTCATCATCACACTTCTTCTTCTCCCTTCACTATCTCAGCTGCTGCTTCTTCTTCAGTGGAAGTTGAATCAGAAGAAGACCGTCTTCCAGCTGAATTGAAGGTCACTGAAACAGAGGAATCCAATTCCAGAGTATGTTATTGTTACTTGTATATATTTGCATTTTACATTATCTAAGTTCTATGCTGCATTGTTGAATTTGGTTTTTGGATTTGTTAAAATGTGAAATTTGAATTTTTGGTTTGATACATGACTTATTTACAATGAATGGTAATTAGTTATGACTTATGATTGTAAAATCTATCTATAGTAAAATAGTTATTAGTACGTAAGTTGTAGCTCAACTCGCAAAAAATGCTAAAATTATTAGACCTGATGTTCATGACCGGGATTCGAACCCTGTCCCTCCACCCTGTGTGTGTGAGTTTTTATGGCTTTGACATCTACGTACCAAAAAAAAATTAATTTTTAATTATAGATTACACAATAATCAAATTTTACACATTTCGATGCCTGCATAGTTACATCGTTACAGCAGGAAATCCAATTCCCCAAGAAGTAATATTTTCATATGGTAAGATAGTGAAATACTATAATTGATGCATTTAGTCAAATCAAAATTACAATGTAGTTAAAGATTTTGTGCAATATGTAACGGCGTAAAATAGAGATATGAAATTTCATCGTGTGTTAGCAACCGAAGAATATTCTTTGAATAGATAGATACTAAAATAAGCTACACAAAATAAGCTTCATAGGGTACACACACACATATAACATTTCTTGAGGTTATTCAATGGTTTCCATGGAAATGATAGATGTAACTTGTAGGTAACCTTGTGCAAGTATCATTATTCAACTGCAAATGAAACCCTTAAAACAAGACAATATTAAGTATTAAGATCATTGAATATGTATATTTCTGTATATCTTGCAGGTTAGATTGCATGTGGAGGTGCCACCACTTGTATGCAAGGACTGTTACGAAAGGATCCTAGTTGAGTTTACGAAGCATGCAAAGGTGTTACTGGTTTATGCTTCTTCCATACAAAATTTGAAGTTACTAAATTTTACAATCTTCAGATTTTTATATGTTATATGAGCTAATTTAACATTATTTTACATAAACAGGTACCTGGATTTCGTCCTGGAAAAAAGGTCCCCGAAAATATTCTTGTTGGTTATGTTGGGATTAAAAATGTTCAAAAGGCTATGATTGAATCAATATTGAGGAGGACAGTTCCGCATGCTGTAACATCAGTATGTTGCATTCTAGTTTATGTTTTCTTAGTTTTGAGATGTACTGACAATAAGTATACCTCTTGATTCTAGCCATTTAGACAATTTTGGGTTCACAGTGCGTCAAGACCTCATAATCAATTTTGTTTTATAGGTTACTGGACGGGCTTTGGAGGATTCGGTACGTATAGTCACTAAGTTTTCTGAGATGGAGGAGACATATGCTTCTCTCGGATTTCTTAGGTAATCTAGACGTTATGACGCCCATTTCTTTCTCCATTTCGTCTCTCATAAAATAGAGAAAAGAAATACTGTAACGAAGAATCTTCACATTATCAGGTGATGACTTCTACGTGCAGATTCTTAACTATTCTCACTTATTTCACTTTTCTAGATATGAGATCATTGTTGATGTTGCGCCAGAAATCAAATGGATTTCTGAAGATGCATACAAAAATTTGAAGGTTGTTGTTGAGATAGACCGTGAAATAGATGCTCACATAGCGTCTGAAAAAGAACTTAGAAGGCGGTACAAGTCTACCGGTGTACTGAAAGTTGTTACTGATAGAGGACTACAGGTAATTGAATTTAATTTATACGAGCCAACTAACGGTCAATTATTTTCTTTTGTGATTACTTACTAAAAATGCAGTTTCATTTCAAACCTTTATGAGTCATTTTATTCGTAGCATTTTAAGTTTTACCAAACAAGCGTTCATTATCTATATCTTTTCCTGTTTACAGATCGGTGATGTTGTTGTACTTGACATCTCAGCAACAACCGTTGATCAAGATGAATCAAATGTCAAAAGTATTCCTTCAGCAGAAAGTAAAGGTTTGTATATGCGCTTGAAATATGATAATTAACTGATTTGTGATAGCAGTTTTTTTGATGTGATATATCGTGATCATTTTTTCATTAAACATTATACTACATATGCAGGATTTAATCTTGACACAGAGGATGGTGAAACAGTAGTACCAGGTTTCCTTGATTCTATACTTGGAATTGGTCGAGGGGAAACAAAGTCATTTCCCCTTCTTTTTCCTGAAACTTGGAAGCAGGAAAATCTCCGTGGTGTTCATGCTCAGTTTACTGTAAGTTTCTAATGCCGAATCAAAAAAATTATTATTTTAGCAACACGAATCAGCATAGCATAGTAGTTTTCCTTTTGGATACCAAAGTGTCCACCAACATGTATAGTTTGTGGATGTTTGCTATCTTATTATTTTCTTGTACCTTTGATGTGTGTCTGCATGTGCGCGCCTATTGAAATTTACCGGATCAACTAGTTGAACTTCTCTTTAATTTCTATTAGGTTGAGTGCAAAGAACTCTTTTACCGAGATTTACCAGATTTGGATGATTCTATTGCCGATAAGCTTATCCCTGGATGCACCACAGTTGAACAGGTGACTTTTTTCTCTCTTACATGCAATTGCCATTGTAAAGTGTAAACTGAAGAATTATTATATTGGTTGAATCGCGAGTAAAGTTCTCCGGCATGAATTTCCAGGTCAAAGCCTTATTGTTAGAGAGATTCCAAGAGATAGAGCAAACAGCTAGGGAACAAGCAACCGATAATGCTATATTAGAATATCTTTCTAAGGTAAAAACATTACATCATTAAGTAGCAATGTTATATTGAATCTGTCTTGTTTTCTAGATTATAATGTACCTCGCAACATCTTTTCGATGTGCCTCTGCCATGAACACACTTGAGTGTTTCTTATTTTCCTGCTAGGCATATATCGATATAGTATAACCATTCTTCAATTTCGGTAACTTTTTCGCTTAATATTCATACTGTCATTTCAGATAGTAGAAGTCGATATACCTCAATCCTTGCTTGAGGAACAAGGCAGACAGCTTTATGGATCCAGCCTATTAGAAATGCAGGTATTGATTCAAGTATCAACATTCTTTGGCCAATCAGGAAAATTGGATACTTAGACTCCAATAATTTTACATTTATTTATTACTTGAATGGAAAAGATGAAAAGTTTTCATTCTCTCTCGGGCGTGCACGTTTTTTTGCGTACTAGTTCTTATTTGGTACGATTGTTATGCAGACAAAAGTAAAACTAAATGAGCAGCAGCTAGCTACTTTATCAAGTCAAAAGGCTGTGAATGAATATCTTGAGCATCATAAGGATAATATAAAAAATTTAATCAAACAGAACCTCGCAGTTGGTGACATATATAGGCGCGAAAATCTTCAGGTATATATATCTGATTTAAAATATGTATTGAATACAAATATTCCACATTGTCAAAAGACGATAGAAGTGTATTAGGATCACTCAGTTTAATCCGATTGAGATATAACATTTGATTTGCATATCATATTCTTTATTATTAATTTGGGCCTATGCGTTCTATAGCTTCCTACCGAAGACATCGTCAAAGAGGTTGAGAATTCCATTGCTGAATTCAAACGTCAAAAACAAGAGTATGATGAGGAACGTGTAAAAGAACAGGTTTGTGCCTTACTTTTGAATTTGCTTACTGTTATTTTGTTTTTGAGTGTTTATTGATATGATATATTTGAACTTTTCTTAAGGTTCAAGAAATACTAGAAGGAGCTAAGGTGCTTGAATGGTTGAGAGAACATGCAGACATTCAGTATATAACAACATGAGAGACGAGCACCGGCCAAAACAAATTAGAAAAGTGAAATTGCAGATCTATATAATAGAGTTTTCTTTCGGCCAATGTAAGTTTGTGATAAAATAAACTATTCTTGATTGAATTTTGTAGAAAGAACTTTAAGAATAGAATAATGTAATACCGGTGATGATCATAAATCTTTCCATTGAAAGTAGAAAACACTAACAAAAACAGTACGATTTAAAACTCAGATCTTTACCAACAACTATGTATGCATTGAAAAACACCGATATATTTCTCGTTACACATGCTTCAAATGTCAACCCCAAGAGGGAAATAAACATTGTGATATTCAAGGATCTTTGTATCTCTGTACTCACTACTTAATATACTCAGCAGTTAAAAAAGTGCGTCCTCAAAAAGATTCTTTATCAATCTCCAACATTTGAAACACTAATTGAAGCATGCTTGATAGAATGTACATGTTGAAATTATCATGTATGCATTAATTGCCTTTCTTGTAATATCTGTCCAAGTTTTGTGTATAGAGCTTGCTGCTCCTCAAAACCAAGGTCTCTCAGTATCTACACGATAAATATAAAACAAAATGAGTCCTATCCGATCTAGCACCGACACAGATAGTGTCGACATATCAGTGTTTGTGTCAGTGTTTCATAGGTCACGACAAAACATTTGATTGTTTGGTCCATCTATGCAAACAATGGAAACAAAACCCTCTAATTTTCACATGATTGAAAACTATGCAATAAATTGCTTAAACAAAAGCTCACCTGGTCCAACAGCACATCAATGGAATAGTCATGGAGGACAATAAATGACTGGTGGTAAATGTAAACAAAAACAGCCATCACCATCTGAAAAAGATGCATTACACATTATAAATCACAACAGTCACAACAACAGCACAAACTATATATATATATATATATATATATATATATATATGAGTGTGTGCAAACCTGGCAGTCCATTCTGTCAGTAAATCCACCATGTCCAGGTATACTGTCACCAAAGTCCTGGATTCATTCATTGAAAGAGATTAATGCTACATTTGGGAGTTTCAAAGTGAATGGTGAAAGTTAGATGGTTGCAAAATAAACCATACTATAAAGAACAAGAACATACCTTGATTTTGAAAGCTCTTTTGAAACCGCTAGCAAAAAATCCTCCAAACGGTGCTATGATGGACGCAAATAGTCCTAGCCATAAGGCATGCCATTGTACCGGCAAAACTGCTATCTCTTTCGCAGGCATCTACGAAACGTTGCAAAATGAAGAGAGCGAAAAATTAATCTTTAAAGTCATAAAGTTAGCATAAACATCAAAATATGAATGCTAGTCACATAAACATAATAAAGATTCCTCACCCAATAAGATATAAATTGTGGCATTGGAATGTACTCTGGCTTAAATATTGGATCAGGGTCACACTCAAGCCAACCTGTTGATAAATCCTGAAATTATTGCACCAAATGATCAACATTATGAATTTCTCAGAATCAAACATGCTCTGTTAATCTTATGTTACAGTGCTCAATCAAAAAATTTACCTTCCTTGGACATGTTAGCCACTGGAAGCGACCTAGAAAGTTCGCAAACTGCACAGATAGTAGGAAATCGTCTTAATCAATTATTTTTACAGTTTGTTATTGCAATTTCTCATCAAATAGTTTACTTTCATGATTCTTACCGTAAATGCAGCGATCATAGTTGCAACAGATGCTCCAATAAAACCTTCCCACGTTTTTTTCGGAGATAGCTTGATGAGAGGTGTTTTTCCGAAGAAGAAACCGAAGAAATAAGCAGCAACATCATTCATAGCAATAAGTGACGCAGGGAAAAGGAACCTTCAAAATAAATAATGTTAACATGCTATGAAAGCATGAAGAATATATTGAAGTTATCAGTAACAGAATAAATCAATATGCATCAGAAGTAATGTTACCAGAAAATTCCTTGAAATATATTAGCTACCGTGAACGCAGACTGCGTAAACACAACAATAAGTATCATATGTGTCCATGCATATTGGCCAAATTGATACTTGTAATATCTCTTCTTTAATGACAGAATAAACCATACAAAACCTGAAATTAATTAAATCATACATGAAAAAACTTACTCATAGATGAATTTATTATACTATATTGCAAGCAATACCAGAAACATTTGAAGCTAACTAAGGTACTAACCTGCAATATATAAGAAGTAACATATAACCATCTGATATTTGATGAGATTGCTGACAAGTCTATAGAAAATTTTATCTGATGTAACTGTATTCACAAGGTGTTGACTGAGAATACGGCCGTAAACATATAGCATCGCCGTGAAGAAAAAATGCCTAGAAAATATTGTTATATTCAGAATCTTACATTATCATTTGTGAATAAAATTAAACATCATGAATTGAATTAAAATTTGCAATATCATAGTGTTACCAATTCAAGAGCTTAAACTTAGGGAGACGTTTATCTTGATTAGCTCTTCTCAATAGATTGAAGAGTTCACTAGCCATGAAAATTTGGATAATAACAATCATTGCCCAAATGTAAAGATGACCCATGTATATGATAAGTGAGACAAATGCTAGCATCCATAGAGATGAATATGCACGGATCCACATTGATTTGTATTTAAATTTATCATTTGCAAGTAAAATCGTTCCGTTCGATTTGTGTATTTCAGGAGGAATCTGTTAAAAATAAAAAAAGTAGAATCGTCATAAGATCAAGATATAACTAATGTCTTCACTTTAGATATTCGGTATATGAATCATATCTCGTATATATTGTTTACATGTTGAGTATACCATACGAACCTCATTTGAACGTCTTCTTTGTCGAAAATTTGGTGTTCTCGGTGAAGTACAGCTATGATTCGCATTCACATCTCTCATTTTTGAAGTGAGAGTTGTTATACATGCATAGAGACTAAGAACTCTCCTGAGATATCAAATGGAAAAATATTATACATTGAATTACCATATTGAATTGCCACTCATAATAAATATATTCAATCACTTTCATAAATTGAAATAATGAGATCTTATATGTTTTATATCAAGGTGGATATGCCAGAATCACGACAATATATTTTTGAAAAAATTATGATGGATCACGGTGAAATGGTAGAAATGAAAAAGTGTATACATACTTGGAGAAATTCCTTGGAAGATAGGGAATGGAAAAAGGATGAAGGAACGTTGAAGATGAGGTTGTGTAATTGGATTTGCTATGTTTGAGGAAAACTAACGAGAATAACAGAAAACATTGATACAAGGACAAGACAGATGACAGAGAGAGAAAGAACATAAACTAACTACGAGGGATACGTGAAATTAGTCTTTATTGACCAATCAAGGCCCCTCACCTCACTTCACTCTAACAATCATAAGTACTAGTATATAAACTTGTTTTAGTTAAGGCAAATGCTAAATAATGCCTCGGGAGTAAGTTTTTTATAAATAAAATTATAAAAATATGTGAAGTCAACGCATTGAGAATTGAAATGTTCAACTTTTTAAATAAATTATTTTCTTAAATAGAATCTTTTTTTTTTTGACTAAAAACAACAATGTTCATTCATTCAAATTTGTAAAGTACATCAATCGACATCATAACATATTCAAATTCGCTAAAAACTAAAAAGGATAAATCGGCGAACAAGCTCAGCGCATCCGAGTTAATAGCATAAAACGGCCAACTGATAAAGCCTACAATTGATATGACATAATATAAATGTTCGGAGTACTCATGCTTCCGAATCTGCAACGTTGAAGACACTAAAGTCATTGAATCTGCTCTGAAGTTTGATTGAAGCAAAGCTGCAAACCTGAAACAAAACAAACACCGTACGAAGACGGGAAAACCAAACACCATACAAGCACAACACCGCACAAGACGGGAAAGCAAAACAACGCCGCACCAAGACGACGAACAACAAAACGTCGCACTATCAAACAACGAAATCACAAAGAAAAATACTAAATACTATGTGAAATTCACTTATTTTAATGAAAAGAAATGGAAAGAACAAATTAGAGGGGTGATTTTAGATCAAAAATTGATCCAAAATCACCCCCTTTCAATGGATGAAGAGAAGAAGAAAAAGTAGGGTAAAAATGAGGAGCGGCCCTTTAGCAAGACCCTTTATTTAATTGTTTTTTTGGCTCGTGTGAGCTGAAATGTTTAGACCGTAATATGGACTTAAAAAATGGTCTTAAACCCATGCGGGTTACATGTTAAAAAGGTTGGTTATTGGGTCGTAACTTATTTATTCAACTTTAAATTCAAGTGATTAAGAATTTAAACCCTTTAAATAAGTGACCAGAGATTTGATATTTGATTCTTGTGAATCAAGAAAATTCGATTAAGAGGAAAATTTTCACCTATCATACCAATTCTCCGACGGAGTTATATGACCGGTGAAAATTTCTTGTGTATGTACATGATAACAAAAAGGATGGATATCTATATATGAGGAAAAAACTAAACCCAAATGCAATGGATATCTTCTATCCACACCTCCTTTGAATTTAAAATAGCATTTTTGCCAATTTATAATATGGTTACTTGGGTCAAACAATAGCCCAAACATTTAATATTACTTGAATTATACATAGTTTGCAAAGATTGTACTTATACTATAAAATATAATCGCATATATGATATAAGGAGTATGATGGAATATTAATAATTAAATCGTTGTTTATGTTAGCCAAGATGGTCACTCCCTACTCACTATAGTACGATGATGGCCAAATTAATAGTAATTGATTTTGATATTATGCATGTGACTGCCTTAGAAATTGTGCATAATTGGTTTGGTCAATGCAGCTATATGCAAATTCTGAAGTTCGAGATATACATGTCGTATATATTAATTTTCCTTCAAAAAAAATGTAGTGTACATGTGTGTATATATAAATTAGTATTTTCTGCCTTAGGCCACATGTAGCATGGCCCAACTTACCTGCTGTTTTTTTTCATTTGGCATATGCATCTTCTTGGATATCAATTTGCATCTTGGTTGATTGTACATATGTTTAGGAAACAATGCACAATAATTTAGAGATGATCTAATTGTATATATATCTAATAATTTATAGTACATAAGAATCCATGTTAGTTTAACAATTAATCACACATTATTTCTATAAAGATTTTAAGAATTAATTATATACCATAACAAAGTAATGGACAATTATTTTTTTATGCTAGAAAGTTTAGGTGAGTTGAATTTCGAGACTCACAAGGATTAAAATAGACATCAAAATTTAAATAATACTAACATATGTACTTATAAATTGTTCACCTAATTAAAGAGGTCATCATGGCGTGATATATAGCGGATGTTGAACTCATATTTTTGTGGAGTATGAATCAAATTCTGACCAATTGAATAAGTTTATTCACCAAAGTGGGATACAATTATGATGGAATGCATGTCGTTCCGACCAATTGAATAAGTGAATATCATCTCCAATTTTTAGAGTACTCATATTTGAGCCCAAGGTATTAGTAATATTTTTCGTCAGATGTATTAGTACTTATAACCAAGTTATTGAGTTCAAATTGTTAATGAGCTTTATCAAAAGATGAATTTTTGGAGAATATGGATTCGATTTCTGAGTAGAGCAATTTCTTAGTCAGATTTTACTTACCTTATAATTAAACTTTAGACTATTAGAACTCCCTTCTTCTGAGAACCAGATATTAGTATAATAGGAAAATTTACATGTACATATATAACTATAACTACTCTGAATAAAAAAAGAGACGGCTTTGCTCCCAAAAGAAAAGGCAGATCCAATCAAATTAGATATGAAGGGTTTCTCGAAAGACATTAAGGATGGCAGCTTTAATTTATTACACTAGCTAACCAATTGAGAGGTTAGTTGATTGATAAAATAAAATCCAGTTATTATTTGTACGTTTTCCTAACTAACATGTAAAGCATGCATGCACTTTTATTTATTTGCATAATGATGAATTGATGATGATGATTTAACAATTGTTTTTGCACCTCAAAACTAATTATGGTTAGATCATGAGTTAGACTTTATAATGAGAAAATTAGAATTAGACCGTGTTTTAAAACCGGATCGGATTGGTTGAACTGGCAAAACGGAGGAGTATCGGTTTGGTTCACTAGTTGGATCGTTCATGCAATTGTTTGATGCTTGCTTCCTTTTTTTCCTTTCGTCGTTTCAGTTTTTTTTCTTTCTAACATCTGTTTAATCCTAGCTTCTGTTGTTTAATCCTTGCTTCAGTCATGCAGTTCGACCAGTAAACAGTAAACTAGTACCTTCACTGATTTGATGGTCGGTCCAGTTTTTAAAACATTTATTTTTAAGTAACGAAACATTCTCTTGGACAACTATCTTTTCGGATAATATAGAAAGATTATCTAAATTTCTTGATCTCATAGTCATTATAAAACGCTCGACTTTGATATGTATCTAGGGCATATCCACTTGATGGTCCACTCAAGCGCTAGTGACTAAAAATGACTCGTCTAATACAAAATCCAGATATATATGACCTTCAACCTTTTGTTTTTTTGAGGTATATGACCTTCAACCTAGTTCATATAATAATGTAATATATTCGAAAAAAATAATTCTATTAAATGCACAACAAAGGCAATAGAGCGGTCTTCAAAACACCAATTTCTTTTAAACCAAATTGACATTGGCCATTTTTGGATTTTGTGTGTAAAAGTATACTCCACCAAAGGTATGGTGATATTACACTTTTTTTGGGGTAACACATATTACAGTGCTTTTATATATACATACAATATTTTTTTTAAGAGAGATCGAATAAGTGAATTAAAACAAGAATACTGAAATGTAGGCCATATAATATTTTATCCCAACATCAACAATGATGTGATATAGATAGATATAGGCCATTCCTACTATCATCAATATATTCACTATTTAATAAGTATTCTAATAATGGATGCTTACGTAGAATCAGAAGGCAATCCAAACAAAATGATAAAATCAAAATATTTATTTATGCTATATAAAACTATTTTTTATTTTCATTTTTAAAATATTTATTAATTTTAACTTTTTTTTTGACAAAATTTTAACATGTTAATATCAATATATTTTGAAGTAAACATTGTCGTGAAAGAGAAAAATAACATACTAGCTTCAAATATTGCATTTATAATAAGACTTTTTTGTTGGCAAACAAAATTTACATAAATTTGTCCGTATAATCTAACTCAACCGGCAATTTAATAATGTTAGATTAAATATCTTTATTTAAATTTGAAGGTAAATGTTAACATGTACCATTGAAACACTTGTTAGTATACTAATAAAAGAAATATGGTCTTGGAACTTGTGCATTTTTTATTTTTCAAAATCAAACATTATTTTCTTCAAAATAATATTACTATTTAGAATATCCTTAACATGTGCCTTTAACATGACCCACATTTGAATCAAAAACCTTGCAATTGTATCTGAGTTTCAGTGGCGTATAATGTCATCTATAAACAAAAATAATTACATAATAAGTCTTGTTAAATAAAAGTACATTAAGTGAATGAACTTAAATGATTAATAAACTACTCTTGAACATAAATCGTTTGAGAGAATCCCAATTAAATTCTAAATAACATAATCTTTTTGTTAAACTTCATTGATCTTATTTGAATCACTAGAATTATTCATCTAAAATCAAAGGTTAAAAGAAACAAAAAATTATAAAGTAAACTAGCATTAAAACATTGTTGATATTGCAAAATCTTATGACACACTTAAGAGACAAAAATATAGGTGGCACAAAAGGATGGTGTCATTACTCATTTGGATATAAACGTGTTTGATTCGTGATGACACCCAATTTCCTGACCATGACCTTTGTCTTTGCCCCATATCTGGTTTTCCTTTCATATGCTTTTCTTTCTCCTATAGTTTACATTTTCCTTAAATAATTGATTAATTAATACAGTAACACTTAGAAACAAGGAAATATTTTCCATTTTTCACCTCATACCACGTTCACGAAAATGCCCCTGCCCTTTTTGTTTTATTACAATGTTGCCCTTTTTAACATATTTTTTGATAATGTTTTCTATCAAATGAAAGTTTTTTTTTCATCTATTTATTATGAATAAATTTTTTTTTTACAAGAAATGGAGTAGTGTTAAAGAGTCAAGACAAATACTACTAGTATTTCAAAAAGAAAATGCTCATCGAATCGAACATTGTGGTCAGACTGGCACATGCAGTCAAAACATTTACAACAATGTTAGGTACAAAAAAAGTAATTTCATTATAGTGAAAATAATAGTAATATTGCAACACATGATTTTACAACGCAAACAACGTACTCTTATACAATACCGTATTATAATAAAACTTCATTTTTTGGTATAATAATAACACTCATTTGACTAAATAAGCATACTATTTTTGCATGTTATTAATATTGATAATATTTTTTTAGCTAATTCTGTCAAAATAATATTTATAGGAAAATGCTACTTAATTATGCTAACATGAACTAAAAGAGTCAAATATATATATTCATTGGGTCTCGTTAACATGTGCCATAAGGGCATATGTTAAGGAATCTAAATGTAGAAATTTTATATTGAAAATACAAATATTTTAAATTTAAAAAGTTGAATGCACGAATTTTGAAACGAATATTTCTACTTTTAATTCTTTAACATGTGCCTTTGGGGCACATGTTAACATTTGCCATATTCATTTTGAAATCTGTATAATTAACCTCTTTTTAAACATGATCCTTAACTCACAGGAAATAATGATTTTTTTTAATTAAGTAAAACCAACTTTGAAATCCAAATTAGAGTAATTGAAGTGGAGTTTTATTTATTGAATTTGTTGAGAGTGTCATATCTGTAAATAAGATAGAAAACACGTGTCAATTAAGAAAATGAATCATCATCATGATCATGTGTGTTGTGGGTCCCACTCAATTTTGTTTCGTTAGTCATATTTTCCCGCACTGTACACGGTCTCTGTTTTGTTTTTCTTCACTTCATCATCATCACTTTCTTTCTACTATTTCCAATAATCTATAATAATCTACTTTCTACTTAATCTAATAATCTATTCTATTCTACTAATCTATCTTCACTTCACTTACCACCATTATTATATACCACCACACTCACATTCACACTCTTTCACGATCTTACTCACAAAAACAAACACACACTCACTCACTCCATTTTCAGATCTGAAACCTCAAAACCCTAACCTACCTTCAACCGGTAAGCATTTTCTCTAACAATCTTCCTCTGATCTATAGATCTACTTCTTCCACATTCTTCTCTCAATGCATCCTTTCTCAAATCTCAACTTCCATTTCTTGCATTTTCTTTCTTTAATGCCGATTCTTGTTAACTTGTTTACTCTTCTGAACTTGGTTTTGTTGTTGTGATCTTTTGTACTGTGAGCTTAATTACCTTACTGTGGTGGATTCAATTTTGCTTATATATGTTTATTACAGCTTGATTTGTTTGAACATTTCCTCTGTTGATGTAATTCATTCAATGCATTGATTTTTAACCTTAATTAGACAATATATATAATTGTAGTCATGATAATTTAGGAATTTTTTTTTGACTTCGTGTTCAAAGATTTTTAATTCAATTTCTTAGTTTCACCTACGGAGATGGATAATTTGTGGCAATGGAGTTCAATGTTTGAACTCAAATTGAATTTCAAGTTTGTTTTCATTGAATTTGTTATTACTTGTGGATTGGATTCACATTGTGTACTATTTTTTCTGATTTGTGTAATTGTGTTCCCTTAGTCTCACACTAGTCAAAGTAGCAAAATTTTCTTACCCTAGAATAACATGTACTACCATTTTCACCCTCTTTTGCTTTTTTTGTCTTTTGTTTTGTTAATTTTCTCATGTGAAACTTTTTTCTGGTATAAAGACAAGTTTTTTATCTGATTTTTTCATACAAGAGATTTTTTCATGTTTTTTGTGTGTTTGGGGGTGCAGGATTGGTTGCTCTGGAACTTCAATGGCTGTGACTGAAGCTCAAAACCCTCTTATTGGAGAAAACACTTGCGGTTCCTTGTTGAAGAAGCTGCAGGTAACTTCATTAATCAGTTATTCATATCGAGCGATTTAGATGTGCATGACCTACAAGTTAATAAGGTTGTGTCATGTTAATTTGTTGTAGGAAATATGGGACGAGGTTGGTGAAAGTGACGAGGAACGGGATAAGATGCTTCTTCAGTTAGAGCAGGAGTGCTTGGATGTGTACAAGAGAAAGGTTGAGCATGCTGCTAAGTCGAGGGCACAACTACTTCAAGCCTTGTCTGATGCTAAGCTCGAGTTTTCTACTCTTCAATCGGCTCTTGGAGAAAAGAGCTTTGCTGGAATTGTTCGTAACTACTTAGCTTTGTCCTTTTGCCAGAAGCACACAATACAATAAGTCAATAACTGCATATGTTGCTACATGATGCATTAAGATAATAAAGTTATTGACTAATTTACTATGTGAATCTTTTATTCTTTTGCAGCCTGATAATACTTCTGGAACTATCAAAGAACAGCTTGCAGCTATAGCACCGGTACTTGAGCAACTATGGCAACAAAAGGAAGAAAGAATAAAGGATTTCTTAGATGTACAGTCACAGATCCAAAGAATATGTGGAGAGATAACTGGGAGCTCGAACCTTAATGATGTACCTGTAGTTGATGAGTCTGACCTAACTCTGAAGAAGTTTGAGGAATATCAATCTGAGCTTCAAGAACTTCAAAAGGAAAAGGTAATTTGGTTGCCGTGTCCAATATTATTTTAGTTAGTTGCATTTTTGGTAACTGCATTTGATTTCATTCACTAAGCAGCATTTTGATAGTTTTATTGCATTGTTTTGTTTGGCAGAGTGACAGATTGCAAAAGGTTTTTGAATTAGTGAGTACTGTGCATGATCTCTGTGCTGTTCTTGGTATGGACTTCTTCAGTACCGTAACTGAGGTTCATCCAAGCCTCAATGATTCTACTGGCGTTCAATCCAAAAGCATAAGCAATGACACCCTAGCTAGGCTTGCGAACACAGTGTTGACACTGAAAGAAGATAAAAAGCAGAGGCTGCACAAGGTTGTTAACTATATGCTTTCAATTATTTGTAATTTTTGCATACTGTAGTTTTCTCTCACAAAATAATCATGTTTATCACAGTTCATACTTCGAAGTGAATTTACATTTATTATTTTGAATTCATTTCTGATTGGCTTTTAGTCTATAGTATTTTTTTTTTAACTTCAACCTGTACAACCCTTGCAGCTCCAAGAATTAGCTTCTCAGTTAATTGATCTGTGGAATTTAATGGATACTCCTCGAGAGGAAAGGAAACTGTTTGACCATGTTACCTGTAATATCTCAGCGTCTGTTGATGAAGTCACTGTTCCTGGTGCCCTTGCTCTGGATCTGATTGAGCAGGTACTGAAGATTTTCTGAAGTAAAAAAGGTCTGGGCTCCAAAAAATTAAGCTAACTGCTGCTTTTGTTCTTTTTATGAAGGCTGAAGTTGAAGTTGAGAGACTGGACCAGCTTAAAGCAAGCAGGATGAAGGAAATTGCTTTCAAAAAGCAAGCGGAACTTGAAGAGATATTTGCCCATGCTCATATAGAAATAGATCCGGAGGCTGCAAGAGAGAAGATTATGGCACTGATTGATTCTGGAGATATTGAACCAACTGAGTTACTCGCTGACATGGACAATCAAATAGCGAAAGCGAATGAAGAAGCTTTAAGCCGAAAAGACATATTGGACAAGGTTGAGAAATGGATGTCAGCATGTGAAGAAGAGAGCTGGCTTGAGGACTATAATCGGGTAATTATAATCTCTCTTGTGCATTTTTTCTTTAAGTTTGTGTGGTTGGTTGTCAAAGTTTTGGTGAGAGAGGTGAATCAAGACATTTACTGTCATGTTAGCAAAACTTGTAACCCTTTGAACTGATTTAATTTGCATTTGCCTTTCTTCTATAAACTATCAATATCGGTGATTTGCTATTTAAAAGTGCTTTGCCCTATTTCCAGAATTCCCAAGTTTTTGCTTTACTGCAAGTTTGATTAGTGCATTAAGTTGTTGCATAAGTTTCCAAATTTTGGATTTAATAATTTTTTCATCTTACACAACAATGAAAAACAGGATGAGAACAGGTATAATGCCAGCAGGGGTGCACACTTAAACCTCAAACGAGCAGAGAAAGCTCGGATACTGGTAAATAAAATTCCGGGTATGTATGGAGTGAAACCACTACCACCGTCAGATACTGTTATTACATAATATTTGCTGTCAATTTTAAGTAAAACAAAAATATGTTATATTATTGGAAGAATTTACATTGTTTCTTTTGGTGAAAAATGCAGCTTTGGTTGATACATTGGTTGCTAAAACACGTGCATGGGAAGAGACCCACGATATGTCATTCACGTATGATGGTGTTCCTCTTCTAGCCATGTTAGATGAATATGCCATGCTTAGGCATGAGCGGGAAGAAGAAAAACGAAGAATGAGGGTAAGTTTGACTAATGTGATGATTGATTTTCGTATTAACCCGAGCATTTTCTAATAATAAGATCATGAGCAAAATTAAACTGTCGGATTAGCCTATTTCTGTTCACTATATAGTTTTACTGAATGTTATAACCTCTGATTTGCACTCTACAGGACCAGAAGAAATTTCAAGAGCAACAAAACACAGAACCGGAAGCCCCCTTTAGTTCAAGACCCAGCCCTGCCAGGCCAGTCAGTGCTGCTAAGAAGGTAGGTGGCCCTCGTGCTAATGGAGGAGCCAATGGTACTCCTAGCCGACGGCTATCGCTTAATGCTCATCAAAATGGAAGCAGGTCCATATCAAAAGATGGAAAAAGGGATAACACTAGACCGGTTGCTCCTGTGAATTACGTGGCTATATCAAAAGAAGATGCTGCATCCCACGTTTCTGGTACTGAACCCATCCCAGCATCACCCTAATGAGTGCTTAATATCCAACCTCGTAGTTCATCTTTGTAGCATTGTTATATTACTAGTTACTGCTTTAGGAATATAATATGTGAGAGACAAGTAATTAGAGAGAACCTGTTCTGAGTTGTGTATGGTATATTTTCCATTCCGAGGTTTACTAATACATGATGGCTTATTCCATTGAAGCCCTTTAGTATGAAAATATACAGTGGTAGCTGTCTTGTTTTCTTCTTCCAAATCTTAGCTTCTATTAATTGGTTTTGTGGCCACATTTGTTTTGCCAAGTTCTTTTGCATGGTTTTTGTTGCACTTTCCCATTTTCTTATAACTTCATAGTTTTAGATACATTAGGACTTGGAGGTTCATTGGGATCAAGGAAGGCTTTAAGGGCCATAGCTATAGTAACATTGTGAATGTTTACCGAAGAGGTCCTCATATGGATAGTAGTTTAAATCCTGTTCTTGTGACTTGTGAGACTTGGGTCAAATTCTTACAAATTACCACTAGGTCAATCTTTGATAGTACTAACACTTTATGAGGTCAAATATGAATTGCCGATAATAACTGGTGATATTCCTCAGAAGTCAGCATAGTATGTCCTTGGTAATTGAAATTTTATACTGTAAATATTTAGGGAATGTGGAATGGAATGCATCTTCCTTTGCTTTTTTCATCAATAATAAAATCAATTCCTTTCGTCTATGTGAAAGTTGTTAAAGGACATCATATTTTATATGCACGAATCGGAGTTTAAACTTTGGAACTACTTTTTCACATTTAATAATGAAATTCTAGCTACTACTAGACTATTTAAAAAAAAGGAAACCAATTCATTTCATAACCATATCCATACATGAGATATTTCAAAACTCATATATTGAACTATTATCTTCAAACTTGTATATTCAACTTATTAAAAATTGATAAAGGATCCTTTTCAACACAAAATTTATCTTCCTTTTTTTTTGAAATTTATGAATTCAACCTTGTTGTCGTGACCTATAAAAAGGTTACTTTAAAAATCTAAAATTGATATTATTGTTTAACCTTCCGAGGAAAATAGAGTTTGATTAAAGATGTGTGAAGTTCGACAATTACTTCACTTAGAAATCGAGCTCGCGTTCTTTTGAATAACTTGTGTTGAGTGAAATTTGTTAAGTATTTGAGTTCAATCATTTGATCAGTTGATTCAATTATGAATCAAATCTAAGCGTTCTTTTGAATAACTTGTGTTAAGTGAAATTTGTTAAGTATTTGAGTTCAATCATTTGATCAGTTGATTCAATTATGAATCAAATCTATTCTTTAAATTTAATCTATTCTTTAAATAAATCTCAACAAAACAAAAAAAAAATTGTTCAATAAACAAATCTTAATTTAAATTTGAATTAACAAAATTAAAAACATTGAATTTTATTTTTATCATGATAAATCCTAACTATGATGTTCATTGTAAAATAACCATTCCTCCCTAACTAATTGTTAATTGTCCTGTTGATAGTAAATAGAGCAAAATTAATCTTTAAAAAAAGAAAAATGTTAACATGTGGTTTAAAGAATCAAATAAAGAAAAAAGTTTTTAAAACTTGTACATTTGTTCTTTTAAAAATTAATTTTATTGTACTACACTTAATTATTTAGATGTTTAACATGTACCTTAAGAACACATGTTAACATAATCTTTAAAAGAAAAACTATGAGCAAAAAACAAAATAGCATTACTAGAAAATGTTGAGTGATTAAAGTATTAATTTTGTTTTTGACCAAGATTAAAGTATGCAATTAAGAACTATAAATAAGTGTATTAAAAACCAAAGACAATTTACAATGAAGTAATTAACCTTGAGATTTGTTAATTTAATTTTAGTGTGAGGAGTATTTAACTAACACCAACGTGAGTTTATTTATTTTTATTTTCTAAATAAAGCAAAAGCTTTTTGTCAAGAGCTCGAAGTCACAAGCGAATAAACGACGTCGTTTCTTCCACAACACTTTCTCTCTGAGAATTGGCTATGGCGAACGAGAACGAACCCGCGAAGCTTTTGTTACCATACCTTCAACGCGCCGATGAATTACAGAAACACGAACCTCTCGTCGCTTACTACTGTATGATTCATTATCATCTCTTTCTTATTCCTATTTTTGATGAATTCTCAAATCGAATTAACCTAATTATAGTTATGATTATTATTAATTTTAATTATTATTTGGTTAATTTAGGTCGATTATATGCGATGGAAAGAGGATTAAAGATTCCACAAAGTGATCGCACTAAAACCACTAATTCTCTTCTTGTTTCTCTCATGAAACAGCTCGAAAAGGTTCTGAACTTAATTAATCTAATTTTAATTTAATATGTGAATTTTGAAGTTTATGTGTGGTAATTTGATTGATTCTAAATTTGTTGTGATTGAAAAGAAGAAGTTAGTTTCTATGTGTTATATTGAAGTGACTGAATGGACTAGGTGCATGTTTGGTATCACGGTAGATTTTTCAGAATCACGATGTAATTTTGCAGAAGTTACACACTTTGTAGCTTTTGAAAAATCAGAGTGGCTAATCGTGATTCTGACAAATCCACTGTGACACCAAACATATGAACTTAAATTTCCGGCTGTTGAAATTTTGTGTTGTGCAGTTAGTAAATTGAAGTTGTTGAATGAAAATAGGATGAATCGCATTCATTGGATTTCTGATCCGAATTTCGTGTAGTTAGGAAGAGAGACAGACTCTAAGACCATGCAGTCAAAGTTTCCTATAGTCAGTCCATCTAAGCCACTAGATAGAGATTGAATGACTCATATCATGTATTGACAAATCAATAACTTGGAATCCTCAATCTGATCTTGATCAACAGCTAGATTCATTGACTGTAGAGTGTAGACTATAGTATAGTGATTGCTGCCTGCTATGTTTCCCAAGAAAATCGTACGTTCATGCTGTTACTAAATCGGAACTTTTGGATGATAGAGATTGGGGGACTCGTTTTAAGCTAGGTGAATCTGTTAAACATGAAATATGTGTCTGATTTTAATCGACCAGCTTGTCTCATTGATTGTATGAATGTGTGACTTCGAGGAATTTTGATCCTACAATTTACTATTTGCAGTGACTGCGTCTTTTTTTTTGCTGTAGTGAATTTGCCTCATGCTTAAATTTGGAAGATAATCATGTGACATGTTTACATGACAACTTATACTTATTTTTAAGCTAAATACATCCTGTGGTCTTTTAAGTTAGATGTTTATAACAAGATAGTCCTTTAAGTTTGTTTCTTTTGGTAACAAATTGGTTCTTTAAGTTACAAAATTGTGCACCATCACCCTTTTTTTATCCAGTTCCGTTGCTTGATTGTTTAATGTCGAGGGGGCAGGTATAATTTGATAGGATCCTCAATTATACAAACATCTAATTTCAGTGGCTGTCATAATTTGATTGGTTATGTTTGTAAAATTTTATTTAATTGAATCCTTGATTTGTTTATAAAACTATCTTTCTTTGTATTACCGTTATTATAGGATAAGAAGTCAACCCAGGTGGGACCTGAAGATAATTTATATCTTGAGGGATTTGCGTTGAATGTGTTTGGGAAAGCAGACAAGCAAGATCGTGCTGGAAGAGCTGATTTGTATGTTAAATTGCTTCTTTTTAAATGCAAATATGTTACCATTATATTCTTATAATGTTCATTTTTCTTTGTTATGTTATGCCTATAATTTATAACATAACTTGCTTGGATATTATTATTTTTATCTATGATAATTTTTAACATATATTTCTGACCTTTTGCAGGAACACGGCAAAAACATTTTACGCTGCTAGCATATTTTTTGAGATTCTTAATCAATTTGGACCTGTTCAGCCTGATGTGTGTACTTCAATGCATTGAACTGTTCTTTTTTAAGCATGTCTAAACTGCATTTGCACGGTTCTTGCCAGCCTTTCTTATTTGGCAAGACTTGGGGCAATAATATACCTTTGTGTAATTGTATCTGTAATACTTCTGTGTTTGTTTTGCAGCTGGAGCAGAAACAGAAATATGCAGCATGGAAAGCAGCTGATATAAGAAAGGCTTTGAAAGAAGGAAGGAAGCCCATGGCTGGTCCACCTGCTGGTGACGAGGACCTCTCAGTTCCATTGAGTTCTACTAGTAATAGATATGTACGATTCGGAACTCTGCCTGATGTTGGTCTGAGCTTGATCAGTGCATATAAATAAATAGATAGATTAATAAATATAAACAATTAACTTTCAGCTGTTTATTCTTGCAGGATACTACTGAAACTTCTGCTTCTAGTGCTGGATCTGAATCTGACTCAACACAAAATTATCATAACCCTGCCAACTACCAGAATCTGCCAAGCATTCCTCCTGTACCTAAATTCCATGATACTCTTAATGATCAGAATTCTGCTAACATTTCACCATCGATGCAGTTTCATGACAGGGTAGATGATAATAAGCATTCTTCAACTGCTTCTCCATCATCCCACTCTTATACACCCGGAGGTTATCCTTCTCAGGACTACCATCCTCCTCCATCTTCCCAGGATTATCATCATCCACCACCTTCCCATGATTATCATTCTTCTGCACCTTCCCAAGATTATCCTCCTCCTCCACCTTCCCAGGATTACCATCCTCCCCCACCTTCCCAAGATTACCATCCTCCTCCACCTTCCCAGGATTACCATCCTCCACCACCTTCCCAAGATTATCAACCGCCTCAACCTTCCCAAGATTACCATCATCCTCCACCTGCCAGATCAGACAATTCTTACTCTGAGCTCTACAACCACCAGCAATACTCACCAGATCAGTCACAAAATTTAGGTCCAAATTACCCTTCTCATGAAACTCCTGCTCCTTACTCTCTTCCCCATTTTCAATCTTATCCAAGTTTTACAGAAAGCAGCCTACCATCGGTACCAGTAAACCATACTTATTATCAAGGGCCCGATGCTTCATATTCTTCCCAGTCAGCTCCTCTGACTACAAATCAACCCTCAAGTGCCCAAAACAGTTCCAGCAGCAGAAATGGAACTGCCTCAGAACCCAAGCCAACAACTCAATCATACCAGTATGACAGTAGCTACCAGCCAGCACCTGAAAGAATAGCAGAGGCACACAAGGCTGCAAGATTTGCTGTTGGGGCACTGGCATTTGACGACGTCTCAATTGCAGTAGACTACTTGAAGAAATCACTCGAGTTGCTGACAAATCCATCAGTTGCCAAGTAATATTTTATGTAAAAATTGGTGCTGGTATACATGGTGTTTTGTTTTGTAAAATAGATGATATTCATTGTGCATTAAAGTGTGAAAATTTCAATAAACATAAACATGACTTTGAATGAAAATCATAAAATCTGCCTGGAGTGTCTATTTCTCGTTAATATGGAAGTTATTGAGATTTGTTTCTTTGGGGTTATGAGTCTATCTGGATTATTTTTATTTTCATTTTTTATCAATGGGTCTTTTGTCTAAACTCAATTTAGGTGCGGTTTCTCAAAAAAATTAAATAAAAAATGGAACCTTATACTTCCTTAATAAAAATAGTGTAGAAGTAATCTTCTCAATATTATTTCATCATTCATCATCAAAAGTAAAAAATTGTCTTATCATTATCATATATATGCTTTTTACCAATAACAGACTTAATTATACGTGTTGCCATCCATATCAAAGCCAAAAGAATCATGTATTGATTCAATATCAGTAAGGATAATAATGTTTTAAGACTTCGATTATAACTATAAAAGATTGCATCTCAAATTGTCAAAAGGAGGGAAGATGAACAAAACCAAAATAAGATTAGGTGTTAGTGATTCACTGTTAGATAGATAGATAGATCGATAGATAGATAGATAAGATCCAATGATTTTCTTTTTTGACAAAAACATCAATGGCTAAAATTTAAAAAATTAATTAAGACTTTAGTCTACAATATTGGTCTAGTTTAAACTTTAAATATTTGAGGTTAAGAGTTAACAAACGGGACCAATTTAATCGATGGAAATACAATTAAGGGATTTAAACATAACAACAATAGTATGGACATTAAGTATGAAATCAACAAATTAGTTAAGAGAACAAAACAATTATTTAACCATTTTATTATTAGTGAATTGTGAGATGGTGTTTGTACTCATCCTAGTGTTGAAATAACGGGAAATTATATTTGTGACATTACATTTAGTAAACATAAACATGTGAAATTCTAGCTCACCTTATAAAAATAATGGGAAATAATTCTAGAAACAAACATAAATTGTTTTTTATAAATATAATTGCATAGTCCAACTCAAATACTAAGATGTTTTCTAAATGAGTAATAAATGAGTAATTATTTAAGGAGAGGCCAACAGCTCTCCATCTCCATCATATCAGTCCTCAACCAACTTCTCGTCGGTAAATATAGTTCTTCTTTTTCTTCTTCTGCTGCCAATTCAGCCTTTAATCTTCTTTGAATTTTCTAAGCATAAAAATAAAAATACAGGTGAGAAATCATACAAACTAAAAAGCACATACAATAATGACAAAAGTTTAGGTAATTAGCATACTCAACATCAGGTTATTATAGGATGACAAACTACAAAAGTTTTTGATAAATGTAATACTCACCTCTATTTTTTTTGCTTATTTTCTATATTTAGTCTTTTTGATTTCGAAATTGGTTTGGAATAAGACCTCCTGTATCAATTGTATCTTTTGCTTCAAATAAGGCGTCTAATTTACGTTGAGTTTTCTGAGCATAAAAATATAAGTGAGAAATCATACAAAGAGCACAAATAATAACAAACTCAGCCAAATTTTCATTAAGGTCTCCCTCCCACATCCAAACACAAAATGATATAGAAGGAACAAAATATGATTTGCATATTCAATAATAACATGTTATAGAGGATGAAAAGCAACAAAATCCGCTGATAAATGTAATATTCACCTCTACTTGTTTGCTTGCTTTCCACATCAAGTATGCTTGATGTTTTGCTGCAAATAGGACTTCTAATTCATGTTGAGTTTTCTGAGCATAAAAATATAGGTGAGAAATTATACAAAGAGTACATAAAATAACAAACTCAGCCAAAATTTTCATTAAAGTCTCCCTCCGACACCCAAACACAACGATAGAAGGAACAAAATATAATTTGCATATTCAACAATAACATGTTATGGGGATGAAAAGCAGCAAAAACCGCTGATAAATGTAATATTCACCTCTACTTTTTCGCTTATTTTCTCCATAAAGTCTTCTCGATCTTGAAATTGGTTTGGAACAATACCTCCTGTATCAATTGTATCTCTTGCTTCAAAGAGGGTGTCTAATTTATGTTGAGTTTTCTGAGCATAAAAATACAGGTGAGAAATCATACAAAGAGCTCATATCCCACACCCTAACACAAAAATGATAGAAGGAACAAAATATAATCTTCATATTCAACAATAACATGTTATAGAGGATGAAAAGCAACAAAAGCCGCTGATAAATGTAATATTCACCTCTATTTTTCGGCTTATATTCTCCATCAAGTCTCCTCGATCTTGAAATTCGCTTACAAGAAGACTTCCTCTATAAACTATATCTTTTACTTCAAAGAGGGTGTCTAATTTACGTTGATTTTTCTGAGCATAAAAATACAGGTGAGAAATCAAACAAAGAGCACATACAATAACAAACTCAGCCAAACACAAAATGATAGAAGGAACAAAATATAATTTGAATATTCAATAATAACATGTTATAGAGGATGAAAAGCAACAAAATCCGCTGATAAATGTAATATTCACCTCTACTCTATTGCGTATTTTCTCCATCAAGTCTTCTCGATCTTGAAATTGGTTTGGAATAAGACCTCCTGTATCAATTGTATCTTTTGCTTCAAAGAGGATGTCTAATTTACGTTTAGTTTTCTGAGCATGAAAATACAAGTGAGAAATCATACAAACAGCATATACTACAAACTAAGCTAAACACAAAATGATAGAAGGAACAAAATATAATTTGCATATTCAATAATAACATGTTATAGAGGATGAAAAGCAACAAAAGTCACTGATAAATGTAATATTCACCTCTATTTTTTTGCTTATTTTCTCCGTCAAGACTTTTCGATCTTGAAATTGGTTTGGAATATGACCTCCTGTATCAATTACATTCTTTACTTTAAAGAGGCCGTCTAATTTATGTTGAGTTTTCTGAGCATAAAAATATAAGTGAGTAATCATATAAAGAGCACGTAAAATAACAAATTCGGCCAAAATTTTCATTAAGGTCTCCCTAGTTCCCACGCCCAGGGGCGGAACTAGGTAGTAGACTTTTGGGGCGGTCGCCACCCTCAAATACAAGTAACAATAACATGATAGAGAGGATGAAAAACAACAAAAGCCGCTAATAAATATACTATTCACCTTTGCTTTTTTGCTTATTTTCTCCATCATGTCTTCTCTATCTTGAAATTGCTTTGGAAAAATACATCTTGTATGATATGTATTGTCCTGTAATGTAACCAGACTATTAAATCAGTATTTTCTTTTTCCCATCGTGTTTATAAATTGTAGTATGACATGACATATATAGCAAAATTACACTCTTCAATTCCATTATCATAAGTTCACTATTGTACCTAAGTAACTTGTAAAAAATAATATGAATCTATGGATATTTTCTAAATTAAAACAATTATAAACTTTCTTTTTCGCAACGAGTAATTAATGCAGTAAAATGATCAACAGTTTTATTACTATGGATATTTTGGTATAATTTTTTTTCTCGATGACTTATATTTTGGTACGGGGAGAGTAGTAACTAAGCCAAGCCTTACAGATTACAAAGTTTAGATATTTAAAATTTAGACATAACGTTAACCAGCAAGTTTGTTACCTCAGCATTAGAGGAATCAACATCTTCATCTTCAGCAGGATCCACATGCTTCAGCGATACTTTTACCTGAAATTAAAACGAAAATAATAATAATAACAACATCAGAGTTCAAAAACCTATAAATAATCCAAATTTAAAAGGTAAGATCTTAATCTTAATTTAAGAAAGAAAAAAAAAAAAAAACAAGTAACTAAGCTCTATAGTTTGAGAGAATGACTCACACTCCAAATTTGTGGGAACCAAAGACATTTGTGGGAACCTATATATAATCCTTTCTTTTGTACTTTCTCTTTTACTGGTTTTTGCTTCTCTTGCGCAGAGATCTGGTTATAAATAATAGTAATATATTTGCCGTTAAAAAAAAAAGACATTTATGGTAATTAACAACTAAATTTGAATAAAGTGGAAGAATCAACTTGTTACCTGAGCATCGTGAGAGGAATGAGCTTCATCTTCACCTTGAGTTTGAACCTCCTCGGCCTCGGACTTGACCGACTACAACAAAATTAATATGATTAAAAGCATCACATTCACAGTAGTTAAGAATTAAAGTCAGAAATGCATATGATATACCTGGCGGGGGCGGAAGAAATCAAACAAAATCCCGTATTTGTAAAGAAAGGTTACGTAACCTAAAAGAACCATGAACAAGATGAACAGAGACCGATAATAAAAGAATACATAACAGTGTGCCGTATATACCAATTCCGGTTGCTAAGAATAATATGTTAGAAACCGTGGTTTCATTCATGACGGCGAGAGACTGTGTTTATGAATTTCAAATACTTTTGGAAGATACCAATTGAACTTGATTATATATTTGTAGGACCATCACAATAACTTCTTATACAAGTATATATTTCCAAAAAATTTCTTCTCCCAATACTCTTTTATCGCTCTTTTATATTTTTTACCATGCTAATAAAGTTTCTTATTTTTATTTTCATGAACAAGTTAAAATGAGAGAGACATCAAAAGTTTACAAAAGAGTTACACAAATAAATAACATGGAAAACAGAATTAGTTCATGCTTAAACAGGTAAGCGGGCTCGACCACCATCGATGATAGTTTGAAACTAGATAATATTTGTTTCATAACATCATTGATAATATGATATCAATAAAATTTGATCTTGTCAAGTAATTGAGGTAAGGACTCATCAAAAATTTTTCTTGAAAACTCTTTGTTTTCTTTTGTTCCACACGATCTAAACATATGTAAGTCCAGAACATATTTTTGTCCATGCTATTATTTATTAACGGATTTTTTTTTGGAAAATACATCACAAACTTCATTAGGATTGTCAAAAATGTAGATTCAGGGTGCGTTTGATTCGCAAAGTAGTAAGTACTAGACAGAACAGTATAGGACAGAACAAGATAGTACAAGACAAAATAAGATGGTACAGGACATGACAAAATTGTATCGAAGAGAGATACGGAAATAATTTTTTCATATTTAAAAATAAAAAAGGTATTTTCGTATTTTTTATAGTTATACTGTGGATAAAAAGTTGTCCTGGAGTTTAGTGAAGAACAAAAATTCCTGATTTTGTCCTGTCCCTTGCTACCTATGTTGTCCAATCCTAGAACCAATTTTTACAGCAAACAGGGTACAAAAAATTGTCATGTCCAGTGTTCTAATTTTTAGCAGATCAAACGCACCCTCAGAGGATAATAAAGCATCAGGGGAAAATATGTTTCATATATTTCTAAGACCCATTTTCAGAAAATTACTCTACGCACCCCTCATGCTACTCTTTTAACCCCCCTGAAATCCAGAATTGCCCTTCATTTTTCACTAAATATGTGGTTCGGATAATATAATCCGAACCTAGACAACGAGTAAAAACCCCCAGTTCGGATAATTTTATCCGAATATTTACTTACACAATTCGGAAAATATTTTCCGAACTCTGTCGAATAAGAACAGAACAGAATACACGAACTGCATAGAGCAGTTCATTAGTTTTATGGTTTTGCAAAGGAAAGGGGTCAAAGAAACAAGTTTTAGAGCGCGCGATTCTTCATCAAATCCTCATATTTGCAACTATCTCATATCAATTTGTTGAATCTATCACCTACATTCAAGTAAGTATCAATTAAGTTTTAATTTTGGTAGGTTTATGAGTTAGGGGTTTAGGGTTTGGGAAAAGAACTTATTTTGATTGTTTAGTTTGTGATGTTATTGGGTTGTTATAGATTATGATGGTTGGGTGAGTAGGAATTTGATAATGGGTTATAAATTATGATGATTAAAAAGGTTTATGAGTTTAAGATTTATTAGTTTAGGATTAATCAACATTGTTAGGTTTGTATGATGATTGTAAGATTTTTGATGATTTTGTTATAGATTATGATTATAAGTTGTTTGATTTAGGTTGTATGATTTTAGATTATGATTATAAATTATGGTTATAAGTGGTTTGAGTAAGTTGAATAATTTGATGATTTTAATTGTTGTTGTTGTATAGTCATGGAAGAAGGCGAAGGTGTTACTGGAAGAGGTAGACATGGTAGACCAAGTCGGACACATGTATCGGCTCGAAAAGTTAGTAATCCTGCTGATGCTTCTGATCCTGCTCCTACTCCTGTTCCTACTCCTGCTGCTGCTCCTACTCGTGTTCGTGGTTCAAAAAGAAGTAAAAAAACACGTCAGGAGCCTGAGATAGTTCCAGGAAACAATGATGATGAAGCTACTGGTTCACAGCAACCTACTGAGATTGAAGTGGGTGATGATGTTGTTAATGACAAACCTGTGCGGCGCAGACGTATACCCAAACCACCTGTCCGGCGTCAACCTGCTTTTCAGGAGGGAGAAGAAGAAGATGAAGAAGGATATGGAGGTGGACCAAGAGATACGTCTTTGTTGACCGATTATGCCGAGCATAGGTCTATTATGATATGGAATGCAGATGAAGTTGAAGATAAGGAGGTATAACAATTATAATTTTGGTTAATTGTTGTTTGATAGCATCGTTATTAGTTTTTATAATTTATAGTGTATGTGTCTTACAATTATAGATTTGATATTTTTCAGGTTTTGAATTTTACCCAAAAAGTCACAACTCATGGAATGAAGATGTTCAAACTCAAAAAACCTGTCCGTAATGATGACAATGATTGGTTTTGGGATGTCATAATTGAATCTGGTCTCGAGCCCCTTCTGCATACTAGCTACAATGTTATAAATCATGGGCTGATGACAGCATTTTCCGAGAGATGGTATCCGGAAACCGAGACCTTCCACCTTCCCTTTGGTGAGATTGGCATCACATTGGATGACATCCAGCATCTTCTCCATCTTTCCATCCGAGGACGCTTCTTGGACTACTCCAGAATGGACAGAGCTGATGCTCTAGACTTGTGTGTTAAGGCCCTTGGATGTGACCCTGCCGAAGCTGAAACTGAATTCATTTTCACTCATGGTCAACATTTGAGACGTAGTTTCTTGAAGAATATTTATTTAGAGAATTGGGAATCTGCTGAAACTGCTGTTGAGGAGGATCAGCCGGAGGAAGTGGTACGTGAGTACAGAGAGAGGTGCATCAGAGCTTTTCTGTTGTATGTGGTCAGTTGTACCATTTTCACAAACAAGAGTGACAACTATGTAGATGTTGTCTTCCTACAATACTTCACTGACTTGACAAATATTCATACGTGGAATTGGGGTGCAGCTGCTCTGACTTATCTTGTGAGGTACATGAATGAGTCATCAAAGGCCAAGTCTGGAATGATGGCAGGATACTTGTCTCTGCTTGAGGTAAAAAAATTACTAAATTTTGCAAGTTTTGGTTATTTATGTTTTGAAATTTAGAAGTAATTTATAAATAAGTTTTAGTAGATAGTCTTATAAATAAATTTTAGTAGATAGTTTTATAAATAAGTTTTAGTAATATATATATATATATATATATATATATTAACAATTGATCTATATTTTGCAGGGATGGATAATGACACATTTTCCTACCATTGTCCCGTATCTTGATGCTGATAACTACATAGATCATATGCCAATGTGTGGTAAGTATGGCGCAAAACAAGGGCACGTTGATGCGGCGAATTATAGAGCATATTTGGATAATGTTCAGGTGACTGATGTGGTATTCGCTCCATATGAAAAGCTCCGTCATGTACGTCCCATGATCGATGAATGTTGGTTCTCTGGCTGGTTGAGATGCGGAGACCTGAAAGCAAAACACTTGCCTGAACGTGTGATGAGACAATATGGACACGTTCAAGGCATACCAAGGCCACCTGCTATTGCCGCGCCATTTGTCATCAATATCAAACATATTTCTAGAATGTTTGAAGAAGAAATTGAGAATCATATAATCCCCGTTGATGAGAGGGGTCCTACTGTTGAATACCCATGGGACGTGTCTGCTGATTATATGAACTGGTTTTGGGAAGTTTCGCACCCGAAGATGCGTCCAGCAAGTGCACTTGTTACTTCTCAATTGCGATTACTCCAGATGGTGAGGACTGATATAAATGAAGCTTTTGAAGGTGAGGTTGAACAAGGAACACCAATTCATGGTCGTTTGACTCGGATGTTGGGGTATGTTAATCCGGCGTTGATGGGCTTTGACAATCAGAGACATGGTAGGAGAGGTCGTAGAGGTGGAAGCGTGCAAATGGAGGAGTGACACTTTTTTTTAAGCAATTTGTTAATTTAATGACTTTATTTTGGTTTATTTTGGTATGTAACCGGATTAATGTGTAAGCGGATTATTTAGCTTATTTTGTTTAATGACTTTGTATGACTTTGTTTTAATTTGAGGATTATTTATTTTGCTTATTTTTGATTATTTACTGGTTAATTACGTTGTTTAAATAGGTACGTATTCAGAGTTATTGAGATAACTTGGTTAACAAAGTCGAAAACACATAAACTGGCTTCTGGTTTAGCAGGTTCGGATTATATTCTCCAAACTGGACCTGTAACGCGCCAGTTCGGATAAAATTATCCGAATTAAGCCTCATATTTGGCAGGTTCGGATAATATTATCCGAATATTTGCGTTACAGGTCCAGTTCGGAGAAAATAATCCGAACCTGCTAAACCAGAAGCCAGTTTATGTGATTTCTACATAAAATATAGTTCGGATAATTATCGTAAACACAAGATAAAATTTAGATCAAAAAATAAAAACATAGACATTAATAAACTAGTACCGTTAAATTAACGAGTTCTGGATTAATGAAATACATAAAACATTATAATTAAACAACTTACAACTTAAATAAACCACCTAAAAAGCACAAATTACACAACATATATGATCACTAACGATGTTTTAAGGATCCATCAAGTTAACTGTCACTTCTTCCATGGGTTCAACCAAAGCTATCAAGATGTCTTCAACAGATCTGCGCAATTTGACATCCAATTCGATTGGACCCAACCTGCTGTACTGAGAGAAAATGTAAAACATAGATGTTACGTCTCCGTCGTTGTTGAGAGACATCTTGCTGAATCGTACTACACGTCCGTTTTCTATTACTGACGGACGTCGATACTCTATTGTCGTTACTCTTCTGGTGTCTCCTTCCCCATTCACACGGTTGTTCACCCTGTTCAGCCTCTGTTTCAGACTCTCAAATGTGTCGTCAGTATGGATTCTAAACAACTCTGCGTCACCCCCATTGAAATATGCTGCAGCAATGTGAGAGTTGACATTTCGTTGATCCCAAGCTTGGGTAGACATCTGCTTCAGCACTCTCCTACAGTCTAGAAAAAAAAATTATAACATTTTCTATTTCTTGTGAAGAGTGTATTTATAGTGGGTTACTTTTTCTGCACAGAACGTACAGTTCGGAATATATTTCCCTAACCAGTTCGGATTATATTCTCCTAACTTGCCCAATACAGACTTATTTCAGATAAAATAATCCGAACTAACATTTTATAGGTTAAATTCGGATAATTTTATCCGAACCTGCTACACCAGAAGCTGAAAACTGATTATTTTGCAGTTTATTACCAAGTTATGCATATAACTCTGATCGTAATCCTTTTAATCAAATATTTTCAATATGAAAATTAATAACATTCAATAACTTGTGACATTAATTAACAGTTAATTACCAATTACAATATGAAAGATAATCAAAATAACTTGTCACATTAAAAACATAAATAATTAAGTATCAATTACATTCTTATAACCAAAAAAAGGGTGAGAATGTCAAATTCAAATGATTATTCATTTGATTATGTAAGGCTTGTCCTCTACATTACCAAGACCATGTCTTGCTGTTATAGGTCTTTCAATAAGCATAAGTCTTTCAAACTCTAATTGCCGATCCATGAAACTGAATTCCCACTCCGCAGCTTGTTCGGTGCGATGAATCCTCCACTCAAGACACGTCCGAGGTAAAGGGCACTCATCCTTCAACTTAACATACCAAAAATGAATGCCAAGTAAAAAAATACACATAAGACGTGAAGATGGTTTGGATGGTGGTTTGGTACGCCATGGGAAAAAGGTTTCAGATACGCCTTCTACCGGATCAGTCAGAAGTACTACAACTTTATTGTAGGCATTAGCAATGATATGACCCATGTCTGGAAATTGTAACCAATATTCCCTTGGCGCAATTCTTCTTTTTCTGGCTTTTTCAGGAGGGCATAGAGCTTTGATGAGATATTCATATCTCTCGGAATTAAAAGCTCTCACGTATGCAGGTTTGTGATGTCTTAACTCCCTAGACATGGCAAGCTGCACCAAATAAAACTCATCTTCAGTTTTACCATCATCCACAGCAATTGCGCGAAATCCACAAAATCCGTCACCAACGACTTCAGTCACATCATCGATCCATGGTTGAATAAATTTGGCCATCATACGAATACAACTGGGCAACTTTTTAGTCTTTGATGTTGATGCCTGACTTGGTGGAACTTGGGTGGATTGTGAAGCTTGAGAATCCGCCCAAATCTTATCCACATGCTCAAAATATGAAGGGTCACGTTTGGTGGATTTCGTTCCCTTCGATTTAGAGGCATTTTTGGATTTAGCGGACTTGGATTTAGCGGACTTGGATTTAGCACTAACTAACGGAGGGGTCAAGTTTGTGGTGACTGGCCATGCAAAATGACGTAATCCTTCTTTGATTTCAGCTCTCAAAACGGAGTCTCCTTTTTTTAATCGCTCCTACAAAAAAAAATTACAAACCTATTAAACAATTTATTTCGAACATTAAAACAGGCTTACCTATAAAAATGACAAACATTAAAATGAGCTTATTTATTAAAATTTAATTAACCTGGATAGCATTAATCTCTTCTAAGCACATGTAATCATCTTCGACTTCACCGACTTCGCCGTCATTGAACACCAATTTTTTCCACTGACTGTCCACCTCATCAAGTGTAATAGGTAGCTTGTCATGTAGCTTTCTAGCAATCTCACATGCACAAGGCAAACCAAATGTTGCTCTCATCACACAACCGCATAGTTCGCGGTCCATACCAACCTCTTCAACTCTTTTTTCTTCTTGTGAGATAATGTCCAACGCAGCTCTCGAAATATTAAACACTAGATGCTTGTACAAGATTTTTCCCTCATGTCTGTGTTCCGCAACAGACAAACTCCTACCAAACTCACCCTGTATCTCAGTGAACTGACCAATCAAGCTTTTGTGGATCGCTTCCCATAACCTGACATAATCATTCTGATTGTCTGTCAAGTAACCCTTCAATCTACCATGTGCAGACTCAACCCTGTTGGATGTAGTATTGTCAAAATGCATAATGCGGTTAGTCCACGCTAGTACAAATTTCTCTTTATCTTTGTTTAAAACTTTTCTTTCAAAATATGTGATAAATCTTGGCCACCTCTGACATACATTCCTAAATTCTTCCAGATTATCAGCATATTCCTCTTCAGTACTTGAAAAAATCACAGCCTCATAAGATTTCTGAATATATTTAAACACATCTTTCTGCTTCTCCTTGTCCCCATCCTTAACAAAGCAAGTTGTCTGCATCTTGGTTTTCACATTTCTCCTAACATGAAGTGAACAAACCAACGGTGTTGCTTCAGGAAATACTCTCTTCACCGCATTCATCAGACCGTCCTGCCTATCGGTAACAATGACCTTCGGTGAGATATCTTTGTTCCTTAGAAGACCACGACAAGCTTGAAGGGCCCACGTGTAATTTTCTTCTTTTTCATTTTTTAGCAAAACATAAGCAACACAAAACGTCTGATCAGTCGATGTGACTCCGACTATCTCGAAAAGCGGCATTTCATACCGGTTGGTTTTGTATGTGCAGTCCATTATCAAAATAGTCGGAAAGGAATTGAACAAGTCTACGGATTTAGGGTGTGAAAAGAAGATATCTTGCACAGTTGTAGACTCACCGACCGTCCTTGTTCTGTAAACATAGTTGTTATCCCCTAGACATTTAAACAATTGTTGCATTTCAGTCATTGAACCCCTAATTCGAACCTTATTTCTATGAACTACGTTGTAAACCTGCTTAATGACGGTTGAGTTCTTCGGGTCTCGCTCTTTCATTGTGGACATGATATTTTTAGGCTTGACCAAATTTCTTGTCAACTCAACCACCAATTGTTTCTCTTCCGGTTTCAATGGTCAGTTAGGGGAGAAAAGAGAAACATGGGGGGTGGGCAGAGTAATTTTCCCATTTTCATCCCTACAATGTTTTAATGGCCCAATTGTTGACACAACGCTCATTTCCGGCCCCTTTTCTTTTTGGGCTAGCTATTCCTTCTGCTACATTTTGGCCTTTTATTTTTTTTATAGAGAAAAAATATTTTGTTTTCACAATACACCCCCCCCCCCCTCCCCACCCTCCAACACACTTAAAAAAAGTGGGTTAACTTGGTGGGGCTAACTCATTTTGTCATCCCTAATTAATAATATTGGATATAATAAAATCTAAATATTTATTCAAATACTAATTAACATAAAGTGTCATCTGATATTTTTGAAATTAATAGAGCTTAATTAGCATAAACTCATACTATTGACTATGATAATGGAATCAATGGATGCCATTTTTTGAGTTTTATTTAAGGTTTAAGTATCATTTAAGTCCTGTATGTACACGAAATTTTAGTTTTAGTCCCTATATTAATTTTTGTTTTAAATAAGTCCTTGAACAACCAAACTTTTTGTTTTTCGTCTCTAAAGCTAAAATCCGCAGGAAAGTTCGCAAGTTTCCTGCAGATTTTCCTTCAAATTTTTGCTTTAGAGACCAAAATCAAAAAATTTGGTTGATTCAGGGACTTGTTTAGAACAAAAATTGATACAGAGATTAAAACTAAAATTCCTTGTACATGTAGGTCAGAAAATGACACTTAAGGTGATTTTATTGGTTCTCAGCTCAATGGTGACAAAAGAACAGTTAAAAACCCAATGATCCTATTAATTCGAGGGCTCAACGTTGTTTAAGTGAAGTTTCTCTCTTTGAGTATCATGACTTGGCTTTAATGATATACTATTTGAACTTTTGAAGTGTTTATCTTATTGGCATTGCAATCTTGTCTTCACTTCATTCCAACATTGATTATGATGCTGTCTCCAACTTGGATATTCATGTATCATGAATTCATCATGATCACTCTTATGGATATTCCATAAACTCTTGCACGAATTATACTGTTATCTTTGTTTTAGGACTTTCTTAACTATTTAGAAATTTTTCTAATTAATATAAAATAAAATAAATTGGTCACACAAACACCTATGTGTGCATTAAGTTTTAATTCATTCAAATTCTTGCAAGTTGCAAAGACCTATAAAAATTAAATAAATGTTGTATATAAACATAATAATGTTGTAATACAAAATTATCACATTCGTCCGATGATCAACTATGGCGGTTAATAATCGACCAATATGATTTACTACCAAACAATATGCAGAAGTTTCCTGTTTCATATACTATTTACCTTGACAAATTTTGGGTGCATTCATGTGTGCGTGTAAGAATTTGCCAACATAAGTACTATGAAATTAGGATTTTGGCATATAGTTTGGAACAAAATTCGAAACATAATGACATAGCCGTCTTAGATAATGTTCCCTAGTTACTATAGTTGAGATATTAACAATGAAATCAAATGTAACACCTTTATCTCTTGGAGAATCCGTCTCTAATGCATCCTATATAGTATTAGTAGCATAATTTCATACCGTAATTCTCATCCTTCCTTTTCTTGTGTAGCAAGTAATTAAACAAACATAATGAGAATTAAATCTTCATTCTGTTATTGTGGCACTCATTTTCCTCATGATGAAAAGGTTAGTTCAAAAGCATGCATTGTTAAAGATATCAATCAAACTTGCTTATTGAGAAAGAACAAAAGTCAGAACAAGAAAAAAGAAGGAATGAAGCTCAAATTAATTACATTAGAGGAGTGGTTTCTTAAGTCACCAATTATGCAAAAAGATGGTAACTTCAATGATGAAAATTTTGCTAGAAAAAATGCTCATTTTTCTGATTCTAGAGTATATAGTTTGTCTTTGGAGCAACTCTTGGTTTTGGATGGCGTTGATGATGATTTTACTATTTTGTCCTCAGAGTATCACAGTTTCTCTTCAAAGAAACTTTTGAAAAATGAAAAGATTGATGTAAATGAAATGAGGTTGTTGAAGTCATTGAGTAGAAGACAAAGTAATGAGGTGAAGAAAAGTGTTAGCTTTAGGCTACCAGAAGTTTCTGATGTTATCATTTTGTAACCATCATAGGTAGTGTGAGATTTGAAAAATGAGTTTTAGTACATTAATTAGTTTCTTTTCTTCTGAATTTTGTATCCACTTTGATTTGATTTTAAGGTTCAAGATTGGTCAATTCATATAAAAAAAAGTGTACAATTGATTTGATGAGGACAAAAAGAAAGTACAATATTGATACTTAAATCAAATGGTGTATCCAATCCAACAATCATAGCTTGTTAGGTACAAAAGGCATAACAAATAAGTTACAAAATTCATACAACTTTCACAATATTTAGACACTACAAAGTAATTACAGTCAATAATATATAACACAAACAATACACAAAAGAGCAGAAAATAAGCCAATTGGATCCTCTACAGTTGTAGTATGGTATTGCACCCGAAGAGGATCCAGTCAAAAAACACAATGCTAGAAATTTTGAACCTCGCTTTTTAATCTGTCTTTACTCTTTACTGTATTTAGATTCCTAAAGATACGGCAACTCAACACATGCGAAAAGGTAAAAGATTTGAAAAAAGTAGTCTTAGTCGTTCTCAAGTGTTTTTTTTCTTATTATGGTCCACCGAGTCCCGATCTATCATAACTTCTAATACCCGTTCATATATTATGAAAGAGGAAAATAAATAATATTAGAAATGAGTATATGATGGATGGACGAGGACTCGTGTGGACCATAACATACTTTTCTTTTTTTCAATGAGCAAAAGAAAGAGATGCAACTATGTGAAAGAATTGTAGCTTCTCCAAAAGCTCCTTAGCGCAATTAGCGGCTCGATGCTCCACTCTAAGGAACAGCTCCTCACTTAGGTTATCACCAATGTGAGCATCAACAAGGACTCCACACACAGTCCTGCAGCTATTGGCTAGAGCCCTTCCTACTTCATTAGCATCATCTTGTTTATTCAACACAAGAGGACTTCCTCCTTTGAATACCTCAAGCTTGTTTATCACAAATGAACCATTTGCTTCAACCACTTCCTTGAAATCTTGCAAGCTTGGTGCATAAACTGGAATGTTGAAATTGTCTCTTTTTGTGTTGCTAATTAATCCCTGTCATTCACATTATGATTCAATTTGAATTAAATCCATTATCTACATGCTTTCAATTTTAATGCATGAAAAGAGTACCATATATATAGGCTTTAATTAATAGTTAGAGCTTTAAGGAAGCAATTGATCATTATACAAAACACAAGTTGCAAACATATACTGATCATAGCACTCAATTGCCTATAAACTCATCAAGGTTTTCACTTTTAATGTCAAAACAAAGCTAAAGAATACTACTTTTTTTTTTTTCTTTTCATTAGTTTGATCTTATCATATTACATGAATTAAAGACAGGACAATTCTTGAAAGTACATTTATTTTGAGTATAGAAAAGACATCCTATTTCAACATCATCATACATTCAATGATCAAAATATTGTTAGTGGATGTTCGAACTAGTTGCGAATTTTAACAAAACTACATGCGAGTTTGACAAAATCATAAATATCGTGATTTTGTTGAAACTCTAGTATAATTTTTGCTAAAATTACAGTCATATACTATGATTTTATCAAATTCACGAGCAATCTAAACATTACTTAATTGTAATAATTGTGTTTACATAACACAAAAGCATGCATAAAAATGTAAGCAATTATGAGTACCTCTTGGACAAGGTCATCCCAAGCATCTTGAAAATGGGTCCCAAAAAGAACACCAGCACCACCTTGTTCAGTGGGGTCCACAGAAGTTCTACCCAAACAAACTAAGAACATGGACCCCTCTCTCTTCATTTCCACTGACCTTGCACTCAAGAAGCCTGCCAAATCTGTTTTGAATTGTCTCTTATAAGCATTGGCTGTGCTCTCATTTGCACCATGGATAAACACCTTCCCTTTGTTGTATGCAATTGACCTCTTGTCCAACACTGATTCTGGTATCTGCAGCAGGGAGGGTCCAAAAGTATACAAATTTTGAGGGAAAATTTTGAAAGGAAAAAGAAAAAGAGAGAACCATCAAATTTGATTAGGAGAGGATAATCTACCTTGTAAAAAAAATTTGAAAGAATTTTTTTTTAAAGGGAATTAAATTTTCCTACAAGCATAAACAAATAATTTGATTGACATAATTAAAATATCATGCATCTTAAAAAGCATGAAAAGTCAAATTTCAAAATATTATTATTAACAATAAAAAATCTCTATTTTTATTTTGTGAATGACATTTTTTAAATTTGCTTTAGTAAGTGTTAGATTAGGCAATCAAATATGAATTGATGTAATCAGTAAGAGTTTTGTGCTTTTTAAGTTAATGGTTATGAGTTTGATTGGACTCTTGTCTATATAGAAAATGTGATTTGGAAGATATGTGTTACATATTTTTTCTTAAGAATATTAACCATTGGCAAAAACTTCATATCAATAATATGGTAATAAAAATAATGTTGGGATGGTCCAGACGTCATAGTTCAACTGACAGATAATATCGAAATTACTAAATCGGACTTTTATGATTGAGATTCAAACTTCAATCCTTCCATTTCATATATGTGTGAATTTTTAATTATTACTTATCATTTTGTCTACGTACAAAATAATATGTTGGGATGGTTTGTGATGTTAAATATGAATTCTTATACTCCCTTATTATTGCAAACAATTAAGACAAATACCATGTTTTTTAAGGACAATATAAAGAACTTAATGTACAAAATTATTGTTTTTTTTTTTTAAAAGGAAAACTAGTTGTCCTAAACACCATTCATTCTTATTTTATTTTTTTCAAAATATAGTATTTCCAATATAAAATTCTGTTTTTTAAAGTCATTAATATCTATCCTAAAGACATACACCAAGCTCCCTATCTTCCAATGTACCAAAAAAATTACATCAAGCTCCCAACAATTAAATACGACTTAAAAGAAAAAAGTTAATAAACTTTTAATAATCATGATAACTTGTAGAAAAAGAAGTTGGGTCCATCATGTATGAAACTCTTTTGGACCATAGTATCTAATCCACTCGATCTAAAAAAAAGTTCTTAATGCATGTCTCCTAATAAAAAAAAATGCTTATAAATTCCAAGGTGCATGAAAGTTGAATAATAATAAGACCATATGTTATGTGCTTACTATGCATGTATTGAAAACTAGAACTGTTCAAACACGTTATTGTTTCCCTGAAACGTGGTCCTTTTTTCAACTGATCATGAATTTGTTGCATTCACCTTTTGACCATATCTATATAAGTTAAGACTTATCTTTGGAGAGTAGCATTAATTCAAAGTTATAACGGTTTTACTATATTGTCCCCGGGAGAAAGCAAATATATGTTCCTTTTATTTTGTAGTAGTAGATTTAGTTAGTATTATATTTAAATTTTGTAGAAGAAATTACAGAATCTTTGTTTTTTCACTAATACAGAATCTTGAATGTTGAATTTTTGATAGTTTATTTTTTTGACAAAGAATTTTTGATAGTTTACTTTAGGTACGGGTGTGAATTAAAAGATAAGGATAAATCCTTTAAAGAATTAAAGGTGTTTAAAAATTTACGTATTCGTGATTCATCGTTTTGCACACACAACTAATCAAATGTTTATGTAATAATATTACTCAAGAAAAAATGTAATATTAAATTAATCTCATCTCAATGACTTTTAATATTATCATTTTAAATTTGTTCAAAAAAAAAATATTATCATTTTAAATTAATTTCAAGTTTATATTTTTTATTTATTTTACCACAAAAAAAATTAGTACCTTAAAGTTGGAATTCTTTTTATTTTTATGGTATATTTAAAGTTGGTAATTCTAATTGATAAACATATTCTAACAAAAAATTTAGAATTCAAATAGAAATGTTTTATAAAAGATCACGGGTAAAAATGAATGATAAAGAAACAACGGCCAATTGGCCATATAGAATTATTTGAAATTATTACTGTATTGTTTTATATATGTAATAATAATTTAAGCACTCTACTACCAAAAAAAATTAAGCACTCTAGTCTATATAGTCTATAGGTTGTTGCAATAAAGGATTAGTTGGCAATGCCTTTGCTTAAAAAGATTAAAGGTTTGTTGGTTTTAGATCGGAAAGTTCAAATCTCACATGTTTACAGAGAAGCTAATAGATGTGCCGATGCGTTGGCCAATATTGTATGTTCGTTAGATAATAATGTCATTTCTTATAATACTTGTTCAGATGTAATTGGCAATATCATGCTAGCTGATATATTGGGAATTACTACCCTTAGGATGATTGTTTTGCTTAGTTTTTTTCTTTTGGGCGTTAGCCCTCATTTATGCCAAAACAAAAATTAATTAACAAACCAAATAATAATATAATTAATAGGCCCCATAAAATTAACTCAATTGATAAAAACATAATATTTTAGATGTAGGGGTTAAGGTTCGAACATTACACATGTACATTGCGTACAATGTCACTAGCTATCAACTGAAAATATAGTTATGTTATTCAAAAGAATAAAATTAGCAACCCAAATTAATTACACACAAGATATATAAAATATCATTTCTAACTCCTTTGTCACAAAGTACTGTATATACTATTGTGAAAAATTAATTTCTTAATTAAAGAAAACATTTATAATAACAAGACAAGTTAATAGAGTTTACCTTAGATAACCAATGCAAAGAGAAGGCAGAGTGGAAAACATCAACAGACTTAGTCGGAAAAAGTCTCCGGTAAAACGAACCGGGAACTCCGGCGGCAAAGTAGGACCTTTGGTTGTCATTAGCTAAACATTCTTCCATGCTAACACCATAGGTTGCAAGTGGAGGAAGGAGTTGAAAGAGAGTGTTGAAGTCATTGCTAGGAAGGTCAGAGAAAAAGGCTGAAAATTCAGGTGGGTTGCAACCTAAAGCTTCATACCGCTTAATAATGTGATTAATGATCACATTAACCACATTAATGGTGTTACTTCCACATGAACACCCTAAATCAGCAACCACAAAAGCTTTGTCACCACCATCAATATTTAGCTTAACTTTATCTAGGGTTTCTCTCAAAAAGTGAATCATAGACTTGGCATGTATGGCCTGCATATATATTAGTTATATATCAATCTATAATTTGTATTAATTATATATAATAAAAGCTTAAATACTTTGAGGGTGCAATTGTGCAAATATCTATATGAATTAGTATCACTACAAAAAAAAAATAGCTAGTGATAGAAATTTAAAGAGGAAGATCTGAAATATCTCTTTAATTTCATCACTAAATTATGTCATGAGAAAATTGAAGACAAGTTTCATTTGTTCTAGATGATTATCGATGCTGATTATAAATTTTCTAGTAATGATATTAGATATTATTTATTAGAAATGGAAATAATAAAATTAATGAACCTGTGCTTGGGAATTGTTGGCATAGCTGGCTTCTCCTTTGCCTCCTTTCATGCTAAGCAACTTCTCAAGCTCCAAATTAGAGACAACAACATTTTCTTCCATAGGAGCCATATTTGAATTAGTATTTAGTGATGTATGTGAGAATGAATATATAAGAATATTATATGAAAAAAGTTGTATATATGTTTGTGTAAGATAGGAAAACCCAAGAGTTGATATTTATAGAGGTGTGGAGGAGAAGGCTAAACTTTTGTTTTTTTGTCTTTTTTAGTATTGGTTAATATAGGAAATATTATTACTTTAGGTTAGATTGAGAAACCATGGCCACAAAATGAAGAATTATTGTATAAGTTTGTTTACAAAGTTGGATAATTCTAGACACAAAAGGCTAACAAGCGTATAATACTAGTACTTGTTATGGAGTAATTAGTTAACTTTGCAAATGGAAAAAAGAAAAATATACACGTAAACCACAAAAAAGTTAAAAGCACGTAAATTGGGCCTTAAATGCAACTGGAATGGCCCAAGACAATTTCTTTTATAATAATAATAATAATAAATTATTGAATTAAACGTGGGGTGAGAATATCATGCATTTTTTTTTGTACGAAAATATCTTACATTTTAACACTATGTAAAAAATTACCTAATTAATTAGGGTGAGAGAAGCATCAAATAATTTATTTATTTTTGCTAACAAATTTGCACATGGCAATTTGCAAAGTTATTCACTTATTAGAATATTTGCTTTTTTTTGGCAATAGATACAATACAATCTACAAAAGAAAGACCTAAATCATAACTTAGTGTTATACAAAGATTTTAATCATAACCTTTGTTGATTGTAAAAATAAAAGAACATTTGCTCAATGGATCAATGATATAATTACTCTTATAATTAAGCTTATTAAGCTAAGATATTAATTTTAATGTTAAAGAGCTTTAAGGTTAATGTTTTGAAAATTATTAGAGTAATGATACGGATTATAGGGGACAATCAACTACCTAGTCAATTGGTGAAAAAATAAAGAAGGTGACACAATGGGTTTTAATTACATTTGTCGGCTATGTGGGACTTTATGTATTATAAAACCATTAAACAATAGTATCCAAAAAAAACATTAAATAAGTATAAGAGAGTCAAAGCAACCCATTAAAAGCCAAATGATGGTTAATTATTTCATGGTTTGTTAAGTCATCATCCCAGAATGACTCCAAAAAAAGTCTATCTCACCCCAGAAATCAAGGGTTCATCGGTTTGTACCTAGCTAAATTAGTATAAAAAAAAAGCATCTACAAAACAATTAATTAAATGTGTTTTCTAGTAACAAACGTTTACATAAAAAAATAAGTAGACAAATCATGTATTGTCACTAAGTTGAAGTGAAATGATCTGGCTATCGACCGTATCACAATCAACTCATGATATTGAAATGGAAGATAGTCAAATCGGATTATCAACAAATAGTTTAACATGGCCACCAAATCTCAAATGATTTGAAGGTTGTTACATACCTAATATGTCTTTTTTTTTACTCTTAGCTGCATATGAGAGTTAACTAACATTAAAATTAGCTAATGCAATTGATCCGCTAACGGTTAAATCAGTTGTCGACGGTTAAATGGGATTACCATGTGTAAATATGGACTTGGAAGTTGTTGTTATATTAGGTCTTATTAAGATTGTCATGTTTATGATTTTGAAATATTATGTCTTAGTGTTCCTTCTTTCGCATTTGCTATTTGAATATGTTAATAGCAAATACTCTATTCATTAGGTTATCTGACAAAAAAATAAAAAAAATAAAAATGCATTCTTCATTTGTTAATTAAATTCATATAAATTCCATTAGATTATGCAGGTCTCATAAATTTGATAGAATCCATATAAATTTAATCAATAAAAGGAAGTGTATTAATATATTTGTGTATGAGAGCTGAGTGTGTTGTTAGTTACTACTCCTCTTACTATTTTTATTTTCCTTTTTTTGCATGTGTAAATATTCTTTTGTTTTCTTATTGGTTTCCCAAAGGCAAAGAAATTTCAAGCCCTTAATTTGTTACTAATATAAAAGGGCGGTTAACTTTTTGCAAAAAGCAAAAGGTTATATTGGAAGCTAGGCTTTTAGTAAAGCATAGAATTTTGCATAATTTTTTTGAAATATATTCACATGCACAGGTCCTTTTGGTTGGCATATGGGAAAGAAATTTGTCAAAAAGTTAATATATGGTCAATACAATAAATCACCGATCATTTACTTTTTCAGGAGAAAGTGAAATTCTTCTAATGTGTCTCACACCCTACTTTTTGAGGGTTAATTGTTTCCTTTAAAAAGAATTCAAAAATCAATGTTAGTGGTTGGATAAATTACTCATAATCCTTACATACTTATATTCTAATTCAACTCAATATCAATTGACATTTGATTAGTGGGTCAATAATCAACACAACTCAAATTTTCATGGTGGAACCAAAAATGTTATGATGGTGTGGACTACCTTATGTTACTAAATATGGTCATTCAACAAATAGACTTTTAGCCATTAAAAGGGAATTGAAGTATATATATGGTGGCATGGTCAAAAGATGTTAAATTATTTTCACTTTTTTCATATATGCTTTAAATTTGTCCAAGGGGTTCTATCTTTAGTTTTTCTTGTTGTGTGACCCCCTGGTTCATATTTAGACTTTGGAGACATGTGAATGAGGCCCCCTCATACTTTATAACAAAAGTTTGTAATATGAATGTGCTTGCTATGTTTGATGTTTTGTGCTTTAATGTTTCTATAATCTTTAAACCTATATTGAAAGAGAAATAGTTGGTCTTGCTAGTGCTTTTACAAAGTCAACCATATATAATGTTTTATTTTCGATAAAAATAAAACCATTTATTAAGAGAACTAATAAAAAGATGTAATATGAACTATTAATGAAACTAGAACCAATGTAATCTTTTTTGTCTCGTATAACTTAGGGAAGTGGTTAGAACCTGCGTATCAAAACTTTATAAGGTGAATAAATTGATGTATTAGTGTTCAAACTCTAATATCCGTATATATATATGTAATATTTCTATCAACTGAATTATACTCACGAATATGAAGCAATGTGATCGTAAACTATATATGAACAAAATTAATTATGGAGCTTCCTCACTGGATGCTTCTTCCCTTTCCTTTATCTACTAGTATGAATTTCTCTTGTGGCCCACTCATAACAAAAGATAAACAAACATATGTTACGGAGTAAAACATGTTTGGGGGAATTTAATTAAAGACTATCCTAGTTTAGCTAGTGGAAAGTTGAGAGTTGAGACATTTAATTTTGGAAAGATAACGTAGTAATTACGTGGTTGTTATACTATAGGCATCTAGGTCTAATATAATTGCTTCAAAGAAAAGGTATCTAGGCTTAAATTTCAAAAAAATTGCAATCTTGAGTATGTTTTAGAGTGTGTGACATATTTTTGAAGCACGAAATTATTTGCTTTACAATTACATAGTTTATATAATTACTGTGAAAAGGATTATATAGTTAAATAATTTATGTGTACGTAGTTTAAGGGACTAAATTATCTTTCATAAATTTTAGTCACAAAATTATAAGTTTACAAATTATTGGGCTTATAATAATTAAGCATGTGAATACTAATACTAATACTAATACTGACTACACAATACTCTCACCTCCAAACCTCAATAATCACATTCTAAATAATAACTCTAGAAAATCAAAGGCTATGAATGGATCATTAGTGTTTAGTATATCATTTTGGAACAAAAAATACAATAAGAATAATATTCAAATGATTAATAAATCAGTAACATCATGCATTAGTACACAGTGGCGGAGCTAGAAACTTTATAAAGCCCGGGCAAAATATTAAACTTAAAACAAAAAATTTAGTTTTGCAATGAAAATTTTCAGTTTTGTCTTAAATTAATCCTTAAAATTTTTAATTTTACTCTAAACTAACCATTAAAACACCAAAAAGATTTGTTTTGCAATAAAAAATCTCAATTTTAAACAAAAATTTTCAATTTTACCATAAATTAATCTCTAAAAATATCACTTTTACCCTAAATTAACTCTAAAATACCAAAATATTCCGACCGAGCCCGGGCTGCAGCCCTAGCAGCCCGTATGGTAAAACCGTCCATGTTAGTACAGTACAAAATACTATAGAGTGCATGGTTTGTCACGAAGAAGAAGAGTGTACAATTTGTTTTGTTTTCACATGACAATTTTGGTGTTACATAGACAAAATGACAAGCCATTAAAAACTTACACATACAAAATGAAATAAAAATTGGGATTAAAACTCCAATCACGAACGTCTGACCTAGCAAATTCGGCATGTTTTGTCAGTTAAACTAGATTTTTTGAACATTTTCACCGGATGTTTATTAGTTAGGTATAGTATATATAGGCTTTGCCTATTTATTAAGTTATATCTATATATCTATATATCTAGATTTAGTGCATTGATTTTTTCAACAAAATGTTTGGCTAACATTGCTGAGATTGATCCCCTGGTACCAGACAAAATGAGTATATATAAATACTGAAGATACAAAAGTATGATGAAATTGAGGTTCCAATCGACATGTGTATCAAATTATAAAGTTGATAGGTTTATTTGACATGATGGTAGGAGTTCATCTGATCAAGAACTTGATTTCAAATTGAAGCAAGCAACCATCAATTATTATCTGTCTGTAGTACATTACTACAACATTTCTTCAGATCTCAAATTCAATGATATTGGGAAAGATACGTGCATGAAATTTAGGAGTTGAAATTTCTGCTTATTAATATTCGACAAACAACAATTATATAAGTATAGGCTTCATACATTTCCAATGCTACATATTATGGGCCATGTGGATTTTATAATACTACAAAAGGATCAGGGAAAGAAAAAAATGATGAAGTGATTCGGATAAGACAACATTATTATAAAACAAAGTGGTATATAAAGTTAAGGATATCTAGAGCTGAATTATCCTTCAAAACAAAATCTAGAGCTGAATTAGATATGAAAAATAATGGGAAACTTGTGTATTTTACATATATCAATTGCAGACACAACACAACACATTACACAACTAATGAGAGTTTTTGTATTAGTAGTTTCCTCGTTGGCAATTCAATCAAGTTTATTTATTATTAAAACTAAACCTTACCAACTAAGGCATATCGTCATAGACATTATTATTTGTAAACTTAAAACAGTAAATTCCTTGATAACAATGTATCCTCATTCTTCAGAAAAATATAATATTTATTATGATCATGAAGATGAATAAATATTTGATGGTTATTCAAATAACTCGGGCCAATATTATGCCAGAACAATTCATAAAAATCTCATACATTACTTGGTATGGTCCTAGCTAGAAAAAGCATTAATGTTCATTGAATGGGTGTTCAATGATCAACAAAATTCCCATGGATATGCTTTTCCAGAATAGATATTTGTACAGACCAAATATTATACAACTCGACCAAACTAAGAGGACTACGATAATCTAATTTTAAAGATAAATGCGTGATCAGCGGGCCTAAATAGCCTGCGTACACCAAAAAAGAATTATACAAAATGAATATCTATGAAGAACAGCACTAATATAGCTTAAAACTAAACTAAGCAGTCACAGCTACAGCTACAGCTACAGCTACATACATAACATCAAATGCAATTTGTGCTCCCCAGCTGCATTATTGAACAAGTCAGTGCTGATGCTACACGCGCCTTGAAATGGGTCTCACATGCATCAATGTTAAATTACACATACGAGACAAAAAAACCCATTTGAAACCATCCAAATACCTGCATCTACACAGAAAGTAACAAGATATTCAAAAACTGACTTGTCCAAGGTATATAACTTACATTATGCGTGCTTTAATTTGTTTGGCTCACTACCTTATCTGATGTTACCATTAAAGCTTAAACATTACTTTAGATCCACAAAATAGGATATAATTTGTTGCAACCATTTTCAAAAGAGAGATACCGAGCAATAATTGCCATGTTTTGTTTTGGGAGATTAAGAACATACTTAGGCCTATCATTAGTTAGGTAAAGATGGAAAAAGGATAAAATATAAAGAAAAAGTGGTTCACAACTAAATGTACATGTGAAATACTTCTAATAAATAAATTAAGTGAGCCCAAGTTTGTTGCTTCCACTCTCTGTAGTCTGTGACTCTGTTCTAAGTCTGTTTCATGTTTGCGTTTGCTGTTCAATTCTGCGATTGTGGCCCCAATTTGCCCCAATCTCACTGTTTCTATGCTGTGCTTTTGGTTTCAATAAATGCACATAGCAGTAGTACTAGTTTTTTCTTTTTGGGTTCTTTGGTTTCTTTGGTGGTGTTCTCAGATATCATATCTGTTATCTCACTCACAGGTGAAAGCTTGAAAGCATTAGGACATTAGTCGGTAGGTTAATTCTGTTTGCATAATGCATATTATTATTGCATAATGATATTAAGCATTAGGACATTGGTCGGTAGCCTTGCATATTGATTGCGGATACCATATATGTTCTAACTGTCATCATCCTTTGTTTACATGTTATAACCGTCATCCCAAATATCTAACTAATTTAGTTTCCATTAATTTTATATTGCTTGGTTCATTATATTTCTATGCTTTATATATTATGTTTCAAATTTGTGAATCTTTAATATCATTTTTAAATGGGTAAACTGCAATCAATATACAAGGCTAGTTTATGAGTTTACAGAGGCTCTAGCGCCCAATGTTCCCACAATTTAATTGCGGTACACAAATGACTTACTGGGTTAGATTCGTCAATCCAGTAGATATACATTAGACAAAAGAAGTCTCAGCTAAAAATGAATAGATTCCAGAGGTCAAATACTCACCACAAAACTGCAATGTGTAGGAATCACAAAATCATACGTTCGAGACTGATCAACTGATAACAGGTTGAAATGACTTTTTGATTTCATCATAAAACCACCTGCAAAACAAGTCAAATCACTGTAAGAACCCTCCCAAAACAAGAACAAACATGGCCGTGGAAAAAAACTGAAATATTATTGAATATCTTAAAGACTATAGGCACTAATATGAGAAGAGTCCTGGGAACACTTTTCAACACTCTCTTATTGGGTGAACTCCATGTGGGTCCTACCACTTTATGTAGCACGCATTTCCAAAGTGTTTAGACCCACGTTGATTTAAGCCAATAAGAGAGTGAGTGTTGGAAAGAGATTATTCCTATTTCCTAGCACTCTTCCTAATATGATTATATAAACTACGCTCCACCAAAAAGATTTGATTAATCGGCCTAATAAAGTAAGCACTAATAATTAAAAAAATATGACTAACAAATAACTATATATACACATAATCCTAAGTTGTGGATTGAACCAAACTCCTAATAAAATCGACTAGTAAGATCAAGGGTGTCTTTTTATAAACTATTTTCTGGTTTTATCTCTTTTTAATGTGGATCATTAATTTTCTTCTAATATATTAGTGAGTAATAGCTTGGCTCTGTTGCTATCTCCAGTGTTTAATTGGGTCTAACACACCCTTAAAAGTGGCTTCTAAGATGAGGAATGCCACAATATAAACTATTTTTAGATCTTATCTATTTTCAATATGAGGCTTGGGTTTTTCCTAAAAATAGCTAAAATATCAACCCTGCCAAATATGAAGATGTTCAGTTAGAGAGACATCGAGTAGTGATACAGTGGGCATACAAGAAGAACATAATACCTACACAGCTACGATTACTGATTGCGTGAACCTTAAAATAAGAACTAAATATTTGATTTCAAACACTATAAGTTGAGCATCAAAGACATATAAACTGATGTACTGCAGTATGATGCAGTAAACAAAGGACATTAATGAAAATAGAACACCTTTCTTTTGCATTAAATGCCAAAGAATCGAAATAAAAACAAAATGGTGTACCGATGTGATATTCTATAAAAACTGGAATGAGATTCAAGTAGTTAAAACACGATATATTTTCCTAATAATGCTCAGTCGCAGGCAGCACAAAAATGTTTCAATTTCCCAATAACGCGATCTTAGGTTTTGCGATCTTACTATCCTCTTTAGATTTTATTGGGATTTTGTATACTTTAGGATTCTACTCAGGATACGAATCGTTTAGGGTGAGCAAAATCCATGGATTTCACGATTTTACTCGCAATTTTGACAACAATGGTTATAAATATATTTCTTGTTAGTAGGCACAAGATCCTATGCATAAAGTTTCCCTTAACCAGGAACCTTGAAACTAACTCTCATATCAATAGATAGATAGATTTCATCATATTAAACTCACCTTCCCCCCTCAAGTCTCAACCATATGTAAATAGCTAAATACATGCATCAAGGTGTGGCAAGTGCAAAATGTATATATATATATATATAAATCATTTGTTGTTTTGAAATATAAGGAAAGAGTTGTGATGATATATTTATAGTTGAAAAAATTATATATTTATATCTTTAGTTCTACAATTTTATATGAATTTCCCCCCACAACATAGAATTTATGGGTCCATCCCTGCTCCCAAAGCTTTGACAACCATGATAATAGACTAATAGTATCTAATAAGTGATAATCTCCTAATCTAAGTTCTCTATTTCTGTTACACCAATACCATTATCGGCAATCATAAAGTAACAATGCACAAAGAGACATACCAAGTAAATGCTTCTACTCATTACAATATCAATTAGTCTTTAGTTGTAAGATGTGAGAGAAACCCTAAATTCACATGGTTTTAACTTCCACCCAATCAGGTTGCATAATGTTGCAGCAAAAGACATTCAAATCCATAGATACAAATTTATTTGCACAAAAGCAATAAGGCTATAATTTTCATTTGAAGCACTTCAAGTATCAAAGAACAATATCCCCAAGAAAGGTAACTTCCAAAAGTTACAGGAAAAAACCAAAACATTGGGAAAAACACCACGATAAACAGGCAGCTTCATATTTGGCAAATAAAGTATTCTGAATCACTTACAAAAACACTAAATTATGCATAGAAAAAGAGTACATAAACAAGGCTAACACAATCATTCCATGTCTCAGTAGTCAGTCTCAATTTTCCCTCTATTTATATTTTACCCTCACCCCTTCAATAACAAGTAATTGCTATAATATCATATTACACATAATCTTGCTACTTGATGTCTGCATTCAGTATATGAAAAAATGTGTAAAGCAGATGAAACAGGCAAATATAAAACAAAACAAAATCTGTTCAGAAATCAAAGGATAAAGAAACAAACCTGCAAAGGAAAATAGGCTGTACACTGGCACTTGCCTCAATTCCAAATTGACATCTTCTGTCATTTTCTTGTTTAAATTTATCGTATGGAAGGACTACACAAGGGCCTCGGATAGAGCTAGCCATTTCAATTCTATCACTATTAGATTCATAAACCTTCAACAAAGAAAAAGAAGACATATCTATAAGAAAATAACAACCAACATATGGTTCTAAAATGGTAACTATATTAAGATGTGTAGCATTATCATTTGATTGGAACGCCAATCAAACTACTGTAGAGGTTACACTTGAATTGTTACTGATATTGGTTTTGAGATAACCTGACAGCCACATGAATTTATAGATATAAAGTTGTGCAATTCTAATATTAATCCTTGATTGTAGGTAATAAATCTTACAATGATCTCCTCTATTTACGTCAAAACTATAACCTAGGGATTACTTACATGGAAGAAATAAGGAAATTAATATATCATCATATGATTTGGGACTAGTGCTGACGCCCTGTCCTTGGTGGTAGGGCTCCTAGTTTGGGACACTAGGGTTTCAATTCATCAGGCCCAACGGATGTGAACTCTGAACGCAACTGGAATTTGTTATTGAATTTCCTTGAGAGAATAACTCTCAGTCAAAAGAATTTATAGAGAAATAGTGTTTGTGCAAAAAAATAACAGGGATTCAATTTGTTCTATGATCTCTCCTAATGGCATCAGACTTATATACAAAAATATAGAGACTATTTACATAGATATAAATGAAAGAAAATCTCATCATATCTCACAGTTACAACTACAACCAATCAACAGTTGTTTATAGAGTACAAGTGTGTGACTGTGTGTATGACCAAAATCAATGTAACTTTAGGGAAAAACTGATTGCTAAGATACCAATGACGAATTTCCACACTTGCAAGCATGAATTGGCACCCATTAGACACACTAATTTTATATAAAGATGTACAAAAACAAAAGTTACCTCATTGACTTCAGATATACAAGGATGACCGATATTCCCCGGCAAATCATCAGGAAAGTAGCACTTTGTCACCTTAACCCACTTCACCCCAGTTTTGGAATCTTCCCACATAGACTGAAAATTAAAAAGGAATAAGTATTTTTCTTAAAGTTCTTTAAATTTTATAATGATACAATTTTGCACGAGGGTACAAACCAATTATTAAGTAATTAATTAATTAAATCACAATAGAAACTGTAAATTGTAAAATGCACCTAAACAGGAAGCACATCTTATTTATATTGATATGCCCTTCACAATTTCATAGGTGAATTTATACAAGTATGATATAATCAACTGCTAGATTACGACAGAATGCATGACAATTTGCTTACCTGAAGTTTAGAAGGTGTTAATTTGCCATGGTTGGACGTGAAAAAAGCATGACCCTGCAGCCTATATGTTACTCCATCAATGCAGCAAGATTGGTAATACTTTTTCTCATCTACAAGTTGTACAACATCACCGATCCATTCTACAGCATGTGAGCTATCTGAAGATAAAGCAGAGTGCTGAATACCTTCAGTATTAGTTCCAGAACCTCCGACAGAATTTGGCTGTGCAACATCTAGGTCATTGTGGTTGATATCATAAGTTATATTTTCTCCTCCCTGAGATTCCTTTTGATTACTAATCGTAAAACTATTGCTAACGTGTCTATCTGATGATATATCAGCTTTGTCCTGTGACACTGCCATCTCAATTTGAGAATCTTGTGATGATTGCAAATTTTCACATTTAACCGGCTCAGATAGTTTAGGAAGAGTTTCAGATTCTGAAGTATTTTTACAGGTCAATTCTGAAGTATCTTTACAGGTCAAAGCCTTTGAGTCTATTTGTTCAGTACAACTTTCACCCTGCAAGCCAGTGGAAGCACTACAAGCAGCAGATTTCATACATGTGTTTGGATCAGTCTTCTCATCAATGGTTTCAATGCTAGATGAAATGTTGGAACCTTGTATATCTCTCGTATCTGGGGTATTTGAGTCAAATGACGGCTCAGTATTGTGATTGGCACTGGAAACAGTTGGAACAGAGTTTCCATTTGTTGTAGCCATCTGTGGGCTGACCTTTGAATCTAAGTTCTCTGCTTTCTTCTCTGAAGATGGTTGAATACCAGCTGTATTAGAGGGAAAACTTGGTGATGTAACTGAGGATCTCATCACACGGCCATATTTGGGAGGCAAAGGCTTTCCACCGCTTAAACTCAAGCACTTCATGCAGTGCCAATCAACTCTATTATGAATTCCTCTAATGACCGATGGCTGCAGGCACTTCAAGTGAAATCCCCTTTCACAAGCATCACAAATAAGAACAGAATCAACCTCACTGACAGTGAGCTCACACGTCTGACATGTGAAAGTCTTACTCATGTAATCCCTTGATGGAGGAGTCCATGTGGGATGCTCAGGAACCTTTGGTAATAACAATTTCTGGACAACCTTTGCAATATCAGAGTGACTAGGAATCAAAGGAGGTTGAACCATGTTTCCACCCTGCAATGGCTGGTGAATACTAGACATATTTCCAGGTCCCATTTGAGTAATAAATGGTCTAACGTTCTGAGCTGTTGTTACTTGAGGACCTGCCCTTGGTAAGGTTGCACCAGCAGTTACTTCAACCTTGACAGAGTTATGAGCAGGTGGCGCCTTGTTTTCTGATACATTTCTAGCTAATGACACAGGTTGAGTCTGTATTGACCATGTAGGAGCATTCGACAATGATTGGTTTGCCAGTGAATTTGCTGCAGTTTAGAAAAGTTCTCAAAATCAGTTCCACTTCTAAGAATGAAATGTCAAAAGATATAATTCATATGCATACTATTAAAAACATACAATAGACTAAACTAAAGCAGAAAATCCACATGGAAAGTTAAAACTCATAATTTTTCCAATTTCCATACCATTCACCTACAAATAACAAAAAAATGGGGTAGAAGAGACAACTGAAGGAAGAGAGTCAATCATTTATTTTCAGACTCTTGAAAAACAATGAACAAATTCTGCTTGGAGACTATATCCACCTCAAAAGGACCTACCGACCTAGATATACACCAATCAAATGAACTTTCAGGTTTCTTGATGCGTCATTGCATTCAAAGTCGTATATAGAAGAAACTCCCATATGTATATAATAACCCACAGTATGTAAGCATTTTATTATATTTAGTTAAAAAAAGAATAGAATCACAGCAAAACAAAGTACAAGTCCGCACCACGTGTTCAAATCATCATCAAACGATCATACAGTGAGAAAATATTGATATTGTACTATTTGTCAATTTATCAATAGTAAATGTAAATCTTCCGCCCCTTGGAATTTGGGATTGGTGAGAAGCTTTGTTGAAATTACCTTGGACCTGAAGCACATAAGGAGCCCCACTCAATCCTGCAGTAACTTTAAACTGTGGGTTTTCAACTTTAGGCAATACTGCTGAAGATGGATTTCTTGCCATGTGGTTGTTAGGCATTACACCAGAAACTATGGGCGGTCTCACTTCATTGCTGGTTGATTGATATTGCAATGCTGCAGAAGATCCTGTAGAAAGATGGGGAGGAATAGACATCATGGAAGCTGTAGATGATACTGCCATGTTGTTTGATTTATCAGACGTAAACATTCGAGCAGCATTTGACGGCACACGATTGTCAACCATTCCATTGGTATTTGTTTGCAAGGGCTGAGATGTATATGTTGTAGAAGTAGGTGCAGAGAATTTCTTTGCTTCCTCCATCTAGAAATAAAAAAGATCGAAGATGAAATAGAAAACAAATGTGAAATGAACTCGTCAAAAACTCAAACCACTTGGTATAGCTTCCTAACTAACATAAACACATGCTATAAACAACAAACAAATGCTCTTACAAACAAACCAAAGGTAAAAAAAAGCTTTTTCACATTAGCATAATTCATCATCTTTCCAACAAACTCCGCAAAGTGCTTTCCAAGAAAAGTAACTTAAGATTAAAATGAGTGCTATGTTGTTAATAGCGCGCTATAGTAACGTAACGTGGCAGCAAGGCCCTCTCTCTTAACCAATCATTATCTCTCATCTAAATAATTTTATTTTAATCATCGATCTCTCTGTTAAATACACTACGATAGATAATCCATTTTCGATACAACATAAGGTCACTTCAATTATGCATCAATTGAAACAAGGTTTCACTTTCACACTGAACAATTATTCAAAACAACCAACACATACAATGCATTCAATTCAACTATAGAATTAACTGAAATTGAGAAGTTAAATACTACCTTTGATTTTGCGAACGAATACCGTTCAGCAATAGACATTTTGTTAGGCATACGAAACCCTAACCTCTTCTCCTCCGCCTTAGCATTCAAACCAAGATCCTGAATAACAGAACCAATAGCTTCACAACCAACAATATCCTTAGGAGCAATTCCCTGACATAACACCGCAAGTTTACTCCGAGCCTCTCTCATAAGCTCAACTTCAACATCAGTAGGTTTCTTTCCACCTCGCATCGTAGACATCGTCGATAAAACCAAAACAATCTCCGCCACTCGTTTCAATTCAACAGATTCATCGTCAATCTTCGGCTTCTTGGTGCACCGTTCATCATCGTGTTTCTCTCCTCCGTTTTCAAGCTCCGGTGGCGGATCCGTCGTCGGTTCCATCGGAGAGAAACGAAACCCTAGAGAGAGAGAGAAGAGAGAGAAGGAAAAAAGGAGGGAAGAGGAAGAAAGAATGAAGAGATTTAAAAAATGAAAAGAAAAGAAAAGAAAAAGAGCGAAATTGAAAGCGGTAATTAAATTTAATTTTAATTTATTAAGTTTGTAAGAGATGGAAGAGAAGTGTTAAGTGAATTTTTGGCGGGTAAGTGATTATTTGATGTAATTTGAGTTTGGGAGAGACGAAGGTTTGGGTTTGGGGGTAAATTGAAATTGTAGTATTTAGGTTATTGGAATTGTGAAATTTGGGATTGGATTGCTTTTTTTGTTTGGTTGGGTTTGGTTAGGAAACTGAACGAAACGAACGTGCGTGCGGTGCGTGTGCATATATATAACTATAGAGACAAAAATAAATAAGTGCGTTTTATAAGCTCGTTTTGGTGACGAGTCACGTGTTGAGAACTTAGGCTATGTTACGATTTTATTTTTTTATATAATTTTTATATATTTTTCTAGCCTTTAGAATTATCACATCCGTCGTCCAATTAATTCAAGGTTGTGGTTGAGTGATTGAAATTTGTTGAACAATTAAAATTCGTTCCATATTCATTTTAAATATGAAGTAGATTTAAATTATTTGGTCATTTGTTCCATCTTTTGAGGTTTTTTCAATCCAGTATGAGATTAGTCACTGTGTTCGGCGGTGAATACCACAATTTCGACTCAAAAAAATATCCGTTGTCCAATAGTTCTAGCACAGCTGACAGAAAATGGCAAAATTGTTAAATCAGACGTCCATAACCGAGTTTTGATCCATGGTCACTCTACTTTGTATATTGAGTTTATGCGTGTGTTTGGTTTTGCGGTGGACATAATTGATTTTAATAGATTTGAGTTTAGTAGAATTGATTTTAACATAATTGAGTTTAGTAGAATTGATTCATGTTTGGATAAATTGAACTAAAAGTGAGTTGAATATTAAATTTTAATGTAAAAATCAATTTTAAAATAGGAAACTATAATTTCTAACTGTAATTAAAATCAATTCTACTTCAAATCAACCAAATATGTCAGAATTGATTCTGCACATCTAAAATCAATTATAAAATTGAAATCAAACATGCACTACATTGTAATAGTTTTGTTATTTCATATACTGTTTTAAAGAATCCTATATGTCTTTCTATTTATTTGAGAAGAAAATAAAGCCTTTTATTAAATTGTGTTTATTTCGGCATAAAATAAAAGTAATTATGTTGCTTAAAAAAAATTATGTTTATTTGGTAGTTACATCAAAAAGAAATTTCAGTATAAGTTTTTTTTTTTGACATGTATAATTATTTAAGTATATTTAATAATTTGTCAAAAAAAAAGTATATTTAATAATACCCGTAAGAAAAAAGTTAATTTAATAATAATGATAATTTTTTTTTTGATAATGTAAGCAATAGATTAGTTATAAACTTCAATGCTATACCCAAGACACTTCTGCACTTGGATAAAATGTCAAGGGATTTTTTCTAGTTTAATTAGAGATCATGAAATTGAAATCAACTATGAAAATGCACTACTGTTAAATTTTCTCGAGAGAAAACTTTAACCACCTTTTATAGTGCTACTCAACTTGAGGAATTAGTTTTTACAGTTACGTGCAGAGGATACATTGTTCAAATAAAAAAAATTTCAATACTTTTGTTAGATGCTAAAAAGACAAGTCTCAGATTCATGAGGTCTCGAGTTTGTCGAAAAAATGTAAATATGAATATTTTTATAAGTGCTCTTTGAGCTTAGGAAATGAGTAATTAGAGAGTTTCTGTGTTGTTTAAGAAACCATTCTTCAATCTAGACATACTCGATTGTTTAAACTTGACACACCTAAAATGTGAGAGGGCCTATAACGAGTATTTTTTTTCCATGCAATATGATACTCTTAATATTGTCACAACTATTAAGAATCGGCGTCTACATTAACTTTTTTTCTTTCTTTTTACGACTTCACTTACGTATTAGTATTTGATAGAATATGTTAATCGCTTTATAAGCAACCCTTCGGATAAAAGAAGTATGTTTTTTTATCTTCTTAATACTCTTACAATATACATGAAATTTGCTTTTACATATATGTATCTATTCATTTTTTTATTTTTTTGACAAACTTTATTTATTTATTTTACAATCGTATATTTTACAAGTGTATAGATGGTATATTGGCTAGCCATCTATCATTATTTATGAAGGATGACAAAGTATATTCATTTAAGTTTAAGTTATTTGGTTTCTTCTCCCAATTAACACGTTTCTCAGTGTTGGCTCCCGGTCCTTTACAATTAACTTCTGCATATATGCTATTTTTCCTACATAAAATTGTTTACATATTAACAAAAAGGTTACATGAGACGACAAATGAATTATATCATCAATCTAGCTTATCAAAAATGTTCATTTTAAATAAAACGGAAAAAAGATGACATCTAAAACTCAAATATGACTAATAGAAATGATTCAGCGAATTTTAAAGAGTAAACTCAAATATGAATCTAATTACGGATATTTATATATAATATATCATTTGATGTATGTGTAAATTATTCATTTATTAAACTTACTCTCGGCCTTTCTTTGAATTCCAAACATCCCATCCCTGAGGGGTTACTACTGATGAAAAATATGTTCCCCAAAATATAACTCTTGAGTAAGGACCCCAAGGTCTTCCAAGACTCACTTTTCCATTCCCAATGACAGATCCTCCTCTAAAAACATAACCATTTGGATCATCTGATTTTTGTCTATGTTGTGCTGTGACGAAACCTGAAGGTCTAGATTTCCCTTGAGTGGCATTCATCACACAATTCTACAACATGTGAAAATTCATTAAAAAAATGTTGAAAACAAATAATATGTAGAATCGTGAGAACAAATAAAAGTATTACCTCAAAATACGATTGGCCAGCACCACAAATGAAGTCAGTTTCACCTTGAATATAGCAATTTTTAAAGTATTGGCGCCCTTTTGCTGAAAGCAAAGTATCTTGATAACCAATGAAACTACATTCAAAAATCGCAGTTTTATCGCCATATATGGAAGCCGCTACTGCTGGTCCGTTATATCCATATGTGTTCTACATTTGTACACAAATATTCTCTAGTTCTTAATATAAGAAATAAATTATTTTTTTAAAAGTTTATTAAATAACTGATATATCTAATCATACTGTATCTCTTTATTGCAATTACCTTGAATGTAATGCCACTTAGAACCACATTAGATGGAGATGAATGAAATGTAGCGCTCATAGATGTGCCACCATCATGAAATGAATCATCATAAGTAATAATTGTGTTATTACTACCCGATCCTTTTAAAATAATGCATGACTTACTAACGGGTATAAGAACTTTTTCCCTACACAAGTTTAGAGTGTGAAAACATAACAATAAATTTATTTAATATAAACTAAATAACATTTCAAATTATTTGAATGTATGTATCTTATCTTATATTAAAAAAAACTTACTTATATATGTCTGGTTTTATATTAATCATAATCCATTGATCATTTGGGTTCTTTATAGAATCAATGGCACCTTGAATTGTTTTGAATGCTCCTTTTCCTTGTTGATCAACAATGATGGTATGTACAACTTGATTCCCACCACAATCTATGGCTCTACAAAAATAAAAATAACTAATAAACAATACTAAATGGAACATCATTGGTGGTGGAAGCAACTTCATATTTTGTCACAAAGATAATCATGCCTTCAAGTATAAATACACTTAAAAAATTTGACCACCTCTTCTTTATTCTCTCTTCCCTTCATGGTTGTCAAAAATTAACAAATCAAAATTAATATTTTCTTTTGACAAATATTAAATCATCTTAATGTATACCTAATAATTTTCCTAATTATGCTTTTTTATTTTTTGAATTTGATTTTCCTAATTATTACTTAAAGATTTTTTTGACCAACTACTTAAAGAATGTTGATCATTTAAGAAGAATGAGATAATAAATAGTTAAGTGTAATATTTGAAGGAAAAAAAAATTCAACAAGTAATCCTTTGACAGAATAATTTACAAAAAAATTAAATCCAAAGATTGAATACATACAAGAAGGTAATAACTTATGTACTTTCATGCATACATAAGTAAAATGTGAGAGTATGTTTTATGATGATACATAAGCTAGATGATGTCTAAGGTAGTAGTCTCCTAAGAATGTAACATCACTATATATTGCAATCCATGGAGGAGTGTACGATACACGCGCTTTCTCAAGGGCGAAACCATTGATATTCGGCAATGGAATTCCTTTCTTTAACTGAGAGTTCAGGAACGGTATGATGACGGTTTTGAGGACAGTTGATGCCGTTGACTGCAAATGTTTACAAAGTAAAAGAGTAAGATAAGATTCGTATAATAGCTTAGAATAACTAACAATCATGTATTTCAAAGTTCAAATTAGAAGGATTTTGTATGTGAACTATGAGATTAATTAATGATAATGATGATTTATATATGACATACTTAGTTTAACATAGTATCTTAAAAACAGATCAAAACATAAACCTTACACATTGGATATACATGCTAGAAACATGGTTTGAACTTGGAAATTGTGTTATTTTTTTCATTTTATATGACAATAAATAAAGCCATCAAAGAATAGTCCCTAATAATGTAAGAATTATTTGGTCCTAAAGTTCAATTTCGTCTAATTTTAACCAAAATACAAATCTTTAAGCTGAAAAGATGAATGCATTTATTGATATTTACCTGAATTACAGTCATGTGAAGTTTCCCTATTTTGCTCCATTTCAAGTATGTGGAGAACTTCTTCAATTTAAGCCGACCCGTAAGACTGTTTCGTACAAAATCCAAGTCACACGAAACACTAATATCCTGTACCAACAAGCACGATTAATATAACATGTTAAGATAAGTGTACGCTTCAAAAATGATAAACTATTTACTTAGTTATACATTAACTTTGTATAAACATACCACAGAGATACATGCAACAGGTATGACTTCACCGGCTTCCAGAACATCGATGATTAAATCTATGGAAATGGTGGCATCGATATCTTTATTCGAGACTTCTATAACCGGTGGAGAAGATACCGAGATATTAAGATTAATCTCATCATTTGGATATTGCTTGTATAATTGAGGAATGAGAATTTTCCAGTCAGCAGTGTTCAAAAGGGCCTGATTAGGTAGTTCATCAAGTATCCATTGCAAAGCATCTGCCTGAGGCAACAACATCATAAACTATGAAAAACTTTATACGAGTCTAACAACGCAACCGCATCAATTCAGAAACTTACTGCAAAGTAAACTTCGGAGGCCGATTTGAAAACATTTTCATGCAAAGAAATCTTTATCATCTTTGGTAAGTCACTATTGGAAACAGAAACATGATCAGATCCTCTGCGGTAAACTTGAGGTACTAAACCATCATTTCTCGCGGTGAATAAACCGTTGATACCAAGTTCAACAGAAGAATTACTCAGAACAGGGTTGTCCACGAAAGAAACGTTTAGAACAGCTGTTTTATCTAATATAATTGTCTTCGGAAGTGTTTGTAGTAAATCGTCAAGTTTTGGTATCCCTACTCTTATTTTCTTAGAAACCGTATCTTCAACTGCAGATCCTATATTTCCTTTAAAAACATCAACTAGCCTGTAGTAAAACAAAAAACGTTCACATAGTACCTTTAACTACTATCTATCAATTTATCTATCTGTCTTGTCTATCTATGTTAACAGAGTTCCTATGTATTATCATAAAGCACGTCTTAGGAAAATTGCTTACACTTGATAAAACCAAGCTGCTCCACCGCTCACTTTTATAGATAACTCTCCAACATCACATCCATAATCTAAGAGAAACAGCTTAAGAGTTCCTTCATGGTTCGTTAAATTTACAGTTAGCCCCACTTGCAAATCTTCAACCTTCCAAACAATCAAACATAGCGCAACACAACAAAGTGAGGAATATTATTGGCTTATCGGGGAGGAGAAAAAACTTCCGGCATTAAAATCACATTATTCTAATTCTAACTGGTATTTTCCCTGTCAAATACTAAAACACATTGTTTTATTGTTCATCTTTATTTTCAATATCGTTTGCTTCAAAAAAAAAATCTTTATTTTCAATATCTGCAGTTTCAATTATATTCCAATTGCAATTGCCTATGTTCTAACAAGTTGATCCAATCTAAAGCCTTGTGTAGATAAACAACTAAGTTAAGTGCTTATAAAATATGTGTTTATCATATAAGTGCTAATGTATAAACTATTTATAGAATGACAGATAAAATAAAGTTAAACTGTTTTCATAAGCTATTTTGGAGAGATTAATAAGTTGAAAATAGCTTATAAACATGTCATAAGTTGTTTCCATAAACTTTCACAAACAGTTTCACTAGTGTTTACGCCAGTAGATAAACTCAAATAAGTCAATCCAAACACACCCTTATTCCGGTTGCCCGAAACCACAAAATACAATTCTAGAACCTATTTTGATCAAACTAACCAACTTGTGCAAAACATTTATTCCTACTATTCAGTTAAAAGTGAACATAGAAACATTGTAAATTATAAACCATCAAAGTTCAAACCAATTGCAACTCAGAAAGGTTGCAACTCAGAAAGGGGTAGCGGGGCAGCTTGTTGCTTGTTTACCTTCCGTCCATATGTAATTATCTTATATATATATATATAATACAAATATGATTGCAACTCTAGAAAGAAAGAAAGAAAAAAAGCTAATAAAACTGAAAAATATCATAAATTGAATAGAATACCTTAACAGTGGCAGTTCCACTATCTGAAATTCCAATTGGAACTAACCAACTACTAACAGTATACCTCCAATTCAAGCTCAAATCAGCAGTAGCACCTGAAACAACAAGAACAATGCCAGTATCACCAGTTTCAACAAATGAAGAACTCACTTGAATATCTTTGATTGTGATCTCAGAAAGAATCACATGAGCTTTTCCAACAAGTGGAACTTGAACAGATTTCTCAATCTGTGGAAGCTGAGAAAGAAGTATAGATTCAATAGCTTGGTTTATTAGAATATCTTTGACAAAGTCAAGACCCTTATCAGATATAATCACAGAGATGAAACCCTCTTCAATACAAACACTGGTTGAGAATCTTGAGATGAATATGAGGAGGGAGAAAAGAAGGGAAAATTTTCTATGTGACATGTTTTTTTCTTCTTCTTGTGATGGATGAATTAATGATCAAGAAAACATGAACATGAAAGAAACAACCTATGGTATAATAAGGTGTTGTTGAATCTTGAAGACAGTTTTAATGTTTATGTTTGTTTATAAGTGAAAGATGAAATTTTTGTTACTATTTTATATTTTGGGTATGGAGTAATTTGGTTTCTGATAACAACAAACTGTGTGTGAGGTTGATTTTGGAAGTTTGTTCAATAATTAGTATTAGGATTATTATTAAATTGGGTTGTATATGAGCTCGAGAACCATGCGACTTTTTATTTAAAGAACAATTTTGTCCCATAAATAAGGTAATTAAGGCTATGTTTGATATGGTAGATACGTCACGTGATTTTACAGAAACAAATGTAACTTGTAGTTTCTGCAATGTCATGGTAGATCACTGTAATTCTAGCACATCCATTCTGATACCAAATATGTACTTAGTATATATTTGATTTGGCGGTTGATATAATTGATTTTAATAGAACTGCAACTTGTAGCTTCTGCCATATCATGGTGGATCACCGTAATTCCAGTACATACACTGTAATACTGAACATGTATTTAGTGTGTGTTTGATTTGGCGGTTGATATAATTGATTTTAATAGAATCGAGTAGGGATACTTTTATGTCAAAATGAGTTAAACAATAAATTTTGGTGTAAAAACTATATAACCGAGACATCAATTCTACCTGTAAAATTAATTTTATACCTCAAACTATTTTTGGCTTTTCAAAAGTCAAACCAAACATTGTTTATGAATTTTGCTACGAATAAAAAAGTCTCAACTCTCAATACAAGAGGAACCATTTGTTTTTGAGAGCTAAAAAACTTAGGATAGTTATATTTCTGATTTTATTGAAGTTGTAATTATTCTGTAATTATGAATTACATCATCACTTAACACAAGAAAGATATACTATTACTCTTTCTATTCCATTATGCACCGAATATTCTTCCAACTGATTTTGAAAGATATAAGTTCCGTATGCATTAACATCTTCTGTTGAAAATGACTCTTTGACAAGTGAACTTCTGAATTCAGAAAATGCATGATTGCAAACCAACCACGAAATGCAAAACTAGAGCAATAATAATACATCTACACACATGTTACATAAATTGAATAACATAAACTTTTATAGCCCAAACGAATATCAAAACTTGAATAGTGAGTTTCTTCCACATATTTATGGACTCCCAATATTCTCTAATTCAATCCAATTCTTCCTAATCAAATCTCATATATGCAATGTCATTTTCCTTCTAATCCCTATGTCCATCAAAGCTTCTAAATGAACAAAGGTAATAACCATATATAGTCAAATCACAAACTAATTCACAACACTGCTACAATCATAATGAATATGCATGAAGCAAGCAGATGCACAAAGCATGTATGCCAGACTCCTGCCTCCAGAACTGACAATTGTCCTTCACTGATTCCTCCCGTTTCAGACATCTCCGCGATTACCGTTCGTCAATTCGTGTATTCAGATATGGAAATAAAGAAAATTGCTTTATAGAAAGTAATCTGGTGCTGGTTTCTTGGCAGGTGCACCTCTTGATTCCTGCGTTTCATGAAAATCAATATTGACAAATTAATAAATTAATTTTCTCCTTGGTGGGGAGGGAGATCCTAATGTAGCAAAGAGCACAGACCACCAATTGTTTACTCAAACATTGAAAGATAGAACGTTCAAATGAAAAGTCCCTTGAACATAAATTCAGTAGGATAAACGTGTTGCAACCACGCTACATCGGTGGTGCATTCTTTACCACATGAATCAACAGATTTGACATAAAGGGATTGACGCTCGTATTGCTACAATACGAGGAAATGATAATAGCTTATCATGTACCAAATTGATAACAATAATAATCAGTATCAAGTGATTTTGCCAACAAACCTGTGGGGCAGCATCAAACACGCGAAATTGCTTATTAAGATTACCGTCTAACTCAAGAATTGCAGCTACATTACCACATCTGCAGCAAAGATAAAAATTTCTTATTATTTATTAAATAAACCGGCTCACAAATAACAACAGACTTTATTGAATTGATTAAATACCTGTAGCAATAATTTGGAGCTGACCAGACAGTAACTATCTGGTTATTGAACATCCATTTATAACCTTCCATTACCAACTGATGAGCTCGGCATATATAGTCAATGTTATTGGCGTGGTTAAAAGAAGAAACAACACTGCCACCAAACAAGAAACCAGCACCACGTGGACTCAGACCCCATCCATCCACAATATCTTCAGGATCTGACCATAGGAGGTCACACATGGCACCATCATGAGGTACCTCTTGCTTTCTATCAATAGTTCTTATCTGGATATGAATAATAAAAAATAATAAAAATATATAATGTAGCCTTTATAAAATCTAAAACTTCAGAAACAGATAAATTAGGGTAGAAATCCTAACCTGATCCAATGTTGAAATGGCAGGAGAAAGACCACCATGAACACTGAAAATCTTGTTTTCAATTAGAGCAGACAAGCTGTAGTTATCATTATCAACAAAGGAAAGTCATTAATAGAAATGCAAGTTAAAACAAATAAGTTTGTAAATGAAGTTAACTTTATTAAGCAGATACATACCATATAATGTATCCATTAAAACCGTATTTGTCTTTTTGGTTATTTATATACACAATAAATGATAGAAAAACATGATATATGGCAATCTTTTCTACACCCTCTCTATTACTATGTGAACTCCCATGCAGTCTTGTTCTTCGATAAACTGTGCCCACTCTCTATAAGAGTGTGTAATGTGTGTTGTTGGCATTTTTCTTCTCTATAAAATTGGATAAGGCTATCAAAAGATGTGGTCTAAGGCTCTTGGAATCACCCACCTGAACCGTTTTCCTTCTTAAAATACAGAAAGATGGGCTACAAAAGAAAGGGTAATGCATACAATTTGCAAATAACAGCGGTAGAAAATCTTCAATCATGAATTTGATAGTCAAAAGAATAACAGAGAAAAATAATCTATAATAAGTTTCCTAAACAAAGATCATTTTAATAAGGATTATCATATAATTTTCTTTGTAGAAAAAAAAATTCCAAAGAAAAACACAAGCATTTAAGTCTTGTGAAAGGGTAGCTGCCATATGGAAGACTAAAATAAAGTAATGTTTATATTTATATCTCAATCTGCTTTATGTCATCCGCAAAAACACACAAAAGGAAACACTGTTGCTAGGATTTGAAACAGTTATGCCAAGACTCACTCTCTCCACATAAACATATGTACCAATAATTTTTTTTAGATCTACTAGATAGCAGCAAACCTTAAGTAATCGAATATGTCAGTACAATATCTCCATACATTTACTGAACCATACTTCCGAAGGCACTCGTCATAGAAACCGTATACCTGTCAAGTGATGGATATTAAATAATAAGTATTCCGAAGTCAAAAAATGTTGAAAAATATTCCAATGTCTTTTACCCTTCAATTTCATTCATTATTCAACTTTAGCTAATAGACACACCTGTGTTATCTGACGACTTTCGTGGTTTCCCCTAATGAGCGTTATCCGGTCTGGATACCTTACCTGATTGAATGTCATTAATTAGTTACAAAGTTAAGGAACAAAATGAAAGAAGCAGGATAATGGCTTACAAGTTACAAGGAATGAGTGAGGCAGAAACTGATAAAACCTAGTTGACAAAACCTGTATAACTTTTTTTTGTTTAAAGAAATTAGAAAAGAAGAATTTAACAAGACAGCTAATGAAATCTGTATGGTACGAAGAAATCATAAATTCCCAAGAATAGAGAAAATATAACAATACATAAAGAAAAAGCATAAGTTCAAAAGTGAACAAAAGCCCCTTTGCACTATAGATAAAGCAACAATAACACTTAAGCATTTCCTCAGTAAGTGGTACATAGATCAATCGACACCACAACTTCCTCGAGTATTAAATTCATAAATAATATTTCATTTATCTCCAAGTATCTATAGTCTATGGTTTGACCTATAGTTTTTTTCTTGATCTCCCTCTACCTCTAACTTAAGTGTTGTCAAATGTGAATCACATAAAATAGTTGTTTGCTCAAATTTCGCTAAGCAATAACACTATACAGCTGATGTTTGACAACAATGTTTAGCTATTAGACTATCACCCTCTATAAAAAATCATGAACAGAAAACCTACAAAGTGGTGCAAAATTGCAAATAAAATCATGTCTTCCAAGAGATTAGAAACCCAGCATAACAACAATCATTCCTTCTAAGTACATCAACAACCAGCCAAAAGAACAAAACACAAAAGCACCTCAATACCAGATTACTAAAAGACCACCAATCAATAACTAACACCTCCTGTGGCAGATTTTCAAGTTTCACCACTCATAGCATCCCACACAAACACCAAATTCACTCAAACAAATTACTATATCCAATCACAAATCCCACTACCAGGAAACCACAACTGCACATTTCTATCCTACGATAAATTAACAATTGAGCAAACTAACCAAAGCATCCAAACACAGATCCACAATAAGTTCTAAACTGTAAAAAATCGAGTATGAACATGATTAATACCTTGAGAGCGAGCAAAAGCAGGAAGGTCTCAACGGAGTAAAAACCTCTATCAACAAAATCTCCAAGAAAGAGATAATTAGTTTTAGGACAATCACCTCCTACTTTAAAAAGCTCTTTCATATCATAAAATTGCCCATGAATATCTCCACATATCTACAAAGTACAAAGTAAGTAGTAGTTAACCTAATTTACCCTAAAATCAAATTTCATTACATTACATAAAGTATCTATCATTTAGTTATTAAACTGTGCCCTAATCTAAATAATAAGTACCAGTAGTAGTTAACCTAATTTATCATAAATTATAAAAAATAAAAAAAAGCGAATCATCGAAAATGAAAGAAAGTAGAATTAGAAAAATACTGACAGTAACAGGAGCATCGACTCGTTGAACATTGCTTTCTTCGACGAGAATTTCCATGGCTTTGAGACACAGAGCTTTGACTTCAGATTCTTTCAGAGGTTCGCATCTCTTAAGTTGCTCTATCTGTCTGTCTAGGTCAGACATCGCTCTCTTCCTCGCTCGAGCTTTCAGTTCTCAGTTCTCAGTTCTCTTCTGTTCAGTGAGTCACACTGTCTCTGCTTCTTCGTCGATTTTGCTTTTCTGAGTTTTTGTTTCTTCTGTTTTGCAAATGAGGCTCTTTATTTTCATCTATTTTAAAATTATTCCATTTCAATTTACTTGGTTCAGGTTTTGTGTCAGTCGGAGTGAGTAATAAGGGAAAGAATACAAAGTCCTCAAATTAAAAAATTATAAAAAAAAATTATATATAAAAATTATATTTAAAAAATATTTATTGGAAGAAATTCAACAATATTTTATATGCTAATATTTGTTATTAATACTTTATTAAAATATATTTCATTTTGACTATATATCACAAATTAAGAAATATAATTAATGTTGTATGAAAAAGAAAAATTATGAGTTAAATTACAAAATTATCATTCATTAATTATATGGAAAACATAAATTCTACTATAATCGAAAGAAGAACGAGAAACGAATAGTTCAGAATATAATAGGAAAACAAATATTAAATGTTTCATTGATAATGTAAAATTATATATATCTTGGTACAATTTTTTTCCCTCAGAACAATATATATTTTGGTACTTGGAGGGTACTCCCTCCGTCCTAATTTAAATGTTCTAATTGACCATTTCACACACTTTAAGAAAAGTGTGTAAATGAAACAAAAAAAATATGATTTTTACTAAAATACTCTTTATCTTATTGGTAGTAAATATTAGAATACCAAAAAGTAGGTCTTTGAGATTATTTTTTTTCTCACCTAATGATTTTGTTAAGGGATCAAATATGAAAAACCGATGTTATAAATAGTAAATGATATTTATTTTGGTACAAATAATTTTGACAAATAAAACATTTATTTTAAGACAACGGGAGTATATATTAATAAAAATACACGGTTAAAGTAAATTATATGAATAGTGCGCACGTATCTCGAACGACAATTGAAAAGAAAGTTATATAAATTATATGAATTAAATTTAAGGATTATTGAGATAAAATATTATTGTCTTAAATGTTTATTATACACTCGATCAATACATTTCCACGTGAACTTAACTCATTTGCTAAGGACATTATACATAATATGCAAAACTCGAGTTCGAACCATGTACACACTTATTCACTTTTAAGGAATAAAATCAAAATCACTAGATTACCTGACAATATTGTGTCTCTCAAATATGTAAATGTGATATTTAAACGAATTAATTTTGTAATTCAAAAAGAAGTAGCAGCTCAACTTATTGTTCTTTTACCTTCGATCCATATGTAATCAAAACATCGATCTCTACCTAGGTCTCATTTCCTATTTCCACATCTCCGAATTCCGATGTTCTTATAAACAAAACTACGTTCATAAACCTGATTGTTCTGCCTTCTTTTGATCATTTTTTTGTTTTTTTATATATAAAAAAATGACAAAGTTATTAAAATCTCACACACAAAATAGAGTGATTGAGATTCAAACTCTAATCATAAAAATCTGACCTAATAATTTTAATATTTTCTCATCATTAAACTAGGATTTTTGAATATTTGTACAATTTATTTTGAATTAGAGGTAAGGGAAGTCCCATAATAAAATTTTGATTGATTGTGAATCAAATTAAATTTACTAATAGGCTAAAGAGTTTGGTTGAACGGTTAATACTTATCCTCCCTTAATCAAACGTCAATAGTTTGATTCTTGCCTCAAGTACAGAATAATTTTAAATTTTTGAATCAACTATTATATCATTAAAAATGTCTGTCTTCAATTTAACGAAAAAAATAATCATTACGTTCGTTCGGCTTGTGAATTGAAAAAAAAAAAAACTACTAATAAGTTACCATAAGAAAACAAAAACAATGTGGATTATTTTGTAACTACTCACCGCACCGAGTGAAGAAAGCTAAGGAAAATAAGAAAAGGTGACAAAAGAACAGCGAAAACGACATTTTGGACCCGTGACGTGAAGTAAACGACGGTGCCGCTTAGTTGTGCCACCGTACCGTACGCTACCTTCTTCCTAAAACGACATCGTATCCATTACCACCTTCACTTTCCTCTTTATCATAACTCTCCTTCTGAATAGCGTAATCTACTTTTTCTTCTTTTATCATCATCATCATTATTTTCACATTCTTCATTTTCATCTCTCATATTTATTTTAATTTCATTGTCTCGATTCAGGTTCACTTGAACATGCTAATTTTGAATTTTGAATTTTGAATTTTTTTGCTTGAATTTCTATATTAGATAACATCAATTCCATTTTTTCCTCATTGTTAATACTATCAATTAAGAGTTTAATCATGCATGCATGTATACTAGTAGATTAGATTGTGAATTGATGATCCTTTTCTGGATTATTTTACTATGCAAATTAGGATTTATCTTTTCTTAATCAGATAAACTGTAACTAACAGTTTTATATAAAGTTTCACCGCGTTTTGAAGTTTTTCTAGTCTTTGTAGTTAGACCCTGTTTGGTTGGATAAACTAATTTGCAGCTTATAGCACAGTTGCTTATCAATTTATCATATATAAGTGCTTATGATAAGCTATTTTCATAATAGTATAAGATAAAATCAAATCAAACCGATTTCATACAAGGATATAAACTATAATTTGTCATTAGAAATAGAATGTATCCTGGAGTGGCGAGCTTATTGAATAAGCTAAAAACAACTTATCAACACGTCATGAGTGTTTATGCTGCCAAAACATAAGCTCAAATAAGTCAGTCCAAACAGGCCCTTAATTGGTTACATGCAATATGCTATTACTTGTTCTATCTTGGTCTAATTTCATTTAATTTCATTTAGTATGGCAATGGTGTACTTGATTTGATTAACCAACTTAATTTGCAGTTTATAGTATAAGTGATTATCATATATAAAGCACTTATTACAAGCTATTTTCATAATGCAATATAAAATTAAGTCAAATTGATTTTTTTACAAAGCTATAAGCTGTTATCAATTAGAAGTTATCCCATAGAACTTATGGACAAGTCATTAGCTTTTTCTATAGGTTCTCCCAAACAATTTCATGAATGTTTATGTTAATACATCAGCTCAAATAAGTCAATCCAAACAGGTCCTTAGTTGATTACATGCAATATGTTATTACTTGTGTTCTATTTTGGTCTAATTTAATTTAATTTAATTTAATGAAAATCTTGTTGAGTAGAATTTTCATTGATCACTACTTCTTATATGGAATCACTTTAATTGATTGGGTTTTTTTTCGTTTCTTTCTTTTAGGTCAATGGCTTCTAATTCAGACTCATGGATGAAGGAATATAATGAAGCAATGAAACTTTCTGATGATATCAACAACATGATTTCTGAGTGGAGTTCAAATCCTGCACCTGGACCGGAAATCCAGCAGCAATCATCTGCTATAAGAAGGAAGATTACAATATTAGGGACTAGGCTTGATAGCTTGCAATCCCTTTTATCAAATCTTCATGGAAAGCAGCCTCTGTGAGTGTGTTGTTGTTCATGTTCATCGTTATTAATTAATTTCTATCGCGTATTGTTTCAAAATAATAGATCAATAGTTAGGAATGGGGGGTCATTGGCGTTCCCTTTTTAATGGAGGTAAGACTAGTACAGCTTAGATAGGATCTTCTTTGGGGATGTCTTTATTTAGTAACACTAAATTGTAGAAACTAATTGATATACACTAACAGCGTAACTTTACACATGTAATCAATTCAATCGCATCATAGTACCACTTTTTTATGTTAATGGTGAAAATATCTCCATAAATATTTATATGGTGAGATTTGATTGGATGCATGTGAAACTTTGTTTTACCTTGACACTGCATACTTTAAATCCTAAATTCTATGGAACAACAATGGCTAGATTTGTGCAAATGCAATTGATAGAAGATGCAGTGTTTTCAATTCAGCTTGAATGTGTATGACAAAGCAGCATTATTGTTTTGTGAAGTGTATTTAATCTGATTTTTCAGATCTGAGAAGGAGATGAATCGTCGCAAAGACATGCTTGCAAATTTGAGATCAAAAGTTAACCAAATGGCTTCTACGCTGAACATGTCAAATTTTGCAAACAAGGATAGCTTGCTTGGGCCAGAAGTAAAACCAGATGTAATGGGTCGAGCTGTTGGCCTGGACAACAATGGACTTGTTGGATTTCAACGACAAATTATGAAAGGTTACTTCATTAAATTGTTTGACAATATATTACTTGGAGTTTGTTCTTTCCATCTGATAGCACATTTTTATTCTTTCAAACAGAACAAGATGATAGTCTTGAGAGTTTGGAGCAGACTGTAATCAGCACAAAACATATTGCATTGGCAGTGAATGAAGAGCTGGGTCTACACACAAGACTCATTGTATGTTCACTTCATGCATTAACTTTCTTTGTTCTTGTTTTATATAGGTTATATTCATATCTTCTCCTTTCTAAAACTGAGTTCTTTGTTTTCACCTGTCAGGATGATTTAGATCAACATGTAGACGTCACAGACTCTCGGCTTAGGGTAACATTCTTATATCAACTTCTATTGGGACCTAGTCTCTTGTTTAGCCATATGAAAAATGAATTATGTTAATACTGTTTATGCCTACTTAACCTATATTTTATGTTTCTGTTGTGAAAACAGCGGGTGCAGAAGAACTTGGCAGTATTAAATAAACGAACCAAAGGTTGTTGCTCTTGCTTCGGCATGCTCTTATCAGTCGTCGGTATTGTGTTTTTGGTTGTTCTGATTTGGCTGTTGGTCAAATATTTGTAACAAAAATACCCAACTTGCCACGCGTCTCATTTTGTCCTTGACATCTTTCTGTATGTGTGCACTGAAACATCGTTTTGTCCTTCAAAGGTTTTGTATTGTAATTGGCATATGCAAGTGTTTATATATAGTGTGCATCATGTAAAAGATATGAATGTTGAAAACTACTAGCTGGAGCGTAACACACTGTTATATTGTAATTGTATGTAAGCAATTGTGTGGTTTGGGAGTGATGAAATGTTCTGTTATTATGTATAATAATATGGTTGATGGTTGAAATCGGGCGTTATGTATTATATAGTTGCCCATCAACAAGACTATTTTGCATGTCCATGTTATGTTATGTTATATTCCAGAATTGGGAATTCCACACTCCTTTGTTTTTACTCATAAATCAAAAGAAGCTAAAAAGAAGCTCAGACATATACATCAATTTCATAAACAAAATCTGTTTGTGAGCTACATACACTTAAGCGTGTGGTTACATAAACCATATGAGTAATGACATCTCAACAAATCAAATAATAAGCTTCAAGACCATCAAACAGCTAAATGACTACAATAAAATGATAACTAAAAAGAAAAAAAAAATGAACTATGCAACTAAAAAAAGAGCTTTCGTGGGGGTGGTGCTCTAGATTCAACTTTGGAAGATAAGTTTGAGGACTTGAGAGGAGGGGGCACTGGCTTGCTTTCTTGTGCCTCAGCCACTTTGTCAAGAAGCTTTGCAGCCCTTGGATCTGTTAGCAGCTTCTTTTGAAAAGACTGTGAAAAGCCGGTGGCAATGATAGTCACATGAATCTCTCCGGTGTAACGATCATCAACGACGGCTCCAAATATAATATTGGCAGAAGGATCGGCCAAACTAGTCACAACCTGTAAAAATTACATATGTTGAGAACATTGCATGTATAAAAGAGACAGGCCAGAAAATGCAGAAACAAAACTAATTATAATAACTGCAGGTAGTCTTACAATAGCAAAATAGAGTAATATGAAGCACAAACTCAAGAAAAATACATCCTTGACGCGTAATATTCATATATTTCTTCTCTTCAAGTAGTCGGAGGCTTTGCGTAATTTTGAATGATTAGATAGTACAGTGCTAATTACTAACAATTTTACAATATAACAAAATGTATATCAGAGTATTAACACCATAGAATACTACAACACTTTGCTTGAAGTAATAAACACTAAATCAAGTAATATTTGAAGAATAGTTTTCAAGCGAAATATATCATGTTAGCAACAAATTCTCAGTGTAAAAGGAACAAAATATAAAATTCTCATATACCTGAGATACCCTATTGACTTCCTGCAGTGTAATGTCCTTTCCTCCTGTAATATTATACACTACCCCAGTGGCTGATTGAATAGATGATCCGATTAAAGGAGCCAAGGTAGCCTGTTCCGCTGCTTCTTCTGCTCGGTTTTTACCAGAGGAAACACCCACTCCAAGCATTGCAGTACCAGAGTCTTTCATCACCGCTTTTACATCGGCAAAATCCACGTTCACAAGTCCAGGTATCTAGAAGAACACATAATAGTTCACATTATTATCTAGAAAAAAAGAACAACATGGATGAACCCTCGACATAAATACAAGCCCGGTTATGAAGGACGAGTGACATCTCAAAAGAATATTTGCAAGTTAACTAACTGTCTAGTGGGATCAACTAGGAACTTAATCAAGTTCAAAAGACCGCAAAAAAACAAAAATAGACTACATTGTTTGTCAATCAACTCACTGTTATAATGTCTGAAATTCCTTGAACTCCTTGGCGTAAAACATCATCTGCAAGACGAAAAGCATCCTGAAGGGGCATTTGCTCATCAGCTATGTCAAGTAGACGATCATTTGGAATCACTATAAGTGTATCGACATTTTTCTGTAGCTTTTCAATGGCTTCAAGTGCCTGAAAAAAAAAATATCAAATGAATACCATTTTAAGACAGACTAGTGTATAGCTCAGCAATGACTATTCACAACCAAGGAAAAAACGACACCTGCCTGCAAGGATCTTTTACGTCCTTCAAAACTGAAAGGATAGGTAACGACACCCACAGTCAAGTAACCTGCCTCTTTTGATATTTGGGCCACAACCGGGGCAGCACCGGACCCTGTACCCCCACCCATCCCAGCTGTTATAAACACTAAATCCGATCCTTTAAGGGCATCAGCAATAGCTTCTTTAGATTCCTCCGCAGCTTGTTCACCCAAAAGTGGATTCCCACCAGTACCTGCATCACTATCAAGCAATTTGAATCAAAGGCCAACCATCAACAAACTTCTCAACAAAACTAGCAAGGCTACTAGAGTGAAGAATGAAGCCACAAAAGCAAAATATCACATCATAATCAAAACACAACACGTGCGAGGAGAGTGCCTGACCTAATCCACGAGTCAGAAGCTCTCCAATTTTAATAGGATTCTCAGCAGCCGAATGCAATAGCGCTTGAGCATCAGTATTTATTGCATAGAAGTCTACACCCTGATAACAAATATAAGTACAAGAAATCAACATTACTATTCACAAGCAAGATTTTAAGAACCTATCCACATTCCACAACAACAATTGCGACCGCATTAGTCGTATTCGATCAAAATTCCCACTTTGTTCACATGGTTGCATAGCATTGCAGGAAAACACAAAATGAAAAATGTTATCTCAATGAATAGTGCCACTAGAATGAAAAAAAGCTATCAAATAACACCCCTCAATTTCTAAATCAAACTATGCTAGGAAATGCTACTGAAATTAACAATTGAACAACCATAACAAAAATTATATCTTCATTCTTCACCAACAGCAGAATAGCACTAAAGTTATTACAATACAAATACATTGAGTTAATTAATAAATAAAAAATGAAAATAACCCATTAACAATGCAGAAAATTGGGTTGCCAAACATGGTCTAATGAGTGAAAAATGAAAACTTTATGGAAGTTTCAATGAAAAGAAACAAAACCCAACCTGTAAACCACTACCAATCATGCGGTTAACAGCATTGTTGCCACCACCCCCAATTCCAACAACCTTAATTTTAGCATTATCAACATAAGCTAAGGAGCATCTAACTGACCCAAAACGACGAGTAAAACGTTGCGTTTTGGGGTGAAGAGAAAATGAAGGTGCATTGTGGAAAAGTGAAGAAGTTGAGAGAAGCTTATTTGGGTTTGTGAGGGAAGAAGGAACAAGAGTAGCCATTTTTGTTAAAGGATTTGTTTTCTTCTTTTTTGTTAGGGTTTTAGCTAAGAACAGAACAGTAAAATTTTAAGGTTTTTTTTTCAACTTGGTTGGTGGGTCTTTTTGGATTGGAAACAGATCAAGGAACATGGTGACGATTCGTACCATCAAATAATCCAACGATGTCGTTTCACTAGTTTTTTGCAGCTAAACAAAATTCAAAATATCCTTTTACATAAATAAATATCGACCAAATTGATAAGCCGAACGTCGTGATTGAAATTAGAATTTGAAAAATGTAAAAATTGTTAGGCCGAATGTTACGACTAGAGTTCGAATCTGACACCTTCATTTGTGTGAGTAAGTTTATGAAAATTTTATCAATTCGTCTATATATGGAGAAAGAAAAAAAAACCTCTTCGATCCACAAATTCTAGCTAAATTAGTAGAAAATGCCGAAGTTATTAAATCAAACACTCGTGATTGGAGTTCGAATGTCGTTTCTTCTATTCTGTATATATGAATTTCTAATGTCTTATCATTTCGTCTACATATCAAAAAATTAATTATTCTTTTAAATGACTTATTTGGTGTTTATATATATACTCCCTCCGTCTCATTAGTCCCAAAATATAAGCCCCTTTACAATTTACTAGGTATATTTATTACTTTTTTGCTTACACATACCCTTAATTATTACCACTAAATTGCATTGGAATACAAAAATTGTAAAGGGACTTATATTTTTGGACTAGACTTTTGTAGTAAAGGTGCTTATATAATGGGACGGAGGGAGTAAATAGAAGAGAGAAAAAAAAAGGATTTTTACTAAATTATTCTTAGTAATAAGTACACATACTTGGGAGAGATGTACAAACAAATTTTATAAAAAAATTTATTTAATTCAAAGCTTTTTTTTTTTTGACGTATTAATTCAAAGCTTATTAGTTATATCTATGTAAAATTTTATAAAATTTTATCAAAATTAAACGTATTCAATAAAAATTTATAAATAATTAATTTTAATAAAAAAAAAAAGTGAGTATTTAGTAAAAAAGTGATTATTATAATTTTGTTGTTTTGTTGTCGTACATAGTCGGAATTACCATTTTGAGAGGTAAAGTAGTAAATTTCACGTCGTTTTGTTGTTTTTCAGTTTCTGAGCAATCTGAGTGACGCCATTTTCAGATCGAAATGGGTTTCGTTGTTACGTCGCTAATCTTCATAGTCATCGGAATCATCGCTTCTCTTTCTACCAGAATTTGCTTCAACAAAGGACCTTCTGCTAATCTGTATGAACCCAACTTCATTTTTCTTATGTCATCTGTAGAGAAAATTTCTGGATGCCAATTTTTAAATGTTTCTCAAAATGGGTTATGAATAAATACTTAGATTTTGTGAAATTGTTTACAAAAATTTCACCTTTTTTGTCATTTATAATTTTTTCATCTACTTTTTTATATTTATATATCTTGAAGAATTTTACAAGTAGTTTTCTCTTTCAAAAGTAGTTAATGTTCTCTGTTTGAGCTAATATGTTAGTATAATTGTATTTGCAGATTTCATCTAACTTTGGTCCTTACTTCAACAATATGCTGCTGGATGATGTAAGTTCATGTTTCATTTACATTATTAGTTTGGTTTGTCTACTTTTTGAATAGGCATTGCAATACATAATAGTTTCACAGCTAGGCTTATGTTATTACCAGATATGTGTAGCATTGACACTTTAGGTTGAAGGTGTGCCGGTGTTTGACACTCGTATGACACAGACACGTGTAGTTATATTCAATCACTTACAAGTTTTTCAAATTATTATCACTTTCTATGCTATATTTGGTATCGTTCTCTTGTCGATGTCAGTGCTTCACAGCTTCTCATTTCCAGGATCGAATGTATTCACTATTTATAATTGATTAGCTTGAAATTGTTTGTTCTAAAACATGTTCTTTTCCTCTTTGTTACAAGACCATGATACTGCCACGTGAGTCAAATACCGTATCCTATTTAACAGCATGTAGTTTCTTTGATAAGTGATTTAAAGCTTATCTTTTCATTGATACAAAGTGTGTAAATGCTTGATGTCAATTTTATAAGCTGTGTGCACACATTCTAAATGTGTTTGTTTTACATGAGAAAATTGTAAATTATTTAGGCACTTTATTTGAGTACTAGTAAGGAACTTGTTATAAAATTGAACAAACACACATGGAGAGGATGATGTTCTTTCTCGTCCCAAAGAGTATATTTTGTCTGACATTTAGTCTAGTACAATCAAGGGAGGAAGAAAGAGGCTTTATATGGCATGATACGAAAACATTGCTTAGTTGAATCAAATGTTTGGAAACGCATTTGTATGTCGCTGAACATCCAGTTGTTCGCTTCTTCGTGAAAGCAGCATTACCATGATTTTATCACTTTCCAAACATGCCCTAAGTAATCAAGGTAGGGTGAAAATTGGGCTTTACGTTGTATGATATGAACACATTTGCTTTTTTGAATCAGTGATCTCTTGTTTGGCGTACATTTTCTTTTCTCCCCGTAGTAGTTCTAGCTTGTGAATACTCATGTCCTGTTTTATTGAGCATAACCTTACTCTTTTCTTCTTCCCCATTCGGCTTACCTTGATTGTTGATTTGTTTTATCAGGTGGGCGATTGTATATTTGGCACAGATGAACCCACTCATAGTTCCCATCTTGAGTGACAGCGAATAAAGTTCTGTATAAACAAATGTAAATCCTCAAGTAGAGTACAAATCACAGGTTGCCTTGCTTGAGAAAATATGATTTCAGCTCTCGCGAATCATTCAATATATTATATGGATCAATGTATTTCTCGTTCGTTAGTGGCGTTTCGATTGAGTTTTCCTTTGCTGCCTGACATTACCTATGTTGTAATTGATGTATTTAAGCCCTTTTCATTTCATAAGTTAGTAACTATAGTGGGGATATGTATTTTAGGGAGAAATAAGTTGATCAAAGTTGATTATTTGGTTTTTGTGTAAAGAAAATAAGCGTCGAGACGTGAGAGGGAGAAATCATTCATTCAACTCTCGTTCTTATATGTATGTATGATGTATGATTCTATATACAGATTGAGTCATTTTCTTTTCTTTTCTTGTATGATAGTTATAAGGTTCATTTAGTTAAACTATTTATGATACAATTTAATCATACACCAATACAGGTTAATTGAGACATGACAACATGAATAATATCAAATGAAAGCTAAAAAGTTTATTTTTCTGTTAAGGCTACAATCAAATAAATACTTTGGACCTGCAATCCAATGGGATTAAAACTTGGGAGGAAATTTCCCAACCTCCAATATTACTCCAAATGTACATATTCAAAAAAAAGTACAATTTTGTACCGTCTAGAAATACACTTTCAAATAAAATGTTCAAAATTACAATTTGAAAACATGTGATTCTTTAGAAATGTGGATGGAGAAAGTTGCTCCCTCCCTTGAAACTTTCTCATGACACAATGAACAAAATTGTTGAACTCTTCAATGCTTCTCTGGTCAGCGCCATCGCGCAACAACGGTGGAAAGAATAGCCAAGCGGCGGTGGACACCACGAACGCCACCGTAATGGGTCCAGATATAGCCCAATGTACTCTCAACTTATGGCCTAACCACTTCATCAAACCAACCTCGAAAACCACACACACCCCATGAAGCACAAAAAAGCAAGTAACCTCCCACGTGGGAGTAGCACGTGTGACATGGTAGAATAGCAGCTCATGCATTAGACCAGACACCAAAAAAGTTGCAATAATTCCAAGCAATGGAGCCCATTGGGGGCCCAATACAGTTTTGGACATCAATGTTTTCATGGGAATATATATGGTGTGACGCAGAATATATGTTACTATGAGATTCCACCTTTTCCCCCAAAAATCACCCAATGAAGTGGACAAATAAGGCTCATTAGATGGTAATTCAAGGCTAATCCCAAATATAACATTAATCAAAATGTTGAAAAATCCCAAAACAATATCCAATAATAAATATATGAGGCTACAATAAAGTCCCACAATAGTAATTGTGGGGTAAAACTTTTCCTTTTTTATGTGGTCACTTAGGCCTATAAGAAAAAGACCAAAAAGCAAGACCTTGATTAGAAGCAAAAGATGAAATTTTGATTGGTTTTGGTTAAGTGGGTGGTTTTGTTTTTGAGTGATTCTAATTGGGAGACAAGCTAAGATGAGAAAAATAGGAAAATATTTTGATGGGTTGGAAGAGAGAGGGCCCAAATCAAAGGCAAAAAGGAGAAGTTTGAAGTTTGTGACCCAAGTTATTAAGAAGGAAGTGATACCTATTGGAAGAACAAATGAAAGATGTAATGGTAGGATGGTGAATAGGTACAAAATTGGGGACAATGAGAGAAACCTTAAAATACCTTTTGGTATGTTTGAGGATATGAAATAACAATAACATAGAGATGCTATGATTGAGAGGCATACCTTGATTAAGGTCTTGATTTCTACTTCAAGTTCAGTGCACTTTTGGCTTAACATGGTATGATCCATTGTGTGCTAGCTGATGATGATTCCTATCAAAATGGATTCTTCACAAATCTGAACATGTTTTTGTTGTTGACAACATATGTTCCACGAAAGTCACGTGTTGATTAAATAATAGTAGTGGTAATAATAGAGACTTATTTTATTTTGAAATTTTTTGTTATGAAGTCAATTATATATTACCACAAAACATGATATCCCTTATAAATCTGAACACTACTGTATAAGCATATCCCTAATCTTTCTAAGTTTTCCTCCAATCCCTTATTAATTAAGCACAATCTACTAAGCTATAATTAAGCATGAAAAAAAAAAAAAAACTTGCATTCATCTCAAATATTGCATGGGCGGCTACATTAATCGGAAACGTGTATTACCGTCATTGAGAATAAAAGGGTAAACTCATACAACATTGTGGCTCAATGGTTTTTGAATCCGAAAGCGTGTCTAGGATGTTCAATCCAATTTTGATCATATTGTGGTAGTTTCAGTTTTTTCTTTTATTCTCTGCTTGTGTATAGGACGATGGTACTTATTGTTAGAGGTGTTCTCAAAGCTCAAGATTGATACTGGTGGTATCTATTGGAAGCTCATGTCTCATTGGAAGTGTATGGAGCATAACGTTCATTTAGGGAATTGAATTTGGATATCGGTTATTTTGGTTGTATCCCAAAATTCTTGTCCGTAATGCGCTGGATTGAGGGCTCTCTGTGTTCCTTGTTGTTCGGCGATCATGAGTGGCTAGGACCGGGACCCCAAGATATTTTAATCTGATTCTCTCCCTCTCTTATAGTATGTTTTCAACTTTACAATAATGTTAGAGAGCTTGCGGATTTGGTTAAAGTAGTTGGAAGTGGCTAATCAATATTCAAGATTCTAGATTGTTTTTGTAGAGGATGGCTTGGTGTCTTGGTATATAAACTTATTGGATCTCATATTTTTAGTGCATTTTCAAGCTTTTGGATTGCAGGCAGTTTGGAGACATGTGACAGAAGTTTTGAGGTGGAAATTTTGGAGAAGTTTACTTTTCTGGTTTGTTAAGAGTTTAGCAGGAGTTGGTCATTTTTGTTATTATAGCATAGAAATTGGTTCATTTGATTGGTATGAGGTGCTCTTAGTTAATGTGATTTCAACACTTATAATCACAAGTTTAGCCCTCTGAATTTGTATAAAAGTAATACTTATTTCTATCCTTTTCACAGCACATTTTGTGCTTGATTAATATACTTAATTGTTTTTACTTTTTCAAAAAAAAATCTCATACAACCTCCTCACCCATTAGAAGATGAATGCATTAGAAGATGAATGAGATGAATGCATTAGAAATTCTGTGTTCTTAAAAATAAATGTAAAAAATTTCACATTTCTATAGACATTCTTAAAAGTCCCTCTCCATCTTATTCCCCTGATGGTTTCAATGCAAATGCTTGTAAATGTGGGAGTGGGATTAGAATGGGAATCAAATGTTTAATTTTTTTTTTTTCCATTTATATTTCAAAGTGATGACATAAACCTTGAGTGGAGCATCAATATCTTCAAAACAAGATGCTGAGCATTCACCATCTCTTTATCTATGACTTTATATATTTTTAACAAATAAGGTAAAGTATAATTAACACCAGCCACAAGCAATCATTCTACCTGTTTCTAGCAGTTCCAATTGCAACACTTGAACATAACAAATGTGAATCTGCAGCACTGATCCAAACTCACATACAACACAAAATAATGGTATATAACCAAATCAAAAGTCAAAGGAAAAAAGGTTTGACGAAGCTTTTAAATTTGTGGAGATTGACACAAAACACAATACAAACTCCTTTTTCTTGTGTTCTCTTGCACCTTCACCAGCCCATCAAGTATAAGAAGTCCATCTCAAACAAAGACTTTATATATAAATAACAAAACAGCAAACAAAGACTCAAACATCAATCAACAAGAACTATACAATGGTAACCCTAACCAATAACAATAAAATCATCCTTAATCAGATTAGGCATATCCCCCATCAAGTATAAGAAGTCCGAAAGAGATCACAATTGACCATATTAATGTGAGTAACTTGGTTTTGAATTAGTTAAAGGAATTATATAGCTAGAAAGATAATGTTAACCATAGTTTATTAAATTTGTGTCCGACATGCCCATAATAGAATGTTCTGTTATTACCCCTGATAAAGAAAATCTATAAATTTAACCAAGAATAAAAACATCATTGCAGTTTTCCTTGTAACGAAATAAGGTACATTGAAGCAAGTCAATGCTCAATTCTAAAGGAGAAACCAACAATTTTACCTGCTAAAAACGCTTGAAAGGAACGTCTCAAAGATAGCAAATAAGTAAAGATATCTGACTAATTTAGAAGGAACATAATCCAAAATCTCTATGTACATCACAGTTCCCTCTTATATGATCATACAATGTACAACATGCAAGACCTACTCTTCGAGCCACCCTGCTGAATGCTGGAGTGAAAATGCATAATTAGGACCAGCTGCAAAACCTGGCGGCACAATACGTTCACCAGTGCCGTTTCCACTTAATATAGGAGTATCAGTAGTCGGAGAACCCATCCTAACAAGGTTTGATTCATCTGCAGCTGGTGTATTCATCTTATTTAATGACTCAAATGCTGGACTAAGTTGTGCATTCTTGTTGGCACAAGAAGGAACGCGACCAGGTAGACTATCATTCTGCATAGAGTTAGGACCCTGAACCCCAGAAAGGCCAACTTGTTGCCTTACATCTGATTCTCTCCTACGCTTCTCTTTTTCCCTGTTTTGGTTTTCATCAGTATTATTAACTCCACGGTCAGAAAGAGGGCTGGCAATACTAGGCCCTTTTTCAGTCTTACTATGAGATCTTCTCTGATGGCCAAGGCCTCGTCTTACACGTCCCCGTCCCTTTTTGGCTTGTGAGACCACACCTTTTTCTTCTAACAATGGTGAAGACAAACCTAGGACCACGCATTCTCTACCATTTTGCTTAATTTGTTTTCTCTTCCCGGATGTCTTCCAAGATTTGCACATCTTAAATTCCTGCCTCTTTTCACTCTCCTGGTCAACGTTGCCATGATGTGTGCTTCTTTTCTGACTTTCATTTATGCATGTATGTTCTTCTTGATCATCAGTTGACACTAAGACATCATGATTCAGCATGAGCTTGTCTCCGCAATTACCATCCATATTATGGTCAGCAGCCAACTTGTCACCATGCACGTGATCATGCTCCTGGGCTATCACCTTATCCTCAACACCTCCTAACTTGTGTTTTTTTGTCACACCCTCCAAAAGTAATGAGGATCTAGCTTCTTTAAATGAATCCACCAAACTACACACAAGGAAAACATCCGAAGTACATAAGTACATGACGATATCATGCTAACTAAGTATATAAACTGCAAATTTAGATTTCAAGATTCGAAAACAAATCAAAGAGAGCTGCAAGAAAGATGCCCAAGTGGCAAACATTAAAGAACAACAGCATGAACGGCAAGAAAATAAGTAATTCAGAAATTAGATTAAATAAACATACCCCTTCTCTGAATCAGCATCAAGTGGAGGCAATACACTTCTAATAGGCTTGATTGACAGAATCTGATTATCTGCATCATCAACCTGATTGCCATGCTTGATTTGCTCAGAACTTTTACTCATTGGAGCAGACTTGGCTATTTCACATTTCTCTGAGATTGACTTCTTGTTTTCAGTTGAAAGGCTTCTTGATATTTCATTTGATTTCGGTTTGCTTGAAATATCTGAACCAGAAATTATCTTTCCAGACAACTTCTTTGAGATTGACTTCTGCCTTTCAGTCAAACAACTTTTATTTGATTTCAGTTTCCTGGAAATATCTGAAGAAATCACCTTTCCAGACGAATTCTTTGAGATTGGTTTCTCGTTTTCAGTCAAACACTTACTTGACATCTGCTTTGATTCCGGTGTCCTTGAAATATCTGAACCAGATATAATCTTTTCAGACGACTTCTTGCTACCAATTTGTTTAGATGGCAGTTTCCCGGTCACATTAGATCCTTCTGCAGTGCTCTTGCCAGATGATTTAACAAAGCCAACATCATTCTTTAATTCATCCCTATCTTTAGGTGTATGCTTCATCCTCTTATTAGAAGTATTAATTTCCTGAACACCAGCTCTAGTGTCGGGGAATTTTATATGATCTCTTACAGGAGTCCCAAGCTTACCACTGATCTTATGATTTCTAGACAAAAGTAATGAATAATAAAATTACACAGGGCATTAACAAGGACAAATTTGAAAAACAAAATATCCATATAACACTTACAAGCAATATATAAGAATGCGATTGTTTGGCAAAAGACCTTCCCAAGCTCTTGTGTGAACACCGTCAATGTCATCTAAAGAGATCCCTCTGCCAAAATAAACTTGAGAATCAACCCCCTATACTATATAAAAGAAGAGCAAAAACAAAGAGAAAGAGAGAGCTTACTTTGGCAAACATTTGCGATGGTATGACTTTGGACAGCGGTTACAAACTGCAAATTGCAACTCAGGTACCATTTTATTTTCCAATCCTTTACAGACACAGCAAAAATGAATGGGACAAGGAAAGGGCTTCCCATCAGTAATATTTTTCTCAAGATCCTCGGCAACATGCTTAACTACTGGGGGAAGTAACTTTGCAATACAGCGTGGATGATAGAAACGGTCACAGGATTCAGAAGCACATTTAATGACCTGAAAGGGGGGTTATCAAAGTTTTAGTTCACACAACATATCAAAGCTCTAAATAAAACCTCTTGTTTCCAAAGAAAATTATGCATGTTTCATTTACAACAAGTTGCCCCACACTTCTGTATAGGGTTTAAATCATCATAATTCAAATGAACCGAATGATGTATTCCAGAATCAAATACCACTTCATGGCAACTCGCCCTCCTCTCCCTCCCCCCAATTTTCTATCCCCATCTACTCACTGCTACATGAAATATCATGTGTTAGTGGTGCGTGTTGGGTAAAATATATGGGATTCTCCTTCTAATTCGAGTTCACAAGGTCTACAACATATAAGGTTTTCCCACTTACATTGGTTGGATGGGAAGGCTTGGGTTGGCTAGATGATGCAGGATCGCTACTAGCAAGTCAAGGAAAATCAACTTCAATTACCCATCATGTCTGACTGGATGGTTTATATATTATAAAGCAAATAGACAGTGTTTATGTTATAAAATTCTATAAGGAATCATTTTACAAATAATTTATATAAATATTGAAACAAGTCTTTCAAAATACATATAGCTACTACTACAAATCAAAAATTCTGATATCTGTGGTTATCCATTCCAACCAGTAAACAACTCATCTATACACATATATGAAATAAAACTGCCAAGAAACACAACCAAAAGCAATAGAGATAATGAATTACACATGGGACCTTGTTTCCATAAGGACCTTCATTGATGTTTATATTTACCAAAAGGTGTTACAATTACAAACATAACCAAAATCTTCAATTAAAGATGAAAGCAGAGACAAATATGCTAAAAGCTCTTTCATCTCAAGATAAAATTTGAAACAAGAAATATTGTTTTAAAAAGAAAAGACTAACAAAGACAATACGGTATATATGTGAACTAATCAACAAGAGAAATCTATTTTATTATCTAAGGAAATACCTCAGCACCCTTATCTTTATCAGAAGAACCCAGCTCACCACATGCAAAGCATTGATGCTGACGATATTCACAATTCTTACAATAAAACGTCTCAATATCCTGCAATTATTTTGCAACAGTCAAGCAAAATTTTACATTCATATCTGAGGTGGAAAACAAAAGGTAAAATAAATATATAAATATAAAAAAATTAACATACATCAACTCCCTTCTTGGTAAAACCAAGAGAATCACATAAAGATTCCCTACCATCCGCCTTAGTTGCATGAAATGACCTCATGCATGCTCCATCACACCTGCAAGAAATTTGTTCAAATATATTTAGGATATGTTGCAAATGGTAAAAACTATTAAGTTAAATACAGGACTTAGATTTAAATGGTTTGTGTTCAGCAATGATTTACAGCAGGACATTTGGCTTGGTCTGATTTATATAGAAAATCCAGACTTGTGGCAAAAGACTTTTGATGTAGTTTGTTTGTATCATCATTAGGAAGAACTATGCTAGAAACACATTTTTTCGATACACGCTCTTTTACTGGTTGAAATTCATATGGGGCCTATATGATTTAGTATAATTCATTTGAATTTCAACCAATAGAAGAGTGTGATGCTAACACTCCTCTCCATAGGAATATATACCGAAGAATCAATTAGTTGTTCAATTTAGGAAGTAATTTTAACAATTGCTTCCTGTTTTTTTAAAAATTTCTTGATTTGTTTTGTTATCGAAAAATTATAGATATTTTTTGTAATATATTGGCTGCTTGAGTTTACTAATGTAAAAGTACCCAATTTAAAAGTGTACTCTAGGATTCTATACTTATTCTATTAACCTTTCGGTCGTAACTGCTTTGCAGTTGTGAAGGGGAATTCTTCTTGATCAATAATACTCACTATTCTCAATTTTGGTACAGCAATCTGTTTTGAACCCTAACAATATTTACTATAAAGTAGCACCACCAGTACGTTAGCATTTTGTACCCAGATTATTGCACACCATACAGTAAGGCATTATTAATTCAGCATCTCATTAACTATTTAATCATAACAAAGTTCTGAAGTCACAGATACAGACATCAAATTAACGAGTTGATATGAAGAAGAATTCTTACATAATAAGATTACCACCGTTGTCACACAACGCACAAACAGTGTCAAACAAGTCATCCTCTACTATTGAGTCTTCGTCAGCTTCTTCTATGATATCATTGTCAATATCACCATCTTCAAATTCCTAAAATTGAGTAGTAAAACCTTAATATGTTACAAACAATATATATGTGCATGAATAAAAAGAATGAAAAGTGAGAAAATATATCAGACAAATCATTTTTTATAATGGAAAATGAAATTAAATATGCAACAAACCTCGTCAGATGGCTTCTGATCCTCTGGCTTGTCCCCTAAAACTGTGAGCAAAAGCTGCATACATCATCACAATATTTTCATTAACATGAATTACACATGTGAACAACAAAACCTAAGCATCCTAATCCCACAAAGCCTTTAGTAAACAAATATCTTTTAATTATCAAAACCATATATTTCAAAACCTCAAAGAATATGATAAAGTAGAACCATATCAATGCTGATTTTGTGCATTGAAAACTAAGACAATAAGCCAAAAACATCCACAGATGGTTTCACTTACAAACACAGCTAATTATTAAAATCTTCTATGCACAACCAACACACTCACACAAACACCCCTTAAGGAAAACTCAAATTCAAATTCATAGCAACTAATTTAACTTGTTGCAAAAGTTAACTTCTAAAATAAAAACCTATTGCAAAAAAACACAAGTACAATTTGATTCTCAAAGTCAGACTAAGACCATATTTTGAATGATTAAATTCCAAAAGGGGGTTTAGTTTCCTTATCCTAGTTCAACAACACAATTTCTTTGAGAAAGAAAATACAAACCTTCGATCGAGCTAAAACAGCATCTCTTTTAGTTGCTTCACCAATCAAAGTCATATGATCCAATAAATCCTTTTGTGAAGGTTTAAACCCATAAGAGCTACAAACACCATTCAAACAAAAACCATCATAAAAATCAAATTTCACATAATCATTACATTACTATCAAAAAACACAAAAATCCATCATAACATAAAAAAATACCTCAAATCCCTATCCTTACACAAATTACTCCAAAAAGTCACAGCAGATAATCTAGGTTTTTTCTTAACACAATGTAGAAAATAAAGCGTAATTAAAACAGTCTTAATAGTATCGATAAAACTTTTCCTCGGTTTATGAAGCTTAATCCATCTCCTATCTTTCGATAACAACGATATCTCAGGTTTCAAACCAGAAAGATCAAACTTCCAAGCAATAACCTGCATGAAAATCTTCTGTAAACCATTATCAGCAGATCCATGCAAAAATATCTGCATCTTTTTCGCCTTATCGAGCTTCGAAACCTCGGAATCAGTCCATTGAATCGGTAAAACAGAAAACGAAACAGGCTCATCATCGTTATCTTCGAGATGGTAATTGGATACAATTAGAGATTGAAATTGAGTTTCTTCAGATTCAGGTTCTTCATCTAATAACTCGAATCGTCTCTTCATTGGAACAAATCGTTGTAATCGGAAAAGAGTAAAACCCTAATTTATGAAATCGGAAACCCTAATTTGTGAAAAGGGGAAAGAGAGACTGTGAAGTGAAAGTGAGAGTGATGAAGCTGTTTGTTTGTTGTGATTATAATAATAATAATTTGGTAAGATTGAATCTTTGTGCGAAGATTTTGCCGCTAAAACTAAACACGTGGTGGTGAATCTATTTTATTATCTGTGCTAATTAAGTGATTAATGATTGTACTTATACTTATTTATTTATACTGATTAGATCATAAAAAATAAAAATCAATCAAATCAAATAAAGATATAAATAAATCAAATAAGGATATGTAATAAAAAATAATGAAAGTAAAAGATTTTATTTTATCAAAACAAATAAAAGATGGATATTTTTATTAAAAAAAGGATGGATAATGATTTTTATTTTGATATTCCTTTCTTTTTTGGAGTTTGAAATTAGATCACAATGTTCGATTTAAGAATTTTGATATTTTTATTAATTAAATTAAGATTTGTGAATAAATTTAAAAATATTTAATCTGAATGGTTTTGAGTAGACTTTCACATGAGTGTAAATAAAGATATTTAAGAGTAAAAAAGGTAAAGAATGTTTTTAGAGCATGGATTTTTATCTAGCAAATTTTACTCTTTAAAGATTTAAAAAACATTAATTTCAATATAAAATTACAATATTTTATCTTGTTAATTACAGTAATATTTTTAGATAACAGTTAAGACTCAAATAGTATGTTTTGTTGACTATGCACCATCCTCAAATTCTCAAATACATAAAATTCATATTTTTCACCTTACAAAGAGACGAATTTAATCAATAGAGGCCTCATGTACAATTCATATTTACTACCTTACTGAGAGACAAACTTAAGCAATAGGGTGTTCAAGTACAATTCATACTTTTCATGTCTTCAAATACAATTCATACTTTCCACCTTACTAAGAGACAGACTTAAGCGATAGAGTGCTAACAATTTTTGTGAATAATTTTTCCTTACTGGATAACAACATTCGCCACACTCTAGAATTTAGATCTACTTTGCAACGCTGGAATTTTCGCATTGCAAAAATCATCCATGACCATCCCACTGATCCACTTCGAAATAATATCGAAATTACTAGTTTAGTTAAAAAAATTCAGCTGTTTTGCTTCTATCACCAAAATTTTATAATTTAGTAAGGATATCAATAAGACCCTATTAATTTTAAAGTATAAAAGTTTTTTTTTTTGGTCAGGTATAATTTTTTTTATTGGTTAATAATAGATGACATAATAAAATTCAGTAGTTGAAGTGGAATTTTACATAAAAAAAAGAAAAATCATTATTTTCAATATAAAATTACATAATAAAATTATTAGTTTCCAAATCTACTGAGATTTGCAGGTTTCTTTGTATCTGATTGACTTATATCACATCAGTGTTAACTGTTGGAGAAGGTCTGCGAGCTGAGGTCTACGAGCTGAGATTTATCTGCCTAAATTCTCATTCTACCATTGGCCCTTCAATTTTTTTCAAGATCGGAAGTTAGCGTCTAGGAACATCTTTTTGGATCGGGTTGAGGTATCTCGTGGTCCAGAAGCTAATGAGTGTTTTTTTAAAAACGAGATCAATATTAAACCTCTATTAGGTAGTGCAAGTTTTGTTATTTTCATTGGTGTTTCGCTTTTATATGACACCTTTGTTTTGTAGCTTCTCTTTTATTGGCCTCTATTCATCTTGTGCAAAGACCAATCTTATTAATAATAATATTTTCCGTTAAAAAAAAAACATAAAAGAAGAAGAAAAAAAACAATAAGAGAGTTATTGTCTAAACTTCAAAAACCATTATTGAACTCTCTCATTTCTTCTCCTTATTCTTTTGCCTCTCCAAAGAACAATAAATTTTTGTACATACTATTCACATCTATTCTATTCTATAGGTTTATACATCATTACACATGTAAGTATGTAACATCTTCAGCATGTAGCATGAGGTTTTTCTCAACATTTTCTCAACCTTTAGCATGTAACATATTCATTGTGGCTCTAACAAAAATATTATCTCATGCATGTCGTGAAATGAAAGTCTTGTTTTGTAAACTGAAATCAAAATAGCTCATCGACAACGCCATCAAACTCGAGTTGCGAAGAGACTGTTGTATCTGACGTGGTATCATCAACACTCAAGTTGGAGAAGTCACCATTAAGGGATGAATAGCTTTCATCTTCTCCACAAACGGAAGGGGAAGGGGAAGCATCGGGTGTTGCGGTTGTGACAGTGCTAGCAGGTGAAGGAAATGAATCTGCATCTTCTGCTTGGTTTTGAAGACTCCAATACATTATACTGGCTGCTAGAGTTAGAATCATCTTCTGATTAACCTGTCATAAGTTCGACAAAAAGTTAAGCACGACATCGATGATTTAATGTTAGATGATGTGTAATAGTTGTGTAAGAAATATGAATGAAACACTCTGATGGTGGAAAGTAGTATACCTCCATAATATCCTCAGGCAGCAAATATATGGAACAACCAAGCTTTCGTGCAACGCTGATTATGTACGTGGCATTCAACTTCTTCTCATCATCTATAATTTCAACAACAACAACAACAAATTAAGTCGGTTCCCATAAACTATCATACTACTCTCTCCTATTTGGTCCCTTAACTAGAGAAATATTATAAATAGCTCCTAAATTATTATTAATCCATCAAATTAGTCCCTCAATTCCTAAACTATTATTAATCTATTTATCTCTAAAAATTAGCCAAACGCAATGGTAACTATTGTATTTGCATGGAATCATACATACCACTTTCACCCTTGGTGACTAGGTTCCAATTGACAACCCTTGGCTCTACTGCACTGAGAAGTTCAAGGAAAAAGAGTCCACTTGACAAGCTCTTATCCTGTACAAAAAATAGTCATTATAGTATAATTTTATCTCACATTTTAACGGGAAAAAAACAGAAAACAATAATTAAAAAAACCTTGAAACTCTGAATCTGGGAAGTTCTTCCAACGCTAATAACTTTTCTGTTAACCCATTTTAGGATATCAGCATCACTGATCTCCTTTCCTTGGGAATGAGATCTCAAATTTCTCAACAGTTGAAGCATTATGAATCTCATCAATTGCCACAATAAAGCTGAAAAATAGAACAAATCATCTTAGACTAAGACAACCAAGTTTGTTTCCACATACAGCACTCACAATGCAATACTAGCCGATTTTTCTGTTTTTGCAAAAAAAACTTAGATGGACACTTTTATCTGTTAATCGGACACATAAATAGTAGCAAATTAAGTACATAACATTTTTTTTGAAGCTTTAACATGATGAAGAGATTACCAAGAATGAGCTTCTTATTTCCTTGCACAATGTCATTGCCAGCTACATTGACTAGTGAGAATTTCAGTTGTTTCCCAACTTTTATGACCTGATTGCAGTTCTCTACTTTTCTGAATGGCATTCTAATTGGAGGTCTTGTTGCTTGTTTCCAGTTTACGGATCCTGGAAAAATCTTGTCTAGCACTTCTAGAAGTATCCATCTACACGAAAAAACGCAAAAGAAATCAGTATATAAGCTTTGGATATAAGAAAGTAGAAAATATACATGAAGATAGTTGTATATCTTGATGATTTAATTTAAGAGAAGGAACACGATACATACCCGTTTCTCACATCTTCAAATAGATTATTTACACGACTAGAAATTCCAAGACTATTGATCCACATCCTGAAACATCTCTCTTCTCTACATGTTTGCACATCTTCTGTCATCATCTCAGCATACGACATCTTTTTAGTATCTGTCGATAGGCCACTCCTGCATTGTACAGGGACACGATTAAATAACTAGAGAACTTACAAGGAGTAAAACAGACCATAAGTAATAAAATTAGTTAGACAATCCATTTAATACCTGTGATGAAATAATTGTGCGACAAACGCAAGATTAAGATTTGAGGTACCCTCGGTAATGTCTCTCGGGCTTAAGTATCTTTTGCAGCCCATTCTCTCTGCATGCTCAAGCACAAGATTTGCTCTTTCATGGGCATCTTTAGTATCTAAGGTGGATGGACTGGAATACTCGGGAGCAAGGACATTAAGAAGATATGCGTAAGCCTCTCCATCCTGTAAATATATCGGCATAACTCATAAGGATTTTGAATTGATAATATCTTGATTCAATTTCAAATTATAGAGGCAAAATGCTCACAAATCCAACAAATTTTAGAAAAACTCGCTCCCTAGAATTACAGTTATCTGGTTGTCATAGCATACACAAGTAATTACAAACAAAACCAAGAAATTATAAAAAATAGTTAAGATAGTATAAAACATGACCACTTCTAACATGCACAAGTAATGTAGGTTGTGTGTGGTGCACAACAGTTATCCAATCAAGCCACTTACCACCCTCCACCTCTCTTCCAAAAGATGACTCTTTCATACTCCAGTTGAATTCGGCTAATTACTGCTCTCACAGTCTCACGCCCAGCACTTGTTTTGCGCATGATTCATTTTCCAACATAATACAAAAATACCTTTATATGTGATCCTCAAAATATACTAGAACAGTAACAATAGATAAAGTTCAAGTTGGATTACTGATGCAAATCATATAAAGAACCCTGCCAATAATCTCTGTTATTATATTGGTTTTTTATCAGCACCCTTTCAAGTATTCAGTATTCACCATCTTTGTATATATCCTCTTTTTACTCTGATAAAAATTTGCTCAATTATAACAAAACTAATCATGATGCAAACGAGGAAGAAGAAAAAAAAGGTAAAAATAGACGGAAAGAGAGGCTCCATGTGCAGCTTCGCCTTGCGTACTGCAAAAAACCAACCGTCGCAGAACGATGGTCAATCATGATTGGGAACAGACTGAGTGACCAGAAGGGGTTGGATAGTGATCTGGTATGGAGGGAAATGATTCCATGTGAGGGTGTACCGTCGAATATGGTGAGACAACTTATGCAACGGTGAATAAATGTTGCGCACCATACACAATTATATACAATTTACAGGACTTGTGCATGTTAGAATTAGCCATAAAACATTCATAAGCATAAAATGTTATTAAAGAAGTGCTCATAATTATACCTTCAAATCAGAAGAAAAATTCTTGACGGTTTTCTGGTAACCACCCCTCTGAAGATGAAAATTCATCCATTTTAGTAAAACCTTTTCAGGAGACAAATTGAGAAGCTCTTCAATCTCCTGAGAACAATACGAAGTAAGATTAATCAGTTATCCTAAAACATAATTTGTAAATATAAAATATCAAATTTGAATGGATAATATTTTAAAGAAAAAAAACTGCATATCTCGTTACCTGGCTATCATCAACCAATTCCACAAGCTGTGGTGTCTTCTTAAGGTTGAGATCTGCCAGAAGTTGGATCTGAAATTGCCAAATGAGTAATTAATCATTTCAAAAGTCAAAAGATCTATTAGGCCATTAAGAAAACAAATAATGTCAACGTACAAGAAAACTCAAATAACCAAGCTAAAGGAGAAAATGTATATCATATTATAAAATTTGAAGTGTTTACCTTTATGATTTGGGAAATCAACCCTAAAACAAGATGAGGCTGCAACATAAACAACCAAACAGTAATGTCACAACGACTATATGAAGCTCAAGGTTGAGTAAATTAATGTCCATGAAAGATTATAGGGAAATCAGATTGCAAAAAACTCACTCTTCCTTCAACTAAGTCCTGTGTGCCAATGTTAACCACTGTGCAGCCAATAGCCTTAGCCGAATTGAGGCATAAAGTATGGTTCTCATTTCTCTCCCATAGAGTAAGCTTTCGTTTTGTATTGATGGCTCGCTCGTCTATAGTCCCAGGCACAGCGACGTTGATAAGCTTACTGAAATAAACACAGCATATATCAAAACCAAAATTATGCTAAAGGCTAGTTCAGACAGAAGTAAAATGCGAAAATCAGGAGACCCTGGTTATATACCACAAAAGTATGCCATCTTTTGAAAGATCAAACAGATCATTTGTAGTTGGATCCAACGGAAGATATTGACTTAAAAATGGATCATCGCCGAGGTAGCTGTTTATGTGAGCAACATAACAGGCCTTTTCTGATCCGCTGATCGTGTGAAGAAGGGTAGTTATGGTTTCCTTAAGGAATGATGAGGAGTGTTTCGCTCCACCTTGTTTTGTTGAATGGCCTCGCAAATTCAAATATGCCTTCACGAAAAATTTAACAAATTGAAAGGTTATATACATACATTAAGTAACATGCATTATGTTCAATGCTCTATATAACACAAACTACTACCACAGCTTAAACGTGTTGAGTATGGCTCGTATTCACGAATATGGACCAGACCCTCAAACGTAGTATTTAAACATAAAGGCTAGAACGTAGTATTTAAACACAACATTACATTCATACTTTCTAACGCTAAGCATTACATAATAGAAAAACTGCAGCAGACATTGTTATCGGAGACATAGACACAGTTAACTGAACTCCGGTCAATCGTTTGTGTTCTGGTGTACACTTACTTATCTATTTAACACATAAACTATTTCCCTATGCAACTAGTTTAAACGTGTCGAGTATGGCTAATATTCTCTTATAAATGACCAGACGCTCAAACGTAGTATTTATTTAAACATAGCATTACATTCACACTCTATAGCCCTAAGCATTACATAATAGAATACAGCAGACACTGTACTATCGGAGACATAGACACAATTAACCAAACTCTGATCACTCATTTCGTTTGTGTTCTTATGTACACTTACTTATCTATTAGCATTAGAGCCGAGTTTGTTGTTCTAACAAAACATATTTCTATCAATATTGAAAAATGAAAGAGTGATAACCATAAAATTACTTACCTTTAAGAAGGCTTCAAAATCAACATCATTGGTAAATTCATTATCTGACTCATTCAAGATCCCCCTAATCTCATCCTCTTTGTACATATCCATGAATGTCTTTAGCTTCATCATTAAAGATGCTAAATCTCCAAATGTAACTTTGCCATTCTGATTTTTGAAAGAGACAAACTACACCACCACAAAAACAAAACCACATAGTTAAAAAAAAAAACATGCAAGACATGAAATTGGACCAAAATGTGAAGAAAAAAAAATTTAAACTTACTTTTGATTTGAGGCTGCGAAGTTCAACCTGTGTAAACTGGCTTTGAAGCCATTGATCAGATACAATAACACCCTCAAATTTTGACATCTTGGTAGGTAGATAAAAGAGAGAGAAAAAACCAAATGTAGATAGAAAATGTATCTCCTAAGGAAAAAGCTTAAAAAGATATGCAAAAAAGGAACAATAACGATGTGTTATTGTGAACAAACTAATGCCAACAAGGTAAAATTGAAACAAAAAGGACGAAATCTAGAAGTGGTTTATAGTTGGTGTAAGTCGTGAATCTGTCGAACGTTGTCCTACAGATAGCAGAAACAAAAACATAAGCAAGCTAAATTAAGGAAAACAGAAACAGAACAAATTGAATAGATTACATATATAATTAACAAACAAAAAACAAAAGAAAGAGTTTGTTAGATTATCATCATAAAAAAAAAAATCAAAAACTTAGAAGAAAGAGAGGAGTGTGGTCCATTTGATTAAAGGAGTAATAAATGAGAACATACCGATGCACGCACATGTAAATGAGAAGTGAGTTGTTTAAGGCTCAACGGTTTGTAATAATATCATTGAATGAACGAACATGGAAGACAGAGAGAGAAAGAGAGGATCGAGATATCTTGATGGGGTGGCAACGTGAGAGAGAAGAGAAGAGAAGAGAAGAGAAGAGAAAGAAGCAAATAGGACTCATTCTATGACTTTGTTTGTTTCACGTTGTTGTTGGGCGCGTGCGTGATGTGAGTGAGTCATTAGCGGCGAGAGAGAGAGAGAGAGAATGAAGAACGTGTTGTTCACACACGTCATTCTCTTTGCTTTGGTGTATAACTATTTTGTTCTTTTCTAATTCTACAACCGACTTTTATCTCAAAACCTTGTTAAAAAAGTTGTCACATTCACAAATTCTCTCATTGCAATTAACTCTTCACCCCTACAAATTATTTGATAATCCTATTTTACCCTTCATTCAATAATTTTTTTTTCCAATTCGATATGTTTACCGGAACAGTTTTCCAATATATTTTGGTATGACAATTTTATAACTTTTTTCAAACATTCATACTGGAACACTAAGTTCATACCGGAACACTTGAATATTTATACCGGAAATCTACATAAATTGTTCCGGTATAACAAATCACACCCACAAAAACAATAAAGAACCGATAATTGGAGCAATTGATCAAGGAACAAGTAGTAACAGATTATAATTTACGACAAATCTGTCAAACTAATTGGATTTTACCAGGTTGAGTTCACTCAGTTCTACTTCTATCTTTGATTGGTTTGTAATTATGGTAAGAAACAATCTTTGTTTTGATCGTAAAGTTTTGTCATTTGATTGAAAATTTTGATGGGTTGGTAATTTTAGGCCGCACCCTTGCTCTGTTTAGTGTTTACAATTTACTTCGTTAAGTTTTGTTCTTTTAATATCTTCTGTATTCATACCGGAACAGTTTTGATAGGATGAAGGATAGTTTTGATAGTAATACCGGAACAGTTTTGATAGTTTTCCGGTATTAATATTCAAGTGTTCCGGAACTAATTTTAATAAATAGGAACAATTTTTAAGTGTTCCGGTATGAATGTTTGAAAAACTGATAAAATTATTATACCGGATCAAATTGAAATTTTGTTCCAGTAAACAAATCGCGAAAAAAAAAAATTATCGGATGAAGGATAAAATGGGATTATCAAATAAGTTGTAGGGTGAAAGATTAATTGTTGGGGTGGGAGGGTAAATTTTCTAATTAGAGAAGACTATCTAAATTTTAAGGTTGGTGTTTTGGACTGGGCCGACCAAATAGGCCCAATATAATTGTTCGGTAGTTTTTACTAGAAAATTAAACCTTCCACCCCATCACTTAATCCCTCATCCCTACAAATTATTAAATATTCCAATTTTATCCTTTTTGCCAAAAAAAAAAAATTACACTTCATTGGAGTTCACCCCCACCAGTTTTTTACCCACAGATTCTAGACATATAGTGACAGATTTTACACTTTTAGTGGCACTTTTGTCTGTCACTATAAGCCAAATTCCTTCAAAATTAAGTGATATACCGGAATTTATGAATGAATGTTCCGGTAACAATATACAAACCGGAATAAATTGAAAAAAAAATTCGGTACCCGTCAAAATAACCTCCTCGTACACATTTTAGACTTTTAGTGACACTTTTGTCTGTCACTAAAAGTGTTACAGGTGTACATACAACTACTTCAGACAGATACCGGAACATTTTATCAAAATATTCCGGTTTAGATCTTCATATCGGAACACATTTTTGAAAGTCCGGTTTATAATCACTTGATTTTAAAGAACTTTGACTTATAGTGACAGACAAAAGTGTCACTAAAAATCTAAAATGTGTAAAAGGAGGTTTTTTGACAGGTACCGGAATTGTTTTTCAAATTATTCCGGTTTGTATATTGTTACCGGAACATTCATTCACAAATTCCAGTATATCACTTAACTTTGAAGGAATTTGGCTCAAATCTGTCACTATATGTCTAAAATCCGTGGGTAAAAAACTGGTGTACATACATTTGGTCCCTGAATAAAAATTAAAGGCTTAAACATACATTTGGTACCTGTATGTACACCAATTTTTCGTTTTAGTCCCTGTATCGAAAATTTTGACAAAATAGTCCCTATATCGCGCTTTTTTTTTTGACGTTGGTCCCTGCCGTCCAATTTCATCCAAGTGGCAAACGTTTTGCCACCTAGACCCTGCCACGTGGAATGCTAGAGGGACCAAAACCAAAAAATTGAACTGAATGCAGGGACCAAAACCAAAAAATTGAACTGAATGCTAGAGGGACTAAAACCAAAAAATTAAACTAATTGCAAAATGACTCATTTAAACTCTAAATCCTTAAATTGAAATTTGTTTCTCCACTCTTCTCTTCTCTTCTCTTCTCATAAACCAGCTTTCATGGCAAAAATAACTTTGTGTCGATCATTGCGTCCCATTTGGATGAGTTTTTTGATGAAATTATGAGAGGCAATATTGCGAATGTTGACAACGTGATCAGAAAGCGTGTCGAGAAAACCACCACGGTTGGGCGGTTGTTGATCGGGATCGTTAAAAGGGAAATCATCAGGATAATCTTTTTTAGCAATGAGTCTCTCTGTTGAAAGATTGATGAGAAGAGAAGAGTAGAGAAACAAATTTTAATTTAGGGATTTAGAGTTTAAATGGGTCATTTTGCAATTAATTTAATTTTTTGGTTTTAGTCCCTCTAGCATTCAGTTTAATTTTTTGGTTTTGGTCCCTGCATTCAGTTCAATTTTTTGGTTTTGGTCCCTCTAGCATTCATTAATCCAGTCAGCAACATTTTTTGGCCACGTGGCAGGTCCAGGTGGCAAAACATTTGCCACTTGGATGAAATTGGACGGCAGGGACCAACGTCAAAAAAAAAAGCGCGATACAGGGACTATTTTGTCAAAATTTTTGATACAGGGACTAAAACAAAAAAATTGATGTATATACAGGGACCAAATATATGTTTAAGCCAAAATTAAATGCACTTTTTCTCTTGTGTCTAATGTTTCATGAACACAAGAGATATGTTCCATTAGTAAAGTTCATGCACTAAGAGATATGGGACATGAGTTAGGTAGTGGAGGTTTAGGATCAAATTTTATTGATAACAATTTATTTTTTCGGTACAACAAAAAAAACACTAAGAGAGACATTATATATCTACTAAAACTTTAAGATATCAGTCTAATAGATTATCTCTTTTATAAATTAAACATTTTCTCACTCACAAAAGAAGACTTCTCCTACCCCACAACAATCTCTCTTTTTTTTTTTACACAACCCACAACAATCTTTTATCCTTACAAAAATTACATTTTTGCCTATATAGAAAATGGTTATTTTTAAAATTTTGTTTTATTTTTAATAAACAAGCTGCTCCTTTTTTTCTTACAAAATACAACAATGGGGCTAAACTTCCCAAGGTCAACATAAGTCTTTTGTTTTCGTTGATAATAAAGGTCAACACATGTCTTGTATAGTTTGGTTTGTGTGCAATGTGCATTATGGTGAAGAATATTCTCCATAGCAATAAAATATGATGCATTAATATAATTGATTGATGCTTTCCAAATCTAGTTAACAATACAAACAACAATTAAGGGTGTGAATGACTTTATAGCCTAAAGAGGGAGGGGCAGTTGAAATTCAGATCAACTAGTATTAACTCTCATAATGAATAGAACAAAACTTGAAATTATATCAAAAACAAAAATTGGTTATATATATTAAATAAGTGAAGCAGAAGCAGAAGCCATACTTAAATTATCACTTTCATTTCAGCATTCACTTCACTCATTTTAATGAGAATTTGTTTTTCTTCCAAACAACCGGTAAGTAATGATAAGGACACAAAAAATAAGATTAAAAATAATGCCAAAACAGTCAAAGTCTCTAGAGCTAGTATACCGACAGACGGCGCCATCAATGCAATGATCATGCCTGTTGTTGATGGAAATCAAGCAGTTGGAGGTGGATGTGATGGAGGTGGCCACCACCACGGTGCCGGGTGCGGAGGTGGGGGTGGTGGGTATGGAAGCAGATGTGGTGGTGGTGGCTTGTTATACTAATTTGCCGCTAATTATATTTGGAGATCTTCTCCTGCCCCCAAACAATTATTATAAATAATTCTTTAACTAGCTATACATGAAAATTGTGATTAAGGGCTTTGTTTTACTTGGTTCTCTCCTATATATTATGAACTAAGTGCGAATGATGGAAAGTACAAAGGACTATAGTCATGCATGCTCTCATTGAAGAAGGGATCTAACTATTTTATTTATAATATAATCTTAATTAATTTTCTATTAATATGAAATTCAGTTATTATTAAAAATTGTAAGGTTCACAATTAAATTATTTTTGAGAGGTTAGTAAACACACTTTATTATATGGGTGCAATTTGTTCATATAAAAATAATAATGACGGATGTCAAGTTGACAGTATTGCAAGGTTTAGGAAAGAAAATTTGGATAATCATCAAGCAATTTGCTTGAAAGATGTTAGAGTGAAGAAATAATTTCGAAGAATGATCTATATTGGGTTGAGAATAACCAATACAAATGTTGGACAATGCATTTTAAGCATTTTGGTGTTTGTTGCATTTGTGACCCTTATCCCAATTGCTTATTTAATTTAAGATGAGCATTTTGCTTATTTTTGGTACATAAACAAATGATAAGGTCATCAAAAATTTACATATATATAAAATGGATATTTGATCTAACAGTTTTGATATTTTTGTCAATTGAGCTAAAACTTTTTTTTTGGTACATATTGAGCTAGGACTTTTGAACAAAAGGATAAAATTCTAATCATCAAAATAAAATACGACGTTCGGTCTTAAATATAAAGAAAAAAAATTTAAACTACAATATAGACTCGATACATTAAACTTTCAGTATATCTAATAAACAATTTTTTTTCTTCTTATAATTAGAACTAGAGGGGCTAATAAAAAAAATGGAAATTAAATCATTTTGCTTTATTGATGCAATAGTTGAAAATGTGTAGAATATGAAGAGGATTAACGAAATGCTATAAGGATATTTTCGTTTGTATTTTATTTTAAAATCTTTTACTACTTAAACTTTTTAATAATCATTTCAAAAGTCAAAAGATCTATAGGCCATTAGGAAAACAAAAAATATCGACGTACAAGTAAATTCAAATAACCAAACTAAAGGAGAAAATGTATATCATATTATAAAAGTTTGAAGTGTTTACCTTTATAATTTGGGAAATCAACCTAAGTAAAAGATGAGGCTGCAACATAAACAACCAAACAATAATGTCACAAAGACTATACATAGCTTGAGCTCGAGTAAATTAATGTCCATGGTAGATTATAGGGAAATCAGATAGCAAAAAACTCACTCTTCCTTCAACTAAGTCCTATGTGCCAGTGTTAACCACTGTGCAGCCAATAGCATTAGCTGAATTGAGGCATAAATTATGGTTCTCATTTCTCTCCCATAGAGTAAGCTTTCGTTTTGTATTTATTGATCGCTCGTCTATAGTCCCAAGCACAGCGATGTTGATAAGCTTTCTGCAATAAACACATCATATATCAAAACCAAAATTATACTAAAGGCTAGTTCAAACAGAAGTAAAATGTGAAAATTAGGAGACGCTATATACCACAAAAGTATGCCATCTTTTGAAAGATCAAATAGATCATTTGTAGTTGGATCCAACGAAAGATATTGACTTAAAAATGGATTATCACCGAGATAGCTGTTTATGTGAGCAACATAACAGGCCTTTTCTGGTCCGTTGACCGTGTGAAGAAGGGTAGTTATGGTTTCTTTAAGGAATGATGAGGAGTGCTTCGCTCCATCTTGTTTTGTTGAATGACCTCGCAAATTCAATATGCCTCCACGAAAAATTTAACAAATTGAAAGGTTACATACATACATTAAGTAACATGCATTATGTTCAATGCTCTATATAACACAAACTACTACCACAACTTAAACGTGTTGAGTATGTCTCGTATTCGCGAATACATGACCAAACCTTCAAACGTAGTATTTAAACATAAAGGCTAGAACGTAGTATTTAAACACAACATTATATTCATACTTTCTAACTCTAAGCATTACAGAATAGAAAAACTGCAGTAGACATTGCTATCAAACGTTTGTGTTCTGGTGTACACTTACTTATCTATTGATTACATAAACTATTTCCTTATGCAAGTAATTTAAACGTGTTGAGTATGACTAATATTCCTTTATAAATGACCAGACACTCGAACAAAATATTTATTTAAACATAGCATTACAAAAGATTATGAAAGTATTTATCTTTATATATCTAATCCTAATAAAGTCAGCAACATCTTAAGTTAACCCTAATTTTACTAATTGTTTGTTTCTACGGTACTTTTAGTTTAGAGATTTAAATGATAATTCAATCAACCAATAAATTGTATATTGTCATTAAAACTTTCGGCTACAACAATTTTCCAAGAAGATTTAAATGATAACCAACCAATAAAATATCACCTGTCATTAATATTTTCGACTTAAACAATTACCAAAGAGATGAAATGCTTTCTATTCCAAATTTCCAATACATGACCAATGCATCCCTCTTTGAAAACTACGTAGTATATTTTATATGAACCGTGTCTAAGTATTTCAAGCCTTCAACAATAAATCACTACAAAGTTTTTAAACAGAATTGCACTTTCATTGCTAAAATGAGGAGTTGATTTGTGTTAAACTACCATGTTCATTCTAAATGAGTATTGTTCAATTGTTTCTTCCACTAATTGTGCTCTTATATATCTAATTCTCTTTCTTTAATTTATATATTTTTGAGGTTGTTGGCATGTTTTTTTGGTGTTTATTGTTACCAATTATGAACCTGTTTCTTCTCCACTTGAAATGGATATAAGGAGTGAACAAACAAGTATCTGTTTAAAGCCAAAAGGAATATGTTAATGATTGTCAAGAATGAAGGTGGTATTGTTATTGTTTTGAAGCTGAGACATGATGTGGTTGTAAAATTTGTTGATTATGTCATATAGAAGAAACATTGAAAGTGAAAATGTTTTCTAAGGAATCATGTCATTTATGTAGAACTCATATTTTTCATTCAAACTTAGTTATCATTGATTTTTTACTGAGTACCAACATGTCAATCGACTACCAAAATTTATGCTTATGTATCAAATTTGTTTGCAAAGATTTCATTTTGAATGCCTATTATTTTCATATGTACAAGAATAAACTTAATCTCATCTAAGTTGTATGAAAAAATGTCACACTTAAAGCAAAATATTTCATTTTGAATGCCTATTATTTTCATATATAACAAAAGATTTTTCATTTTTGTAGTTATTATTTGCATGTGTAGTTTGTAATTCACATCTCCATAAAATGGTCACAATTGTTGTTGTTAATCTTTACATGAACAATAAAAATATAATATCAATCACATGTGAATTTACCCGTGCAACGCACGGGTTCAAGGTCTAGTTTAAACATAACATTACAAAAGTATTTGATTAAACATAACATCACAAGTTGTTTTCAGCTTACCATATAAATTGTCTACAATAGATTATGAAAACTGTTGTAGACAACTTATGCGGTAAGCTGAAAACAACTTGTGAACATATCATAAGTTGTTTCCATATGCTATCCCAAACTATTTCACAAATGCTTATGCATGTAGACAAATTTAAATAAGTCAATTCAGACAGACCTCTAATACATCATTATTAGCTTCATATGTGTAGAATTGCATATCATTCCACAATACAACATTTATAGCAGAGTTCAAACCCCTATTAGATAAGTGCACACATGACTTAGTTAAAGGAAGAGTGAGTTTTTTGCAATATGATTTCCCTATAATATTCCACGGAAATTAATTTACACGACCTCGAGCTTCATTCTTAGTGACATTATTGTTTGATTGTTTATGGTATAGCCTCATCTTGTTCTAGGGTTGATTTCCCAAATCATAAAGGTAAACACTTCAAACTTTATAATATGATGATATACATCCGTAAAGGTAAATCTAAATATAACAACAACATTATATCAAAGTATTACTTACTTTGAGAAACGTTCCATCGTTGTTGTACACAATGCAAAACGAAGCAAAATCTTTTGGGTTTATCAATTCACCAGTGTCTGATGTTCGCTTGCAAAATCCTTTGGAAACATCATTCTCATCTTTGAAAACCTAAATTTAATTTCAAATTCAAATATTAATAATTACTATCAAATTATAATTTTAAACCTAATTCAAGAATCAAGTCAAGAATTAAGTACCCATTCTGATTTTATAAATGCTTCAAGTTCATAATCTCGGCCCAATGTTGATAAAATAAGCTCGGTGAGTTTTTTCCCTTTTGGAAATTCAATTCTCTGAAAATTTTCTAAATAATGCAATAAACAAATTATCATAAGCTACATTACCAATTACAATGAAATAATAGTATATATATGAGTATAAGAGTTTACCATTGGGTGAAGCTTGAGGAATCTTGAACAATTTGGAGAAAAATTCTGACGCCATAGTTGCAGTAAAGTTTCTTGAAGAATTTGGGTAAACGATGCTTGGTGGGGTTTGTTTCGGTCCCAACACATCACTTGTAAGGACGCATGTAAGGGAAATGGCCTTTTATAGTAATGTAAATTGACATTTAATAAAAAATAATCATTTCTTCTCTATCATTGTAATTGTAATGTAATGACAGTGTAAAATTATTATTATTCAATTTTAATTTTTTTAACCATATTTATCATTCCTTTACATGCATATTACTATTTATTTTACCTTTTCTTTTTACAAGTTATTATCAATATTGCACATGTACGGTACCAGTACTCGGTACTGGTACGGGACACGACATTTTTGAAAAAAATTAAGAAATCAGTATGTTGGTATAACTTTTTTTAATATAAATAAAATAATAAAATTATATTTTAAGAAAATATAATTAAACATAAAAAATACCACACTTTAAAAATACTCATTTAAATTGTTCAAAAATATTAAAACAATCTCATCAAACTAAAATATAATTTGTTCAAAAAGAGTTTTTTTTGGTATGAGTTCAAAAAGAGTTGAGTTCTAAGCAATAATAAAAAAAACACTAAAAATATTGATTATTCATAAAATTAAAGACTTAAATCTTCCTAACAAAAATTTAAATTTTCCTAAAGCAAATATAAATCTTCTTAAAAAAAATCACATCTTTTCATAAAAAGTGTTTTTTAAGAGCCGATGAGTACCCAGTACGGCGAATATCAAATCTAAAAATAAAATAAAAATAAAAGGGTACGTCGTTGGTGCGTACCCAACGAGTACCACCGGATGCATACTTATACCCGATATTTACTCGATACGGATACTCTTCTTAAAATAGATCTTACTCATACATCTATGATTCTTTGACAATTGAAAGAGTTTCAGATGGTTTTATATGAATTTTCCATATTTTTTGGCATAGAATAAACTAAGGTGAATGAATGATGATATGTAACACACTGAGCTCTATAACGAACCACTAAATTCAGTTTCATTTTTCTAGTATTCACAAGGAAAAAACGTGGTTACTTTTTTGTCTTAATGTAATCATGACATGGACATCACTATGATCAAATACAAGGGACGACCCTTCTATATATCACCATGAACCATTTTTTGGTTTGTTTTGTTATGATTAATTACTATGGTTTGTCTTAATTAATGTTTAGTTTTTTGAAGTAAATTGACAGAGGTAAAATTTAGAAGAAAAAAAATTGATAAGTTATAATTTAGTAAAAATAAACTATAAATCCATTGAAAAAAAATGTTACCAAATAAATATTTTCTTTAGTAAAAATAACCTCTAATTAGGCCACATTTTGTTGTAACACCACAGTTGCAACATCTCTTCACCTCAAGTTTTCTTCAATTGTGGTCATACATGATACACCCGTACATATTTTAATACTTGATGGTGCTGACAATTGATTTCTGAATATTTTATAATGATACATGTCGATATTTGTTTATGTTATATTTTGGATCTTTCTTGTTTTTCAATTGATTTAATTTGAATATTGTTAGAGTTTAATTAATATATTAGTATTTTTCTCTGTTTTTTTTTATAAAAAATTCCACAAATATTTTTTCTTCAATTGGGTGGTGAATAATGTCCATATCTCTGTGACCCATTCTTTCATATAATAAGGCAGACGATACCAAAGAATATGACGTAATAAGAGTGAAAAAATCTAGTACTCATGTTGGAAAAATAATAAAGATCAGTCTCTTCATTGATTTTTCTCGTACATGTACCAAGACTTAGAGAAGCTTGTGGAGTCCTTGTTTTATTTTATGGTCATCAGTCATTACTTAATAATCCAATTTTAAAATTAAATTTCTGTTAATTTAAGTACCTACAAAGCATGTTAGTGTTCAACAAATCTGCCGGTAGAAAATAAGAAAAGATTAAAAACATTAAACAAGTACTAACTATGTTTTAAAACTATTGTCATTATGTTTACTAAATGTATAATTTGAATCATTAATTTCTTTAGTTTTTTTTCATGAAAAATTATAAAAATTTAATATTGTAAAAATATTCATTAAAACAATTTATATAAGATTTTATTTTATTAATATTTATCTTTATACATTAGTAAAAAAATACTTTCAAAATAAATATCGAAAGCCAACAGAAACTTTAGTTTTAGAACGGAGGAAATATGTTAATGTCATTCTACTCAAATCAATCTCTCCACAAGGATTACTTTGAACGTTCCCCTCTATTTCCCTTTTCAACTATCAACATCCCCTATTTCAAAGTCCAAACAAAGCATTGAAGTCTTTTTTGTTTCTACTCATGCAAAGTCTAAACCACTATTCCTTCGAGGAATTATTTTGACAATATGAATTTTCCACATTTTTTGGCATAGAAAAAACTAAGGTGAATGAATGGTGATATGTAACACACTGAGCTCAATGGTGTACCACTAAATTCAGTTTCATTTTTCTAGTATTCACAAGGAAAAAATGTGGTTACTTTTTTGTCTTAATGTAACCATGACATGGACATCACTAGGATCAAATACAAGGGACGACCCTTCTATCACCATGAACCATTTTTTGGTTTGTTTTGTTATGATTAATTAATACGGTTTGTCTTAATTAATGTTTAGTTTTTTGAAGTAAATTGACATGGTAAAATTTAGAAGAAAAAAAAATGATAAGTTATAATTTAGTAAAAATAAAATAAAAATCCGTTGAAAAAAAATGTTACCAAATAAATATTTTCTTTATCATATAAACTTATAAATTCAAAATTTAACATTGTCAAATAAGATGCTAAAACTAAAATAATGTAAACAGTTATTCCAATAACATCTTAACATCACTATAAATTAACTCTTATTAGAGGCAACACAACAGAACATAATAAACCTTGTTAATTTAACTATGGCACATTCTAGTGGTAAAGCTTTGGTGTTGTGGATTTTATTGCTAGCAACACTGCTCTTTGCCATGTTGAGTAGCACTCAAGCTGTTGTACTATGTAACATTGACACAAATCAGCTAAAATTATGTCGTGATGCAGTTACAGGTAAAAACCCACCAAACCCAAGTAACCAATGTTGCGACGTTATCCGCCGCGCCAATCTTCCTTGTCTTTGCAGTTACAAGTCTATCCTACCTTCATTTGGAATCAACCCCACAAAAGCCTTCGCCTTGCCCGGTAAATGTGGTTTGAAAACGCCGTCCAAATGTTAAGGTAGAGTTTTCTCACTGCGATGCTGTGATTGAATTTTTTAATGAAATTTATAGTTTTCAGGAAAAAAAAACAACTTATAATAGACCTTGAATTTGAATATTTTTATGTTTAATTTGCTAACATATCATGATCAATCTTTGTTTTTGCAGTGAGTTTATGGTCTCCTCCAATAAAAGCACTTTTTTATGTGTTTGCTTAACACTAGAGAAGTTTTAGGCAGCATTTGAAGCCCCAAATAAAAAATTTAGTTTATCTTGATGAAGTTTTAAGCCTCTTATTTGTAAGCAGATATTTGATGTTGCAAAGGTATTTGATGTAAAAGAATATACTACACGTTTCAATGATATGTAGAAGACATATATTATTCCCTCTCACTTCTAGACAGTTTTTTTTGTGACTATATTAATGGTGTAAAGTATCTATCAATTTTGCTGATTACTAGTTTCTACTGCAAAATCTAGCTGGCCAACTTGAATTAGATCTCCCTTCACCACATCAATTGTTTCTTACAAGTAAAAACAAACACTTACAATGAAATAAGATCACTGTGAAACAACTAGGACATGATGAGTGTCGTTTACAATTTTCAATGTGATAATTAATCTTGCAAATGACTAAAATAACCTTATACTAAAAAAGATTAAATATATAAAACAAGGATACTAATGTAATTTTACTCAAATAAACCTATTCTCCCTTTTCTTTTGAACAAAACCTTTTTCCCTTGTTTTCTTCTTACTCTGGGGGAAGGGGTACTTATGTGGGACCCAAAAAAATAATTTTCCTCCATTTTTTCCTAACCAAACACACGTACAATTTTCCTTTTCTTCTCTCTTTCCCTTTTCACCTCTCTTTCCTCTATTGTTCCCTATTCCAATCAAAGCATTAGAGTCCTCTATTATTTCCTCTATTGATATTTCCCCATTATTTTGGCAAAGAAACAATGAATGATAATGAACCACTAGATTCACGTTCATCTTTTGGCATCACTATCAAACAACAACACTCACAAGGAAAAATGTGGTTACATTTTTGTCAATGGAATCATAATATGACTCATGAGGATCAATACAAGACTCTTTTATCACACCATGAACCACTTTTTTTTTGTTTTTTTCAGCAAATAAAGCAAATAATGGGCCACTTTTTAGTTTGTTTTGTTATGATACTATCAATCACTATTCTAATAATAATTTATCTCGTGAACACACAGAGATTGTATTCACATGATACAACTATTACCAAATGACACTATTAACACCTCTATAAATTAACTCAGAGAGCCAAAAGAACATATAGTAAACTACCCTGTTAGCTAAGTAGAAGAGTATGGCACATTCGAGTCACAAAGTTTTGGTGCAGTGGATGGTAGCAGCACTGCTCTTGGCCATGTTGGGTGGCTCTCTAGGTTATAAAATATGTAAAGTAGACCCAAATGATCTAAAAAAATCATGTCAACAGTTCGTTACCGGCGATAACCCACCACCTCCCGATGAAACTTGCTGTAATGTTTTGCGCCATGCCGATCTTCCTTGTCTCTGCGGTTTCAAGTCTGAACTACCTTCACTTGGAATCAACGGTGAAAAAGCTTTGGCCTTGCCCGGTCAATGTGGTCTGAAAACACCTTCCAAATGTTAAGGTATCACTTTGAGCATGAATGTATAACAATAGCTACACGTCTTATACTTGACAAGGTAAAATATTAATGATTAATCTTTGCTTTTTGCAGGCGGTGAAGGTCTCCTCCATTAAAAGCAATTCTTCATGTGTTTTGCTAACACTAGAGAAGCTTTATGCAGCATTTGATGCCCCCTAAATAAAAAATGTAGTTTAGTTTTATGAGTGTGTTTTGTCCATATGTTTGCAACCAGATATATGGTGTATCAGTATCAGTGTTCATGTTGTTGATGTTGCAAGAGTATTTGATGTACAAGAATACATGTCTAAAGAATATCGACATGTATCATTCCCTTTCACTGCAACCTGTAATAATCTGTTATATAAAATGTTTGTTCCATACTTCTGTCGATTCTTAATTCAATGTTGTATAGTAGATTGTATGAAATGGGTTCTCCCAAGAAGCAACAACTAGCTAAGATTAAAAATGAATCCCACAATAAGAAATTTTGCGCATCCACTTGCTCACGAAGCAAACCCCATAAAAATACCAGTGACAGTGAGCACAACACGCACAGTATCAACCAGCAAAATTTCCACAATATGCATAAACTCAATCTACTCCTGGAAGCTGCCATAAAGCTTCTTGACAAAGAAAATATGCTCTTTCATCCAGCTTTTTTCAAAGTTCAAAATCCCATACAGTATTCAAAACTCAGCTGGTCAGTAACTCAACTATATGTGCATCCAACATAGTTGCACTGGCATCAAATGCTCATGGAAGCTATGACACAAACAGGTTTTCATGCTAGAAGCATGTCAGCTTCCTTAGCCCAAACGTTTAATAATGAGATGAGATGATAAACGGCTTATGAGAGGACCAATCTTAAGAAATTAAGCTTATTTCCACCCGGGTAAACTTCCAGAAGTTACCTGTGACACGTCTAAAGATTAGGTTTAGAAAGGAAGATTTAGCTCAGAGCACACTCCAACCAGCTTTCTTTCCCATCAAACACCTATCATTCATTGTCTTTCTCACATTTTCTGCTTCTTCCCACCTTCCAATAGAGCTATACATATTGGCTATCATTATATAGTATCCATCATTTTCTGGTTCAGAGTTAATAGCATACTTAGCAATTCTAATTCCCATTTCAATTTGATTGTGAGTTTTACAAGCACTTAACAGCGCTCCCCATACGCCACCGTCAGGAGCAATGGGCATGGATAATACCAGTTCCTCTGCTTCTTCTAGACTACATGACCTTCCCAAAAGATCTACCATACAAGTGTAGTGCTTTAAATTGGGTTTCATGGAATAACTTTGCATTTTAGAAAACAAGTTTTTCCCTTCTTCAACAAGTCCCGCATGGGCACACGCTGAGAGAAGAGCAAGGAAAGTAATGTCATTTGGCCTAGCATTTGACTCCTCCATAAGTTTGAATATCTCCAATGCAGATTCTGCATATCCATTCATTCCATAGCCCGAGATCATTGCATTCCAGCAAATTACATCCTTTTCCATCATTGAGTCAAATACTCTTCTTGATTTTTCTAGTTGACCACACTTGGCATACATATCAACCAAAGCTGTGCCAAGAGGTAAATTAAGCTTAAAACCCTTTTCATTTATGTAATGGTGAACTCTTTCTCCTTTCTCTAGAGATGCAAGTTGAGAACAAGCTGAAAGCACTATCACCAATGTGGCTGTGTTAGGATTCTTGTCTTCCATAATCATTTTATTAAATACATTTATGGCCTTTTCATGATGCTTGGCATGAATATGAGCTGAAATTAGAGTGTTCCACAAGATAACATCCCTCTCAGACCTATTAAATATTCTCCAAGCAATAGTCATCTTATCACATTTTCCATACATCTCTACGAGTGAATTCGTGACCGAGATAGTCTCATCGGCAAAACCTTTAATCACATTGCAATGAATTGACCTTCCCAAGTTCATTTCTCGTAACTGGCCACACGAATCAATTGCCGAAACTAAGGCCACTGATTCAGAATGAATACCTAAATATTGCATCTCCCTGAAGAGTTCGATACATTTGATATTCTTGCCTAATCTACCATAGCCAACAACCATATAGTTCCAGCACTCCATGCTCCCTTGACACCGGTCGAAAAGCCTCTCAGCAAAACTTAAAATTCCAAATTTGCAGTACATCAACAACAATGAATTATCAACCATCTCATCAGGCAAATAATGTCTCCTAATGATTATTCCATGAAAGGCTTTCCCTCCAGACACATCCATGGAATTACCAAAACCCGAAAAAATACAACCAATAAGAACTCCATCCGGGTACACTTGATTTTCCTGCATTTCCCAAAAGAACCTCACACAATCACTCATCATCCCAAACCTAGCATAAACACCAATAATGGATGTCCAAGACAAAAGATCTTTATCAACCACTTCACAAAACGATCGATAAGCTTCTTGAGGCACCCCACATTTACAATACATAGAAAAAATCGAAGATTGTATAACAAGCTCACAACCAATCCCATTTTTCACAACCAAACCATGCAAACACCTACCACTAAACAAATCACTAAGATTCCCACAAGCTAAAAACCCACCCTCCAACGTTCTACCATTCGGCCTCTGATCATCATCCCCAACCCCATACATCTCACTAATACACTTCAAACCCTTCTCACTCTCCCCATTCTGCACATACCCAATAACAAGTGCAGTCCAAGCAACAACATCTCTAACAGGAATTTCATCAAACACCTTAACCGCATAATTCATTTGACCACACCTCGAATACAACGAGACAAACGAAGACCCAACAGCTGAAAAACAAGGAAAAAACCCAACTTTATAACCCAACGCATGAAGGGTCATCCCATAAGGAAGAACCATCAAATGGGCATAAGAAGAAGCAACCATAGGGAAAGTGAAGTGATTTGGCAAAACATTGGAAGAACGCATGAGGGAGTAAAAAGAGAGAAACTGAGTGAAAAGAGAACGAGAGAAGAGGGTTTTGAGGAAAGAGTTCCAAAGGAAAGTGTCTTTGAAAGGAAGAGAGTGGAAGAGTGTGGAAGATGAAGATGGGTGGTTGAGATTGTCGTAGAGAGAGATGAGTTTGGCGGCGATGAAAGGGTTGGTGGAGTTTCCGGTGGTGACAGTGACGGCGTGGAATTGAAGGAGAGATTGAAGTGTTGTGATTCGCTTTGAGAGAGAGATGAGTTCGCCATGATTGAGTTTCAGTGCAGAAATGCGAATCAACATTTCTTACGTTCATTCACACTTCACTTCAGTATACAACATTTTTCTATTACTATAATTTTAAGGCATTTTAATTAAGAAACTTGATTTAAGAATTTAGATTTGAAACTCAATTGGTCATGATCGGAGTTCTAATTCGAATTGGACTTCTTTATTGTGTGTAGCGTAAATTTTTAAAGACTTTTTTCATTTAAAAAAAAGTATTGATAGTGACTATTAAATATCATATGGATAATAAGACTACACAATGTAATTTAAGTGTTATATAATTGATGATCAAGTTAAAGATAATGAATTTGTTAAAAATAGATAAAGATAAAAACTAATTGAGTGAAAGTTTTTTTTTTAGTTTTTACTCTTTGATTTTTAAGGAAATGGATGAGTTCTGACATCAAGTGATTTCAATCTTATATAAAACGCAGTTGCGAAGAATCAAATTGTGATATTCTCTATATTAAATTTAACGTCAATCACCGTTAGACCAAATATTTTGAGTGAAAGTTGATAAAGCTAGAATAATGTTATATTTTGTGCGAACAAAAATAAACGTCGAAATTATTAAGTTAAACGTCCACTTATATGACCGTCCGAGCCGCCGAGGTTCAAAATCCCATTTCTTGTGTAGTGGAATTTGTAGGAGACAAAAACACTATTTAGCGCGATTTAATGTTAAGACCGCGTTGGTGCCAATTTCGGTGGACTAGTCCATACGGAGTAAAAACTCTAGTTTTAAATGGGGTCCCCGCAAGTGGGCGGTGGAATTGGTCCTCTCGAATTAGTCGGTTCTTAGACCGGATACTGAGTTAAAAAAAAAAAAATGTTTAGACCGCGTTCAAACTGTATCCATTTTCACTTCCACCTCTCCAAAGCACATTGCAACAAAGAACACACGCAAACACTCTGTCAAAAAAAAAAAAGAACACACGCAAACACAACTGTGAATTTCTTATTTTATCATCATGATAATTACAAAAGGTGTGTTTTCTTCCTTTAATTTTTTGTTTTTATTTTTGTACACAAACAAAAAATGGTAATAGAATTCAAATAGGTTGTTTCTGACGTTAGATACTGAAAATGGAAACTCATAACTTGAAACAGAAACACTTTCCTTTTTCCCATTTTTGAACACTTCCAACGATAATCCACCACGTGTACTTCATTGTACATCTCTCATTTTCAGTCTTTAAGGTTGTTTGTTGGCTTCATTATCAACATCGTAAGCTAAACTACCATGGTTGTTGGAATGTGGAATCCACGCGCTCTCTCTCTGCTGCTTCTTCTTCACTTGCTACTACTAGTTTCTGTCTCTGCTAAGAGTAAGATCAAGTCTCCATGGAACACACTCAACGGTATGATTTGTTTATGTCTGTTCTTGTTCATTTTTAGAAATTATTTATTTAATTATTCATTTATGTGTCTGTGTTTATAAAATTTGAATGATTTTTTGATTTGAGCTAATTAAGTTAGTATCAACTTCTTCATGCATGGCCAAATCAACTTGTTTAAACTAACTTTAGATAAGTTTCTTCAATTTTATTTTATTTTTTACAATATCTTAAGAACAATAGTTATGAGTTTTTAAGAACAATTATATAGGGGTTTTTGTTACAGTTTTTATTTTTAAATTAAATAAAAATCACTTATTTTCCACACACAAATAATAATCACTTTGTTGATCAAACAACAGATTAAAATTGGAAGTTGTTTTATGTAGTTTCACTTGAAAATCAAATAATCACTTTGGTGATCTAGCAACAGATTAAAATTGGAAGTTGTTTTATGTAGTTTCACTTGAAAATCATTTTATACATAGATGATTTTATTTTCTCTCTAAAAAAGTGATTTTTTGTTAAAAATATCTAAATTATATGGATTGTTAGAATAATTTTTTATGATATGTAACAAATGGCCCTTTAGTTTTTGTATACAAAGGTATTTCAGAAGCTCTCTTGTTTAACTTCACTTAGGTGCCTTGTGACATACTCTATGTGATTGTTTTGCAGGAAGTCCACCATTGGTCATAGCCCATGGTGGTTTGTCAGGTATATTTCCTGAATCCAGTGATTTTGCCTATAACATGGCCGTATTTACGAGCGTAGCAGATGTCAAGCTATGGTGTGACGTGCAGTTGACAAAGGATGAAGTTGGAATTTGCTTTCCAAGTGTTGACCTCGACAATGCTACTGACATCTCATCTATTTTCCCGAATAAAAGCACAAGTTACTTAGTTAATGGTGTATCCACCTCTGGATACTTTACTGTGGATTATACCTTTGAGAATCTATCGAACGTCTTCTGTAAGTTTAACTTGTATTGAAGATTTAATTTTATTGTTATAAATTTAAGTTCCTTTCTCTGATTAACTTTTTTGTATCTTTTGAAGTTATTTCTTTTCATTGTTTCTGATATATTTTTTTGTTACTAAACAGTAAATCAGGCAGTAGGATCTCGGACAGACAAGTTTGACGGCATATATTCGATTCCTAGAGTGGAAGACGTACCCAAAATAGTGTCCCAACAAACACCGGCTTTGTGGTTGAATATTCAGGTCGATGGAATTTATAATCCATTCTCATGATTTAGTCTCCTTTTTGTTCTAAAACTAACTCTTAATTTCTCTGATATTTGTAGCACGATGCATTCTACACACAACACAACTTGAGCACAAGAAGCTTTGTACTTTCAATTTCTAGAAAAGTGCATGTCAGTCATATATCATCACCCGAGGTTGGTTTCCTGAGAAGCATTAAAACACACTTCATCCCAAAAGCAACAAAACTAGTCTTCAGGTTTCTCAATCAAATTGACACGGACCCGTCAACCAATCAGACTTATGGCTCACTATTGAAAAATCTGACATTTATCAAGACGTTCGCTTCTGGAATTCTCGTGCCTAAGGGATATATCTGGCCTGTAGATGGTAGTGGTTACTTACAACCACATACCTCTTTGGTCTCAGATGCACATGATGCCGGGCTCGAAGTTTTTGCATCAGATTTTGCAAATGACAACTTATTCAGCTTCAATTATAGTTTTGATCCGCTTGCTGAATACTTACAATTCATTGATAACGGTGACTTCTCTGTTGATGGCATGTTGACTGATTTTCCTATAACCGCTTCTGAAGCTATAGGTAAGTTATTTATTCCCCCCTCCATACTTATAAATTGTAACCCCGAGTCCGACATATCTGGTGGTTTGTGTGTTCTATTATTTTTTTTTCTCTATTTAGGAAGATACAATATTGAGTTTGTATTCTCATTATGCAGGTTGCTTTGCTCACCTTGGCGCCAACGCTACAAGAAAAGGTGCATTTTATTTGATCAGGAATCTTGTTCATTAATAATTTCTAGTTGTTTCACTGCATTTTTTTCATCATTCTATAGCAGCATTACACCGTAGCGTGCAACATTGGTAAAACCTAATAGTAACTCGTTACTCTCACTTTTTATTACGTCTCAGATAAAACTTTGATCATCTCAAACTATGGAGCTAGTGGAGATTATCCAGCCTGTACCGACTTAGCATATAAACAAGCCATATTAGATGGTGTGGATGTTCTTGACTGTCCTGTTCAAATGTCGAAGGATGGAATTCCGTTTTGCTTAAGCTCTGTTGATCTTCTAGAGAGTACCACAGTTGCTCAAACAAGCTTCAGCCATTTTGCCATGAGTATCCCTGAGATAAAATCTAACCGTGGCATATTTACGTTCAACTTGACATGGACTGATATAAAAGGCCTTACTCGTAAGTCAAAGAAATTTTTGCAGTTTTTAGTTGTTCTGCGGTCGAATGTTCCTCTACAAAACTTATAAAAGAGAATTACAAAAGGGAGACTAACAAGTTACATGTGCAAAAATTCTTATATGCTGCATTATAGAAAAAAATGTAATTGATATATTTTGCTGTTCTGTATTTTTCCTGCAGCATTAACAATGAACCCTTTTGCAAATTATACTTCAATGAGGAGGAATCCAAAATATAAGAATGCAGGAACATTTGTAACTTTATCAGATTTCTTGTCGTTGACAAAAAATCAGACTTCTCTATCAGGCATCCTGATCAGTGTTGAGGTGCGTTCTTCCATGCTTATTATTCGTATGTATAGGATCTATTCTTTCAGATGTTATTCAAACACACAATATTGATAAGATTATGGTTCATTCTTCTCTTATCAGAATGCAGCCTATCTCGCAGAAAAGGAGGGATTAGGTGTGACTGATGTCGTCATTGATGCTTTGAGCAAAGCAGGTTATGATAAACCGGGAAGCCAAAAAGTTTATATTCAATCCACTAATAGTTCTGTATTGCTAAAGTTCAAGGAGAAAACCAATTATGAGCTTGTTTACAAGATTGAGGAGATTGTCGGTGATGCTTCTTTTGCAGCTATTGAGGATATAAAAAACTGTGCCGGTTCTGTGGTTATCAACAAGAAATCTGTATTTCCTGTTAACGTGCTCTTCCTTACCAGCAGCAATACAACAAGTATTGTGCCGAAGCTAAAAGCTTCTAACCTCACAGTTTTTGTAGAAACGTTCAGCAATGAGTTTGTATCTCAGGCATGGGATTTCTTCTCAGATTCAACGGTCGAGATAAACTCATTTATTCATGTAGCTGGAATTGATGGGGTCATTACCGACTTCCCTAAAACGGCTAATAGATACACAAGTAAGTGCTAGAAAATTCTATTGTACCATCAAGTTTGTTACCTCTACTCAATTACATTAACATAATAATTTTCGTCGATTTTCTGCAGGAAACAAATGCTTAAACTTGGGTGATAAGGTACCTCCGTACATGCTACCGGTTAAAGTAGGTACTCTTTATGGACTCATTGACAACCATTCGTTGCCTCCACCTGTGGCTCCACTCCCTCCCTTGACTAATTCTGAAGTCATAGAGCCACCTTTGCCTCCTGTTGCTAAAATAGTCTCGGCTTCTAGCCCTGCTGATGGAATCGAGTCGCCACCCGGAAATTCACAGCCTAAGGTTACTGTCAGCTTCGTGTCTAATGTGGCTATGTTTGTAGCTTCTCTTATTTTGCTTTGAGTGAAAAAAGGAACAAAGAAGAAGGTTGTTTAGCTGCTCGATCGAAACATCGCCAGAGTTTGCTTTTGCTTGTTGCTATTTGTAGAGGCACAATAATATCTAGTTGTATGCATTCTTGGTAGGAATCACATTTCATTTAGTAGATATAACTTATAAGCTTTATTAGGAGTAGAGAGAATATAAGAGTGACAGATAGTGAGATTTTTAATTTTAAAAAAGTTTAAGGATTCTAAAATGGTATTAAGGGCTCAAATTATATTAAAATGATTGATGATGCAATAATGTGTGTGAAGGTTTCCCACCTTTATTAATAATTATTAATCTTAAAAACTAGGATGTTAAATAGATTTTAATTAGTTATTTTGTGGAATTAGTCTAGGCAAGTGTGTATTAATATAATATTTTTTTGCAAAAATGTCAAAATGTTAAATGTTTAAAATTATTGAATGTACTAAATAAATGGGACAAGCAAGGAATAGGAGAAAGAATGGAAGGGTGTTTATATAAAGGAGAGGGTGTGTGGATAAAAGTGGTGGAGATTGCATGGGCTAAGACCTAAAATTTTTGAAGGAACTTCATCAATTCAAATTCTATTTGGATCACTAGGTACTAACAAGCACATTGTGCCAAAGTATGAACAACCTGGTTTCCCTATCTACACACATGAACTATCTTTCTCCACTCAAAGAACCCTAGTTTCTCAGTTTTCTTTGCTAAATCCCTAAATATGAACTAGTAAATTAAAGTTGACGATTAGTTCGTTAAAAAATCTACATCAATGGTGATTATCAATAATTTAGGCCTTTAAAGTTTTAACGACTATAGTTTATCTAGTTATGTTGTTTAGAATCAATTGGAAGAAAGTACACGAGTCGTCTTTATCATGACCTTTAATACTTGTAATTATTGATGTCTAAGTCTTTGATAAGTAATAATTTGAATTTTGCTAAAACTAATTGCTCATGGTAACTCGATGGTTAAGGTAGTTGATAATTCATCGTATATTTTCAAGTATGTACTGACGACTTTGTACGTTGAAAATGTATAATATATCCGATGGTGTTAGGATTGTAGGTAAAAAAAAAATCGTTCTTGTAGTGAAATAGATTAGGCCGGCATAATTTAGGCGCAAGCAAAATGAGAATTGGGAATGGTTCACGAGTTTGATTATATTGATCTAGCATCTGATCCTAATAATAAATGTTGAGTCTCTTATAACATTGATTAACATTACATAATAATTATATCAGTCCATAAATTGGTCACTAATATCAATGACTATTGGTTCTAAAATCGATTCAACAATGAATTTTTTAAATCGGTTGCTTCTAAATCGGTCACTAAAGAGAAAATCGTAATAATGGACATCCTTTTGTTCTCTTGCTTGTGATTTATTTAATCAGCTTATATGCACCAAAAAAGCGTTCTACATATCTCTTGCACTTCCAGCTATTGCATTTTGGTTCTTTCCTGGGGGCTTAACATTATAAAACTGGTTTTGATATTTGTTTTTTGAGGTAAGGCCATTATTAAGGTTTGAAATTGTCAAGTCTTTCTCAAAGTGAGTTTTCAACTTGAATATGTCATGCTACGCGGTTATCTCTTCAATAAAACCAACGTAGTATATAACTATATATAAATTAAATTAATGCAATTGGATCTTCAATATATTTTGAAAAATGACTATAAACACGTTTTCACGATGCTGACAAAATTTTATTTTGTTATAGAAATTAAAATTAAATAAACATATGTTCTACTTTTTATTTGGGCTGGATTATCTGACTTTTATGGTTTATGTGAATCAAGTATTTCTGTTAGCAACTATAAAGATTAATCTATTCTTTTGAATTATATAATTTTTAAATCAAAATTATTGTTTTATGAAATGAAACCAATCAAGTATGTATTTTTTTTTTATTTATATTTGAGGTTTATCAAAAGCTAATTATAAAGCTGTGCGAATTAAAACACCAATTATACATATTTATATTCACGCATCAAACTTAATACTTAATAGTATTAGGCACAAGAGAGTATATTAAGAGTTTCATATTGAATGTGATATAATCAGAGTGTTGTGACTATGTCAAAGACTTGCTCTAATATCATTTATTTAGCTCATTTCTTGTCAATGTTAACATAAAACTATTGGTCATACTTGAATTCCAAGAGTAATGTCATTATCCGGTTGATGAAAAATGTAAACCATACATTTGAAATCAGATTATCAAAAAAATAATAAAATGTTTTGTCATTTATTCGATGACTTTATATGTGACTGAGTCCACGGACAGATACAGGTTGGGTGCTAAAGGGGCCCAATTGTTTTTTCAATTTTTTAATAATTTGTATACGTGGTTTAAACTTTTAAAAACTACTACTATTTTTATTTTACTTATATTTCATTTCACATAATAATTTATATGCATATTCCATAGTCACTATTTCAAATTAAAGTTGATAAATAGAGTGTTCATAATCCGACTCCTCTATATTATTTCTGGATTTAATTATAATCAACTTTTTGCTTTTTAGATTTATTGAATAATTAATGTATATGGTCGATAATTAAGGTTGCATACATTAGTTATCCAATGAACATAAAAAATGAAAAGTTATTTATAATTAAGGCCGAAGAGAGTATATAATATGATATTTCTATAAATTGAGTTATACTTATATTATTATTTAATGTATGTTTGATAACACAGTGGATGTGTCAGAATTAACATGATTCATTGTAGTTCTCTAAAAAATTATAAGCTATAACTTCTTCAAAATTATTTTGAATCACCACTATTCTAGCACATCAAGCTTGATACAAAAACTTAATCATTACTTTGTCTATCATAGAGAACTTTTGTACCGAGTTGACCATAATCTCTATAGTCTTATATGTATAGTCATCCAAGTCTAGTTCTACCCATCACTTACAATATATAAATCCAATTTAAACTTTTCAAATGGAATAAAACTTTACAAATGGAATCAAACATACCATGTCTTATGTCTAATGTTTAATGAGTCTTCGTATACTATAATGGTGATAGAGAACCACACATTACATATGAAGTTATCAAAAAAACCATAAAGAAATCAAAGAGAACCACAAACCATACCAATGGCATGCGCACGTTGTCTTTACATTGGTAAATGGAAACCCACTAAGAACGCAGCCGTTTTGATCATTTTAAGACATTGAGACACACTACCAATAATAATCCGCCACGTGGAAATATGCCAGAGAGTAACAACCTTGCATGTTGTGGAACCCACCACAAAATGCAGTATCTTTACAACAGTCAACAACACCGCGGCTTTAGCTTAAGCCAGCTTGTCCACTTCATAATTCACATTTCATTGAATAGTCTTCATAATCACAAAATAATATAGTATTTTTTATTCAACAAAAAATTGATATATTTTTATGTCAAAAAAACAAATTGATATTTTTTATATTTTTTTAGAAGAAATGATAAATATTTCTACATGAAATTCATAAATAAATTGGAGATTTTGAAATCCAACATATTGCATCATACATATATCATCTAACAATTTTAGTATTTATCAATTAAGTTAAAATTAACAGATAAAATAGTACTACCCCCGATCCTAAATATAAGAAACTTTTTACTTTTTAGGTTTATAGAATGATTGATGTATTTGGTTCATAATATAGACTAAATACATCAATGATTTTATGAACTTAAAAAATAAAAAGTTTCTTATATTTAAGACCAGAGAGAGTAATATTTATATCTTAATTTTTTTTTCAACACAAATATTTATTTATTTATTTATATCTTGTTAAAAGACAGAAATCAATATTTTTTTTATTATTGATTATATTTATAATTATAAATTTACACTGTTGTTTAATGACGATCCATCTTTGTTAGAAAATCTATTTTTTTTATAGATGTTAGTTGTTAGTAAATAATATATTATAAATATCCTTTTTCAGAATTTGAACTCTGGACCTCAGTAGCTTCTTAACCTTTAGCTCAACCGGCTCAACCGGTCAACTTAACCAGTTGAGCTATCCATCCCCCCTCTTTGTTAGAAAATCTATAATACAAAAAATAATTTTTAATTCTTAATTGAATATTTTCTGTAGTCTAATACAATTTGAGAAATTAATCTCTACAGTTACATGTATAAGATATTTGATTAAAGGAAAACTAAATTTTTTTCTATATACAAAAAGAAAAAGATTAAATTCTAAACATTTACTTAACAACCCAAATTCTTTTTTTTAGTTGAAAGAAAATCCAATTTTTTATCATTTGAATTGATCTATTATTGTTAAAATAATACTATAATTACATTTTTATTTATGTCTAAAACATCTATTTCTATTGAGATAAATTTTCATATATATAGCAAAATTAATGCAAAAGAATGAAAGAGAAAAACCAAAACAAAATAGTTGTGCTTCTGTTCTGAGCTATAGTTCTCTCATTAACACAAGTCAGAACACAAACACAGACACACACAACCTCTCTCTCTTTGGTTAAGGTGGTGTTTGGTTTCATCACTTCATCGTTAACCGCCATAGTTGCCGGAATGTGGAAACCACGCGCTCTCTCCTTTTCACTCTCTCTACTTCTTCTTCACTCACTTTTTCTAGCTCTTGTCTCTGCTCAGACTAAGAGATCTGAATGGAACACACTCACAGGTATGTGTTCAAGGATCCGTGTTTATAAATTAACTTTTATTGCTTAATTTCACCTTATTAAAGATTTGATTTCTCATAAATGTTAATTAAGCTGTTTTATTGATAGTTATATAGTAGCTATGAAAAGTTTAATGATGTTTTTTGAGCTGAATCAGGAAAAATATGATCAGAAAAATGAAACATAGAACTAGTTAGTTGTTTTAGTTAGGAACAGTTTTTGTCTAATAGATTCTCTTGTTGCATGCTAATTTAGGTAAGTTTCTTAAATTGGAAGAATTTGTAAATTGTAGTAATAACTGAGTTTTGTGAACAATAATCTAATTTTTCAGGAGCTAGATTGTTTAATTTTGACTTCTTTTTTTTAACTTAAGGGAAGAATCATAAATAGACCTGTTTTAATTTTAGAAGCTTAAGGGATGGAGCTAGAAAGTTAACTTAACTGGAGATAAATATAATCTCAAAAAATTTGTTACACTTTTCCATTTTAGATTATGTACTTTAATTGAATGACTCATGCATCATCTTTTGTCTATTCTTTATTTATATTTTCTTTTTTGGTTTTCGGACAAAAGGAGCTTCTACTCTATGCTAATTGCTATGCTAGGTGCCTTGTGACTTACTTTAAGCGATTGTTTTGCAGGAAGTCCGCCATTGGTTATAGCACATGGTGGTTTTTCTGGTATATTTCCCGATTCCAGTGATGCTGCTTATGTTTTGGCTGTACAATTGAGTGTGCCGGAAGTCGCTCTATGGTGTGATGTGCAGTTGACGAAAGATCAAGTTGGGATTTGCCTTCCAAATCTCAACCTTGAAAACTCTACTTACATTTCAAGTTTTTTCCCAAATAAAAGTACGAGTTACTTGGTTAATGGTGAATCCATGCGTGGCTATTTTTCTGTGGATTACACGTTAAAGGACTTATCCACCGTTATCTGTAAGTTTAACACTCGGGTTAAAGATGTATTTTATTGTAGTAGATTCTCATTTATTTTGTGGATTGATTGATTATTCTGCAAGTTATATATTTGTTTTTTATTATTAAAGGTTTTTCTCTTTTTGGCTTACTAGTGATTTTTCAATTTTTTTTAATGGTTTCTGACATTTTTTCGTTACTGGACAGTATCTCAGGGAGTATACACTCGGTCACCCCTCTTTGATGGCAGTGGTTATGTAATTAATACCGTCGATGATATAGTCACAGCAGTAGCCCCAAGTACACCTGGATTGTGGTTGAATATTCAGGTAAATGGGACGTATAATCTATTCTCATGATTTAGTCTTCTTGCTTGTTCTAAAACTAATTCGTGCTTTCTCTGATATTTTGTAGCATGATGCATTCTACACGCAACACAAGTTGAGCATGAGAAATTATGTACTTTCAGTTTCTAGAAAACATCGTGTCAGTTATATCTCATCACCAGAGGTTGCTTTTCTAAAAAGTATTACAACACGCTTCAACCCAAAAATAACGAAACTTGTGTTCAGGTTTCTGAATCAGGATGACACGGATCCATCAACCAATCAGACTTATGGTTCATTACTAAAAAATCTTACGTTTATCAAGACGTTTGCTTCTGGAATTCTTGTTCCCAAGGGATACATATGGCCTGTAGATGGCAGTCTTTATCTACAACCGCATACCTCTTTGGTCTCCGATGCACATAAAGTAGGGCTGGAAGTTTTTGCATCAGATTTTGCAAATGATGTTATATCAAGCTATAATTTTAGTTATGATCCTCTTGCTGAATACCTCCAATTTGTTGATAATGGTAATTTCACCGTCGATGGTGTGCTGACAGATTTTCCCATAACTCCATCTGAAGCTATAGGTAAGTTATTTATTTATTTATTTTCCTTCCATTTTGTCAGAATGGCTTGCCGCAAATAGAATGCATTTGATTTGATCAAAACCTTATTCACTTAGAATATGCGTAGATGGAGAAGTTTCAATAGAAAGGGATAATATACATTATATGACAACATTTTAATTATTTGAGGGGGAGTAAAATCCGATATTATCTCATATAGCCTTCCAATCGTTGCTTATTTACTTTTTTTGTGTGTACTATTCTTGTCTCTATTTAAGTAGGTGTTGAAATTGTCTTCTCATTTTGCAGAATGCTTTGCTCACCAAGGCAACAATGCTACGAGAAGAGGTACATTTTGTTTTGATATGAAATATGCACTCTCATCTTGTTCATCAATAATTTGTAGTTGTTTCATTGGATGATGTCCGTCATTCTATGGCAGCATAGTGTTCGTCGTTGTTTACTTGTTGTTATCACTTTTTATTATTTCAGATAAAACCTTGATTATCTCAAAATATGGAGCAAGTGGAGATTATCCAGCTTGTACCGACTTAGCATATAAGAGTGCCATAGATCGTGTGGATGTTCTTGACTGTCCTGTTCAAATCTCAAAGGATGGAACACCTTTTTGCTTAAGCTCCATTGATCTTTTAGAAAGTACCACAGTTGCTCAAACAAGCTTCAGCGATTTAGCCATCAATATCCCTGAGATCAAATCTGGCCGTGGCATATTTACATTCAACTTGACGTGGAGTGAAATAAAAGGCCTGACCCGTAAGTGAATCAAAGTTCTGTTGCTTTTATTTTTTTTCTCTTTCCAGCAGGCTAATATTCTTCAGCATTTGCATATTTGCCTGGTGGTAACCTAGACTTAAGACTCGGTGTAATTGACTGATACTTCAATAAGCCAAAATCTCTGAATGAGATAAAAATACACACATTAAAATATTGTGTTTTAGGAAAAAAATTTGTTACAACTTTAATGTATAGGATAATCAAAGATTCACGGGTAGTTTTCCATGGAAAATATTTCCCTCCATATTTTTGGTGTTTTGCACTTTACTACCTGCTATTTTTATTGATTTGCATTGTGATGAAGAAATAATATGTATTCAGGGTTATAAAAGAGGAATTGACATATTTTTTTTGTTCCCTATTTTCCCTGCAGCCTCGATATTGAACCCTTTCTCAAAATTCACATTGTTCAGGAATCCAAAATATAAGAACGCCGGGTCATTTGTAACATTAGCCGATTTCTTGTCGTTGACGAAAAATCATACTTCTCTATCAGGCATCCTGATCATTGTTGAGGTGTGTTCTTCCATGCCCTGTTCCTATTTGGACATTGGGGAGATTTATGACGATTGCATATTCTAGGCCTATAAATGTTTTGTTTCAAATTTAATTTTCTGTTATTTTCTATTGAATAACATTATGTTGTACTCTTCTCTTATCAGAATGCAGCCTATCTTGCAGAAAAGCAGCAAGTAAGTGTGACTGATGTCATCATTGATGCTTTGAGCAAAGCAGGTTATGATAAACCGGGAAGCCAAAAAGTTTATATTCAATCCACTAATAGCTCGGTACTTCTGAAGTTCAAGGAGAAAACCAAATACGAGCTTGTTTACAAAATTGACGAGGCTGTCGGTGATGCTGTCAGTGCAGCTGTTGAGGATATTAAAACATTTGCTAGTTCTGTGGTCATCAATAAAGATTCAGTATTGCCTCGTAATGCCGGCTTCCTAACATCCTTTACACAGATTGTGCCAAAGCTAAAAGCTTCTAACCTCTCAGTTTTCGTAGAAACATTCAGCAATGAGTTTGTATCTCAGGCATGGGATTACTTCTCAGATCCAACAGTGGAGATCAACTCGTTTATTCAGGAAGCTTCAATTGATGGGGTCATCACAGACTTCCCTAAAACTGCGAGTAGATACTCAAGTAAGTCCTAGAAAATTCTAACGTACCATAAAATCTATTACTCTACTTCCTCAATTACCGACATAATTGTTCTATTTTCTTTTGCAGGAAACAAATGCTTAAACTTGGGTAAGAATACACCTGCTTACATGCAACCAGCTCTATCCGGTAGTCTTTTAAGTATCGTGAACAATCAGTCGTTACCTCCAGCTCAGGCTCCACTCCCTCCGTTGACTAAATCGGAAGTGGTAGAGGCACCTTTGCCTTCTGTTACTAAATTAGCTCCAGCTTCTAGCCCTACTGCCGGAACCAAGTCGCCACCTGGAAATGCACAGCCTAAGGTTTCTGTTTGCATCTTCTTATCCGGCTTTGCAGTGTTTGTAGTTTCTCTTCTTCTGCTTTGAGTGAAATAATCTCATCACTTCCTTCCATAAAGCTAAACCAAAAAGAAGAATTAACTTTTGGCTCCACAATGCATGAATAATCCACAACATTTTTCATTTTAACTCAGTAGAAGCAAATTCTTTTTCCATTGTAGCTATGCATGTTCATTCTAAGTTCTCCAATTGCTTCTTGGGTTTGTGCTATTGAGTACAAAATCCTGAGTGGTGTATATGTACGGATTATGAATTCATTTTAGATGTGTATTTTGTATCATTTGTTGTAATTTGTAAGATATATTTATAAGTTATAACTATATTTGTTTGTGTGCATTTGGCATGAGATAAACAAGTTGAGGTTCGGATGAAGCTTTTTTGAGTATCATGTAGAAATATACTAGTAATCTACTACATGTTAACTTTTGGCATATTTAAATGTAATTGTCCAATTTTTTATTTATTATAATTGTAAAAAATATTATAAAATAGAATTGAAATAAGATGTCATGTAAAGTAAGCATTTTTTGTTGTTTTTTTAGTACATCGAGAATATAAATTACTCCTGCCCAGGATCAAACCTTATACCTCCCCCTACCCAACCCAAATGTCCTCAGCTCTTACCACTTGAGCTATCCTACATGGACAAAAGTTATTGTAATATTTTTTTGATAATAGTAAGCATTTTTTTCTAAAATTTATTGTAAATGCAATTTAATATCATTGGTCTATTTGATATTTTAGTCTAATCAAGGAGTTATGTCAAATTACTTATTTTTAAAATATGTTATATGAAATATAAAAAAGTTAATATGAAATCTATTTTATGGGCCATCATGATGAGTGACCCAAGAATCAAGATTGGGCTTAAGGATTTTAGTATCGGAGGAAAGTTTTATTAAACAATTTATTTTTTGGTGATTGCTCATTCAAATCTCCTAAAATGCGATATTTTATTGAAGCATTTTATCCAAAGGCTTAAATTTTTATCATTTGAATTAGTACATTGTTGATGACTAACTATTTTTCTGTATGAAGGTGAATGTAGTTGCATTTATTTATATATGATATGATACAAAATGGAAGGAGTATTCAATAAAAATAGTTGATTATTTTTAATAATGTAAAGTTGATAAAGAGTTGACTCGTATTCTATAAAGACATGATCCACTCTTAGTGCAAAAAGAGCGGTGCTATTTGTCCTGAGAAACATTATCCTGAATTCATCTCGAACTGTTTTCATGCGTTGGATCTTCCAACTGTATTAGAATACATAGGTGGCATAATATAAAGAGGTGGGGCAGGGTATAGTGAAAATAGCATGGGGATCAATTCGTGATGTGGTTTTTCGCTATAAGTAGCATTTCTCGTGTAAAAATATCTTCAGTGGATAATTAATAATTATATAAAGAAATAAATAAAAATGGAATTGACTAGACTCATCCAATTTATCGTCTCGAAATATGATTGAGGAATTTATAAAAAAGATTATCTATGTACCACAAAAAAAAAAATCATGTTTGATGGTGGTTTAAGGGAAAATTATAAGTTTGAATTCGATTTAAATTTGTGGTTCACTAATCCGTTGGCTTGTTTAGAGACCTGCGAGATTTTTAGCTTGTGTTGTGGTGGTTTATGTAATTTGTGGGATTTTGTTTTGTGGGAAATGTTAACATGTGCCCTTGAGGCACATTTTAATATACTAAAGATAGAAATTTAATATTGGAACTTGTATATTTTAATTATTGTAAAAGTAAAAAGATGTTTTGTTCTAAGCACAATTACTATTTATAGAATCCTTAACATGTGCGGCACATGTTAACATGACTCTTCTTTTATTGTACTACCTCCGATCCTAAATATAAGAAACTTTTTACTTTTTAGGTTCATAGAATGATTGATGTATTTGGCTCATAATATAGACCAAATACATCAATCATTTCATGAACCTAAAAAGTAAAAAGCTTCTTATATTTAGGACAGGAAGGAGTAGTTTGTTAGATTTTTTAAGTGAATGTGTCATGCTTTTGTTGTAATGATGTCAATCATTTGGAATGGAGAGGCATTTATTTCTTGATGCACCTAACGTTCTCTACTTATCAAAATTGCCAGCCAGTCAGCCACTTACCGGTTTGTCACGTTTGCGCCTAAAACAGGAGAAATATATATAAACTCATAATTAAACTTGTAATGCATTTTGTATACAGTTTAATTCCCAATCTACCCTTTTTTAAAATACAGATTCTTATAATATAAGATATTTTTTGTCAAATTTGATCCAAATTCCAAATTTTAGATATAGTATTGATGTAGTATCAAAAGTAAGTATTTTTGTATTATCGTATCCACAGGGATTGGTACGATATCGATGCCGTTCAACAATTGATATAATTTCAAGTATAGAGTTTTAAAGTTGATTTGATTATGAGAACTTGCAAAAACATAAAAATAGTAAATTTAAATAGTTTGACAGAGAGATTAAATTGTTGGGATTAGAATTAATTGACTCGTTCATACATATTCCCTTAATCAGTTATACATGTTTTAGCTATCAACCAATATTATTACGTATTACTCATTGCGCACTTCCGTTCCCAGATAACGACGAGAGATCGATTATATCTATCAACCCCCGATCCCTCGGGTGATTAATCGATACAATAGCTTTAAGTTCCAATACTTGAGTGAATATTAAACCCAAATCTATTCCTAGAGTTTAGATTTAATAGATATTATCCTAGTTCATCAATGATTCAAAACATATATTCCTATACTATTTCAAATCAAAGAGTAAAACAATAAACACAAGTATAATATCAAGATTGATTGAAGAACTAACCCACATATAACACCATGATCAATAGAAACACATACTAATAGAGTAAGTTACATCCAATCCCAACAAAAGAGAGATTAGTTACCCATAGACATGGTAACTTTGCAAAGATGAGAGAAAGAGAAAATGAATACACATCAAAAATTGATTCCTCAACCAAAGTTGTAGATCCACCTTCAAATCTCCTTAGATCTTGTCTCCTTAAGCTCTCTCTGTGTTTTTAGTGTGTTTGGATCTTGGGAGAGGTGAGTTCTCCTCAAAAAATCTGTTTTGAAGTCTATTTATAGCAAATCTGACTTTTCAAGCTCGCTGGGCGAGCTACCCTCGCTGGGCGATAGGATGTTTCTTCATCTGTGGGTTTTCTGACACGTGTCCTCATCAAACCGCCACAGCTCGCTGGGCCACCAAAAGCTCGCTGGGCGAGCTCAGCTCGCCAGAGGTCGCCAGGCCGCGAGCAATTCTGCTTCCGTCGCCAGGTGGTCGCTCAGCCACGGGTCGCCTGGCTAGCCAGAGCTGGCTCAGCCACGGTGACAGCAACTGATTTTTCTGCATTTTTCTGTTTTGACCGCACTTTGAGCTCGCTTAGCCCGAATGTTGAACTTCATTTTACTCTTCATTTGTCAAGATTCACAAGGCAAACACAAATGCCTACAAAATGGTTGGGATTAGGTACAAAAAACAAAATTTGGCTATTTTCTAACAAAACATAATATCTACATCTTAGTTGGAGTTTTGATATGAAATTGTATTTAAAACAAGTCAATAAGTGCCTAAATTGTATATGAGATTTTACTACTTTTTGGCACTTATCAACTCTCCCCAACTTAAAACTTTGTTTGTCCTCAAACAAAAGTCCAAAACAAACTTTCACAACATGGCTCAAACATCTTTAGTGCATAATTCATTCAAGCTTTGCAATCAACCAAAAACTTTTAAATCCTTTCAATTATGCATGATTCAATTTGCTGCAAGTTCAAAATCAAGCATTCATAATCATCAAAGAATCAAAGCATGAATGTGAAATAGTTTCAAGATTCAAGTAAGATTTCAAGCTTTCCAAATCAACAAGATAATCAACTAGAATCACAATCCTCACAAGTGTTTCAACTCAAATTAAAGGTGGAGTGTTTCTCTCAATCCAAACAATGTGTTCACGACAAATCAATTCAAACATACATCTTAGCATAATCACAAAACATGCTATCAATCATGGATCACTAAGGACTTTCTTAAGCTTGTAATGGGGCTAGGCTACAAGAAATCATTGTTTTTCTTTGGATTCAAAGAGCCTAAGGATGAGAGAGCATAATTCTTGAGTATTTTCATCACATAAGCTATTCACCCTCTTTCACTTTTCCCATTCTTTTCTTTTGGTGATTCTTTTGTTTTGACACAATCTCTATTCATTGATTTTTCTTTTGTAACACATTTTTTTTTTATTTTCAATTGTGTGTCAAATGACTTTCAATGTTTTTTTTTTTTTTTTTTCTTGAATCACCATCTTCAACATTTCATATTTCTCGACTACTTCTTCCTTTTCTCACCCAAATAACCTTTTTCTCCCCAACTTGTTTTCAACCCTACTTAAACTCAATGCTCAATCATCCTAAGACAAGGGTTAAGACATTGTTTTTCCTTTTTATGGTTCAAGGGTTCACAACAAGCAAATTTTCAAAAACAAATATTTTTGGCTCAAAGGGGATGCAAGGGATCACACTCTCACCAAGGTAGGTTATATTTGGCCAAAGTGGTTGCACTCAATTAGAAAAATGGCCTTGATCATATCCATGACATCAAACACATCAAGTAATAGCAAAATTCAGTTAAAATCAACAGAGTTAAACACAATTGTCGGCTCTCAAATATATAAACATTGGAAGGTTCACACAATCTCACCCGGCTAGGTCTATGTGATTCATAATCAATTAATCAAGTCGAGAAGGAATGAATGAAATCAAAATGAATAAAGCTACTTATTTCAAATTCATCCTATCATTCAAAGACAATCACAAAAACTTGACCTCAAAAATAGCAATTGAAAACATCATTCTAATCATGCATTTGAATTTGATCAATCACAAACCTAAACTTTCCAATTCATATGCACATTTAGCAATCACAAAAGTCTAAACCATGTTTGTTCACAAAAATTCAGTCACACTTTGCAATGAAACATAAAACATGAATTTAAATGACTGAAACAATAAAATGTCACTGTATATGGCGTGCTTTAATCCTCTGCTTCTGCTCTTCTTTCTTTTCAACAATTATGGACTGTCCTCATGCCAAGAAAAATGAAGTTCTTCCTGCATTTACAACATGGTAAACATATAGCCCTATGCTTTTGTCAGAATTTCCAAAAGCTCTGATGATCTCGCTGAGCGAGAAAAGTCTCGCTGAGCGACCATAGCAGAAACAGGATTTCAAGTGAAATTCACACCAGTTCAAACTTTTTGCTTCCAAAAGTGACATAGACACATAAAACAAAAACTATTATACAAATGATAAATAAAAAATGCATGAAATAAAAGCTAAGAAAAGAAAATTGGGTTGCCTCCCAACAAGCGCTTCTTTAACGTCACTAGCTTGACGCCTGATTCGTTAGGGTGGCCAAAATGAGACGGAAAGCACATCATCCGTCTTTTTCCTTTGGTTAGGGAGGAATTCCATGAACTTAAGATATAGATGTTGCGGAGTCCATATCCTCCCCAGTTCTTTCACATTGAACAAGGCACATATTTCATCTATGACCCGATCAATCGCTGCCTTGTTCTCCATCTCCTTCTTCTTTTCACATAAACCTTCCTTGTCAATTAATCCTTCACTTTGTTGTGCATCCTTCATCACTTCTTCATTATCAACAGTATTGGCCTCTTCACTATGTGGCAATTCATGAGGAATTTCTTCTTTGTGTGGTGTCTCCAATTCTTCCATTCTTTTCACTACACCACCTCTTTCGAATATTCTTTCTTCCCAAACACTCCCCACATTCCTCATTCTTTTGTGGAATATTATTTTTCTTGTCAGAAGTGGTTTGAGAGTTGGATTGAAATGTTCCTACTTGGTTATTGTTATTGGCTAACAGTTTAGCCAACTGACCAAGTTGATTCTCAAGATTCTTTACTGCAACTTTGGTTTTTTCTTGATATTGTTGATTTTCCTGCTGCATTTGTTGCATCTAATCCTGAAACTGTTGGTTCTGAATCACAATCATCTCCATAAATTTGCTCATTGTTTCCTCCAACTTTGAAGTTTGATCTTGTTGAGGAGGATTATGGTTATAATTCTGAAAAGGAGATTGTTGATAGGATGATTCTGCATCGTGTCTCCACCCCTGACTATAATTTAAGTTGTTTCCTCTTTGATAATTATTGTTAAATAGGTATTGCCCTTGCCATTGTTGATTCCACACATCATTCACCACTTCATCTGGCGGAGGACAATGACCTGTGGGGTGGTCTCCATTACAAAGCAAACAATTAAGAGGACATTGTTGATATGATTCATACTCATTTGGAGTATAGAAGTTGTTGTAACCATGATCAGTCATGGTCCTATTTGTGATGATGAATCTGAAAAGGATTGAACTTAACAAGAAAAAATTTCTTTGACTAGCAAAGAAGGATTAGTACAAGCAACACTATACAAGAAAAACAAATATGTACAAATACTTAAAAGAATATAAATTGTTGCAATGCTCCAATATCTAAACGCCAGTCCCCGGCAACGGCGCCATTTTGATGTAGTATCAAAAGTAAGTATTTTTGTATTATCGTATCCACAGGGACTGGTGCGATATCGATGCCGTTCAACAATTGATATTATTTCAAGTATAGAGTTTTAAAGTTGATTTGATTATGAGAACTTGCAAAAACATAAAAATAGTAAATTTAAATAGTTTGACAGAGAGATTAAATTGTTGGGATTAGAATTAATTGACTCGTTCATACATATTCCCTTAATCAGTTATACATGTTTTAACTATCAACCAATATTATTACGTATTACTCATTGCGCACTTCCGTTCCCAGATAACGACGAGAGATCGATTATATCTATCAACCCCCAATCCCTCGGGTGATTAATCGATACAATAGCTTTAAGTTCCAATAGCTTTAAGTTAATACTCCTATTAACTTTTTGACCTCTAAATATTGTACAAGATGAAAAATTATTTAATACTTTAAAAACTTGTCATATGTTCTATCTGGTACATATTTTTTGTAAATCAAACATATCACAATATATCTTCCCACAAGAGACAATCATGTTCTAAGACCATCATATAGCAACACACTTTTATTCAAGAAATTTATCTTTTACAATTGATCAAACTAAGTATCTTTCATTAAAAAGTAATTTTATTCACATTGTTTTTCCTCTTGTAAACCAAACATGGTTTTACTAGGTCAATCTTGTTAAATATAAGATAACATACATCAAGCTCAAGTCATCAAATTGTGTGACTCAAATGTTTGGGTTACTGTAGATACAAACTGTTTTGGTTATACATCAAATATTGTGTACATGTCACTCTTTTTTGGAGTTTATTTTAATGTTAAAATTTAATAATAAACACCCAATTTTTAATGTTAAAGTGTCTAAATGAGTCTCAACAATAACTTTATCTCAACATTAAATGGAAAAATGTCAATAAATCAACACTTTTTTTTTTTACCGTAAATAAACACATTTTCTTACTATCTATGGTCCTAAATGTGTATAAATTTGTTACTATCTATATGTTGATGGAACCCAACCCATATATTGGAGATGCTCATATATGTGTAGTGTAGACATAGAGATTATACTATATATATACTATTATGTGATGAAAGATACACGCAAGCCACACGATAAAGTGAATGAGACCACTTAATTATTTCAACATTTTATCTTTGCTTCTTCATTTTATTTCCAATCTTTGATGGAAGTATCATTGAATGTGACTGGGATTTTCCTAGTCACTCACTAATCTCAAATTGTGGTTTTTAATCAAATTCCGTGGCTTCCATATACTCCTCCAACTTTTTGATTTATCTCACGATGTATGAACGGATTTGGATCTCTCTACACAATTGTTTACATTAGTCTTTCAAAGTTAATGACAAGTAAATATATTTTTTTTGACAATAAATAATGACAAGTTATGTAAAAATGAAATCTGACATTAATGGTAAAATATCAATCAACCCAAAGTTATTTAAAAAGGGAAAGCTTTAATATAGATTTAAAACATTGCCACACACAAAAAAACAAAACTTAAAACATTTGATTCGGAGTTAGTGTCGTCTAGTTGGTGACATTTTTTTTGGTTGGATTGAATTCTCTCTGATAGTTAAAAAGCTGATGAATATCTTTTAAGAATAGGATTAGAAATGATCATTTTTTAGTTAGTGTATGTTTTAGTATTTTCATCGATGCTCCGAATTTATTCAGTACCTTTATTTATAGTAAACTTATTTTTACCAATTTTTATTCATCTTAAACAAAAATATAATTTTATTAATAATATTTTCCGTTAAAAAAAATTACAACATTATGAAAGTGGCCAAAATCCAACCGAAGAAAATGATGGAGGTGGGAAGGATGTTAGAAAAAGTCAATGTACTTTAACTAACGAATAGTTAAATGTGGATGATGATGCTAAGTGACGGAGGCGTGATAAAGTCCATTTAAGATCATACTTTTCTTCCATTTAATCTATGGACTATAATAACATTGAATTTAAATCTAAATAATGATTTAAGTACCTTATTTAAGATACCGTACCATTAATTTAATGTTAGTTTTTTGTTTGGTATATGTAATTAAATTCTCTCCATATATATAAAAAAATTTGAGTATCTTAAGAGTTGCATAATTTTGTACCATTGGAGTAAAACATATATAAGTTGCATAAATATTACATGATATTGTAGGGACCACTTATTAATAATATATGATACCCATAGTGGTATCACCATTGGAGATGCTCTAAATAGGGTAATTAAAAGTATCCTTCTTGAGTTTTTAATTATTATGATTGGTTAAAAAAATCATGTAATTTTATCTTTAGAGTTAGATCGAGAGAGCTCACATTAAAATTAATCACTAATGAAATCTTTATTACTTAACTAACGAATATTTAAGATTAGACTTTAAAAACCACAAAAATATACGAGACAACTTATACTACTGAATTCAAACATTACTGCAACATCCTCAAATTTAATAGATAAAGAAGTCGCCCTCTATTAAAGGTGCCAAAAAACAGACCTCTCAACCACAATATCTTTAACCTCATTTGTAACTTTTTATCAAACTTAACCGATACTACCTCTTCTATATGAGTTGCCGCGTCTTTGAGGTCAAAAAAATATTTTGTGATTCGCATGCATAACAAAGAAATTGACTAAGAAAAATGTTTATAAAATATTCATATGATAATTTTGTTCATGTAACACATCATGATTCATGAGTGCGTTATGATGACGTATGTATGTTCATAACATAAGAATAAGAATGGAATAAATAAAGACAACCTTGAGCTGAAGCAAACTCTTAGCTTAAATACGTTTTTCTTCACTTTGACATTTCTCTCTCTTATCATGCATTGACCCCACCCTTCCAAGCTTCCTATATATACACTTCAAACATTAATTATCATACACAACACTCTTTTTTTTCTTTTTCTCAATTCACACTTGTTCCACATAATGCCAGAAAATTACCTTAAAGAACCTCGTCTTGTAACAAGGAAGTTCTTAGCCAAACCTCAACCAGAAGGTCTTGGTGCTGTTGTTAGAAGAAGCATTGGAAGGTACTAATTCATTCTTATATAATGCAATAACGAACATATCACTTTTTTTTTGTTTTTGAAATACTCCGATCGACATACCAAAATTCGAATTTCAGTTCATGCATATTATATCATTATGATTAAAATATATCAATAACTTCATTAACTTGTAACATTTAATTTTTGTAACTATTACATTTTTCAAAACTTGACTTAATGCATTAGTAGTCCTTATAAATTGCATTGAGGTAACATTTAAAAAATTTGTTTAGTTATTCAATCATGATCATTGAGGTAAGGTGTTAAATTATATATAAATTGCATTAGATGTTTTGGAATTGAGGTTTTGAATTAATTGGTTATGTGGGTTTGTTTAGATTTGAGCTCAAGTACTTTGATCCTTTCCTTGTCTTGGATGAATTCTCAAGTAAGTGAGAATCTCTAATTTTTGCTCTGTTTTTTAAGTTCAAATTAATAAGAGTCACAATCTTGTTATGCTTTGTTTTCTAAGAATGTGAATTATTGCAGTTTCTGCTCCTTCTGGATTTCCTGATCATCCACATAGAGGTTTGTCAATTGTATTAATTTCTGTGTTAATTATACTTGTTCTTCATTAATCTCCTCTTAATTATGAATTTCTAACTCATTTTCATGCATGATTTCTGAATTTTTTGAAAACAGGTTTTGAGACAGTCACATATATGTTACAGGTAGAATCTTCTTAGTAACATTTTAAAAGTGTAAAACCTCTTTCAGTCTTTTGGTTATTTCATTTTTGTTGTTGTTATAAAGTCAAAGGTATAGAATATAATATAATTAGTCAAAAAAAAAAAAGAGAATATAATATAGTGGCCATTGTACATGGAATAAATCAATAGAATCACAAAAAGTAAAATATTTGGTTTTTTGATATGAAAATTTTATTATATGTTAGCTCAAAAAATTTTAGTTGAACTAAATAGTCAGCTCAATATTGTATTAATCTATGTGCTAGTGGTATGCATGTTACATGTCAATTTAATTATTTAATTAATCTGCAAACATACAAGTCATGCATTAATGTTTAGTCACCTTATGTGTAATTGTTTGTGAAATTAAGGGTGCTGTAACACATGAAGATTTTGAAGGACATAAGGGAACAATTGAAGCTGGTGACTTGCAATGGATGACTGCTGGTAGAGGGATAGTTCACTCAGAAATGCCTGCTGCTCAAGGAATCCAAAAGGGTCTACAATTATGGATCAATCTTGCTTCCCAACATAAAATGTAAGTCAACAATACATAACATTTTGACATATGATTGAAGGCGTGTATACGGTGTCCGGTATACGATACATACACAATTTTGTCGTATATAATTACATTTAATTAATTTTTCCATATTATTACTGATACAAAATTTGTTAGTGTAAATGACGTGTTTAGTGTCCACCACAATTTATAGTTCATTTTTTTTTGGTAAAAATAGTTCATTTTTTTTAATGTAATGGTAACATTTTAAATATTACTACTAGTATTTCTTAGTATAAAAAATATTCAAATAAAGTTAACCTAAGGTGAAATATTTTTTGGTGAAAAATACTCAAAAAAAAAAAATCAGAATATTATGTCTCCATATGACAAAATGATGATGTGCTTTTTGCGTCACTAAAAGATCATCCCTTATTTGTTTGGAGCAATTTTTGGATAATGCTAAGTTGCTAACCATCAAATACTATCAATGAGACAAAAAGGGAATTCCACTCTTTACAAACAAAAGGTCAAATACAGTACATTAAAACATTATGAATTGAATCAATTGGAGTAATATGGTAAATTCTCTCTCACTTTCACATGTGACTTTATTTCATGATTCTTCAACCTTCATCAGGTACTACCATATCCTAGAAGTGCTTTTTGAATAGAACACTAAAGATTCAAAGAGGGTCTAAATAGCCAGCATAAAAAATGTGCCTATAAAATTTTGTCAATGTTCAAACACTCTTTGAAATGATACGTTACTCTCTACGACTCATAATAACTGTCACATTTGTAAAAAAAAATGTTTTAGGCAAATTATCACTTTTTAATTTCAATTTTTTTTATATAAGCACTTTTAATTTTCAATGTTGTTTTAATCGATTTTTCCGTTAGAGTCTTGTTTTTAATTTTTGACGAAAAAATGTTTATAGCATTTTATTAATCCTGTTAGTGTCTTGTTGGAAGTACTATACTTTTTCAATGTTGTTATTAATCACTTTTATTTGAAGAGGACTTCTTTTTTGTTATATTTTTTAAGAAATTAATTATATTTATCTACCTATAAGTTTAAGTTAAATTGGTACAATATTTTCTTTAACTATAAAGCTAACTTTGGTTTAAATTTGTGTCATCTTAGGATTGAACCAAAGTATCAAGAAATTTTAAGCAAGGATATAGTAGAAGCTATGAAAGATGGTGTCATGGTTAGAGTTATAGCAGGGGAAGCATTTGGAATAAAGTCACCAATTTACACAAGAACACCAACAATGTACTTGGATTTTACTCTTAAACCAGGAGCACACTTAGAACAAATCATACCAAAATCTTGGAATGCTTTTGTGTACATCTTGGAAGGAGAGGGTATTTTCGGAAACCAAAAATCAAATCCTACAACTTCTCACCATATTCTTCTTCTAAGTTTAGGGGATGGTTTAGAGGCATGGAATAAATCCTCTAAGGTACTTAGGTTTATTTTGGTTGGAGGTGAACCATTAGGTGAACCAATAGTACAATTTGGACCCTTTGTGATGAATACTCAACAAGAGATTGATCAAACTATTGATGATTTTGAAAACTATACTAATGGATTTGAGAAAGCAAGACATTGGAGATCTCAGAGTGAACTTGGTCTAGAGTTTTGATTTTATTTAGTGTCACATTTGTATGGTGGATTTTGTAAGATTTATATATGCAAATGTATGTGCAAAATTTAAGATTCTCAATTTCTTTAAATTTTACATAAATGATATCTATATACTATAATAATATTTCAATTCAACAGTAAATTTTACAAGTAATAATTGTCATTATCACTTGTCTTTTTCTTATTTTTTGACACATTATATCATTTGTCTTATATATTTCTATTCATCTCAATATAACAAAGATGTGTAAATAAAAAATTAATATATATTTGACATACTAAAATAGAAGTTACATATATTTGCCTGACAAAATAAAAATACAAAGTTACATATATTTGTTCAAAATTTTATAGCAAATACATTAATCTTTGTTTTTTTTTTGTACATCAGAAATATAAATTGTTCTCGAATCTTGGATCTCCCCCTACTTAAGTTATATGCCTCTCAGCTCTTACCATTTGTGCTATCCTACGGGGACAATACATTAATCTTTGTTGATTAATTTATATTTATATATTTGTACGTACCAAAAAAATTTGATATTTGTATATATTTTGAGATAGATAAGAAATATACCATTTAGCATTTCTCATCTATAAATTAATCATCATCTCCCTCTATCAGCTTTATTATACTTAGATAGTTAGATTAGACTAGTTTATCTCTAGATTAGTCGCTTTAATTTGGTGAATAGATTAGTTACATTTCTGTTTGACAGCTAGATTATTTTCCATCTTGTACAGATTACTACTACTATATATAAGGCTAAGGCTTTATTGTATTTGTAATAGCTAACACATACATTCACTTTACACAAATTCAGCAACTTCTCACCATAATATATTCCTCTTCTAGGTGAACAAATAGTACAATTTGGGCCTTTGTGAAGTTGGTCTAGAATTTTGTCATTTTCATCAAAGTTAATTTTGTATATACACAAAAGAATATAGTCAAATATATACATATTATCGTAATAAGTAACAAAACAAAATAAACTTTCATTTTCACACTGAAAGGACTCTATACAAATAATTACCAAGATATGAAAATAATAATTTTCATTTTCAAGCGATTAAATATACATACTCTACTCTGTTACAAATTGAATACTTAAAACTAAAACACAAGGACCAAAGGTTTGGAATGAAGGGAGTACTATATATGAGATCAAGACCTATTATTAATTTTTATTTTATGAGGTTTGGTTGTCATCCATTGAATTTTCATACTTTGACTTAGGCTTTACATAATCTTGTATGGCATAAGCAATGGCCAAAAAGAAGCATATAATCCTCCAGCAGCGAGAGAAGCAATGCCATGAAACTCATTCTTCCCTCCAAGCCAACTAGTTGTTGATCCCTATCACTCCAAATTTGTGATCCCTATCACTCTTCCATGATATTTCTTTCTTGTTTACCGTCAGGGTAGCGTTGTTGCGCGAGAAGCTGTAAGTATGATTAAAGCTTCAAGCTACAAGACCACAAGGCACGATTGGTACTCCTTTTACATGACTTTTATAGTCACAACCTTTCGTTGAACTTGCTTTACTAGAATCTCGCAAAATTGCTCATCATTTCGCCCGTTCATGTACCTAATAATTATTTTAAGAAAAAATAAACATATATACTATGAGAACATAAACCTATTTAAAAATGAACATAATTTTAATTGTCGAACTAACTATAGTATTTTTTTGCATTAATTTCTTACAATAAACACTACAATTTTTTTCCTTAAACTTTAATGATACCAAATAAAAAAAAAATTCACCATAGAAAATTATAACGGGAACACATGAAAACTGAGCCAAAATGTAGTACAATATATTTCAACAACATTTATGTATAAAATTTCCAAATAAGAGATAGTTTTGTTAAATAGTTCGTAGCAACACATAATTTTGCTGAACCTTATATCTATATATAGCCTAGAGATATTTTAATGCCCTACACAAATCACAATGTGACAAGATGAAAGTTGTCACTGGACAAAGACATCCAAATAACTGAGGGAAGTAAACAACAAAATATGAAGAACATGAGATAATAAAAAATAAAACACTATATACAAATTGACGAACATATTTACCACTTTTGGTGTAAGAATAGGTCTGCATGCTGGAAGTTCTTGCTGCATAAACTTTGAGTCTGAATCTGAAAGACATGAACATTTTCAAAGAAAACTCTAATCAGCAATTTACATTATTCATGGATAAATAAACTACACATGCACCATCATATTTTAAATTTACATCCTTTAATTAATTATATATGAATCCATTATATTTGGATAGTAATATATAAATAAATAAATTAAGGAATGAAAGTATTGTAGTTAAATAGATAAATATAAGGATAGAAATTAGAGGGAATAAAGTATTTACATTTGGGTCCCGTGAGCTTATTTTAAAGTTTGCAAATATATTACATTTTAAATTGAAATAGAGAGGTTGGGGTTCAAAATTTGGACATTCCACTTATTTATTTTAAGAGTAAAATTTCTAGCTACTAAACTTTTAAACCTTTTGACAAAAAAAATTATTTACATTTCGGTTTTTTGGAAATACTCTTGGATTGTATTTGTTGTCCATCTGTTGCGGCTGCCATGGAACTAGATGAAGCTTCCATAGACATGATATAGACACTCTCAATGTGTCTGAAATGAAAAAACAGAGCAAATTAGAAAAATCAATCTGATTAAAAAGATGAAATGGTTGAAATTAAAAAATTATTGATGTATTTGATGGACCACATATGTTGGTCTCTCTCAAATATTTTGAAGTTAAAAAGTTAATAGAAGTGACTAATTTGAGTAACAGAAATATAATTAATGGAGCAAAATGAAACATTTTTAATTAAGAAATTAAAGTAAAATCATAAATTACCAAACATTAGTTGGTTATAGGCGCTGGACTTGGCAGAGAGAATCACAGTTTGATCTATTGTGTTTGAAAGGAAACTATAACTACTTGATGTCATTGTTTGTAACTTCTCTTTTACCGATCTTTGCTCGTCTTGTGTAGAGATTTAATTTTATTAATAATATATTTCCTGTTCAAAAATAAAAAAACTACTTGATGTCATGATAACTCGCTCCAAACCAAATAAATCGGCCGAGTAGAGAAGATACTGATAGTGAAAACTAAAAAACTAAAACAAATATTGAAACATTAATCCAAACAAAAATGAATATCCCACACAATGGTGAAAATCAATAAACAAAGTTGAAAGAGGAAAGCATATTATAATAAGAGAATCATGAGAGTAAAAGGTGTAAGAGAAGAAGACACAACACAAAAACAAAAAAGCACAAAGAAAATCCAAAACCAGCAAAATATATAATTATATATCATTAACAAACAACATAGAACCCTTAAAAAATTATTAAACATTCAATGTTCATATAAAATATTAGAAAAATGCAAAAAACAAAGTTTTGGAAAGGCGGAAAAATGCAATTTAACAAAAAATTATTTTAAAATTTGTATAATTAATTCCTTAAAAATATAAAAAAAAACTATTATTTTCAATATAAAAATTTACTTTTGTTTTTAACTAGTGTCACAATATCTTTGGTTAGCATGGTTCAAAATATTGAAGGGAAAAAAGTTGTCGTACAAATTGTTACAAACACAAACAGAGGTTATTTCACTAAAAACCCATCATTTGCTTTTGATTCCTATTTTTATTTTTAATAGTTGATCAAATGCATCAATCATAGATCATAACCAGTAATTAATAAAGCAAAACAATAATTAGATAAATAATAAGAAGCAAAAGAAAAGGTGTGAGAATAGAAATATATATTTAGTGAAGTATCTCTTACATGTGTTATCTTTGTTTCTTCTCTTTCAATTTTGCATTTGCTAGCTATATCTCAAACCCCTTTTTATACAAAATTTGCAGTCTCATTAATGAATTTGCTATCTTATTTTTTTTAATGGTCCTATCTCTTTTTTTTTTTGACGAATGGTCCTATCTCTTAAACCTCTATCAACCCATCTTATTTTTTTAATGGTCCCACGACTTTAACTCTATTACTAATATCTTCATTTTAATATAATTTTGGTTTTTATTTTTTGATGGAGTACGTTTAAATTAGTAATTAGCATTTTCTTCAAATTAAGGTGATCACGATGTTTCATTTCCCATCTCATGTAGTAATTACAACTGAGTACTGACCTTACATGTGATAGCTGTACAAACATGTATCTCAATAAATAGCTTCTTCATGACTAGATTATATTGAGACATAAAGTCATGTGTGTATATAAACTATAGTAATCTAAATATCAAATATGAATGATTGAGTAAATCAAATACAATGAATTTTGAATGTGAGACGGGTACGTAATTTAAAGATATTTTTTTAAGTAGTTTAATATTAAAATTTTATCGTTAAAAATGAATAAGTTTGTGATGTCTGAGATTCAAACTTCGATTCTTATACATAAAATGTGATATTTATATCAACTTAGTTAAAATTTATGGATACAATGTCATTTTAAGTAAAATGAATTATGAGTATATTTACAATAAATTTTGAATATAAATTTTATATGGATGAAATTACGAAGTTCATTTACTTTTAAGTCTTAATACTATTTGTTTGAAATCATTATCATAATAACAAGCATTCATCTTAAAACTTTGTCTAACATGCACGTGGTGTATATGGTGCACAAGTTACAATTACTAGTATAACAAATACAAATTTTATAAAATTAACTGTTTGATTAAAAATTTATATCATATAAATTATTTATGCCAAATTTTACTGAAATTAAAAATTATTTGATATGTTATTTAAACTCATCAAATTTTACTAATGCTAACTTTGTGCACCATAAACCACTTAAGTGATCAATAACATCAATATATATACTTCATTCATCTTGAAATATAAACAAAAATTTGTTAATAAAAGATTGGCTTTCTAATTTTTTAAAAGAGATCGTACATTATTTACAAATTTTATGCGATTTTTTTTTTTTAATTTTGGTGCTAAATATTGTCAAAGAGAGCTCATATTTTTTTTGGAGTAGTAGTAGTAGATAGCATTGATTATGCATGCTGCTTTGTCTTCTTTTTTTTTTTTTCTTTCACCCTCTTATTCTTAAGATAAAAATGTCTTAATAATTTAAAGTTTGCGGCAAGTTCTGTCATAAAAAGATTTTAATATCTTCTCAATTACAGATATAGAGACCGAAATATAGTCATTCTTATCAAGTATAGCGTCAATCTTTTCCGGACCAACCAAAGTTTGGTAATTTTTGTGAGTACTTCCCCATCATATTCGGTCATAATTATGAGAGCCCAATTGGTTCAAATTAAAAGTGATCAATGAGACGTTGCACAAGTTTATTTCTATTCATTATGAGAACTTAATTAATTACTTGAACTGGATTTTCAACTACTCCTCCTTCTTTTGGTGCTATAACATCATGCTCATCTTTAATTATTGATGTTATTTTATACTCACTTCCGTCCCAAAATATAAAACTCCGTTGACTATTGCACGTTAGACACCACACTCTTACCCAAAACCTTAAGATCCGCAAGCCAGCTCCACCACCCACCACGACCTCTCCAACAAAAACCACCACCGCAACACCAAGACCACACAGAACCACCGGAACCGCCAAAAAACAGGGCCTCCCTCCGCACCACCGGATCGACGCCGGTTTCTTTTTCTCCCTTCTCCGTTCGGTTTTTCTCTGTTCTTTGTTTTCTGTTAGGTTTTTGTGTATTGGCATCATTTTTGCTAAAACACTAACTAGCCAGATGCTGGACCAGATGCTAACTGGACAGATGCTGGACCAGATGCTCCAGCATGTGCGTACAGCATCAGGACGTACGCGTATTTTTGTGCGAGATCTTTTTAAAGATTTACTTCAGTTTTATCTCAATTACTTGTGCACTAAGTCTCGCCTTGTTGTGTAGAACCTTCAGGAGGTGGCAGTTTGCCCTGATTGCTTCATAAAATATGTTTCTCCATTTATGGAAACATATTATATGGTTCTAAAATATAATTGCAAGATTTCTTTTGGACCAGCTGGATTGTAAAGCCCATGTATCTTCCTCAACACGTTCTTACAGAATATATATATTGGAAGATGTAAAACCTAAAGTCAAGCGAAGCCATTATTTACAAAAAGGAGTCTTTAGGGTTTTAGGGTTTCGTGATTAAATCCTTGTGCTTTAATGTGTGCACTTCTAAGCTTTTAAGTATGGAGTTGCCTGTGTACCACTCCTAAGCTGTGAAGTACGGAGTCGGTTGTTTTTGTGTTCACTAAAGCGTGCGTTGCTTATATGTTAAGTAGTGAACTTGTGAGCCTTTCTTGTATCATGTTGATTGTTGATACATGAAGGACATAGGGTGTTTGTTTGTGTTCCTCTCCTAAGCTGTGAAGTACGGAGTAGGTATTGTTAGTTGTAGCACTCAAAGCCTGTAGGTACGAGTGTGATGTTTTCATAGGAGTGTGTCTCCAAAACGTGTTTGTTTCTGTGTGAATTAAATCCTTGCTGTCTGTAAGGTTGTGCCAGTGCGAAGATCAGTGAACCAGAGGTTGTTTGCGTGGAAGTCTTCAAACTGAGAGGAAGTGAGAAGAGGTTCTCATATCTAGGAGTTCCTAGGTAGAAGTCTATATGGGTAGTTAGGAAGTGAGAAGTGCAAACGAGGAGTTTGACTTTGAATTCGTTTTACTTAGTGGATTTCCTTCCTGGATTGGTATCCCCCATATTAGGACGTTGGGCCGAACTGGGTTAACAAACTCACTGTGTTATTTACTTTTCCGCTGTTTTTAATTCACGTTTTAATTGCGTTATTGTCCTGAGCTAGATACACGCTCGGACAGTAATGCCAACATTGTTCACAGCGTTTGTCTGTCTGGTAGCCAGAATTTCAATTGGTATCAGAGCAGGTCACTCTACCTGTTCTGGTTTTAAAAGGGTGAGATCAAGGGAAGAAACCTTCTGGCAATATGGACAATGAAGGAGGATTGGTTAACATGACATCTTTTGTGGACACTGAGGAATGTGCAGATTTAATTCTTGGAAGAAAATTCAAGAAAGCTTTTATGAGAATTGAAAGGAAGCAAAGGTCCAATGTCAAGAACTCTGTCATGACGAATGTTGAGGGCACTGTTGATGTTACTAAAACCCTAGGTACTGATAATCCTAAGGTATCTGACAAATTAGTTGGTGATGGGCCAAATTTCTCTGCTGAACAAGTTGCTTCTGTTGCTAATAAGAAAACTGATTTTGATAGTATTGTTGGTGAGAATCCTGTTAATTCACCTGATAAGCTGAAGGATGCTGTGCCAGATGCTCAGACATCTCTGACACAAGCCAATGAAGAGGTTGTTGTGGTTCCAAATACCCCTAACTCTGTGAGTATCCATGATGATGATACACCCAAGTCTCAAGGACAAGAAATTGAGACTCACCAAACTGTGAGTTATGTTGAGACTGCAAATTTGGTACAAGATGATGTTGTTAATATTGATGAAGATGTACCGGAAGAAAGGCTTTTGGAGAAGATGTCTGTCACAGGTGTTGCTCGTAGAACAAGGAGCAATTCCCTCAAAGGTGTATCTAATGTTAGTGAATGTGCCAAAGGGAGTAAGAAGAAAACAGCTGATACTGGGAAGAAGCCCATTGGTCCCCCAAAGTCTTGGAGCAAAGTTACTCCCAAGCCTAATCAGAAGAAGAAGAATCTCAAAAGAAAGGATCATCCTTCAAGTGATTCTGATTTTGAGATTGCTGAGACAGATGATGCCCCATCTGGTGGAGCATTTAGAAAAACTGTCAAGGGAATGAAAGTTCCTCTAGTTATCCCTCCAGCTCCTCTGGATAATGTTTCATTTCATCTGGAAAGTGGAGCTACTCACTCGAAATTTGTTTATCATAGAAGGCTTGGACTGGAGAGGAATTTGAAGACAGATGTGTTCAAGTGCAAGGAACTTGTTGACGTGTTGGAATATGCTGGGTTGATGAAGACTGTGAAGAATCTGGGTCATTGCTATGACATGTTGGTAAGGGAATTTGTGGTAAACATCTCTGAGGACTGTGATGACTCAAGGAATCATGAGTACAGACAAGTGTTTGTTCGTGGTAGATGTGTCAACTTCTCTCCTCAAATTATTAATGCCTATCTTGGAAGATCTGTTGAGGACATTCCTGAGTTGGAAGTGACTGATGACACCATCTACAAAGCTATAACAGGTAATAAGCTTAGACACTGGTCTGGACATTTGTCTGCTGCAAAATTGTCCCCATTATATACTGTTTTGAACAAAATTGATGCTGATAACTGGTCCCCAACCACTCATTCTAATTCTGTTGCAACTGGTTTAGCTAAGCTTATCTATGCAGTTGGTACTAAATCTGCATTTGATTTTGGTTCTTACATTTATTATCAATTTTTGGTGCAAGCTAAGTCTTTTGCTATTAAGTTCTCCATTGCCTTTCCAACTCTGCTGTATGGTATTATACTCCAACAACATCCTGATATTCTAGTTAGTTCAGATGTGCCTGTTAGGAGGCTTTGTCCTTTGGTCTTGGATTGCAAGTTATTGTCTCAGCCACATGCTGATGAATTGGCTGGCACTTATGTCCGGTCATCTGGTGTTATGAGTAGGCAGGCAATGATTGCTGAGCTTACAGAGATTAGTTTGGATCTGGGTATTAAGAAGTCGAAGGTGACTGATGACACCATTTGCAAGGCAATCACAAGTAACAAGGTTAAGCATTTGCCTAGACATTTGTCCTCTCCACAACTCTCTCTATTGTATGTCGGTCTAAACAAGATTTCTGCTCAAAACTGGACTACAACAACTCATTCAAATTATGTTGCTACTGGTTTGGCCAAGTTCATATATGTTGTTGGTATGAAAAAGTCTTTTGATTATGGGTCCTACATCAACTATCAGGCTCTAGAGCATGCTAAGTCTTATGCTGTCAAGTTTACTATAGTCTTTCCCACTCTCTTGTGTGGTATTATTCTCCAGCAATATCCAGATATTTTGCTTAACACTGATGAGTCCTGTAAGAGGCCTGGTCCCTTGTCCTTAGATTACAGGTTCCTGTCTGGATCACATGCTGTTGACTTAGCTGGTACTTCTGTCCAGACAATTGTTGTTCTTAGTAGAAAACAATTGATTACTCAATTTACTAAGATTAGTATGGCACTTGGTGCTAGAAAGATGAAAATTGACAAGATTATTGCAGCTCAGGCTGAGATTGAGGTTAATGACAATCCCATCTGCAAGACAATCACTAGTAATGAAGTCAAAGTTTGGCCAAAGAATGCCAAGTTGTCATCTAATAAGCTCACGGTGAAATATGCAATTTTTAACAGAAATCGAGCTATCAACTGGATGTTCACTTCTCACCTTTTTGACATAGCTACAGGTCTGGGTAAGTCTATTCATATTGTTGGTACTAAGACCTCCTATAACTTTAACACTTATATTCTTGATCAATCCATAAAGTATGCTAAGTGTTTGGATGTGAAGATGCTAATAACAATTCCCACAATGCTCGGAAGTATTATTCTTGATAAGCATCTTGATATTTTGATCAGCTCTGATGTTGCCAGCAAGAGGGAATCTCCTCTCAAGTTGCACTATAGAGTGTATGAAGGGACACATGTCTCAGATAATGCTGTAACATCTGACCAGACAACTTCTAATATCATAACCATAAAAGAGATAAATGCTTATGTGATGGGTTCTTTGAAAGTTGGAAGTCTTGGAAAGAAAAAGGATGAAAATGTATTTGTAAGGATCATAAGTGACCGTGGGAAGAAATTTGAAGATGTCAAAGTTCTCTGATTTTCTGCTCCTCTAAAAATAATTACTCTCGGTTACTCCTCCTATATCGTAGCTTATAAAGTCTTTAATTCCATAATCAATGCTATGATAGAATCCTTATATGTAGAAGATTTGGATAAAAAGGATATTGCTACTCCTATTAAGATTGTCCAAGAGTCTTCAACCCTATGTTTAGGAGATACTGAAAAAGCTGTTGTTGATGGTGGTGTTGACACAAAGGCCACAGATAGCCCTGTATTGAAACCAACTTCAGAGAATACTCAAACTAATACCATACCTGAAAGTGGTGATTCTTATGAAGGTGTTAACCTTCCTGGGTATTGTGCTGTGAAAGATGCTAGAGCATCTGACGATTCAGATTCTCAAGCTAATATAGAGGGAAATATGTTTGGTGATACACTTGTGGTCTCTCGAACTGATGAGAGTATGAAGACTACTGAGGTAGAAACCAAAGATCATGGTCCCCCATACTCACAAACAGGTACACAACATATTGAAGCTGATGTTGAAATTTTGATAGAAGATGCTGTTGAAGATGATGTTGCAGATGCTGGCACATCTGTTAAGCCATTAGAAGCATGGAGAAAAAGAGGTAGAAATGTTCCATTTGTTCCCTGGATAATGTGTCCTTCCATCACGAGGAAAAAGCTTCCAGATGAAAATTTTATTTGTGAAAGAAGCATGTTTAATGAAAACTGTGCAAAGTTTAGGGAAGTGATATGTCAAGCTGGTTAGGGATTTTATTGTGATCATAGGGGAATACTGTGATGATCCTATGAGTGCTGAGTATATTCAGTTTTTTTTTGGTGATTTGGTGGAAGAATGGTCAATGAAGAAAAAGTTGCCAGCAGCTAAGCTAACAATGTACAAAGTCTATAGTTAATTTTGGTGAGTATATCTTTTATCAGACTATAGCTCATAGGAAATCTAATGCTACAAAACTTCCTATTGGGTTTCCTACCTTGATTTGTGATATCATTATGCATCAATATTCTGAGATATGCAATCAATCTGATGAGGTTAGTCAATGAGAGTCAGATATTACTTTAGATCCAAGGTTTCTTGAGAAGTCACATGCTGCAGACATTGCTCTGGCATCTGTCTAAGGCACATCTTCCATGATAAGTATACAACAGATAATTTATGACCTCAAGATTATGAGTAAAGCTCTGGATGACAAGAAATTCTTGATGGTTCGTGTTATTCAAACTCTAGAAGCTGAAGAATTGATTGCTCAGAATGATAGAGGTGATGATTTGGTAGTGGAAGACTTTGAGGGTAGTGCTGATTTTTGGTCTTCTGTGTTACTTTTGACCTCTTGCATCAGATGTTATGTTGCTTTTATGGATTAAGCCCTAGATTTTCTATGCACCTGCATGTGCACTTAGTTGTAATATGCACCCTATGGTTATGTTCCTCTGACTATGTCTCCTGCTCATAAGTGCATGAAGTGAAGGGAAGTGTTATAAGTTTGATGCATAAAGCTTATATTATATTATTGATGACAACATTGTCTATGTTGTTGGTGTAATGCAAGAAGCTCAGACAGATGCTCTGACATCTGACTTATAGTAGTAAGGGAGTTTATGGTGTATGTATGCAAGTTTTGAGGGGGAGCAATTATCTTTGATTATCTCCTATTATCTACCTGCTGATTATCTGAGGAGGAGTAGTATGTATCTCTTGCCTATTTATCTATGAGTTTTGAATGGGAGGATATGCATCCTCTGTGATGATGGATGTTGTATGATGATGACTAAGTAGAATTCTTTTCTACGATACTCTGCTGATTGCATGAATTAAGGGGGAGGAATTTATTTTTCCCAGTCCTTAAGTTTGATTTCTCAAGATTATGAGTAAAGCTCTGGATGACAAGAAATTCTTGATGGTTCGTGTTATTCAAACTCTAGAAGCTGAAGAATTGATTGCTCAGAATGATAGAGGTGATGATTTGGTAGTGGAAGACTTTGAGGGTAGTGCTGATTTTTGGTCTTCTGTGTTACTTTTGACCTCTTGCATCAGATGTTATGTTGCTTTTATGGATTAAGCCCTAGATTTTCTATGCACCTGCATGTGCACTTAGTTGTAATATGCACCCTATGGTTATGTTCCTCTGACTATGTCTCCTGCTCATAAGTGCATGAAGTGAAGGGAAGTGTTATAAGTTTGATGCATAAAGCTTATATTATATTATTGATGACAACATTGTCTATGTTGTTGGTGTAATGCAAGAAGCTCAGACAGATGCTCTGACATCTGACTTATAGTAGTAAGGGAGTTTATGGTGTATGTATGCAAGTTTTGAGGGGGAGCAATTATCTTTGATTATCTCCTATTATCTACCTGCTGATTATCTGAGGAGGAGTAGTATGTATCTCTTGCCTATTTATCTATGAGTTTTGAATGGGAGGATATGCATCCTCTGTGATGATGGATGTTGTATGATGATGACTAAGTAGAATTCTTTTCTACGATACTCTGCTGATTGCATGAATTAAGGGGGAGGAATTTATTTTTCCCAGTCCTTAAGTTTGATTTGTCTTGAAGTTTCTATTTTCATATGGGGATCCATTGTGAGAGGTTAAGTCTCTCTGTTCATACTCTATGAGGCTAGTTGTTCTTATATCCGCTGTGCATGCCTCTGATATATTGTTGGCCAAAGCATTCATGTTATGTCCTATCTTCTTAGATGTGTATTGATGTTGATTTGAAGATTATTTTATTATGCATATTAGTCAACATTGATTTTTGAGATTCTGGTTTTGCAAACTTCTTCTGAGTAATATTGATATCTATGATCCTTCCAGAATCCTCATTATTCTTGTCATTTAAACTGTTGTTAACTCTACAATAGTATATGAGAGATGTTTGACCAAATGATGTGTCATATGGAACGGAATTATGTGATCAGTGATTTCGCGCCAGCAAGCGCTATATTTGTGTACGCAATCTTCTACATATTCGTTTGTATTTTTATCTAGCTTACTGATCAAGACACCTGTATTTGAATGAAGTTCAAGATACTACTCCTGATAATGTTTTGCCTTAAGTTTTGGTCTATGAAGTGCAAGTATACATGAGAAGTAACATTGTTGAAAGATCTAAGAAAGTTGCAGCTGGACCTATGTCAAGAAAGGATATAATAGCTGGGTTGAAAGAAACCTGCAAAACTTTGGAACTTGAAGAAGCTTATGTTGTGGCTAATCATGAGACAGTTACACTATGGAGTATCTAAAATGACATGGTGTTCTTTGTAAGGTATTGCATCTACACGTTGTATGTTGTTGCTATATAAGAAGATTAGTTGGAAATGAAGGGTCTGAGAAGGAATGGAGGTTCACACTTTATGGTAGGGGTGCCTATCACTTACATATGTAGAATCATAACTCTGCACTTTATGCATTATCCATCCTTTTCTCTATGGTATGATATCTTCTAGTTCTTAGGCCTTAGCTATGTGAATTTACTAGCATTCTACTTCTGAGATGTTCTTGTATGACATGCTATGCAAGATTACATGCACTGCGAATGTATTGTGTTGGACTGTGCAATTGTGGTTATCTGAGTATGTTGATCAATGGAGTTGCTATGATATTGTCGCAAGTGTTCTATTGTGCAATGTGAAATTGCAGAGCACGTTTATGAGCATGTTTCCTTTATGTTTCCTCTTCTTGTGTTCTTTGGATGTTTATGCTACTCTGGTCTATGCCTATTTCAAATTCTCATATGAAGTTTGGCAATATTTATGTCTAAAAAGGGGGAGAAGTAAGCTGATATTGGCTGATATGCATGATGCTCTACTAGATGTTGACACATTTGTCTATATGGTGAAATGAAGTAGTTTATGTTGCTCTGCCATGGCAAATATCCATGAGTTGTTGCTTTATTCTTTATGATATGCATGAGACATTGTTCTCAGGAGGAGTGCTGATGTTTGTTGATGTTGAAGGAGAATGTTATGCTTATGCGTGCATGAGAATGCTATATCAAATGTTGAAGCATTCAGTTTTGTGTGAAGCACTATTTGTGATGAAGCGTATTTTCTGTGATGTTTTTATTTGTGAGGCTATTCTCTGTCATCTGCTGCTATATGCCTCTGGTGTTTATGTGTTGAAGCTTATTTGTAAGCACTTTTAATGGAAATCTACTATGTGAAGATGGTTCTTGTTCTCTTTCAAAGTTGCTATGTTTTAGAAAGAGTGTGATGTGTATATCTCTCTAGCTTTCATATATAGCCCAAGATTGTTTTAGCCAAAAATTTGCCAAAGGGGGAGATTGTTAGGTTTTTGTGTATTGGCATCATTTTTGCTAAAACACTAACTAGCCAGATGCTGGACCAGATGCTAACTGGACAAATGCTGGACCAGATGCTCCAGCATGTGCGTACAGCATCAGGACGTACGCGTATTTTTGTGCGAGATCTTTTTAAAGATTTACTTCAGTTTTATCTCAATTACTTGTGCACTAAGTCTCGCCTTGTTGTGTAGAACCTTCAGGAGGTGGCAGTTTGCCCTGATTGCTTCATAAAATATGTTACTTTTCTCCCTCGCCGTTGATACTTTACTTTTCTCAACGGGTAATTACTTAGCCGGTTCCTTTCTCTGAACCATTAGAGCACGAGGGGCAGTGTTGAAGCTCAAGAAGTGTCAAATGTGAGTTCTTGGGAAAAGAAGTCCCACATTGAAAAAATGTGTGGAGAGTTGAGCATTTATAAGTGACAGGATCCATAAACCCATTGCCTTAAGGTTTTGGGTAAGAGTTTGGTGTCCAACTCACTTATATCAATGCTCATGGTCATCGTGTGGATGATCCCCCAGCTGAGGGGGAGAATGTTGTGGCAAGTGTGAGTAAGTCCCACATTGCTTAGAAAGTGAGGGGAGTGGGAATCAAACTCTAGACCACTTAGTCATAGAGGCTCTGATACCACTGTTGGGACACGAGGGGGGCAGCCGGGGGATCATCCACATTGGGTTCAAGAACAACGATATAAGTGTTAGACACCACACTCTTACCCAAAACCTTAAGATCCGCAAGCCAGCTCCACCACCCACCACGACCTCTCCAACAAAAACCACCACCGCAACACCAAGACCACACAGAACCACCGGAACCGCCAAAAAACAGGGCCTCCCTCCGCACCACCGGATCGACGCCGGTTTCTTTTTCTCCCTTCTCCGTTCGGTTTTTCTCTGTTCTTTGTTTTCTGTTAGGTTTTTGTGTATTGGCATCATTTTTGCTAAAACACTAACTAGCCAGATGCTGGACCAGATGCTAACTGGACAGATGCTGGACCAGATGCTCCAGCATGTGCGTACAGCATCAGGACGTACGCGTATTTTTGTGCGAGATCTTTTTAAAGATTTACTTCAGTTTTATCTCAATTACTTGTGCACTAAGTCTCGCCTTGTTGTGTAGAACCTTCAGGAGGTGGCAGTTTGCCCTGATTGCTTCATAAAATATGTTTCTCCATTTATGGAAACATATTATATGGTTCTAAAATATAATTGCAAGATTTCTTTTGGACCAGCTGGATTGTAAAGCCCATGTATCTTCCTCAACACGTTCTTACAGAATATATATATTGGAAGATGTAAAATCTAAAGTCAAGCGAAGCCATTATTTACAAAAAGGAGTCTTTAGGGTTTTAGGGTTTCGTGATTAAATCCTTGTGCTTTAATGTGTGCACTTCTAAGCTTTTAAGTATGGAGTTGCCTGTGTACCACTCCTAAGCTGTGAAGTACGGAGTCGGTTGTTTTTGTGTTCACTAAAGCGTGCGTTGCTTATATGTTAAGTAGTGAACTTGTGAGCCTTTCTTGTATCATGTTGATTGTTGATACATGAAGGACATAGGGTGTTTGTTTGTGTTCCTCTCCTAAGCTGTGAAGTACGGAGTAGGTATTGTTAGTTGTAGCACTCAAAGCCTGTAGGTACGAGTGTGATGTTTTCATAGGAGTGTGTCTCCAAAACGTGTTTGTTTCTGTGTGAATTAAATCCTTGTTGTCTGTAAGGTTGTGCCAGTGCGAAGATCAGTGAACCAGAGGTTGTTTGCGTGGAAGTCTTCAAACTGAGAGGAAGTGAGCAGAGGTTCTCATATCTAGGAGTTCCAAGGTAGAAGTCTATATGGGTAGTTAGGAAGTGAGAAGTGCAAACGAGGAGTTTGACTTTGAATTCGTTTTACTTAGTGGATTTCCTTCCTGGATTGGTATCCCCCATATTAGGACGTTGGGCCGAACTGGGTTAACAAACTCACTGTGTTATTTACTTTTCCGCTGTTTTTAATTCACGTTTTAATTGTGTTATTGTCCTGAGCTAGATACACGCTCGGATAGTTGTGCCAACATTGTTCACAGCGTTTGTCTGTCTGGTAGCCAGAATTTCATTTTCGTTTTTTCTTCTCCTTTTCCGGCGCCGGTTCCTTCTTGAAGGTCGTGTTCTGCTCCTTCTTCTTTAGGCTCGGACGGTTTTGCCGGTGGTAGCGCCGGAGGCCCTGTTTTCTGGCGGTTCCGGTGGTTCTGTGTGGTCTTGGTGTTGCGGTGGTGGTTTTTGTTGGAGAGGTCGTGGTGGGTGGTGGAGCTGGCTTGCGGATCTTAAGGTTTTGGGTAAGAGTGTGGTGTCTAACACTTATATCGTTGTTCTTGAACCCAATGTGGATGATCCCCCGGCTGCCCCCCTCGTGTCCCAACAGTGGTATCAGAGCCTCTATGACTAAGTGGTCTAGAGTTCGATTCCCACTCCCCTCACTTTCTAATTAAAAAGTGGAATTTTAAGCATAAGGTAGGTGGGCCTATGCATTATCCACGCTTCAAGCCCAATGGGCTCTTGCGTGAGGGGGCGTGTTAGAAATAATATAAAACCATTGATTTGGCATTTCCTAACAGCTTAAGCTTTTGGGATAATCGGTCATTTAACATGGTATCAGAGCCGATAGTTAAAGACCGGGCTCCTTGTATCGAAAGTTCTCTTGGCAAAGGTGGTCAGGCGGCGGGTCCCGTTGAGTGCAGCGGCAACGGCGGTACAAGTAATTGGATTGTTGGAAAAGCTTCCGCTTGAGGGGGAGCATAATGTATGAAGATCTGTTGGGTCAACGAGGGGGCAGCCGGGAGATTATCCACATTGGGTCTAGAACAACGATACAAGAGTCAAACACCACACTCTTACCCAAAACCTTAAGGCATTGGGTTTATGGGTCTTTCTACTTATAAAGTGTTCAACCTCCACTTTTCTAAGCAATGTGGGACTTAACTCACACTTTACCACAACATTATCCCCCTCTGCTGGGGGATCATCCACACGATGACCATGAGCATTGATATAAGTGAGTTGGACACCACACTCTTACCTAAAACCTTAAGGCAATGGGTTTATGGGCCCTCTCACTTATAAATGTTCAACTCTCCACACATTTTTTCAATGTGGAACTTCTTTCCCCAAGAACTCACACTTGACACTTCTTGAGCTTCAACAAATTATATGTCTACAACATATTGATGATTGGAAGAAGAGAAGGGAGATTTGACAGTGTCATTCCTTATATATAGATTTCTTAAGTGGTTCCTAACATTAGTTCTAAACTGAAGCATGTGGTATTAATCTCTCTGTTTTTTTTTTATAAACATGTGGACCATTCATTTCTTCACTCACAAGTAATATTATATTCTAAAATCATATTCATCTCAATAATATTTTTATCTCTATTATCTCTATATTTATATTATATATACGAATATTTCTCTCATGAATAAAATTTCACGTGACAATCTCCATTGAATCAAAACTTATGTGTCATCTCTTTCTTATTTTAATATTACATGAGTTTTAGTTAGAGGTACATGGTTCGATTTTCACCAACAACTAAAAATATCTTTTTATGATAAATTTTATGATATTAATATTGAATACTACATAAAATTCAGGAGATTTAGTATGAGTTACAGTTCAATTCTTACCAACAACTAAATATATATTTTTACGAGGAGACTTTGTTTTTAGTATGTAGGAGTTTTTTTTGTAATTTTACGAGAACATATGTTTATATGAGGGCCTATATTTCTACCTATATATTAATATGGAGATATTTTTTTTGTAATTTCTACAGGACTTATATTTATACTCATGTACGGAGTTTATATATTTTTGTTATTTTTATGGAATTATATTTCTATGAATGCTTTAATACGAGATTTATTAATATGAGACATGCTTTTTCTTATTGGGACTTAAATATTTATACATATATTAATACGGGAAATTACCTATTTTTTTACAATGACTTATATTTACACTCATATTAATACGAGTGTCTTTTTCATAATTTTTACAGGGACCGAAAAGAAAACACCATATCATTCAAAACAGGGAGTGGGAGAGCAATGACCCTCTATTTTATCCCTTTATAATCCCTATATATATTATTTATATTTAAATAATATAAATGCAAAATCAATTTCACAAATAATTAGAAAAATTAAAATTAAATTAAAAAAACAAATATCTCTCAACTAATCTACTTTACCTTTAATTATATATATATATTATCTATCAAAATCATATACTAATGAAATACCATAACTAGCCCTCATTGCACTACATTGAGCCACATCTTCCAACTCCATTCACATCCACTTTTTACAATTATTTTTTAATTATTTATCTTAAAACAAATCTTCTTCAACATACTTCTCATTATCCCACACATTCTCTCTCTTCCTTTTCATTCAGTTCTAAATTTAAATATATATCTCTCTCTCCCCCTCAATATATACATAATACATGCACATTCACACAATTCAAATACATATAATTCTCCTAATTTTTATACAATTACAATTTCTTTTATTTTTGAAGTTTATTATTTTTATACCTAAGTATGGTGGATTCCTAACTCCATATAGTATGATTGGGTGGGGATCAAGTCAACATTAAATATTCGTTGAACTTCCTTTACTATAATCTCGCAATTGCTCATCTTTTCGACTTATCATGTACCTAAGTATTATTTTTAATAAACATATATACTTATGAGAACATAAACCTATTTCTTAAAAATTAACTTCGTTTTAGTTGTTGAACTAATATCTTTCGGCATTAATTTACTACAATAAACAGTACAATTTTTTTCCTCAAACTTAAATGATTCCAAATAAAAAATTCAGCTTAGAAAATTATTAATGGGAACATATGAAATTCATTTTAAATACTCTCATATAAAAGAACATTTTAAATACTCTCATTTTTAATTAACACTTTTCCATCATTTTCACTTTTTTCTTTCTTTCTTGAGAAGCCAAAATAAAAATAAATCATTAAACAAGGCGATATGCCAAAATTACACAATGCAATTAACACCTCCCGTAATAGAAACTTTACAGAAAAAGAGTCCACACCACATGCACCTCCCATCATTTTCACTTATAACTAAGGATTATATATCCTAACTAACTAAGGATTATAAGCTATAATACTTGAAGTGAATTTTCAACTACTCCTCCCTCTCACTTTGGTGCCTTCATTAATTTATAATATAACAATTTTTTTCTTCTTCATCATCTATCATAGTGAATGTGGAAGAGAAAAAGGGACATGAAACGACTGTGATTTCTTTGATTAGATGAGGTTATAATTTTTTTTATCTTATATTTGATTTATCTTTATGAGATCATAACTTAAATTTGTTCAATTTTTTAAATTTTTTCCTAACTATTTTTTTATTTATATTTATGAAAATAAATATACTTGGGTCAATCATTGAATGAATGAAACGGAAATTTTTTCTAGTTCGATTTTACATATATTTTTTTTTACAATTGAATTGCCCGGTAATTGTTTTTATTTATACTTATGATTTTTGTTCTATTATGTTATATATGTTCCTCTAGCATGGTCGAGTTACTCTTTGTTTACCATGATGGACAAGTTAATAAAACTCACTAGATTAAAGGTGTGTTTGTTTAGGATTTTTTTAAGCTAAAATATTTGTTTTAAAAAAATTATTATTAACATTTTAGTAGTGTTTGTTATAAATTTTTTTAGAAAATCATTTTTAATCCCACACTTTGCTTGCATCAATGAGATAAGTGCTCATTTTTTTGAATGTTTGTGTACCAGTTGAATCAGTAAGAAGATTTGATGGTTTGGATGCGGACGGCAGCTTTACCAAATTTTAGGAAGTTGTATGGAAAGATTGAGGTGGATTTAGAGAAAGGCGATAAGATAGTTGTGGTATTACAAAATAACTATAATACATATAGTTTTAACGGGCAAAAGAAGCTTGTTTTGTCGACAACTAGTCGGCTTGGAGGGAAGAGTGACTTTCTTGGCATTGCTTATCTAGTTGTTGGAGGATTATGCTTAGCTTCTCATTCGCCATTGCTTATACCACTCTAGATTATGTTATGTCAAATGGTATAAAAATTTGTTGATTGTCGAGACCCAATTTTTCATGTTTTATAACTTAATACTCTTTAAGAGGTTGACTAATTAGTTTGTGCGTGTGTGCGTGCCGCATGAAATTAAAGGGTACAGTGCAATGGCAAAGCACAGGGAAATTACAAATGAACTACATACACTACACATGGGCCATTCTATTACTTATTCAGTAATAAAATACAGCACCAACTATAATAAGTGTCACAGTTGACTAGTTCACGTTTATCAACGCACAACTTTAATATTGAATTCCATTCTCACCCCATTGTCCACCCCCTCCACCCCATTCTCACCACCATAGTAACCCCCATAGTAACCCCCATAGTAACCCCCCCTCTCCCGTAACCCCCCCTCCACCCCATTCTCACCACCCTCACCCACTTTCTCCCTCTCACACTCACCCTTACCCCACCCTCCCACTTTCTCTCCACTCAACCTCATTCACATCCCCTCATATACTTTTTAACCTCACCACTTTAACACTCACATATCTCAAATTTATCATTTTATTTTATTTTTAAAATTACCTCCTTCACACCCTCATCTCTCTTAGATTCTTCTTCTTTCCACACATCTCAATTTTCTTCTCCTTTTGTCACACAAATTTTCATTATTCAATGTGTTTAATTGTGTTTTGATTGTTGTTTTTATGGCGCCCACTATATGTTCGATGAAATTCCCCAACCAATGTTAATTCTTAGAACACATTGATTTTTGGCATTATAAATTGTGTAGAGAAGAGGTACAACTTTGCATTGTCCAATGAGCTCTACTCAAATAGGAGGCTTTCATTGTCCTTTCCGGGAGTTCCATTGTTGTTCGGACGGTAGGGACGGGAGTAAGGGTTTTTCTCGTATGGTGTCTCATATTAAGACGCTACACCTCTCTAGTGACGAACGGAAAAGTACGTTACGAGAAGCCATTGCAAATGATTTGGGGTTATTTGTGGCATTGGAGGAGTCTTTGAAGGTGTTCGAACAATGGTTGTGTGGTTCTTGTATGCGTATTCATGCTTTGAAGCGGCAATGTCATCATTCCGATGGCTCGGTCCATGTTACTTTTGAGTCAGGAAAGGTTGTGAGTCACATTATAGGTATTTTAAAACCATCTTCAACGGATCCTGGTACTTCTGGTGCAAACGAAGGATTGGTTTTGGACACTATGTTGTTAGAGAGAGTCCTTCAAACACCTATTTCCACTGTGAAGAGTATACCTCCTAGTTGTCGCCTAGCTTTCTCTCAAGCATTGAAAGAGACTCTTTATAGAGTGGTCGCAGAGCCGACTTCAGTTAGCGCTTGGGTTAAATTGTTGCTTCTTCCTCGGTGTACTTTACAGGTGGTCAAGCCTCAGACCAGGAGTGATCGTAGGTCTGGAAATAGGAAGTCCTTGCAACAACATCACATTTTAGATTGTCTGGCTACTTGGAGAGAAACAGATGGGCTCGCCAAGTTGGTTGATAGCATGTTGAGAAATTCTGGCCATGAGGGGAGAGGGTCTGAGAGTGATAATATTGAGGAGGGCAACAAACAATTGAACACTAACATCAAGCAATGTCTCCGCAAGGTTGCCGATGGGCACTTCACAGCGGCAGTGAAGGTGTTGGGGTCTTCTGGAGTGGCACCTTATAATGAAAGCACAATAAAAGTTTTGGAAGATAAACACCCATATAGGCCGTCTCCCTGTGTGTCGACCACTATGTTTTTTGAAGCTCCACTCGTGGTTGGAGTTGACAGTGTTTTCAACTGTATTAAATCGTTTCCTAAAGGGACCTCATGTGGTAGAGATGGTTTGCGTGCCCAACACTTATTAGATGCTCTCTGTGGAGAAGGTTCAGCAGCGGCAAGAGATCTTTTAGATGCTATCACCCCAGTGGTTAATTTATGGCTAGGAGGAAGATGTCCCAGGGGGTTATCTGAGTTTGTCGCTTCTGCACCCTTGACACCGTTGTTAAAACCTGATGGAGGGATACGCCCCATTGCTGTAGGTACTATTTGGAGACGTTTGGTATCAAAGGTTGCCATGAAAGGTGTCAGTAAAGATATGGTTAAATATTTGAATGACTTTCAATTTGGGGTGGGAATATCAGGTGGTGCAGAGGCTATTTTGCACAGTGCTAACAGAGTAATGAGCCAGCGACATGGAGATGGTTCATTGACTATGCTCACAGTAGATTTCTCGAATGCTTTCAACATGGTTGACAGGTCAGCACTTCTACATGAGGTCAGGGTGAGATGTCCATCTATTTTCTTATGGGTTGAATTTCTATATGGTCAGGCAGCAAGGTTGTACCTTGGAGATGGACATATTATGTCAGCCACTGGAGTGCAACAAGGAGATCCATTGGGACCACTTCTTTTCGCTCTTGTGTTACACCCTCTTATTCATAAGATTAGAGACTCTTGTGAGTTGCTTCTTCATGCTTGGTATCTTGATGATGGGACTATCATAGGCGATTCAAGGGAAGTTGCTAAAGCACTTGATATCATTCGAGAGACAGGCCCTAGTTTAGGTCTTGATCTGAACATTCGTAAGACGGAGATTTTTTGGCCATCGTGTGACGACATTAAACTTCATGAGGGGTTGTTTCCTTTGGACATTGGGAGACCGATGTTGGGGGTGAAATTGCTCGGAGGGGCTGTCAGTCGTGATAAAGGGTTTATTGAGGGGGTGGCCATGAGGAGGACTGTTAGAGCTATTGAGTTAATGCACCTTCTTCCCAAGCTAAGGGACCCCCAGAGTGAACTTCTTCTACTCCGGTCTTGCATGGGCATCGCAAAATTATTTTTCGGCCTTAGGACGTGCCAACCAATTCACACGGAGAAGGCGGCTATTCTGTTTGATAAAGAGCTGCGAGGGGCAATTGAAGATATTGTGGTTGGTGGAGGACCTTATTTTGGGGACTTTCAATGGAGGTTGACATCTTTACCAATTAAAGCTGGAGGGTTAGGTTTATACTCAGCAGTAGAGGCCGCCTCATATGCTTTTGTTGCTTCTAGGGCCCAGTCTTGGGTATTGCAGGATCATATTTTGAGAGACAGCGGAGTATGTGGTATGGACTCTGATTTTGAGCACGCTTTGAATGTGTTTCATGATACGATTCCGACTTTTGATGTTAGCAGTTTCACTAGCAAGGACACCGTCCCCCCTAAACCTCAACATGTTTTGGCGAGTGCTCTGTTTAGTAAAATTGTTCAGGACATGGAAGTCACCTTCGACATGACACCAAGACAGAAAGCAGTTTTTGGGTGTTTGCGGGCTGCTCATGCTCAGGATTTTCTTTTAGCTATCCCCATTGATGGGTTAGGCCAGCATATGTCGCCGGTAGAGTATCGTACCATCCTACGATATCGCCTCATGATTCCTTTATTTCCTATTGATGAAGTGTGTCCAGTTTGTCGTAAGTCGTGTTTGGACTCTTTCGGGGAACATGCAGTTCATTGTAAGGAACTTCCAGGCTTCAAATATAGGCATGACTTTGTGAGAGATGTCCTTTATGATATATTTAGACGGGCGGGAGTATCGGTAAAGAAAGAGGCGCCTGTGAACTTTTTAACTGACCCACAAGAAGGAAGATCGACACTTAGGCCAGCAGACATTTTGGTGTATGGATGGGTCGGAGGAAAACATGCGTGCGTAGACTTGACTGGGGTTTCTCCACTTGTAGGATTGAGGACTCACGATTTCATTGTGGGACAAGCGGCCCTCAAAGCTGCTTCAAGCAAAGTTGCTAAACACGGAAAAGCATGTTCGGATAATCAACATGCTTTTATACCATTTGCATTTGACACTTTTGGTTTTCTAGCTCCAGAGGCTGTGGATCTTTTAAATAGAGTTCAAAAGGTCATGCATAGCAACATTGTTTCTCCTAGGTCTATGGATGTTGTTTTTAAAAGAATGAGTTTTGCAATCCAAAAAGGGGTAGCGGCGCAGCTTGTTAGCCGATTACCTTCTATTCATATGTAATTAACATTTTATTTAAAAATTATAAAAATTGTATATTTTAAAAATACTCATCGAGACAAATCAAACAACATCTTGCATGATAATATGTACATTTATATATTAGTATAAAAATACGGCCAAAATAGATTATGTGAATAGTAAAAAATAACTAATTGTGACACTTATTTTAAGACGGAGGGAGTAATTATTCTTCTCAATAATTTCTTACCCATGTGTCTCCCTCCAACTAAATAAAAAATAATCTCCACAGCTTTACATTTCTTTTTGAATTTTAAACATTTCACTTATTCACTTTTAATAGTAATAAAATTTTAACTTCTAAATTATTTGTCAAAAATATCTTGAAATTACACATGCCACATTAAAAATTCATTGAATTTGATTTACTCATCGTATCATTCATATTTGATATTTGGATTACTAACGTTTATATACACACACTTTTGATTCAAAAAAAAAATATACACACACTTTATGTCTCAATCATAGTCATGAAGAAGCTAATTATTAAGGTATGTGTTGTGCAACTATCACATGTTCTGGGTCAGTATTAGTAGTGATTACTAGACGAGATAGGAAATGGAAACATTATGGGTGATTATCTTAATCTTAATTAGAAGAAAATGCCAACAGAATTTATTAATTATTAGTTTTTTTTTAATCATTATTAATTATTACTAGTTTAAACTTCATCAAAAAAATAAAAACCAAAATGGTGGGACCCGTTTTGAGGTTGATAGAGGTTTGAGAGATAGGACCACAAAATTAAATTTGGTGAAAATGACAAAATTCTAGACCAACTTCACAAAGGCCCAAATTGTACTATTGGTTCACCTAGAAGAAAGAATATGGTGAGAAGTTGCTGAATTTGTGTAAAGTGAATGTGTTAGTTATTACAAAAACAATAGTACTGATAAAGCCTTAGCCTTATATAGTATTAGTAATCTGTATAAGATGGAAAATAATCTAGCTGTCAAACATAAATGTAACTAATCTATTCCCCAAATTAAAGTGACTAAACTAGAGATAAACTAGTCTAATCTAATCTAAGTATAATAAAGCTGATAGAGGGAGAAGATGATTAATTTATAGATGTGAAATGCTAAATGGTATATTTCCTATCTATTTCAAAATATATATAAATATAAAAAAAAATTGGTACAAATATATAAATATAAATTATTCTTGCAGTGGTCATTTTTTGTAGATCTAATATGGGAGATGGGAGGGATGGTTTAACGATATGAGAGGGAGAGGAGAATGAATTTGAAGCGTGACGGAAGATGATTTTTCATCTTATCCCCCAACACTATCTTTCCTCCCCCCCCCTCCAAAAAAAATGATTTTTGTATGAGAGTAAAAACTTTTTTGTATAAAAGAGTGTTGGGGGGTGAGATGAAAAATCATCTTGACAGAAGATGTGAAATGGTTGATATATATTGTTTCTTATAAACAATGTAATTAGTTCCAAACCAATCTATCTATATCTATATATACTACTTTTGTGTTACATTGATGAACAATGTAATTATTCTTCTCAATAATGTCTTACCCATGTGTCTCCCTCCAACTAAATAAAAAATAATCTTCACAGCTTTACATTTCCTTTTTTTTTTAACTAATATTATGTATAAATATTTCAAATAGACTAACAAAATACATTTATATATAGATTGGTTTAGACTTTAATTAGAGTTACATTGTTCATCAATGAAAAGAAGAATTACATTTTTCATTCTCCTCTCCCTGTCATATCATCAACCATCCCTCTCCCATCTTCCATATTAGATCTACAAAAAATGACCACTGCAGGAACAAAATGAAAGCTCCAATCTATAAATTGGAACTTTGTTTTTCAGTAACAGATTAAAATAAACCTCACATAATTAGTAGTTAATACTTAATATGTTACAAAAAAAAAAAAATTGTTCAAAAATATGTTACAAAAATTATATTAGTTACATTGAATATTACAACCGCGCTATCAATTAAAATGATATTAGATCCTCCAATAATTTTGACAGTTGAGCTATAACTTCTGAACGTTTTTTAAAAATTACTTTGAGAAAAAAATTGTTGGATTTTAATAAATTAATTTTAAAAGAAACTCTTATTTTATTTCAAATTACTTCTACATTATCTAATTATATTATTAGTGGACAATATATATATATATATATGAGTCTATAAATTTTGTACCAAAAAAAAATATGAATCTATATATGATGTATAAATATCCTCACATTCTATTAATACATCTATATATATATACATCATCGAATAAAAATAGTCTCAATTCTTTCTGTCATATACTTTTTGTTGTCCATTCTAAATTCAAAATGTTCACTTAGTGGAAGTTGAACACTTTGATATCTTTGACCACTTGACTATTTCATTTTTTTTGCCAGTGGACGGCCGCCCAGCCCAACCACTCCTAACTATTTCATTTATCACGGTGAACATCATGCCAGGTTTGTCTTAGCTTACTTTTACTTTTCCTCTTACTTTTCTTTTATTTCTTTTGTTTTTTATTTAAACAAAAAATATATTATTAATTTCTTTTATTTCTTTTGTCTCGGTTTCATACATATAATGATATGTCTTTTAAGTTTAGTAGTCGTCTAATTTCAAAAGCGGTAATAAAACTTCTTCTATTTGAGCCACTTTAAAGTTGAGTAATAGTATGATATTTAATTTCAGCGTGGTCATCAGCTACACCCTCTCATCCGTGTGTAGGTCTACCTCTATTGGATTTAATCCATCTATTTAAAATATATGAACGGATCATTAATCCATCCATTTTATTTTAAAATTCAGAATTAAATTAAGTGTTATAACAAAATCTATTGGATAAACTGAATATAATTTGTTTATATTTTTAAATTAACTTTAACTTTATAAATAAATAAAAAGCAAAATTGAAATTTATTTAAATATATAAAAATAATAAAAAATTAATGTAAAATTAAAAATGACATTATATGGAAAACCCCGAAGAAAAAAAAATTAAAATAGAGGAAAAAAAAATTGGGACTAATAATGAAAGTATGTATAGATCTAATAATAAAATATTTCCTCCGTCTCAAATTATAAAGGAAAATGTAAAGACTTTACTTTTAAAAATTTAACAATGCCCAAAAAACTATTAGTTTTAAAAATTTAAGGGTAATAAGATTATTTTAGTCAAAATAAATTTTTTTAGGGTAATAAGTATACTACTCCGTCTCAAAATATATGAGAAAGTTTGTCAAATAAAATTAATGTATCTAGATCAAATTTTTAACCTGATAAATTAACTTTTATTGACAATTTTTCTTTTACATTTTCAGACAGATAGAGTATTTCTCTATGTTTTAAGAAAAAAAATAACTCAGTTGGTCTCTATTATACATAAAATGTAGGGACCGATAATAATTTTTGATAAGTGTGTAGTGTAGTCTCTGATCTCTTGCTCTTGCATATGGGATGCAGTCAAGATGTTTGCATCTGTGCAGTTAATTAAATCTTAATGATCATCTGACTAAGATTGAATGATTTAAATGTGTATTTTTTAGATATTTATTTATTTTATGTTAATCAGACAGTTAAAAACTTTGTAACTGCATAACTACACTGAATTACTGACCACATGCATTCCCTTTCCTTTTGTTGGAAAAAGCTAGCTAGCTTGCTAGCTCCCTCTGCTCTCTGCATTGCTCTTCTTCCTTAAAACAAACAAATTAGAAATAGAAACATTATCATCTTATAATCATTGTCCACCATCATATCTTTCATTTAATCTGTTTAATTTCTTTCAAACAAATTATTCATTATATCACATAAACAACAACAAGCAAGACCATTTCTGTAAGTCTGTCATATAATTAATCTTTTTTCTTTGATCAAAAGTTATTTATTATTTTGAATTTCTATTATTGAATGGAAGAATTTATATGATTGTAGCATTCTTTTCATATCCAACTCCACTCATGTTTTTTTCAATCTTGATGCATCGTTTGTTTCATATTCTCTTTTACATGTTTAAGCACAGGTTATCACTATGTCCTCTATGGGTATGCCACCGGAAAGCGTCTTCCCTGGCAAGATTTTTCATCACCCTGATCATAGTAGCCACCGACTACCGATATGGGCTCTGGTGATAATCATCTTCTCTTCAGTGCTGGTAGCCGTAGCCATTGTTGCAGCAATCTTTTATTGGGTGATCTACCCACGGATCATCCAATTCTGGCAATCGTGGCATTCACCACAGGCAACGTCGCATTCCATCACGCCTCAACCCACCGCGATTGAGCTGCAGAATGTGGTGCCGGTTTGATATAGATATTGTGGACAGTGTGCAAATTGAAGTTGTTGGAATTTAATTATGTGTCAAGTAGTACAGTTTTTAGAGTTATTTAAGTTTCAGATAGTAATGCTATTTTCATGTACCAAAAAATAAAGTAATGTTATTTTCAGCTCACATTATCAATTATATATTATTATTTAAAAATATTATCATCTTTAAGTTTCAGATAGTTCAATTGTTTTTTACAGAGATTTTGTTTTGTTGTTATAGATATAAAAATACAAATAAAATATTTATAATAATTTTTTTTACCAAGTGCATAAATAGCTACTTTCTATTAATAAAACCATTAATTAACAAATTAAACTAGTTTTTGTCTTCTGTTAAAGATGCTTATGATTCTTTACTTAACTTTAATTTATAAAATGTTTAACTAATAATGAGTCCTTTCCACCCTTTTTAATTTGTTCAAATTTCGGTCCCTCAATTTTGTGTATAAAAATTTTCAATAATTTATTATTTTGTCTATGTATTTAAAATAATTAAATGTATCTTGCAAAGAATATTTAATAAGTAGAGGGATTCTCGTCCAAGGAGTAGTATTCTCTTGTGTGTGGTACTATGGTTATGGGCGAGAATCGGAAGATCACATGTTTGTTCAGTGTCCGTTTGCTGAAGAAGTGTGTAATTGTTTATTTCATTTTATTTTTTTTACATGGTAATTTTTTTATTTCATTGTTTTAGAGTAGTTTTGATCTTTCTAACATGTTATGTTATATATTGGTATAATGCATTATCTTTCTAACGATTACTCTCTATCAAAATATATGTAGAGTATGTATATTAGGTGAATTTTTTTTTTCAACAACATTTTCTTTTACATTACAGTTAGAAGAAATTAAGTTCTTGACCACTAGCTACTACTTTTTTATTGTAACTACTACTCTTTTTATTTAAGAGAGAAGCTACTCTTTTTGATTTATAAGAAAATCAACATTTAAAGATAAAACTATAATCATTTGAGAAAAATAATGCATATTTGTAAAAAAATTATGCAAAACCATGGCGTCAGCGAAGAGATTAAATCATCTGAATTGAGGATATAAACCAAAATAATAATAAAGAATTTAGCCTATAAGAAAGTAAGGGATATTATTGATACTAAGTAAAACGTGGGTGTGTTTGTTTTAAGGTTTAAAGAATATACACGCTCACGAGAGAAGCAATATACGATGAACTTTGTAGCAAGTGTATTAATTTTATCGTCAAAGTAATAAAATGATCGAATTACAGGAATTGAGTAAACATTTACATACTTAAAGTAAAAAGATAACACTTGGAGGATTTATATAGCAATTGATTTGACAAATTAAAAATGTGGTGGTGCTGCATCCAGTCTTTGTGTGTTAGAGGGTTGATGAGGTGGTGTGTTGTTGTTAGTCTTTGTGGTGGTGATTCAATGGTGTGGTGGTTTTGGCTTGTTCGTGGTGTGTTGTAGTGGTTTTGGTGTTTGTGAGGAGTGGTTGCCGTTTGCATGTTTGATTCTTTTTGCGGTTAATTCCGTTTGTACGACTCTTTTCGAGTCTTTGAGGTATTCAAATTTGTTGAGATTTAAAGATTTTATTTTTTCTATTGATCTATACCACGCCAGTGTTGACCGTTTAGAAGAGGTTTGTGAGCTGATATTTATCTGTCTAGGTTCTCCTTCTACCGTTGTCCCTTCAATTTTTGATTAAAGGAGCTGCTCTTTGAATTCTGATGGTTGGTCACTTTTGATTCGAGATCGGAAGTTAGTGTCTAATGATATTGTTTGGCCGGGTTGAGGTATCTCTGGTGGTCAGGAAGTTGATGAGTATCTTTTAAGAATGAGATTAGAAATAGACATCTTTTTGGTAGTATAAATTTTAATTTTTCATTGGTGCTTTGAATTTATTCAGTGCCTTTGTTTTGTAACATTCTTCTTTATCGGTCTTCGCTCGTCTTGAGTACATATATGGTTTTTACTAACTATATATTAATATAATATACTAAGTAAATTACTAATTAACCCTTTTTAAAATCTAATCACAATCATTTAAGTTTTTATTAACGTCCTTTATCGTAATTAACTAAATATGGAGAAGTTGTTTCCCACATAAATCAACAATTAGTCACAGATTTAGTCAAACAAAAAAAATTAGTCACATAAAAAAAAAACTAACATGCTATTTGTGCTCCACTTTTTGAGTTACTTTGTTAAAAAAAAACTAACTAATTTTTAAAGATTTTTTTTTTGCAAAAAGCAGCTTAGTGTGATACTATAAAAAAAAATAAAAAAACCATCTATTTTTTGACTGAAAATAAAAAACCAACATGTTATTTGTGCTCCACGTTTTTTACTTACTTTGTTAAAAAAAACTAGCTAATTTTTTAAGATTTCTTTTTGCAAAGATTATTTTGAATTCCATAGAAATGAGTGCTATAAAGTTATATCATGGGCAACAAAAACAGTTTAATGATGCTATGTTTGTGCTAAGTTACTCAAATTATTAAAAAAAAAAAACTACCCAAAGAAAACAAAAACTAAACAAGAGGTATCCTTTCTATATAAGTTACTCATAAGGCTAAAAAGGAAGAACACAATATGGCAGTTTTCACTCCGTACTATCTCTCATCCTGACTACTATTTGTCCCTACTTTCTCCATCACTTTATCTTTGCTATTAATTTTCATGACAGCATCTTCTAATTTGGTAAGTTTTTTACATTATTGTTGTTGTGACTTTTGTTCCTATGAGTAACATAATTTTCATCGCATGCTAAATTGGATTGACTACATTTCAAGTGTCAATAGCGTTTGAAAATAGAATAATATTTTGCTTAAATTACACTACACAAATGTCATTTAGTATAAAATATGCTAACGTTACTAGATGAACAGAGAAAAATATTTGACACGATCATGGAAATTGTTCGAAAGCAAAAAAGGGGAGTTTTTTTCCTATATGATATGGTGGAACAGGAAAAACTTTCATGTGGAACACTTTAGCAACAACTTTACGATCAAAACGGGACATTGTTTTGACTGTAGCTTCTAGCGGAATTGCATCTTTATTGTTGTCTTGAGGAAGGACAGTTCATTCAAAGTTCAAGATTCCAGTTGCAGCACTTAAATTTTCTATTTGAAATATAGAGAAGGGAACTGAACTAGAACAACTTTTAAAATTAACAAAGTTAATTATATGGGATGAAGCTTCTATGACTCACAAATTCTGCTTTGAAATTTGGACAAATCCTTAAAAAACATAATGAGTGAAGATAAGTCTTTGCGTCCAATTCCAGATGAACTTTTAATTTCATAATTCGATGAACCCATTGATGCAATTGTTAAAAGTACATATCCTGATTTATTGAATCATTACATTGATGGTCAATATCTACAAAGTAGAGCTATTTTAGCATCAACAATTGAGGTTGTAGATGAAATCATTGATTATATATTGAAGCACATTCCAGGTATTTCAAATTCATTAGTTGAATAGATTTAATATAATTTATAACATATGCAATTATTTTTTTACAAGGTTTTATTGTGTTTTTGTTGAATATAGGTGATGAAAAGGAATATCATGGTTCAGACTCCGTAGATCGAACCGAAGAAAATGATAATGAAGCATTTGAATAGCTTACACTAGAGTTTTTAAATTGTCTAAAAATATCTAGACTTCCGAATCATTCCATCAAACTAAAAGTTTGCACGCCAATCATGTTGTTGAAAAATCTAGATCAAGCTGAGGGGTTATGTAATGGTACTAGGTTGACTGTTACTAAACTTGGAGATCATGTGATTGAAGCTAAAATAATTATTGGAAAAAACATTGGCAATATAATATAGATTCATCTCCTATTTCTCCATTTTAAATTGGAATTTTATATTGTCATTCATTAGATATAATTTCTATAAATTACTAACTGAGTTGCACTTATTCACACACACACACACGTACATATATATTTACACTTTAATGCTTCAACCTAAAATAATTAGAAATAACAATTTTGTTCAATTTTTTCAGGAACTTGCAAAGACTCAAATTGTGCTCACCTTCTTTTACACAAAGTCTTACAAATGTAGAATGGGAGTTGATCATTAATAATTCACTTCAAATTAAAGTATCTCATTTATTAAGTTGTATCTATAGATTCCATGTTGTTTTCAACAAACCTATATGTACTTTTTAATAGTGTAAGTTAGATATGTATTTTTTTTTTTGTACAAAGTTAGATATGTATTTATTAATATATTTTTTTTGACGGGATGTATTTATTAATATTAAGATCATATTTTATATTATATGTTTAAAACTTTATTAATGCAATGATAAAAATATGTTTTCAAATTGTAATGTGTTGCTTCTTTTAAATTTTCTTTTGATTTATGTTATTTTTTTTTTTGACGGATCTTTGGTTTCAATTGTTATTATTTTTCTAATTAAACAAAAAAGAAATTAACAAATTAACCAACATTTTTAAAAACTACATAAGTATTTAGTACAATTAAATATAGCATTTAACCATAACCCAGACCCGTGCGGATGCACGGGTTTATAACTAGTTATTAATAATATAATATATTTGTTGTTAAAAAAAGAGTAAATTGAGTTGAAATTAACAACAAAGAAAAATGATTATTAGATCTCATCGAATCGTCTTATTCTAGTCACTTAGTAGTTTCAGTCTATTTCAATTAATCACTCTAGTGGTATCACGGTAGATTAACAAAATAATTATGACAAATGTCTTGAATTATAACTTCATTAATCATAATCCCCTAATATAATTAACAACTCAATATGTCTAAAGTAACTATTAATTGAACCACTATCCTCGATCTAGAATCAATTCTTATTGTCATAAGAAAATTGATGCTTGAAATCATGTCATATGTGATCAAGATATGAAAAATATTAAAAATAATAAACATAGTTTTTGACTAATATTAACTTTGTAATTAATTAAAATAACACTAAAAAACCGAGCAACATTAAATTAAACTCATCTAAAAATATACTCTAAGCAGAGTTTTTTTTTTTTACGTAAGTAATAGAGCTAGCTACTCATAGGAAAATAAAAAAACAAAGGAAAAAAGAAAATAAAACTAAAGAAAAACATGATGGTGTCGTTTCATCTTGTAGCTATATTCCTTTCCTCCTGCGCAGCATCCTCCATTCCGAACTTTTTTTTGCCGTTAAAAATTAATATTTGAAATAAAAAATGGTTTGGAATTTATGTTCCACTTTTTTAAAGGGTAATAAAGTCATTTCTGAAGGGTGAAAGAGAATGGTGGGATGTAGATTGAGAATTTTTCCTCTCTTCCTTTGTTAATTAAAACCAAAAGCACGTAAGTGTTTCTTATTGAGCGCCACTATTCTTTGCACAAACCCAAATTCTAATACACCTGTAATAATAATAATAATATTTGCACAAACCATACACTTGTGAAGTTGAACCAAGAAAAATCACATTAATAGAGAAAAGCATCTCATTGACTCGATAAATAAAAATACATAATTTATTTTAAATGATTCTAAATTAAACACTAAACTAAAAAAATTAGACTAAAACTTAATTAACAAGAATCTAAAAATAATGATTGATGATGATTCATTGATATACAACTTGGTAGATAGTATTTCTACTTTAGTAAAACTTGATAGATAAATGTCACCAAAAAAAAAATTTGATAGATAAACAAGGTCCGCCCAATGCTAATAAGGCTAAAGCGAACTTTATAGTGAATTTTTTTATGAAGTATAAAACAAAATTTGTTTAATATTTATTGAAGAATTATAAAATTGTTGTCTTATTTTTATAATTATATTTTTAAGAGTCATTTATGTATTCCTCCGAAACTTTTTTCTTATTAATAAACTTATGATTTATGAGAGATGTTTTTATGGTACATTTTTTTAAAGTTAAAGAATATACGCTTATGAGAAACAATACACAACTTGATAATAGTATTTCCAATTTAGTAAAACTTGATAGATAATTCTATTATGTACCCAAAAAAAAATTCTATCAAAAAACAAATAAAACCTTGATAAATAAATAGATAGTATTACCATAGTTATTTTTTTTTAACCCAAGGAGTGTGGTTGAGCGGTTGGGGCTCATCCCCCCTTAATCAAGGGTCGAGGGTTCGATCCTCACCTTGGATATAGAGCAGCTTTAAATTCTTGGGTCAGCTATCCCACCCATCGAGGTGCTTCCAATCTAGCGAGGGATTAGTCACTGCGTTCGGCGGTGGATACCCCGATCTCGACCAAAAATAGTTTTTTTTTTTGACGTAACCATAGATAGTTAAGAGGTTTATGGTTTGATTTTGTCAAAAGAAAGAAGAAAAAAAAGTTTATGGTTTTGATGCCAACTTGATGTTCACATTTATCACTTGAAAGAATTTTTGTCACCGCATTAAAATAAGTTTTGTGCTGATTTGTGAGATAATTTATCGATGACTTGTAGTACTTTGTTTTGAGTTTAGATCGAAAATAATCTTGTATTGTTTCTCTTATTAAATTCGATAGAGTATTGATACTTTTTTCATTATTCTTTGAATGTAGTTTGTGGTTGGTTTCCTTGCTTGATGCATATTTTTTAGGATGCCATGCTGGAGGTTAGGCCGAATCTATAAATTTGAAGATAAAAAATAATATTGTACGTAATTATTCATCATAATTAATTAATTTAAAAAATCTATAGTGTATATACTCAATTTTTTTTTTTGACACAAAGGTAGTAGGAGAACACTTGAATACTTGATGTAGAGAAATGTGTTACAAAAAATATCGCCAAAGCCCAAAGGTAATGATGGATACAAAACTTAGATTAGACTGACTATCTGTTTATCTTTTCATTCCTCTCAAGTCTAAAACCCATAGCCACTACACGAGAGTATAGGGGATTAATTTTACCATGTAAAACAACATAGTAATTCCCGTAAAAAAAAAATGTAATTTTAATTTATTTTTTTTGACTCAGTAATTTTAAATTTTTAATGTGTTAATTTTACACATTTTTTTATAAAATATCTATAAAATTTTACTCCTTCCGTTACATAATATATGACTTACAGACAATTTCACACATTTAAAAAAAAATGTAAAATATAAATGAAAGAGAGAGAATATATTTTTTTTTTTATTGGTAGTAAAATAGTGAAACAACAAAAAATAAATATTTGAGTATTTTTTTCTCTTATTAAATAATTACTATAAGAAGGTAAAATAAGAAGAAAAAAAAATCAATATTATAAATAATAAAGCGCTTAAAAGGAGTATATATTTGTACATAGTGAGTAATATATATGTCCCATGAGCTAAATTTAATTAGTTGGATATATTACACATATGTGCAGGATCGGAGTTTGAACTATAATTACGTCCACTTATTTATTTTTAAAAGATAAATTTCTAATCACTAAACTACTTGATTAAAAAACATAAAAGAATACTACCTCTGTTCCTTTTTATTTGTCGTTTTAGAAGAAAAAAAGACTAAAATAGGAGAGTGTATTTTTGCACCTTATTTTCCTATTATGCCCTTTTTATAAATATATTATATTTTTAATCCAACAATAATTTCTTACATTTTCACAAACATTATCTATTCCTAAAAAAATTGTAACAAACTTTATTTAAAAACAAACAAAATTTGTATACAATAAAAAAATTATATTGTTTTAACAAAAAAAAAATACAAAATTTAGTCAATAAAATATAATAGGAAAGAGGGCATAATAGGCAAAATATAACTTAAATTACTTAAACGACAAGTAAAAAGGAACAAATATTTTTTTCTAAAACGACAAGTAAAAAGGAAAGGAGATAGTACTGTATATATTTTTTGGTGAGGGGGAGACTACTATATATTTAATCACTTAAAAATAGAAATTATTGTTATATTTATATATTTTAGACATTATTTGCATAGAGTTCTATATGTTCTGTCCTTTCAATGAAATCCATATATATAATCTCAAATAAGAGAACAACTCTTACCAAAAAAAAAAAGAGAGAACAACAATTAGAAATACGATAAATCTCAAATTTGATAATTAAATTTTACTTTTTTTTTGGGTGGTGTAAATTTCACATCTCTGTTTGTTACTATTAGTCTAAAATTCAAATTTGCTATTTTGTGATTAGAGATGACAAGAAAATCTAAACTTGCGGGTCTCACCCGAATCCAAATTCGAGTCAACGGGTGATAATCTGACATGATTGTGTTCGGATGTTACCTGATATTTCGGATTCGAGTTTGGTTAGTGTCAAACCCACACTTGAAATTTGAAATCACATTGTTATATATTAAACTATATAATTATCCCTATTTATGTTAACTTGTTGTAGACCGTAAATTCGTAATTTTTTTGAGTCTACCATATATTTTACCTTTCTTAATTCGGGTTATGGTAAAAATTCTCAAACCTAACAGATTCAGGTTCGGGTGATATTTTGACACTCGAATAGTCTTTAAATTCGAATTCAAGTTTAAATAGTGTTAAACCCACATCCGACCCTATTTGTTGTCATCCTAATTTATGATGTACCAAAAAATATTTCAATTTCCTTCTGATTGGATTATGGATTTCACTATGGAGTGGATTTTTTATTTTTTGTTGACAGAGTAGAAGATTTTTTATTATAATTCTGTTATAATAAAAAAAATGGTTATCAAAAAAAGAAGAAAAAAAAATGGAATCCCTTTTTATTTTTGGTAAATTAAAATGGAGGATTCCCTTTTTACTTACAAGAAAAAAATATAAAAATAATCCTTCAACTCTCACTGTTCATCATTCTATCTCCAAATCGATGAAGCTTGATTCGTTTTATCTCTATGAGCTTATAGCCTTACACCTCAGGTTAGTTTCTTCGTTTTGTTTCTCGTAAGTGTCACTAACTTCATTGAGTTTTATCAAAACTATCTATTTATTATAATAAGAGATGCTAATTATGTTTGAAATGCCACTGTTTAATTTCAATATTTACTTTACTGTGTTTTACTTGCAACTTTGTAATATATCCATGACTATATGATGATTGAGATTTGAGACTTTCAACTGGTTAAATAAACGTGTTCATGTATTTTCCAATTTGACTCATTTAGAGCTTATTGTTAGGAGAAATGTTATATATTGTGTTGGAGAAATGACCTAAGCTTCAAAATCTTCTGAAATATGTGAACTTAGTTTTAAATTTATTTGAGCAGCTGTAAATTGTTTCTTAGATGATTGCATTTGTAATTTGTTGTCTTATGATGTGTCTCATTTTGCCGATTACTGAAAATGATTGTCGCTAATATTATACTAGTATATTTTTAGAATCATTTAATTTGGCTTGGTAGAATTGAAGGATTTTAGTCCCGTGACTCTGAGCTTAGATCGATTGGTTGGACATTGCATTATATATGCAGGGGTTTTGGTTCAAACTCCAGTCATCCCACTTATCCACCTTAAGGGTGAAATTTCTAGCCACTAGGTTACTTGACAAAAAAAAAGAATCGAATGATTTTATAGATTATGTAACTTCTTTTTGATGAATCTTTTAGTACATAAGGATAGGTTTTATTTAGGTGAGTTGATCATTCTTTTAAGTATATTGTACCATTAACAATTGGGAACAAGGTGACACTAACTTCATTGAACTTTATTAAAACTATTGATTTATTGCCGTCAGAGGAATGCCAAATTTTGGTGCCATTTGCTGCAGTGATGTTCACTGTGTTTGTGCTGCCTGCTGCTGTTTTCAATATTTACTTCGCTGTCCTTCTTTGTTACTTCAGTTTAAGTTTTTCTGTTTGTGGTTGTCTTTGATTAGGTACACATCGAAAGAGAAAAGCATTTATCTGTTCTATTTGTGTAAGTCACTTTTCCTTTACTGTTTCTTTCAACTGATAAGTGATTATGGGTGCGTTTAATCTGTTAAACACTAAGTACTGGACAACACATCATAAGATAGAATAGCACAGCACAAGATAAAACAGCACAGGACAAACTTTTATGATATTGAATAATATTTTGTTTAATACGATATTTGGTGGAAAAAAAATGTATTTTGGTATTTTAGACCACTTGTACTATGGACAAAAAGTTGTGCTGTGGTTTAGTGGAGGACAAGAATTTCTGTTTTTGTGCTGTCCCTTGCCACCTGATTTGTTCAGTCCCTGAAACAGTTTCACAATCAAACGCAGCACAACTGGACTTGTCCTGTCCAGTACCTTGTTTTTTAGCAGATCAAACGTATGTATTCTTGCAGGTTTCTATGTACTTTGTTCTCTCTTTGAATCTTTGATAGAAATCAAAAGGCAAACAAGTTGATATTTTTTTTTATCCTCAAACAACCCACATATATAGAAAATCATTCTAATTCTGACCAATTTATCGCTTAGGATATTTTTTGCGATGCTATAAGAAAGATATATATTTAATTTATGTTTATATTGAATTTTAGGTTGAGAGATAGAGATCGAGCTGAAAACAAAGATGGTAAAATTCCAAATGGAGATTGAAAACCAAACTCATGGACCATGTTGGACTTCGGTAAGTGATTTTTACAATACAAAAGAACACCTTAATTCTCTGCATTTTATCAAAGAAATGATGCACAATAATTGGATCAAAGAAACAACATTATCAAAATCACAAAACTAAATAAATTTTTGTTTTCATAACAATATCAATGTAGTTGTTAAATAAACAACATTATATAAATCACAAAAATAAATAAATTTTATTCATGTATTGATCATTAGAAAAGGAAGTAATTATCGGTAAGCTTGATTATAGTCTTAATTGGTTATGGTAATTAATTAACCAAACCTTGGTTGCTACAATTATTAGCCACAACCAGGTCCTCCAAATTGAAGAGAATATCCAAATTCTTCTCCTTGATCTCCATAGTATTCAGCACCATAACAATCATAGTTATCACTGTTTCCCTCTGCTGATCTTGGTTCATAATATTTTCCAGAATAATCACTTTGTTCTCCAACTTCTCTAAAATAACAAGCATGAACGAAATTTTTATCAGGGAAGTGTCCGGATCCCATTGGAGGACTAGAAGTACCCGAAGGAGTTACTGTTAACCCACCCCATCCCACTTCAGTAGTGTTGACCATGTTGGAGAATATAGATGCTGGAAAATATCCAATTCTCTTATCTACCACTGTCAACCACCAGTTATGGCTTGTTGGATCCTAGGTACATATCCATAACATTTTGTGAATATGTTATTTTCATCCTTAATATGTTAAAAACAAGATTTTTTTCATTATATTTACTTTAAAGCTTATGGTTAGGAAGTTGAATGAATTTAAATCTTATGTAAGTTGTAAATAGTATAATATACTTCATTCGTCCTAAGATTTTGGTCCTTTTAGAGTTATGTATGTGGATTAAAAAATATTGTAATAAAGATTGATAAGTTTTTTTTTTCTTGTCCCATGAGCTTAGCTCAATTGGTTGGACATATTGCACGAAAGTGCCGGGATCCGGGTTCGAACCCGGATACACCCACTATTTCACCTTTAATGGGTGATTTTCTAGCCACTAGGCTACCTGACCAAAAAAAAAAAGTTTTTTTTTTTCCTTATAAGTTAAGTTTTTTTAACCTTAATTTTTTATTAAGAAAGAGGCCTATAAAAAAAATAAGAAAAAAAAATTAAGAAAGAGGAAATTTATTTAATAAATGCTTTAGTTTTTTAAGGATACAAATAGTAAAACATTATTACGTGTGTCTTGGTTTCTTAAAAGAACCAATTTTTTGAAACAACTACAAAATTAAATGGACCAAAGATTTGGCACGGAGGCAGTACCTTATAACATGTCTGAGTTTTATCAATTGACAACAATTATATCATGAAAATATTTTTTTTTCACATCAATTTGATAATCTAAGCTGTTTAAATTTAAAAGATACATAAGAGATAACCTGATTAAGAGAAATTGGCATTTCAATCATTTCTCCACCATAAGTAGATGTTTTGCGTATGCGTGAACCAAGGTAATATGAGGTGTCTGTTTGGACAAAACCTTTGCACATCATATTGTAGCATCCAGTACTTATGAAATTATCTGACTGTAATTTTTCAACATATTATATTTGAAAGAAACAAAATTGCAATTTTCATTTAACCTTAAATTTAAATTAAGATTTAAATAAATAATGGAAACATTAATATAAATAACTATAGTTCTTCCAAAAAAAACTGTTTTAATAAAACCACCTTTTTCTTTTATAATAGTAAGAACAACCTTTATAAACATATGAAGTATTTTCTATATATTTTAATTGAGAATTAAAAATATAAATCTTTACTTACCGTCCATAATGAGTAGAAATAACATATTGTTTGACTTCGATTTGAATGGTTGCACATAAAGTTAATAAAGAATAATAAATGTATTAAAGAAAAGGAAAGTAACGGTTTATAAACATATGATGATATGAAGTATGTTCTATGTATGTTCTATGTACCAAAAGAAAAATATATAAACCTCTACGACTTACCGTCCATAATGAGTAGAAATAAGTTGAATTATCACCATTGTATAATTCTGGAGAAACCTAATATCATGATGTGACAAATTAGATAGTATTTTTATAACGTTAGATTTATTTTTAAAATTATAAAGTTATATCTATACTCGCGTTTGTTTTTAAGATAAAAAAATGTTGGCATAATAGAATAATTAAAACTCACATGCCACCCAACCATGATTTTATTAGTATGATCTCCCATTTCATTTTGAACATATAAATGAGTTGCACTTGATTGACCTTTATCAACTTTTGGATTATAAACGCTAGTAGTTCCCTTAACTCCATGGTAATTAGTCTGAACTGAAGTGAACACAAAAGCATTCTACAAATACAATATATTCACATGTTAATAAAACAAATTATATGTGTCAAAAAAAAAAACAAATTATATGTGTAAAAAAAAAACAAATTATATGTTATTTATGCAAATAAACTAAGAAATTTGAAAATCCAAAGAAAACTTACAATCGAGCTCTTTTGAATTAGGCTATGATCTTTGAATAAAGATTTGCTTCGAATAAGATCATTCGTAGTTATTCTTTGAATAGGAACAGTTCCTTTCGGACATCTAACTTTCTCGAGCCAATGCATAGGTTTGGTTGATGAAATCTTTACATTCGTTTCATTAACTTTTCTTTCAAAACTTGGTTTTCTCTACCACACAAAAAACCATTAATTAAAAGAAATTGCATAAGTAACAAAAAAAAGAGTCATGTTAACTAGTGCACTACGCCACTACCCTATGCATTAATTAAGAATACAAGTAAAGAAATATTTGAATTGAAAATAACATTTTTTATTTTATTTTTTATTTTACAAACATTGACTACACTACTAATATAACTTTATTATATTTGGTTTTCATAACTAGTGCATATGCGCTGGTTGGCATTTCTATAAAAAAATTATTTTTAAAAATTAACTACATTTGCGTCAAAAATAAAATAAAATTAACTACATGAAAATATTTTACCTGTAATTTATGATTTTTCAATAAAGGATGATCAAAAGCTGGTTGTTTGTTAATATCAACACAATCGATTGTGTGTCCTGACTTTGTGTATACAAACCACCAAAATTAAACAAAAACAAAATTATAAAAAATGGATTAAGTTAGTTAAACCACCAAAACATTAACAATATGGATATAAATATATACATGGATACTCTTGACATGAGGCTTGTTAATGAGGTTAATTTGTCTCTCCAAATCTTCTGCCAACGGACTATCACTATGCATACCATCAAATGTGTGACCATTATTACTACTAATCACCAAACACAAAACAAAGAACAAAGTATTAGTAATTTTCTTCATTCTTTTTGTTGAAAGTAATGACGTGATGAAAGATCATAGTTCACCTATTTATACATCGATGCTTCGGTAGAATTAATGCAAATATTTAAACGAATTTAATATTTGGTCAAAAATTGAATTGAATACATTTATTATTCTTTATTAACTTTATGTGCAACCATTCAAACCGAAGTCAAAGTGAGTCAAACAATATAATATGAGTCTGTATGTTTAATTAATTAGTTAGAAGAAAAGAAAGTGGAAAAGAAGAAAAATATAAAACCCATTAAAGAATTTAGACTTTTTTTGTTTGACAAATAATTTAGACTAAATCTTATCCATTTTATAAATATCAAATTTTTTGAATTCAACGGTCAAACATATATATCTACTATCACTATATATTATTATTATTATTATATTTATTATTATTATTATTATTATTATTATTATTATTTTTTATTATATTTATTTATATAATAAACTTAATTACTATCAATTTTCCTTAATTGCCCTCAATTAGGATGATAAAATTGTTGATTTGAAGGACTTCATTGTACTTTTCTATCTAAAATTAATACATTTAATTTAAATTTAAATTGATTCATTTATTACTTAACAGCCTTCAAGTTTTTCAAAGCAGATGGTTAATTGGCCATTAAACTACAACATCCTTTTTATGCATAGGAAATCGAAAAAGACTTTTAAATTCTGATATTTACAATACATAAGAACACCTTAATTCTCTGCATTTTATCAAAGAAATGATGCACAATAATTGGATCATAGAAACAACATTATCAAAATCATAAAACTAAATAATTTTTTGTTTTCATAACAATATCAATAGTTGTTAAAGAAACATTATCTAAATCACAAAAATAAATAAATTTTATTCATGTATTGATCATTAGAAAAGGAAGTAATTATCGGTAAGCTTGATTACAGTCTTAATTGGTTATGGTAAGTAACTAACCAAACCTTGGTTGCTACAATTATTAGCCACAACCAGGTCCTCCAAATTGAAGAGAATATCCAAATTCTTCTCCTTGATCTCCATAGTATTCAGCACCATAACAATCATAATTATCACTATTTCCTTCTGCTGATCTTGGTTCATAATATTTTCCAGAAAGATCAGTTTGTTCTCCAACTTCTCTGAAATAACATGCATGAACAAAATTTTTATCAGGGAAGTGTCCGGATCCCATTGGAGGACTTGAAGTACCCACAGGAGTTGTTGTTAACCCACCCCATCCCACTTCGGTAGTGTTCACCATGTTTGAGAATATAGCTGCTGGAAAATATCCAATTCTCTTATCTACCACTGTCAACCACCAATTATGACTTGTTGGATCCTGGATATATATATTCATAAGATTTTGTGAATATATTATTTTCATCCTTTATATGTTACAAACAAGATTTTTTTTCATTATATTTACTTTAAAGCTTACTGCTTGGAAGTTGAATGAATTTAAATCTTTTGTAAGTTGTATACAGTATAATATACCTTATAACATGTCTTTGAGTTATGTCAATTGATAACAATTAGGTCATGAAAATAATTTTTTTCATATTAATTTGATAATGTAAACCTTTAAATTTAAAAGATTACATAAAGAGATAACCTGATTAAGAGAAATTGGCATTTCAATCATCTCACCACCATAAGTAGATGTTTTACGTATACGTGAACCAAGGTAATATGAGGTGTCTGTTTGGACAAAACCTTTGCACAACATATTGTAGCATCCAGTACTCTTGAAATTATCTGACTGTAGTTTTTCAACATATTATGTTATATTTGAAATAAACAAAACTGCAATTTGCATTTAATCTTAAATTCAAATTAAAGAAATAATGGAAACATTAATATAAATAACAACTAGTTCTACCAAAAAAAAAAAAATACTTTAGTAAAACAACTTTTATTTTATTTTATAATATATAGTAAGAACAACCTTTATAAACATATGATGATATGAAGTATGTTCTATATATTTTAAGTGAGGATTAAAAATATAAACCTCTACTTACCGTCCATAATGAGTAGAAATAAGTTGAATTATCACCATTGTATAATTCTGGAGAAACCTGTTATTATGATGTGACACATTAGATAGTATATTTTACAGCGTTGGATTCATTTTTTAAATTATAACTTATATCTATACTCGCATTTGTTTTTAAGATAAAAAATATTGGCATATAATAGAATAATTAAAACTCACATGCCATCCAACCATGATTTTATTAGTATTAGTACGATCTCCCGTTTCATTCTGAACATATAAATGGCTTGCACTTGATTGACCCTTATCAACTTTTGGATTATAAATACTAGTAGTTCTCTTAACTCCATATTTGTTATACTGAACTGAAGTAAACACATAAGCTTGCTACAAATGCAACATATTCACATGTTAATAAAAACAAATTATAACCTTTCAAAAAATAAAAACAAATTATAAATAACTAAGAAATTTGAAAATTCAGAGAAAACTTACAATCGAACTCTTTTGGATTAGGCCATGATCTTTAAATAAAGTTTTGCCTCGAATAAGACCATCTTTAGTTATCCTTTGAATAGGGACGGTTCCTTTTGGACATTTAGCTTTTTCAAGCCAATGTATGGATTTGGTTGACGAAATTCTTACACTCGTTTCCTTATGTTTTCTTTCAAAACTTGGTTTTTTCTACCACAAAAAAAATATCATTTATTCATAGAGATTGTATAAGTAATAAAAGAATTTTATTTTTAAAACTTAACTACATCAAAATATTTTACCTGTAACTTATGATTTTTCAGTAAAGGATGATCAAAAGCTGGTTGTTTATTAATATCGACACAATCAATTATGTGTCCTGATTTTGTCTATAAAAACCACCAAAATCAAACAAAAACAAAACTATAAAAGATGAATTAAATTAATTAAACCACCAGTATATTAATAAAATGGATATAAATATATACATAGATACTCTTGACATAAGACTTGTTAATGAGGTTAATTTGTCTCTCCACATCTTCTGAAAACGGACTATCCATACCATCAAATGTGTGACCATTACTACTTGACACCAAACACAAAACAAATAACAAAATATTAGTAGTAATTTTCTTCATTCTCTCTGTTGAAAATAATGACTTGATGATAGATACTACTATACTACCTATTATTTATACATCGATGCTTCCGTACAAATGAATACAAATATTTAAAAGAAGTTAATACTCGGTCAAAAGTCGTATTTAATACGTTAATTAGTCTTTATTATATCTTTATGTGTAACCATTCAAATAAAGGTCAAACAATAATTAATCATTACTACCCTATTTTTATTATAAGAGACAAATATACTCTTTAGATTTAATAAAAATTTAATATATCTGGTTTATATTATAGTTCAGGTACATCTATTTTTTAATGAATCTAAAAAATTTATTTTTCTCTAATAATAAAAGACAGAGATTGTATAATTTAAGAGTGCTTAATGAAAATATGAAATAGCATAAATCTCTTCTACCTTAATCAAAGTTTTTTAAATTTGATCTCAAATTTAGCATGCAAAACTGTTAAAGTTCTTAGAGAGAATTTATCAATCATATATTTTCGAATTCTATAAAACTCACATGATTAGTCGTCTTTGTTGTTGAGAATATCTAATTTATATACCAAAAAAGTTATCCATTATATAAATACCAAATTCTTTGACTTCAACAGTCAAACATATATCTTTGACTTCAACAGTCAAACATATATTTATTCGTACTAAAATATAAGTTATTTTGAAGAAAAAATTTGTATCAAAATATAAATCATTTTTAAAATACCAATAAAACTTGTTTAGGGATAACAGGTGTTTAATTATTTCTCCCGGTTTATAGGCCTTTTGTTTTGGTGGCCTCGGCTTGTTTTTGTAACAAATTATTTTTGCCGTATATTGTGCACACCTTGTGCTTATATATATTACTTTAGCCGTTTCTAAAAAAAAAAAAACTTAACTATTTATTGCTTATTCTTTTACTTTTCAATTTATCTTTTTCATACCATTAATGAAAAATAATTTTGTAAAATACGAGTAACTCATAATTTTTTTTTCATACAACATTAATTACATTTTTAATTTGTGATAAAAATATACAATTTATATTTTGGTACGGAGATAATATTATTACTGGTATAAGAAAAAGTAAACTATTCTTACTAAAGTTAAATAGTCAAACTTTTTCTTTACGAAATAGTCAAACGTATTTTTTTTTTGACACGGAATAGTCAAACGTATTACTTTTTTTTGACTAAAGTCAAACGTATTACTATCTCTATAATATTGGTAACATTCAATTGATTACCATTTTTAAAAAATCTTTTTACACTAAACTTGGCAGGGGCGGTGCCCTTTGAAAGTGAGGGGGCTGGAATTTTTAAAATTTTCGCCATCATATTTTTTTTTTGCATTTTGCACCTCCTGATTTTTTGTTTTGCACCATTTATTTAAATATTCAAATATTTTAAAGAAAATAAAGAAAAAGATTCAAAACATTTTTCACTATTATTTTTATTCTTTCATTCCTTCCAACATTTTTATATACTACTTATCTCTAAAATTAAATCATCTCAAACAAAACATTAAACCATCTAATATGAGCAGCCCAATTATCCTTCTTATTCACATGATTAAAACTAAACTTTGGAAATAAATCCAATATGTATGTGTGTGTGCTACTGCTGTTCTTCAACTCATTGACAACGGTTTGGAAATCAGATTCTTCTTGCAATCAATCTTGCCTAAGATCGCCCCTGCTTCTTGCAACACTTGCTGACACGTCAAGGCGTCTGCATATACACAACAACAACAACAATTTAAGTAAAATGACATAACAATACTATATTATGAATTTAAGCTGATGAGAATATAGATTAATGTGTAGTATTTTGGCTCACCTTGGCTTCACATAAATATACATAACTGTGAAAAATAGAGCGTACACCAAGCAAAACCCACCAACGACGATATAACCAATCCCCAAGAAGTTATTTTTTCCACCAATCCATGTTGTGGTGGATAGAATAACAGTCTTCTTTCCTCCAAACTCATATGTATTGTAATTGTTCTCAATTACAATCGATATATCCTCATGAGCTTCGAGGTCAACTTCGATCTTCCCATATAACTTTCTGAAGGTGGGCATTGCTGCTGTTCTCATCCAAACCATTAAGTCTTCTTGCTCACTCAACTGGTACATTCAATACCAACACAAACAAAATTACATTTCTCAAAATAATTGTCAGACAAAAAGAATATAATATAAATAAAACTTGTTTAGATATGTTTTTGATTCTTACAAAGTTATAGTTATTGTAACATTATATTAATCATATTTGTGAAATAAAGAATCTAACCAAAAAAAGATGTAACTATTATACAAAATAAAAGATAAAACCTCTAGATCTATAAGGATTAATAAACATATTTAATTTGACAAAAAATATATAGCAATGAAGATATATTGATGTTTACTTACTGGTATCTTCTCATCAAGTCTACCTCCCCCAATCAATCCTTCAGCTTGAAAATTTTTGGGATAAACATTAGACCCAAACTTTTTCTTGTCACTTTTCCATGCTATGTCTTTTTTGTTGACCATCAATTCCTTATTATTTGTGGAAAATTTGTACGTGTCATTGAACAAACTCCACGCAATAAGTCAGCAAGGAACGATCGGCTGATGATCTGTGGTACTAGTATGGCCTTCGGGCTTACATGAGCTTATAGCGTTCTCATATGCCTTACTCATCAGTTGTTTATCACTTCTGCTTTTGACATACCTGCCAAATAACATCGTCCAAAATTCAGCACACTTTATAATTAGAAAGTAGAACAAAAATGTTTTTGATAAATATATTTTGTGTTTCTTATACGAGATTCTAACATTTTTCTTTTAACTATTCATACCGGCGATGATTCTGGTGAAAGTTGCTAAGCTGGTAATACACATAGATTGGGGCTTTCATTTTTTTCTTAACCTGCAAAATTTTCCAAATATTACATCACAAAAATTGCGACTTAAACCATTATCGTTATCATTATCATATAAAACCAAGAAATTATATACTTACATGTAATGTCTTGGGACAAGTCTTGCTGATCCTGTCATCTTTTATATATGCCAATGCATCATCACTATAAGCATCTGGAAGGCATATATCATCATATCGAAGCTTTATTTCAACCACCTGTATCATGATTTGTTGTTAAATATACAACCAGTTCATTCATTACACAAATTAAATTTGATTCTATATATATTGGTAGAAAATTTAGTTTATTACATTTTCTGAAGCAAACAATACAGCTACCCCAATAGGAATGAATACGAGTCCTATAAATATAAATATACTTATGACCTGGAGAGAAAAAACAGAACAAGTTAGTGAGATCAAGAAAACAAATACACCTAAAAGTTTAAACGAAGATTTGTTGCATATCATTAATATATGATTTTGTTTGAAGTTATACCCGTGGAGGGGTTAGAATTGGTCTGCATGCAGGTAGCTCTTGCTGCATGAATCTCGAATCTACCATCAATAAAAGAATTTATGCTCAGTTTAAATAATGCTCAGTTATGATCAATAGAAATACTACAATGGCTTGTGTATCAAAAGAAAAAAGGTACTACAATTCCACTTTCAACTCAAGAATTGCTTGTGCTCAAGAACTCACCATGTATGGAGTAAATGATTGCAATGAAATTATGATTTGTGATAATCATGTACTATAAAGTACTAGAAATAAAGAAAAAAAAATTAAAAAAATTAAATAAATAGATTTTAAATTGGATTAGTATAGAGTTAAAAACTAAAATATTTATTGAGCCTTTTAAATATGGTCAACCAATTTAACAAATAGATTTGAAATCTGGTTATTCAAGTTTAATAAAAATGTTTTTAAATCAGAAAAAGTTTAAACCAATTTAAAATTATAAAAGAATGTTTTTAGACGTTGAACCAATTTAAAATCAGAAAAAGCGAAAAAGTTATAAAATTGGTCGTTAATACATTTAGACGTTGGAATTGAACCAATATATAAAATGTTTTTTTATACTAGAGAGTAGTGACAGTGTCCTAAAATAACTATATATGAATGTTACCTTAAAAGATTAGATGGAAATTAAGATACATAAATAAATCAAAAGAATGAAGAAAGTGTATACTATAGTATACTTACTTCTGGGTTTGTTGGAAGAAGTGCGTTGCTGTTCATCATTTGGTACTGCTGCCATTGAACTAGATGACCCTTCAATTTCCATAGACATGATGATGATATGATAGATAGTCTATTAAATCAAAAACAGAACATATTTGAAAACAGAACATATTTGGTTACCAAAACAAATGGAAAAGTGTATGTGCAATACAATATGAAGTGTAAGAATGTTATTTATTTGAACACAAAATTTGACAACGAATACATATATTTACTAGTATTTAGTATTGTTAACCATGCATATTTATTTATACGATGAATAATACATATTGATTATCTCAGGCTTAAAAACGTGACACAGAAAGCAAAACAAAAGTAAGAATAGTGCGTGAGTGTGTTTCTCTTACTATATATTTTGCAGACTCAAAGTGTAAATCAGAATGAATGAATTTACAGTCTCCAACTCAAAGTGTTTCTTGTCTCAAAATGAATTTTCAGTCTCAAACCAAACTCATATTTACAACTTTTGTTTTGCTCCTGCGTAGCTTTTTTATAGGGTGAGGGACGTGTATGTGGTTCTTTTGTTTTGTTATGGTGACAATACACTACACTGGTTATGTGTAGTTTGTTTTGTTGGTTTCTTTAGCTTCTCTAATCTCTAGTACCTCTTGTAACAGAGTTAGCTAGATAAATAAAATTTTGCCTATTCAAATTAAAAATTAAAATAAAATATAAGTCATGTACTTCTTTAAGCAATCACCAATCCTATTAGTAACATTCTATTTTTTCACAAGGCAAAAAATTAATCTTGTACATTTTACCATTCTAAATTTAGCTACAATACCATTTACCAAATTTTAAACATCTACCAACCAACAAATAAACAATCAATCACCTATAGAGCTAGCCGGTTAGCACTCAACTCCACACGGCTTTTTTTCCCCCTCTATTCCACAATTTAGTTTAATCACCTATGCCACAGATTTGTTCCTTAGGCCTAAGTATTGCAATCACTGCTGAAAATTCTAACTGATGATCCGTGGTAGTAGAGTTTGAAGGTGAGGGTTGTTGTGGAATTTGTTAGACCTACAAAATAAAAACTGGTAAAATGGTTTGAGACGCCGATTAAACTACTAAAAAGTTCTTGTAAAATTTTTAAAAAGAACAATTTATATTTTCGATATAAAAAATAAAAGTATTTTGAGCAAATTCTATCACTATTATACCCTTTCAAAGCACACATTTGAGTATCATTTTTCACATGTCACATTTTTAAGCATGCCACTTATGCATTAATTAAATTAAAAAATTATAATAAGACAATTATATATATATATATTGTCAAAATAAGCTTTTATTCTACTTCCAACAAAAGTAACAGGCCCCATATCATTCTTTATGGCCCAATAACATTCAAAGCCTCATAGCAACAAAAAAAGATGAAAAACTGACCCGCCCCATATCATTCTTTATGGCCCATTTTGATGTTTTTCTGCATACATTACACGAGTTTTGTTGGAATAAATTTCAAATTTCAATTTCTTTGTTGTATGTAGAATAGTTGTGTCATGACTCATGAATTAGTATCCCCTTTTGATTGTGTGTGATTAGGGATAATTATTTTAAGATTGTTTGAGCTTGTCTTTTATTAGAATAGTATGTAGAATATTAAGATTGTTATCACTATTTCCTACTCCTGAATCTGGTTCATAATATTCTCCAGATTGATCGGTTTGTTCTCCAACTTCTCTAAAATAACAAGCATGAACGAAATTTTTATCAGGGAAGTGTCCAGATCCCATTGGAGGACTTGAAGTACCCGTGGGAGTTATTGTTAACCCACCCCATCCCACTTCGGTAGTGTTGACCATGTTGGAGAATATAGCTGCTGAAAAATATCCAATTCTCTTGTCTACCACAGTCAACCACCAATATGGCTTGTTGGATCCTGGGTACATTTTCATCCTTTATATGTTACAAACAAGATTTTATGGTTAAGAAGTTGAATGAATTTAAATCTTTTGTGAGTTGTATACAATATAATATACCTTAGAACATGTCTTTGAGTTATGTCAATTGATAACAATTAGATCATGAAAATAATTTTCCTTGAATAATAACACCGGTTTCCAAGTCGACATTTTCCTTGAATTCACCCCCACCGGTAACCCCAAGTAAATAAAAGGAAGAGTACCCATCTTACAATGAAGAAAAGAGGCTACCCGCTCCAATAAGCTACGTTGAAAGGGAGATAAACAGGTTTGGACTCGGTGATAGCAGCGAAAACCTTAAGAGTAAGTGTGTATATATATATGGTTGTTAACTTCCTAATAATCTTTTTTAATTTTAAAATTAGTTACTAAAGTAGATGAACATAATAAAAATAATAAAAAACCAAAAATAATTATATTTTTTATTTGAATCAAATTGTCTTATATTCAAAGTTTTTTTGGTAGATCAGAAATATAAATTGTTCCTACCAAAAATTGATTATTGGACCTTCCTCAGGACTTTTATATTTAAAGTTTGAAACCAAGTTTAGTGTAAAAAGATTTTTTTAAAAAAAGTAATTATAGAATGTTGCCAATATTATCTTTGACTTCAACGGTCAAACATATCTTATCTTTTTTTTTTTACTTATATTATCCATTATAGAGTACTCATCCATTATATAAAATAAATATCAAATTCTTTGACTACAACGGTCAAACATATATTATCTTCTTTTTCTATGGTAAGGTCAAATCAAAAAAAGTAAACTATTCTTACTAAAAATTAAATAGTCAAACATATATCTTTTTTTTGACGGAATAGTCAAACGTATATATTATCCCTATAATATTGGCAACATTCAATTCATTACTTATTTTTTTCAAAATCTTTTTACACTAAACTTGGTTTCAAACTTTGAATATAAGACAATTTGATTCAAATAAAAATTATAATTATTTTTATTATGTGCATCTACTTTAGTAACTAGTTTTAAAATTAAAAATGATTATTAATTTTTAATTAATTGCTAGTTAAAAAGACTCTGGTCCTTTGTAGGCTTTATCACATATGTAACCATTAAATTAAACCGTTTAATGTTATTAACTCGGGTGCTGTGAGTTTATTCACATATTCATCTTTTTAATTTTTTAGAGAATTTGAATATGTAATGATTTTTATTTATGTACTATATACCAATTATATTTGAATTAATGAATATCATTGTTTTTTAATAAAAAAAAGGACATAGATAGAGTACTACCTCCGACCCAAATTATAAAGGAAAAAAATCTCACTTATTAAGAAAACATAATCATGAGAATCTGAAGCATGATTTTGTGGAATTTTTCTTGAAATAAGTTGTTTGAGAAGATGTAAAAACAATTTTTATTGGTTGTTGTTTATTGAAAAAATGAGAGGGAGAAAAAAGTAAAAAATATTCTTGAAAATAGTTTTTAACCTTATATTTTAGGACAAAAAAAGGGGTCATTTTCTCCTCATAATTTAGGACGGAAGAAGTAACATTTAATTATATCGGGTAACCGATGTATCTTATTTATAATATATACTATTAGATACATCAATTATTCCTTTTACTTAAAACTAGTATCCAGACCCCGTGCCAAGCACGGGTAAAAATGTATCTATAAAAATTAATATTTTAATATTATTGATTTCATAATTATCAATTAAAAAAATGAAATTTTTTAATATTCATAAAAAATATACTTAATGAAGGAGACTCTTAATAAAAGGCTGCTAGTATTTGTACATGTACCAAGCATGGGTTAAAAATGTGACTACAAACTGCTTTTAAATACCACCAAAGTTTTCATAATAATCAAATATAAAATGAAAAATATAATAACATAAAAAATAATATGCTTGATAAGCTAAATTGAATTTTCATAACGTTAAATATATATATATATATATATATATATATTATTTTAAAATGTCACATAATTAATTTTTAGTTAAAAAGGTTAATTGGGCTAACAAATGCAAAAATGGATAAATTTGAGGGTCAAAATCGCACAATTAAAATTTTGTGGTTAAAATTACACAATTATAAAACTTGGGGGTTAAAATTGCACAATTGAAATTTGAGGGTAAAAATTGCCCAATTTGAAACTTGCGGGTTAAAAATATATTTTAGCCTTTTTTTTAAACAACAAATCAATTAAAAAGAGTGTGTTGAAATGTTTTTCAAAAATGTATCGATAACATTTCTCAAGCATATATTGTACTGTGTTACAAAAAACAAAATATATTGGAAGTGCTAATTTGTGTATTTTTGTAGAAAAATTGTTGAAGATTAGTATACCTCGTGGCTCATATAGTATAAAATAGATAAAAGGAACATAATAAATTAAAGAAAAAGTATAGAAAATTGTAAATGGAAGGTTTTATTGACAAAATGATAAAGTGCACTTGTATTATGAATCCTAATTTTAAGACTGCTAGTTCAACAACCGGTCCTAGGGTTTTAGTTCTCTTCTTCTTTCTCTTTTGTTCATTGGAAAAGGGGTGATTTTTATTCTCTTTTAATATAAATAAGTGGTCTTTACATATACCACGTTTTTCTTTTTATGTTTTTTGATGATTTCGTCGGCTAAGTTGGGTTGTTCGCCGTCTTGTGCGACATTGTGTTGTTCGTCTTGTGCTGCATTATTTGATTTCCCGTATTGTTGCGGTGTTCATTTGATTCTTTTTGGAAAATCGGTTCAGTCAATTAGAGATTCAACCAATGATTTGAGCACCAACATTGCAGATTCGGAGACATAGATATTCCGTTGATTTTAATTTTATTATATATTGCCGTTGTACGCTATTAACTTGGATGTTGGGAGTTTGTTTGCAGATTTATCCTTTACGTTTTTAGCGAAGTTGAGTGTGGTTGTATTTGGTGTATTATACCAATTTGAATGAATGAATATCATTTTAATTTTGTCTAACAAAAAATCTGAATTTTAAAATTTCAATATGAGGAATTTATAGTGATCTTTTATAATGATTGGTGTGGTATATTAAGAGTTTAATTTATTGACAAAATGATAAAGTGAACTTCAAATTGAAATTATATATTAAGAGTTTAATTAGAATACTTTGGCGTTATGTAAAGTTAATTTACCTCGTCAACCAATTAAAATCATCCTTTTTGACATATCAGCCTAAGAGTAAAAAAGATAAAATCAAATCAAATCTTTTCTTTTAAAGTGTCAACTATATAAAATTATTTGTTGAGATATGTCATCCTAAGTATTAACAATATAAAAGAAAAAAAATCAAATCTTTACTAATATATCTATTTTCTTCTCACTTTTGTTTGTTTTATAATTTTAAATTTTGATGGTACATTTATTATACTACTATTCAAGAAATTTCAACCGATTCTTGTTTACAATATCAAGAGGATTTATAGAGATTAATAGAACATGGACGTACATGGAAACTTTGAATTGATTTTAATTTTAAGTGGTGTGGTTCCTTGTTTTAAAGCATCATGCCCTTGAAATTAGTACGAATTGTGTGTGAAGGTAAATTCTAGCCTAAAAAATATTGAAATTACATGTCATTGAATCAACTTAGAACATCAATTAAAAGACTCATCACAATTATTAGGAAATAGATGTGAGAAGAAATGATAATTAGAAAATATTTTATTTGATCTGGTCCTATCTACTTTTAACTTTAATATTGATATGTCTTAAAGAATAACTTTAATTGGTTGACGGTGTAAAGTCAGTGTATTCTAACTAAACCCATATATTAATTGTTCAATTTTTTTTTCTTTGGGTACAAAAAAGATTCTAAGCTCTGAAAAACAAAAAAAAAATAGATTTTAAGCTCAAAAAGAAAATCAAATCAAATAAAGAACACTCATGATTGATCATGCAAACTCAAAAATATCTTTAACAAAGAGGTTAAAGTATAAAATTGATTTCAATTCTATTCATATTTTGCCAATATGGTCTGAAGTTTGTTCTGATGATGCACACTAAATCTTTAAAAATTGGTTTATATGTTCACTCCAACTCTTACTCAAATGTTTGATGTCATTGATGAGTTATAGTGATGCTTTTAAAATAGGAAGTTGCATAGCACATAAGGATTATTTACAAAATCATGATGTTATAATCATGAAAATATAAGACACTACACATAACATAATTGATAATTGTTGGTGTTTGCATTTTTTTTATTTAATTTAGAAATAAAACAAGTTTGAAATTCTTTTTATTTCCAAGTGTTGTGTTTTTTAAATTCTCTTATTTAATTTTTTTTTTGGTAACATTGTGAAGTTAAAAATATTTTTATTTTAATTTAACTTAAAGAAAATTCTCCGTGCAACGCACGGGATACACACTAGTACAATATAATAAAGCAAAAGTAGTATTTTGGCAAGTTTGCCATTTGTCGACTAATGAAAGTGCTTGCTATTTTAAATATTTCTATTAATAGTAATATTTCTTTAATTATATTTAATTTAATTTGTAATTATTTAATTTGAAAGGAAATTAGTTTAGAGTGTGTTCAATGTATTTGTCTCATCAATGTTTAACTCTTCCAATCACCCATTCACCCATGAAATTCTTTCGTATTTTGTTGGAACTCTAATATTTGTCATCAATTTCTCACTTCAATTTTTGTTTCTCTATTATCATCAAGCAAATTAGTCTTCCAATGACTATTTTACTTTCCAATGTTCTTTTAATATATGTTTATATTTCCTCTTTTTTCTTCGTCACTTCACTACTCTCAGTATTTTCTTGCTTGACTTTTTTTTGTTGTTTTCTCACATACTATAGATTGGTGCTAATGAGAAAATTATGAGCATTGTCAAGGAAGATAATAGAGAGATCTACAAAGAGGTTCTGTCAACTGGAAGGTTTCATTTTATCTATTTTAATACACATTTCTCATTCTTTTAATTCCTTAAAATCAATGACTATGATTATTTGTTCACGAAGAAGTTCTTGAATTAAATATACTGCTCAACAATTTAAGGCTAGATTTGTTTGGTCTTATACGTTTTTTTTTTCTCTCTTTTCTTTATCCTTTACTTTAGGATAATTTTGATGAGTATAAAATTCAACTACGTTGCACTATATAAGTGGTCCAAGTTCACAAGTTTTTATATTTCTTTTCTATCTATTGGTTTGTTGTTTTTTTTTGTTGCCAACAAGTTTAAAAGTTCTTCTATTTTCTTTCTGTCTACATGTTTCTATTTTTATATCTAATATTTTCAGCTCTCTCAAAATGTATACTTAGCGTGATGGTGTTGTCAAGTAATAGGGAAGTTTAACTATTGAGTCTTGATTCTCACTATTTTTGACATTGAAGATTAACTCAAAAAATTTAATATTATTTGTGATTGATGGTGTAGATTATCAGTGATTTTGCAGTTGATTCAGCCAAATATAGCACAAGTAGCGACCATAGTGTTTTTAATTTTGATGGACAAAAAATAGAATAGTTGTCGGGATGCTAATGTTGGAACTTATATAATAGCGGCAAAACATGGGAGTGAAGAAAAGAAGTGGATGGAGATGCTCTAAACACTTGGACTCCTAAAATAAATTTAGAGCAGGTCAATAGATATGGCAAATTCGTACGACCAACTTTACTATTTTGTTTAAGAGTATGACACTAGATATGCAAGTTTGGAGCTTATGTGTATTTTCAATTAATTACAAATGAAAATATTTTATTTTTAAGAATGCGATTTATTATATAAACTCAATATCTTCAAAATATCCCATATATTTATTATTTGAATTTATATTTAGAGTTTAGACTCTACATTTTTATTTTTAGACAAATATATTTGAATTTATATTTTCAATTTATATATTTTTTCTGTAAGGAATTTTTTTTATATTATAGTAACAAATAATTATATAGTATTTTATTTTTAATTTAATTTAATTTGAAAAGATTTGCCGCGTGCCTTGCACGGGGTATACACACTAGTAATTAGTAAAAGGAGTATAAAATTCTTTGAATTCAATAGTCAAACATTTTTTTGATAAATTCAACGGTCAAGTATTTTTGAGAAAACCAACTTGTAAGAGGAGAAATGCCAAAACTTTATAAACACTACATAAGCCATACCTCTATACAATACGAGATTAAATCCACATCCATCCCTTTACACCCATCACAATGAAGGTTGCAACAAAGGCAACATGGTTAGGAAGGAATGCAAGGAGTACAATGTAGAGATCACACTTGAGAATAATAAATATATATTGGAGATTATATTCTTCTATTATTGAATCGGGTTAAACTGATAGTCCTTCAAAATTCACGAGCTTTCAAGTTTAATCTTTAATAAAATCTCAATTTTTTTGAATTAGGTATTCTCTGCGCGTAACTGCAGAGACTAATCCCTTGAATCAGGCAAGACTATAAAGGGTGGCAAAACTCTTCCTCCAAAAAATTTAACACTGTTGCGTCGCATTTTCAAGATTGGTCTCGATCTCACGTGACCTCTAATTTAAACTAGAAGAGATTCATTATCATCTCATTCATGTACTTTTGGTATCTCAATTTATTTATAATAATGAGTGGAAGGACTATTAAACGATTTTTTATTAATTCAACGGTCAAGTATTTTTTTCAAAAAGAGTAGTATAAATAAGATAATTAATGTATTGAATTCATTTCAAAAAATGTATAAATGCAATATTAATAACCTTTGTTATTTTGTTCTAAAGCATTGATGTCGTATATTTATTTAGTCAAAAAAGAGAGAAGCATTGATTTATATGCTATAAAAAAAAATGAAAAAGAATTTATGTATAAATAACCAAAGCAAGTATCATCAAGCCATTACTGTTAACAAAAGAATGGTGCAAATAACAAATATTTTGTTCTTTATTTTGTGTTTGGTGACTAGAAGTACCAGCCACACATTTGATGGGATGCATAGTTCATTGACAGAAGATTTGGAGAGACAAATTAACTTCATTAACAAGCCTCATGTGAAGAGTATTCATGTATATATTTATATTTATATACACATCTCGTCAACTTATTGGTGGTTTAATTAATTTAATCCCCTTTTTAATAGTTTATTTTATTTTGATGGATTTAATTATAGACAAAGTCAGGGTTCATAGTTGATTGTGTTGATATTTACAAACAACCAGCTTTTGATCATCCTTTACTGAAAAATCATAAGTTACAGGTAATATTTTAATATAGTTTATTTTATAAAAAAAATCTTTTATTATTTATGGATTCTCTTTCGTTGAATGTTTTTCTTTCTTTTGTGGTAGAGAAAACCAAATTTTGCAAGAAACATTAATGAAACAAGTGTAAAGAGTTTGCCAACCAAACCTATATATTGGCTTGAGAAAGTTAAGTGTCCGAAAGGAACTGTTCCTATTCGGAGAATAACAAAAGATGATCTTATGCAAGGAAAATCTGTATTCAATGATCATAGTCTAATTCAAAAAAACTCCATTGTTCATGTAAGTTTTCTTTGATTTTCAATTTCTTTGTTTTTTCTTAAGCAAAAAGGGTGCAGAAGAAACTGCAACTCTCAAAATAGATTAAAATAAAAAGGACAATTACAAATTTATTTATTATTATTTTTTTATTCGTAATTTTTTTAATTGATTAAACGAATATATATATATATATATATATATATATATATATATATGAATAAAAGGTAAAAAAAATTTAGATTACAAAATTGAGCGTACATTAAAACCGAAATCCATTAAGCAAAAAAACAAACAACCTAGAGAGGCAAAATCAAACATCTCTGAAGATACATAACCACGAAATTTCCATCTGAAGCAAATCACTACACAATACAGGCACAATCCAATGATAAAAAATTATGTGTATAGGATGACAGCCTCAGACCCTGTTTTCTTAGTTTATTTGTATAGACAACATAATTTGGTTTTATTAACATGTGAATATATTGAACTTGTAGGAAGCTTACGTGTCCAATGGAGTGGTGCAAAATATCAAAGGAATTAAGGGAACTACTAGTATTTATAATCCGAAAGTTGATAAGGGTCAATCAAGTGCAGGTCATTTATTCATTCAAAATGACTACAAAGATTCTACTAATAAAATCATGGTCGGATGGCATGTGAGTTTTAATTATTCTATTTTGTAAACATTTCTTTATCTACAACATAGCCGGATAGTGGTTGTCTGCTATCATCTACTATTCTGTTTTAAAATATAAGAAAAGTTAGTCAATAAAAATTGATGTATTTTGTTAATAATTTAGTTTAAATACATCAAATTTTGTTGATCAATTTTCTTTTATATTTTGAGACGGAAGGAGTATAATATTAAGATCTCCTAGTAAGAGATTAGAGGGTTATAGTTGTTTTTTACTCTTGTGAGGATAATAGGCATGTAGAATTTTTCGCGAAGTTTGGTGTTTGTATTACTGAAGTCTATTCTTCAATAACTATTCAGTCAGCAGGATTATATTGAATCTTCTACTAGTTGATACTAAAGGAATTTTATTTTTTAGATTTTTTTTTTGACAAAATGTTTAAGTTTTTGTTTTTATTTTCCGTTTTCTTTTCCCTCTTTGTACCAAAGAAAATATAGATATAACTTTATAATTTAAATTGCTTAAAAAAACTTTATATTTTAAATGAATCGGACGTTATAGAAAAAAACTACCTAATTTATCACACACATGATGTCAGGTATCTCCACAATTATACAATGGCGATGATTCAACTTATTTCTACTCATTATGGACGGTAAGTAAATGTTTAATTTTTAATCTTTCATTTACGGTATATAGAAAATACTTGCCGTTTCAAAAAAAAAAGAAAATACTTCATATGATTTTTATCAACAAAAACAAAATACTTCATATGTTTATAAAAAATGTTCTTACTAATAAAGCAAGTACAATGTTTGTAATATTTCTTTAAATCTTAATGTACATTTATATAAGATTGATTGAAAATCACAGTTTTGTTTCTGTAAAATCTAACAAGATATGTTTAAAATTTCAGTCAGATAATTTCAAAAGTACTGGATACTACAACATGTTGTGCAATGGTTTCGTTCAAACAGACACATCATATTATCTTGGTTCACGTATACGTAAAACATCTACCTATGGCGGAGAGATGATTGAGATGCCAATTTCTCTTAAACAAGTAATCTATTTACGTAAACTTTTAAATTGAAATTTTTTTTGAGATTTTTTTTAAAAAATTTATAAATAAAATTGTAACAAAATGATGAAATTCTTAAAAAATTGTCGACCACTATGTTTTCTGAAGCTCCACTCGTGGTTGGAGTTGACAGTGTTTTCAACTGTATTAAATCGTTTCCTAAAGGGACCTCATGTGGTAGAGATGGTTTGCGTGCCCAACACTTATTAGATGCTCTCTGTGGAGAAGGTTCAGCAGCGGCAAGAGATCTTTTAGATGCTATCACCCCAGTGGTTAATTTATGGCTAGGAGGAAGATGTCCCAGGGGGTTATCTGAGTTTGTCGCTTCTGCACCCTTGACACCGTTGTTAAAACCTGATGGAGGGATACGCCCCATTGCTGTAGGTACTATTTGGAGACGTTTGGTATCAAAGGTTGCCATGAAAGGTGTCAGTAAAGATATGGTTAAATATTTGAATGACTTTCAATTTGGGGTGGGAATATCAGGTGGTGCAGAGGCTATTTTGCACAGTGCTAACAGAGTAATGAGCCAGCGACATGGAGATGGTTCATTGACTATGCTCACAGTAGATTTCTCGAATGCTTTCAACATGGTTGACAGGTCAGCACTTCTACATGAGGTCAGGGTGAGATGTCCATCTATTTTCTTATGGGTTGAATTTCTATATGGTCATGCAGCAAGGTTGTACCTTGGAGATGGACATATTATGTCAGCCACTGGAGTGCAACAAGGAGATCCAGTGGGACCACTTCTTTTCGCTCTTGTGTTACACCCTCTTATTCATAAGATTAGAGACTCTTGTGAGTTGCTTCTTCATGCTTGGTATCTTGATGATGGGACTATCATAGGCGATTCAAGGGAAGTTGCTAAAGCACTTGATATCATTCGAGAGACAGGCCCTAGTTTAGGTCTTGATCTGAACATTCGTAAGACGGAGATTTTTTGGCCATCGTGTGACGACATTAAACTTCATGAGGGGTTGTTTCCTTTGGACATTGGGAGACCGATGTTGGGGGTGAAATTGCTCGGAGGGGCTGTCAGTCGTGATAAAGGGTTTATTGAGGGGGTGGCCATGAGGAGGACTGTTAGAGCTATTGAGTTAATGCACCTTCTTCCCAAGCTAAGGGACCCCCAGAGTGAACTTCTTCTACTCCGGTCTTGCATGGGCATCGCAAAATTATTTTTCGGCCTTAGGACGTGCCAACCAATTCACATGGAGAAGGCGGCTATTCTGTTTGATAAAGAGCTGCGAGGGGCAATTGAAGATATTGTGGTTGGTGGAGGACCTTATTTTGGGGACTTTCAATGGAGGTTGGCATCTTTACCAATTAAAGCTGGAGGGTTAGGTTTATACTCAGCAGTAGAGGCCGCCTCATATGCTTTTGTTGCTTCTAGGGCCCAGTCTTGGGTATTGCAGGATCATATTTTGAGAGACAGCGGAGTATGTGGTATGGACTCTGATTTTGAGCACGCTTTGAATGTGTTTCATGATACGATTCCGACTTTTGATGTTAGCAGTTTCACTAGCAAGGACACCGTCCCCCCTAAACCTCAACATGTTTTGGCGAGTGCTCTGTTTAGTAAAATTGTTCAGGACATGGAAGTCACCTTCGACATGACACCAAGACAGAAAGCAGTTTTTGGGTGTTTGCGGGCTGCTCATGCTCAGGATTTTCTTTTAGCTATCCCCATTGATGGGTTAGGCCAGCATATGTCGGCGGTAGAGTATCGTACCATCCTACGATATCGCCTCATGATTCCTTTATTTCCTATTGATGAAGTGTGTCCAGTTTGTCGTAAGGCGTGTTTGGACTCTTTCGGGGAACATGCAGTTCATTGTAAGGAACTTCCAGGCTTCAAATATAGGCATGACTTTGTGAGAGATGTCCTTTATGATATATTTAGACGGGCGGGAGTATCGGTAAAGAAAGAGGCGCCTGTGAACTTTTTAACTGACCCACAAGAAGGAAGATCGACACTTAGGCCAGCAGACATTTTGGTGTATGGATGGGTCGGAGGAAAACATGCGTGCGTAGACTTGACTGGGGTTTCTCCACTTGTAGGATTGAGGACTCACGATTTCATTGTGGGACAAGCGGCCCTCAAAGCTGCTTCAAGCAAAGTTGCTAAACACGGAAAAGCATGTTCGGATAATCAACATGCTTTTATACCATTTGCATTAGACACTTTTGGTTTTCTAGCTCCAGAGGCTGTGGATCTTTTAAATAGAGTTCAAAAGGTCATGCATAGCAACATTGTTTCTCCTAGGTCTATGGATGTTGTTTTTAAAAGAATGAGTTTTGCAATCCAAAAAGGGGTAGCGGCGCAGCTTGTTAGCCGATTACCTTCTATTCATATGTAATTAACATTTTATCTAAAGATGAAATAATATTTTTAATTAAGTTGTTGATTTTAAAAAAATATTTTAAAATAAGCTATTTAAACTAATTTTAATTTTTAACACAAAATCAATACGGTATATAAATCACTTTAAAAAAAAATTATAACAAACGCATCCTATATTATCAAGTGTACAACTCAAAGACATGCTATAAGCTAAGGTATATTACTATATGGAACTTACATATAATTTAAATTTATTCAACTTCTTAAGCATAATCTTTAAAGTAGATATAATGAAAAATATTGGGTATAACATTTTAAGGATGAAAATATTATATTCACATAATGTTATGGATATGTACACAGGATCGAACAAGTCATAATTGGTGGTTGACAGTGGTAGATAAGACTATTGGATATTTTCCAGCAGCTATATTTTCCAACGTGTTCAAACCTTCTGGAGTGGGATGGGGCGGGTCAACAGTAACTCCTGTTGGCATTTCAAGTCCTTCAATGGGATCTGGACACTTTCCTGATAAAATTTTTGTTCATGCATGCTATTTTAGAGAAGTTGGAGTTCAAGTTGATGATTCTGAAAAGTATTACGAACCAAATGCAAATGAATATAGCGATAACCAGGAATGTTATGGTATTGAATACTATGGAGATCAAGGAGAAGAATTTGGATACTCTCTTCAATTTGGAGGACCGGGTTGTGGTACTTAATTTTTTTTGTTGGTACAATGAAAAACAAAAGACAGAAGAAAATGGTTATGGACTCAATTGTAGTAACCAATGTATGGTTATTTATTTTAATAAATTAAGAATAAAATCAACTTTACTCAAAACAATAATTTTTTTTTATGATCTAAACACATAAATTTAGAATTTTTTAACATGATATGAATTTCTTAAATTGAAAATTTTCAAGAGAAAAGTAACGAAAATCATGACCTAGAAACAAATTTTGAGCTCGTTTTTTCGGAGAATTTTTTTATAGATAAATTAAGAGTGTCTAGACATCAAATTATGAATAGACATACCAACTAAGTTAACACCCCTAGACACACCTGTCTTCTATTTATAGCTCATAATAATATAATAACCAAGAAAAAAATATATACAAAAAGTGGGGTGACTAGACCAAACTCCAAGAAGAAAATAAACAACACAGTTAAGTAAAGCATCACTTGTGAGTCGTATCAGGCTGATGTGTGGAACAATAATTCTTCAGAGCAACACGTAGTTCGTGATTCCCAATTCTTCAAACGTTCTAATAAAGGATCTTCAGAAGGTATTCGGATGAAACACACCCTTATAACGGGTGTTATATGGCTGACCCTCACTATGAGATGCTCTCAAGTGTTTTTTCCGTTGCTTCTTCGAGACAACTGGCGTTTAGGGGGAGGTGGAGCCTATGCGTCGGTGGCCAGGGACGACCAAGCACAAACAGCCGTCATGTGTCAAGCATGCAAAACCCTCATCATTATGTTCCTATTCTAAACATACATGTGAAAAAATTATTAAAAAAAAACACGTAGAATTACCAGTGGCGACAAAAAATAAGTTCATAATAATTTTTCAGAGACTAATTTTTTAATAAATATTAAACAGAGACTAAATTTAGATGGTCACCATTTTGTAGGGACCAAAAACATATTTATCCATTAGTTTAATTACCAAAAACATATAGATCATTGAGCGCCAACTGTCAAATTGCAGTGTCGACTCTTTCTTAGGTAAGCGCGTAATCTCATCTTATCTTAATTGCCTCTTTCGGATTTAGGAATACAATCTCTTATCTCTTATTTTTAAATGCTGTTAGTTTGGCTACAATTAACCCTAAAAATTTTCCTCCTAAACACTCCTTAATTATGTTATTAATTGTTGCCATAATATTTATATAAGTAAATAAATAAATAAAATAACTTTTCCATGCCCCAATGACTGTGATACAAAACACCGGCCAAAATTAATTTATCTCTTCTCTTTCCAAAATCTATTCATTCATTTCTCACAATGCTACTGTTCTCTTCTTCTCCTTACCATTAAACTCTTCCTCTTCCTCACCTCCTTTGAAACACTATGCCGCCCAAATTGGCCGTCAATTTATGGCAAATTGCGTCGGTGCAAAGTCCCATTTCACTCTCTCAGAATTTCCTTCCTCCCATCACATTTGTCCCGACGTGTTTATTCAGCCGGCCAGACCACCATGACCGCTCCTTCATATTCCTCAGGTGGCAATAAAAAATAGTATGTTTTTTTAATCTGATTTTCTATTTTGGTGTTTTTTATTCATGTCCCTGTTATGAATGTTTATGTTACAAATTTTTTTGTTTGCATCTTCCGGCTCCAACCAATGGTTATAACGATTCTTTGTTTTATTTTATTTTTGGTTCTAATTTTTCTCTGTTATCTATCATATAGAATATAAAACTTAGAATAGATTTTAATTTTGAATTTCTTATAAAATTGTTGTTAATTATTGGTATAGTGTTGAATCAAATTTATGCAGAAAGTGGAAACTACTTTCAAGGAGAAATATAAGGATTCAACTATAGCGAACTAGCGATCAATGACGAGATCCATTGTACTACGACTAGGTTACTTGGGGAAATCTCCAAGTTGTAGAGACTGGCTGTTTGAAAGGTTGCTTCTTATCTTTTTCTCACCACATTTTAGATGTTGTATACTTTTGTTTGTGTTCTTGATATTGAAAGACACTATAATAGTGATAGTTGGATGAGTCATGATTTGCACTTGACAATCTTATATAGCCACTGTTTTTCCTAAACATGAATAAATTATTGAGCATATTGTCCATTTTCATGTTGCAAAATATGTTGAAATGGTGTTGGATTAATAGTTTTTAGGTGCAACAATCCATTCTCTACCTGTAAGTTTTACCTTCTTCATTTTCACTTTCTTCTCATCTTTGATTCATTATTTTGTTTTTGAAAATATTGTCTTATATTCTAATTTTCTCTTAATGATCTTTTGACCCATGATTTTCTATATTCCTATAATATGTTTTGGAGGTATTTATCTCATGATTTTCTATATTCATAATGCTATTTTCAAACAGCATTAGGCACAGTAATTAATGTGTTTTTTGTTTCCAATAGTGACATAGCCGTCTGTTACGCTCTTACTTTGGGTTTATGTACAAACTGTGTCGTCACAACCAAAGCCTGCCATCAAGTTGCCGTCCACCGTTTATCAACCACCAACTACTGACTCGCCTCCAACTGCTGCCCACTATCGATCCACCCAAAATTCAAAACGCTTGGTTCTCCCTGTTTTTCTCTATTTCACCATGCTCTCTCTGTTCATGAGGTTTGTTGTATTCTTTTCTTTTCCTAACATCAAAGTCCTATAATTTCAATTGGTCTACATGGGACATTCATTTTGCTAGCAATTGGTTTACATGATTTTAATTGGTACCATACACTTTCGGTATTTCACAAGTTTACACAAGTTTCATTGGTTCTTCTCTCTCTAAATCAATATCTAACTTCAAAATTTCTATTTCTTCTATCTTTTGTTTACACAAGTTTCATGTTTTGATTAAGATTTAGTAGTTATTTATAGTTGTTAATGAGATGTCACGGTCTTCATCTTATGTTTCTCAAGTAAAGTCGTATTTGATAATTGATTAAGCATTTTTTATCAATATCAGTGTGACTGAGAATATGTATTATGCTAAAATATTGCATGATTTGATCATTTGGTTCTTCAATTTGTGTCATATTTTTCATTCTTGGATATGCTTAAGTTATTTGTTTGTTTTTAATATTTAAATGGAAGAAGTAATTTTTCCCTCTTATCACTGTGATGCAACAAAGGAAATAAGTATTGAATCATCACTATTTTGAAGCGTTACCCTTCCTCTTCCATCTTATTTTCTCTTCATTTCACTCTTCTTTCTATGATAATTTATATTTTTCATATCAATCAGTGGCATATATGTTGTTATTTGCAATTGTTTTGGATAATTTCCTATAAGATTTACTTGATTGATTTAATAAGGGCTTTAACTCTTGCTCCTTTTAGTCATGAATTAGGATTTTTGTGTTGTCTTCGTTCTCTACTATCTTTCCCTACTACATTGACTATTGAGTGATTTAATTTCCTATATATCCTTAATAATTTGTTGGTGATGGTTGAGTGAGCCAAGCTTTAACTTATTTGGTTATTTGGTTATGTGCCTAAGTGCAACTGCTGCCAGATCTTTCAAGTATGTTTTTCATGAAACTAAAAATTTAAGATTACTAATCTAATATCAATAGAGATTCCTTCACTTTATATTAGTCTTTATTTGTTTTATGATCCATTTTTCTTCCACATTTGAAAAGAGAAAACTGTAGTTTTAATATCATGGTCTTTCTTGCTTTAATCTTTTCATTGTTTTCTACTTGCATTTATGATCCATCCCTAACACATTACTAGTAGTATCGTGTTGTTATTGAAATATTTTTCTGTAAGACCTCTTTGCTTCGGCCATTTGTTCAATAATAATGCTTTAATTTAATAATGAATTCCTTCTTTTATACTAAATCCTAATGCTCACCAACTTGAATATGAAGATAAGTTTTTGTATTCAAAATTGTTTCTCTCACATTCTCTATATAATTGGATGGTTCATGCAATTGTAAGTCTTACTTTTGCAATATCCTTGCAATATAAGGTGCACTCCTCTTTCACATCTTCACTGGTATTATAATATATGTACTGAAAGATTAGTGTTCCTAACTTAAAAACTTGATTTATTCAACTGTGTTCTAATATTTGTACAATGTTCCAAACTTAACTCTTTCTAATCTTTTTAATATTTCTAACATTGTGTTTCCTTTATTAATTGCAGTTTTATTGTAGAATGTATAGTTTAGCAAATTTTGCTTATCTTTGCTAGATGAATATGAAGAACGTATTATCTAGATCTGATTCACACATGTAATAAATATTATGTAAATCAAAATTTATCCTTTTGTTGTCTGCTTTAACATGGTAATGTTGTCATTGACATAGGACCATGCAAGATTCCATGAATTTTTGCAAATGAATTTGGGGTAGAAGTCCACAATTGTATGAGGTTGCAGGATCCTCATGCAAATGAATTTCGTATGGTCTTGCAAAAGAACAAGAAAAAGACTCATGTTATCTTTCAAAGTACTTTCACGCTTTGGAATGTAAAAGTCTTAGTTAAAATTGTGTAGATTATGGAACAATGTTCAAATCTATGCTTATGTTTATAATTATATTTTGAATTTATTTGGACTTCATAGATTGATATGAAACTAAAAATATTAGCTCATTTTATATCAAATAATCTATCGTAACACATACCAGCTTATAAGACCCGTGCAACGCACGGGTGAAAGTCTAGTTGGAATAATAATAGCAATTGGAATCATGTTGATGAGAAGCTAAATTAAATCTCATAGTTCAAAATAATGTCCTGTTTACAATATTGATGCCTTTTGAGGTAAAATCACTTTTAGCTTGGAATTGTTCTTTGAATTTACATGTCCTTAGCGAATAAAGATAATTTATTTTATTTTTCTTCTAAGAAAAAGTATTTAAAATTATTTAAATATCAACATATTTGTATTTCTTATTGAAAAATCCTTAATAACTAGTGGCATATTGGGCCATCCAATATGAGCAGCCCAATTATCCTTATTCACATGATTAAAACTAAATAAATCCAATATGTATGTGTGTGTGCTACTTCTGTTCTTCAATCTTGCCTAAGATCGCCCCTGCTTCTTGCAACTTTTGCTGACACATCAAGGCGTCTGCATATACACAACAACAAACAATTTATTTAAGTAAAATGACATAACAATACTATATTATGAATTTATGATGATGAGAATAGATTAATGTATGTGTAGTATTTTTGCTCACCTGGGCTTCACATAAATATACATAACTGTGAAAAATAGAGCGTACACCAAACAAAACCCACCAACGGCGATATAAGCAATCCCGAAGAAGTTATTTTTTCCACCAATCCATGTTGCGGTGGATAGAATAACACTCTTTTTTCCTCCAAACTCATAAGTATTATAATTGTTCTCAATTACAACCGATATATTCCCATGAGCTTCGATGTCAACTTCAATCTTCCCATATAATTTTCTGAAGGTGGGCATTGCTGCAGTTCTCATCCAAACTATTAAGTCTTCTTGCTCACTCAACTGGTTCATTCAATATCAACACAAACAAAATTACATTTCTCAAAAAAATTGTCAGACGAAACGAATATAATATGAATATAATATAAATAAAACTTGTTTAGGCATGTTTTTAATTGATTCTTACAAAGTTTATGTTTTTATTGTTAATTGTGAGATTAGCAAATGTGTATAGTTGATTACTTGTTCCACAAGTTAATCAACTAGTTTAATTACTAATAACAGTTTTAGTTTGTTAGATCATTGAGCTTATTCATCTAATTACTGGTTCTAGTTATTGTTAGTTAGTTAGTTAAACTCTACACTTGTATAAGTAGTTGCCTTCATACATTATATTAATCATATTTGTGAAATAAAGAATCTAACCAAAATAGATGTAATTAAGTATTATACAAAATAAAAGATACAACATCTAGATCTAGAAGGATTAAACATATTTAATCTGACAAAAACTATATAGCTATGAAGATATATAAATGTTTACTTACCGGTATCTTCTCATCAAGTCTACCTCCCCCAATCAAACCTCCAGCTTGAAAATTTTTCGGATAAACATTAGACCCAAACTTTTTCTTGTCACTTTTCCATGCTATGTCTTTTTTGTTGACCATCAATTCCTTATTATTTATGGAGAATTTGTACGTGTCGTTGAACAAACTCCACGCAATAAGTCCGCAAGGAACGATTGGTTGATTATCTGCAGTATGGCCTTCGGGTTTGCACGAGCTTACATCGTTCTCATATGCCTTACTCATCAGTTGTTTATCACTTCTGCTCTGGACATATCTGCAAAATAACATCATCCATAATCCAGCACAATCAGAAAGCAACACAAAAGTGTTTTAGATAAAGCTTGAGTTTCTTATACGAGATTCTAACAGTTTTTCTTTTTAACTATTCTTACCGGCGATGATTCTGGTGAAAGTTACTGAGCTGGTAATACACATAAATCGGGGCTTTCATTTTTTTCTTAACCTGCAATTTTTTTCAAAAGATACATCACGAAAGTCGCAACTTAATTAAAGCATTATCCTTATCAGTATCATATAAAACCAAGAAATTATAGACTTACATTTAATGTCCTGGGACAAGTCTTGTTGATTTTGTCATCTTTTATATATGCCAATGCATCATCTTTGTAAGAAATTGGAAGGCATATGTCATCATATCGAAGACTGATTTCAACGACCTGCATCATAATTTGTTGTTAAATATACAATCAGTTTATTGATACACAAATTAAATTTGATACTATATATAGGTAGAAAATTTAATTTATACATTTGCCGATGCAAACAATATAGCTACCCCAATAGGAATGAAAACGAGTCCTATAAATGTAAATACACTTATCACCTGGAGAGAAAAAAAACAGAACAAGTTAGTGAGATCAAGAAAACAAATACACCTAAAAGTTTAGACGAAGATTGTTGCATATCATTAATGTATGATTTTGTTGAAAAATTAAAGGTTTGAAGTTATACCCGCGGAGGAGTTAGAATTGGTCGGCATGCAGGTAGCTCTTGCTGCATGAATCTTGAATCTACCATCAATAAAAGAATTCATGAGCAAACATAGTAGTAAAAATAGAGAAAAAGATACCAACCATTCACAAAAGAAACCTTTAGAAGTCAAATTTAAGCCTAATTCAATTAGAAAGAATTGGAGTTTGATTTACAACTTTAAGAGAGGAAAGTTTAAATTCCCTCAGAGACTTTATGCTCAAATGATTGACTCTCTATTTGTGACTAAATAGCACTATAGTTGGTTGCAAACCCTCTTTTATGGCTATAAATAACTCTTTTTATTTTTTTTTTAATTAAGAACCCAAATCAAAATATATTTTAAACTTTGTTAAGCATAAGGTTTGTCTTATTAAAAGAAAACTATAAATCTTTTTTCTTGCTTTCAACCATTACCAAACTTATACTTTGATGTTATAAAGTAACCTATCTAGAGATAATTCTTTTTGTCCAAACACTATGGTTTCTTTCCTTCAAAATAGACCACACATGCATGATAGAGAGCTGCTCTTATTCTAATGAAAGCATAACAAAAGATAAACTAAGATAAATAAAATAAGACATTTTCATTCATTTTGCATGCTTACAATATATAATAATTGTAATGGATTGTACCAATAGAAATAATGCTCAATTAATTATGCTCAGTTTAAATAATGCTCAGTTATTCAATAGAAATACTACAATGGCTTGTGTATCCAAAAAAAATGTACTACAACTAAAGGAAAAAAAATTAAAAAAATTAAATAAATAGATTTTAAATTGGATTAGTATAGAGTTAAAAACTAAAATATTTATTGAGCCTTTTAAATATGGTCAACCAATTTAACAAATAGATTTGAAATCTGGTTATTCAAGTTTAATAAAAATGTTTTTAAATCAGAAAAAGTTTAAACCAATTTAAAATTATAAAAGAATGTTGTTAGACGTTGAACCAATTTAAAATCAGAAAAAGCGAAAAAGTTATAAAATTGGTTGTTAATACATTTAGACGTTGGAATTGAACCAATTTAAACCGATTTATAAAATGCTTTTTTATACTAGTGATAGTGCTAAAATAACTATGAATGTTACCTCAAAAGATTAGATGGAAATTAAGATACATAAATAAATCAAAAGAATGAAGAAAGTGTATAGTAGTATACTTACTTCTGGGTTTGTTGGAAGAAGTGCGTTGCTGTTCATCATTTGGTACTGCTGCCATTGAACTAGATGACCCTTCAATTTCCATAGACATGATGATAATATGATAGATAGTCTATTAAATCAAAAACAGAACATATTAAAACAGAGTACCACTAACATTTTTGGTTACCAAAACAAATGGAAAAGTGTATGTGCAATACAATATGAAGTGTAAGAATGTTATTTATTTGAACACAAAATTTGACAACGAATACATATATTTACTAGTATGTAGTATTGTTTACCATGCATATTTATTTATAAGATGAATAATACAGTAGTACTAATTATCTCAGGCTTAAAAACGTGACACAGAAAGCAAAATGGAAAAGAAAGCAAAACAAAGCAATACGTACGTAGATAAATAAGGTGTAAGTAAGAATAGTGCGTGAGTGTGTTTCTCTTACTATATATTTTGCAGACTCAAAGTGTAAATCAGAATGAATGAATTTACAGTCTCCAACTCAAAGTGTTTCTTGTCTTTCTGTTTTGCAGTCTCTCAATCTCATTACCCCTTTTTATACAAAATTCTTGTTTAACTTCACGGTTAATCAACCTCAACGGGTCCCACAACTTAATTTAACTCTATTATTAATAACTTATGTTGGCATTTTCTGCAAGTTTAGATGATTAAAGCAAGACCATTAATTTTCTAGTTTGTTTGTTTTAAGGAAGAAGAGCAAAGAAAAGAAAAGAGTAGAGGGAATGAATGTATAGTATGTAGCAAATTTCTTCCACAAGCAAACTATATATAGACTCCTACAACAAGCACTAAATTTTGGCATTTTGTAAAATGAAATAAAATAAAAATTCACAAGGAGTCATAAATTAATTATAGGATAAAATTAATACTATTTTTATTGATGAAAAGAGTTCAAAGATATAAAATTGTTCTTTAAGATGAATAATTGAGAAATTCTATTGAGGTAATGTCCAAATGAGCTAAACTATTTTATGTGCAATGAGTTCAAAATGACAGAAATTAAAATGTCAAAATTGTTTAGACGGATTAGAGTTTGAATATCGATCTCTTTATTTTATTTGTGTAAATTTTCAATGATTTATCATTTTATTAACCTACCAAAAAAAAAAAGTCTTATCACACGACAAAAATAAGAGCCCTACAAGATAACCTTGTTACTTGTTTTACATTATATTCCCGCAGCTGTAGTTACAATTTTATTACTCAACTCAACTACCATAATCAATATAAATACTATTATTTTTTCTAAACCAATATTAATATTATTCATAAATACTAAATCCATTTATGGCTTGTCTAGTTATTTTGAACATGTAGACAAAACAAAGAAAACAATATATGTGCTATAAAATGAAGTGAATAATATATTATCTTGAAGTAGAGGTTTTCTTTATCTTTCCTTTTTGATATATATATATATATATATATATATATATATATATATATATATATATATATATTATTGTTAGCTTTGCCCAAATTAGAGAATTAAACATCTTAAAAATATCCAATAATCTTATCTACCACAGTCAACCACCAAATGATTTAAAATTTAAAATAATATATCATTATTTTCTTAATAATCTATAATATGATTATTTTAAATTTAAAACAATATATTATTTTACACTTTTAAAGAAATAGACCGACTTATAGAGAAAAAGAAAAGGATTTTTTTGGTCAAGTAATCTAATGGCTAGAAATAATAAAAAAGATTTTTTTTATTATTATATATATATTTTCAAAATTATTAAATGGTTATACTTTTATGTTTGTCTAAATAATTTTATTTGGAGTGTTGTGAATGAATATTTCTCTCACTCATAACTATGCTATTTTTTGTTATAAAAGAGTGTTGAAGACCCCAAAAAAAATTAAACTATATATGGTTCTCTTTTTGGTAAAAACAAAAACTATAATTCTCTTTATTTTTAAATCTATAATCTTATTTTGTTATTTAATTTATATTTACAATTACAGGTTACCGCCAAAAATAGAATGAATTATGAAAAGGCCATATTCATTTTCCGACTCTTTCGTTGCAAAAGCCAAATTATATCAAAATTAATTAAGCGAACATTTAGTACTACAAGTCATCCATATATATTCTTTCAAAAAAAGAAAAAAGTCATCCATATATAATTATTAGTTTTTTTCTAACAAACACACCCACGTTTTACTGTGTCAATAATATCCCTTACTCTTTTTTTTGAAGGAAATAATATCCCTTACTTTGTTAAGCTAGATTTCTAATTTATTATTATTTTGGTTTGTATCCTTATAATTAATTAATTCAGATGATTTAATCTCTCTGCTCACGCTAATGGTTTTGCAAAACTTTTTTACAAATACGTATTATTTTTCTCCTATAATTATAGTTTTTATCTTTTAAATGGTAATTTTCTTATAAATTAAAAGGAGTAGTTAAGACAAAAGGGTAGTTAGATACATCAAATGTGAATTTGTAAATTACCATTTCTTTCGAAATTAAGAGTAGTTAGATACATCAAATTCACAAAGTCAATACAATTTTTTTTTATTAATATTATAGAGAAAAAGAAAATGGTTTTTTTAAAATATTATATATATATATATATATATATATATATATATATATATATATATTTTCAAAATATAGTTTAATAGTGAATTATAATTTTATATTTGTCTAAACAATTTTATTTGGATGTTGTGACAACAATTATTTGTCACACTTATAACCACTACAAAAAACACGCCTAATTGCGGCGGTTTTAGAGCTATTATGCGGCGGTTTTCAACCTCCGCAGACTTTTTTGTGGCGATTTTCAAAACCCCCGCTTAATGGTCTCCCATAAATTAACTGCGTCAGTTTTAATGAACCACTGGTATCCTGGAAAATTGTTTGCGGCATTTCGTTGTGGAGGTTTATAACCCCCGCAAAATAGAAAAAATAGGTAAAAAAAAATCCCAGAATACTCAAATTTTCTTTAAATTGTAGTTATACAATTCATAAATCATAATACATAAAATATACTATCAGTAAAAAATTATTGTATTACACCTTAAAATTCTTAATAACCAAAAAAACGTAAAATAATGCTAGAACTTAGAAGCACCATATGAACATTCTAACTGTCAAATTAACACAGTAAGACCAGAATTCCTAGCTCAACATATCAAACCAAAACCTCTTACATAAGATTAAAGCAGATATATGATCTAATCCAATTCAACATTAGCATCTTTGTTGGTGATCTTTCTTTCATAGTTCTTTGTGGGTCCCATTGATCCACATAAGTTCAAAGTAACTCTTTTAAATTTTATTCCTTTAGTGATCTTTCTCCCTTGGTTCTTTGTGGTCCCATTGATCTCATAAAAAAAATAGAAAAATAACAAGGCAAAGTCTCATATCCAACTATTACTATTACTTTGTGGATGTATTCATATTTTAATCAAAGTAACGTTACTATGCAATGAAACCGTGATGCCACTTGACGGAACAATTATGCCATGATGGAACACTCCAATAGTGAATTTGGTAAAATAACATACTCCAGTTGGCGGACTCAATGAAAAACCAACCAGTAAAGTTGCTCTTAAATATTGAAAAGTAATCACTAAGTCCATGACCACAATTGGAATTTGGAGGTGCATCTAAATCCAATTCAATAAGAATTTGAGAAATGTTAATATCAATAAAAAAACCCAAGTCTTGCTTTATACAATAACCTATTCATTTATGTCCATAAACTAAACGATCATCTTCTTGTATCCATAGGCGCGAATTTAGGCTCACTTGCATCATTAGTTTATATAACAACGTCAAAAAATCACATATAGGCTACAACACCACAAGACACTTAATATAAAAGAGAATTTTTTTTTTATATATATATAATATGTCACATGTTCATGATATATATGTGCCTCAAACAACTATAGCAACATAATTTTCTATAAAGAGAATTATAGTTTTTGTTTTTGCAAAAAAAGAGAATGTACCATAGTTATAAGTGTGAGAAATAATTGTTGTCACAACATCCAAATAAAACTGTTTAGACAAATATAAAATTATAATTCACTATTAAACTATATTTTGAAAATATATATATAATATTTTAAAAAAAAAACCTTTTTCTTTTTCTCTATAATATTAATAAAAAAATTTTGGCCCTTTGTCAGACATTTTTATTATGAACTAAAGTTTAAATGAAAATTTGGTTCCAAGACTCACCATAGGTACTTTTTTTTGGACAAGCCTCACTACATGTACTTAATTAATAATTATTTGTGAAAAAAATTCTGATGTCGGTAGTGAAAATCAAACTCACGTCATTTTAAAAGATATATGTAAACTCTTTATCAATTGAATCCATTATCATTGATTTTTAAGAAGAATATTTGGTCCATAAATTTCAGCTTAACTAATTAAAATTATTAAGTCGGATGTCTGTCGGAGTTCGAACTCTAATCCCTTTATTTTGTGTATGTATATTTTCAATAACTTATCATTTAATTTAATTTATGTACTAAAAAAAAATTCAAAAATGACACTTACCACTAAACTCTGTTAAAATAACAGTCATCACTCATCACTAAAAAAGACAAAAACTAAACCACATTCAACACATACTATCAAACAAAGTTGAAAAAAATACACCACCATACACATAGTTATAGGCTGGTAGGCGATTAAATATCCTCTTTTCTTCAAATAATTACGTAAAGAAAGAAACTTTAATTTCAAAGAGTATTGTTAAGCACTTAAGCGTGACAAATGTTTTTTACTTTTACAATCTCTTTTAATGAATGATTTCCATTCTTTTGTAGCATAGAAAACCTAATTTTGAAAGAAAATTGAATGAAACAAGTATAAAGATACCACAGACTAAACTCTACGTTAAGTGCCCAAATTAAAAGGATATGTACTTATTTGAAGGATAACCAAAAAGATGATATTATTTGAGGTGCCTTTCAAAACAAATATATCATTTGAGGCAAATCTTAATTAAAAGATGAGAAAGAGATGGTTCATTTCTTGTCACATGTTCTCTCTTAGATATATAGGCTAGTGTAGGAGATTAAATAAAGAAAATAAGAAGTGTGTGAGAATGAAAATCGAAAACATATTATACTTAGAAAAGAAAAAAAGACAAAAAGAAAAAAAGAAGAAGAAGGAGAAAATATTCACGTATACGCTAATGGCTATTCTTTACATGTTTCCAAAACACCAACATAAATGCAAAACACATTTTTGCTTTCATTTAATTTATTTTTCTTTTAAAAGTTACATTTAATTTAGAATTTTTATTATTGAATTGAAGAATTTCATATCCAACCCCACACATGATATTTTTTTAATTTCCTCAGTTTTTTAAATCTTGATGCACAATTTATAACTATATGATTCACACAATTATTATTTTTTTTTTAACCATCATTTATAACTATATGATTCCCACATTACAATTATTATCACTCAATTTGGACATGGTTCATTCCAGCAATTTGCTTTTTGGGCTTTGGCAATTGGGGTATATCTTTTTTTTTTTTTTTTTTTGGTGAACCGCAATTGGGGTATATCTTAAAACATATTTGTAGAAATTTAATAATGCACAAAAAAATAAAAGTTTTTTTTAATTAATCATGTCATCAAAAATTATAAAAAAATTTCAATTAATCAGTATAATTTTTTTTGTCAAAATAAATTTGTAGAAAATTTAATAATGCCCAAAAAACTATTTTCTTAAAAAATTAATCTTGGATAATCATGATTTGAACTCAATAATTTTTAAATGAAGACAAATTTAAATATGCTTTATGTATTCTAACCGCATGTATGTTACTTCATTTCTCTTATTCCTTTTATTGGAAAAGCTAAGGTAGCTAGCTCCATCTACTCTCTGCATTTTCTCTTCTTCAATTCAATTCCTTTAAACAAACACATTAGAAAATGGAAATAATATCTTCATCTTATTCATTCTTCTCTTTTTCTATATGTGATCAATATCATTATTCCACTCTGTAAGTCTTTCATTTAGTTTTTTTTCTTCTTTATTTGAAAAAGTTATTTAATTAGTCTTTTTCATATCCAAATCCAACTCTGTTTTTTCCTCTGTTTAAGCATAGGTACTATATCCTCTAGAGCTATGCCGCCGGATAGCGACTTCCCTGGCAAGGTTTTCGATCACCCTGATCACAGTAGCCACCGACTACCAATCTGGGCCGTGGTGTTAATCATCTCCGCGTCACTGTTGGTGGCTGTAGCAATTGCAGCTATCTTTTATTGGGTGATCTACCCGCGGATCATCCAATTGTGGCAGTGGTGGAAGTCACCGCAGGCGTCGCATACTGTCGTGCCTCTACCAGCCGTGATCGAGCTGCAGAATGTGGCTCTAGTTTGATACAGGTATAGTATATGTTTTGTTAAGATTTGTTATGTATCTGTTCTTAAAACTGAACTTGAACTTACAAGTTACAATATATGCACATTTGACTTTTGCAGATATTATGAACATGTGGACGTACAGTGTGGAAAAAGAAGGGAGCTTTTGAAATTTAATTTAGTGTCAAATAGTAGTGTTTAGAAAGAATTTCAATTAGTAGAAAGGCAATGCCTATTATTCTTACAATTTGCTGCATTTGTTTCTCTGTAGAATTGGATTTTATTTGAAACCTTATAATTACTACTAGCATATTTGCTTTTACTGTTATACGAGTTTGGCTTCCTCTTGAAAACAAGTGTGGAAAATAAAGAAATGATTTTTCATTGAAAAAATAGGAAAACTCATATGGGTTTTTCATCCCAATTTAGAGAGGATATCAAATTGACTCTTAAAAATTTGAAGTGTAGGGATATATTTAGTGTGAAGTTTGGGACTTTTCTTAAGGTACTTATTTTGGTCAAACTCTTTGATTCATGTAGTTCAGCCAAGATAATTATTATTGTTTGATTAGAAATTATTTTGAGTAGAATAGGGAACCATTCCTCTTGAAACAAAAAAATTAAGACTGTTAGTAGGAAATACTATTATTCTAGTAGCCTGCTTTGCTGGCGTTGAAGTCATTATAAGTTGTTTCAAATTTATGATTGTGAAGGATGCTGATTTCCGAATTTTGTTTTAAAAATTTTTACACGCTTTTCATTCATATCTTCTTCCTTGAAGTACTTAAAATTTATGTCTTTCTGCAAGAAGGATCTTATCTCCTTTCCTCTGCACATTTGTCGTATTTTTTGGCTGTATCGCACATTTATGCTTGCATGTATCACACATTTATATATACTTGTTGATGGGGCGGAGGTAGGTAATGGCAACACTGTTGTTATCAGGGATGGAAGTGAAATTATCCCAGGCCCTGATAAAGAAGGTTAGAACCTTTCAAATATTTATACTGGTGTAATACTTCCTACTGCTGATTACATATATAGGGTAGAAAATTGTAAATTGTGGACCAAGGAAAATTGTAATACTAAGGTTACGAATTAATTGGTACGTTTCAATGAAGTAGTGTTGCCATTTGGCCTCATCAATCCATCCATTTATCTCAAGTAAAGATGTATTCCGAGGAAGGTTTTGGGATGAAATATTCTGTGATTGATAGACATTTGACAAGCATGTTTCCTTGGTCCGTAACATTGGCATAAATCACGGCATGTAATTGTGCATGTTTTAATCCTAACTAACCTAATTATGTTCATAGCCAGTGAGAATCACTTTGCCTCAATAATGCTGCAGTGCAGATGACTTGACTGTTTCTTTTCTAGATATGTGTATGTTGATCATGCTAAGTGTAGTATTTGCTTAAACATATGGCACGATGTTGTTACTGTTCCTCCATGTCTTCATAATTTTTGGCATATATGATAACCTTTTGATCCTCTTTTTTTAATGAATATAGTTCTGTTTAGTTCATTGACTTTTTTCTTGAATTGTCATGTGACATTACAGCAATGCCAATGGTTGTTTCTTCGGAGTAGTTACAGAGATCGCAGGAAAAACGTTCGACTGTACTTTGTCCTCAATGCAGAGCAGTTGTTCAATTTGTTGGCAAAAATCACTTTCTTCGTACCATTGCATAGATACATTTTATGCAGAAGCGTTTCACAGAGATTAAGCTGAATTGCAAACAGGCCTGAGAAATAGTAGTTATTACTGACATCGAGGATAGCATCGAGGCATGATAGTTAAGATTTGACATCTTATATGCATTTTTGTGGTCATATTTTTGACGAACCTCTTGTTCATAGTTACGACTTATGGTAGTTCTTTTTCATTTATGCGGCACTTCTATGTTAGTTATTTGATAAAATTGATTTTCTTCTTTGATTTCACTCAGCAAGCAGCTTCTCTGAATTGTTATATTGAAAATATGAATGGTTTTGATTGATTCATAATTTCACTCTGTAACTAATATTAATGGAACCCCCTCAACTTCAGGATCTTCATAATCTGAGTTGGACTCTTCACTGGGAATTGCCTGCCAATAATTTATTTTAACCTTTTCTTGACTATCCACTATTACTATGCTTGTCCAATTTATCCTTGGGTTTCAAGTCAGAGGCTTTATCAGAAGTTGGTTTGTTAACAGCATTTCAACAGATCAGGAAGAACCACAAAATTCATGAAAGCGTCCAATGAGTCAATCTCATCGTCTGCAGGAGCACCGGCATCTTCATTCTGTAAATCAGATGCAACTGTTCCATTGTCAACACAACATCTACTACCATTGACTCCCTAGGTTCATTATCAGCAAGTTTGTTGTCTTCGTATATATCCATACTCGTACGTCTAATAAATTTTCCCCTTCAAGTGTCCATGCCTTTCCAGACTCTAGTGCAGCAACACTAGCTTTACCTTGTTTTTCTCTTTCTGCCTCTTCTTGCTTCCTCATCAGCTCTAGACCCTAACTCCTCCTTTCCTCTCTCTTTCTTTCTCCCTAACTCTCTCCTTTTCTTTCTCTTCCTTATCTATTTCCCTTTTCTCAATCGACATCATGAACCCGTGCCCTACCCTTCTCGATAATATCTCTGCCTCTTTCACCAGTTCTATCGCGATCACCATAATGGTGACTCCTCTTAGAATCACTCACCATTACTTTATCCTGAAAAAACAAATTCACATATACGCATCAGCAACATTAGATTCATGAAAAACAAAGCAACAGATTCGAATGACCACGCAACGGGATTATAACATAACAACAATCATTTAATTCTATATACCTTCAAGGTTCCAATCTCAGGTTCATAAGTCGTAACAACTATATACAATTAGAGAGGAAAACCAAATTTTAAAGATAGGCTAAAATCACAGAGGATACCTTCAAGTTTCAACTATAATGCATTATTAGATTTAATAGAGAAAATGACTTCAATTTAAATGTGAATGCTACATAACAACATTAAGTTTATTTGTTTATTGCCATTGTCCTCCTCAGAATTTAGCAGCATGCTTTTTTTTTTGATACATATTTAGCAGCATGCTTGAAACAAGAAAACTAAATAGGAAACAAAACCAAAAATTTGAAGAAAAAACTATCAAGATTGAAATTTGCAGTAATATCAGAAAATGAATTTCATGCATTTATCGTCGTCGGTTAGTTTTTATAAAATTTCCAATTACTAATTAGTTGAAATATTATTTTTAGATAAATTTGTAGAAAATTCAATAATGCAAAAGAGATCAGCAGCATATAAAGAATCGGCATATCAGCTTAACACATATGGGCGGTTTGGAACAACTTACGGCGCGAGTTTGAAGTGCTAATACTTTAGGAAAATAACAAGAACAACAACAATAAAATGTTCTTTGGCAGAGACTACTGTGTCAAAGATGGTCCAAATAAGATGTTAATGTTGGCTTCTACATTTAATAAAATTTTTGTTAAATTTATCATAACTAAATAGTTAAAAGAACTCATTTTTATCAGAACCAAAAATATATTAGAGACAGTTCCTCCAATTATGGGGGGTAGCTATTACAATTAATGATGACAGTCATCACCCCCAGGTCCTCCAAATTGAAGAGAATATTTAAATTCTTCCCATTGATCTCCATAGTATTCAACACCATAACAGTTAGAGGCATCAGTGAATCCTTTTGCTGAATCTGGTCTATAATATTTTCTAGAATCATCAACTTGATGTTCAATTTCTCTAAAATAACATGATTCAATAAAGTTTTTATTAGGAAAGTGTCCGGACCCCATTGGAGGACTAGGAGCGCCCACAGGAGATACTCTTAACCCACCCCATCCCACGTTATTAGCTGTGACCATGTCGGAGAATATAGCTGCTGGAAAATATTCAATTGTCTTATCTACCAATATTAACCACCAATTATGACTTGTTGAATCCTGAATACATATCATAACATTTTGTGAATATATATATTATTTTTATCCTCAAGAAGATATATCTAGTATGGTTAAAAAGTATGAAAAATGATAACATGTGCCTTAAAATTATATAGTATGTCTTTGAGTTATATCACTTGATAACATATTATATAATTTTCTTTTCCACATCAAATTAACATTTTAATTTAAAATGTACAAAAAGACATTACCTGATTAAGAGAAATTGTTAGTTCAATCATTATACTACCATAAGTAGATGTGTGCTTTACACGAGAACCAAGATAATATGAAGTATCTGTTTGAACGAAACCGTTGCACAACATATTGTAACATCCAGTACTCTTAAAATTATCTGAGTGTAAATAGTAAAATATTGATATTCAAAAAAATATTATAAACACATGAAGTCTTTTCTATATATTGAAAGTGAAGATTAAAAATATAAACCTTTACTTACCACCCATAACGAGTAGATATAAGTTGAAGTATCATCATTGTATAGTTTTGGAGATACTTGACAGTATGTGTATATGTGATAAATTAAATAGATTTTTTATACAATTAAATTCATTTAATTATAGTTATATATCAAATAATATGTGTGCTTTTAAGATTAAAAAAATGTTAGCATAGTAGAATAATTAAAACTCACATGCCATCCAACTATGATTTTATTAGTACTATCTCCCTTATAATTTTGAATATATAAATGAGCTCCACTTTATTGATCCTTATCAACTTGTGGATTATAAACACTGGTAGTTCCTTTAGCACCATAGTAAGTAGTCATCAATTTAGTATGCACAAAAGCTTCCTAGAAATCAATATATTCACGTATTAATAAAAATGAATTGTATAATAGATTATAGATATAAACTAAAAATGGGAACTTAAAGAAAACTTACACGAGCTAGTAGTAGAGCTATTATCAGTTACACTATGCATATTGAATAAAGATTTGCCTCGAATAATATCATCTTTAGTTATCCTCTGAATAGGGACGGTTCCTTTTGGACACCTAACTTTCTCAAGCCAATGTATAGATTTAGTTGAAGAAATTTTTATTTCATTAGTTTTTCTTTCAAAACTTGGTTTTCTCTGCCACAGAAAAAAGAAAAACATTCATCAAAAATATTGAATAAATTATTAATTAAGTGTAGAGATTTCGTCGATTAAATCCATATAAGTAAAGGATTGTTTATCAAAAAAAAATATAAGTAAAGGATGATTAAAAGCTAAGAACATCTTGAAAGAGACCCTATAAGTAATAAAATATTCAAAATTAATCACATTAAAATATTTTACCTGTAATTTATGATTTTTTAGTAAAGGATGATCAAAAGCTGGTTGCTTATTAATATCAACACAATCAACTATGTGTCCGGACTTTGTCTATAAAAACAACCAAAATTAAACAAAAACAAAAGTATTAAAAAGGGGATTAACCTAATTAAATCACCAATAAAAATTAACGATATGTATATACTTGAATACTCTTGATATGAGGCTTGTTAATGAGCTTATTTTGTCTCTCCAAATCTTTTGATGACGAACTATGCATACCATCAAATGTGTGGCCAATACTACTAGTCACCAAACACATGACAAAGAACAAAGTATTAGTGATTTTCTCCATTCTCTTGTTAAAAATATGACTTATGATATATTATAGTTTAGTATACTGCTTATTTATACATTAAAGCTTTCAGGACAAATGAAATAATACAAGTATTTAAATGAATTTAATATTTGGTAAAAGAAAGAAATTAATATATTAATTATCTTCTTTATATGCTTTAAACGTTACCATTTAAAACAATATCAGACAATAATTGTGAGAAAAAGAAAGATCAAACAATAATTATACACTATATATAACTCAAAAGCGATTAGATGGAATGATGCGGATCTCTTCTAATTATCAACCAAGATTTTGGGCTCGATCTGACTTGAGTGTGTAGTTGGATTAAAACAAAGTAAACTTATTTTTTTTCTTTCACAATTATTGTCTAAGGGTTAAAAAAAGAAATTGTTCGTAGGTAAAATGACAAATTAAACTATCGTAAACTCACACACAACCTCGGTCATGAACATTCGACATAATAATTTTGACATTTTCTGTCCGTTGTGTTGAGTGGGTTCACTCCCCAAGTGGGACCCACACCAAAATAAAGAAATAAAAGAAACTGTCATGAATATATGTCATAAAGATATATTAGGCCCAATAGAAGGTTCTAGATATATTATAAGGTTTTTACCTTATATATAGAAGAGTGGTGAATGTAATAATTATCCAATCAAATGAATGAAAAGTTTATTTTGTTAGTTTAGAATAATTTAGAGTAGTTTTTAGTTTCAAATTCATAACAGAAACAAGAAAAGGGGAGGTGTCTTTTAAGTAAATGGGCTTGGCCCATTGTGTGCCTACATGTGGCAAACTTGTTGTCACGTGAGTAGAAGAAAAAAGGATTTGTTAATCCCAAATTGTAACAACATAGTAACACAGGAAAGTAGCAGCTCGCATAGAGAAAGAAAGAAGTGTGCGCCGTCTGCCTTAGAAAAGAGAAGAAAATTTGTGTTCAATTGATAAAAAGTGTGTAGCAAAGTTATTTATTTTGAGCTATAATTTAAGTATGTGTTTTCTATTAAATAGTTAGTTTGAATCTCTCTCTAGGTTGTGTTAGTTTATCCACTTGTGTGGAAATTTATGTTGTTGATTGGTTCTATCATAGGTGATGATTATTGTTGTTCTTAGTATTTACTAGACGACATATTGTGTACCCATTATTTATTTATAGTGGAAAGTTTATTTGGCTAGTGCCCGTGGTTTTTAATCCTCTTACACTGAGAGGATTTTCTACGTTAAATTCTGGTGTTCGATATTTATTTTCTGTCATTATTATTCTGCTCTGGATTGGATATTTTTCTGTTTGTTTATTTAATTGCACAGGTAGTTGGGAGAGATTAATTCCGCGTTATATTAATTCCGCGTTATTTGAGACTCTTAAGTCTTGATTTTCCCCGATAAATTGAGATATAATTTCTGGACAAGAGCTACTTATTTTTTAACAACACTTTTAAGATATATGTGTTGTTCAAGGTACGATCAAATATGTGTCTTAGGTCATAAGCTTAATTAAATATTAACTGAATAATGTTATGATCCCAATTGAAATATAGTCGATCATCATCAAAGTGTGGTTACTAAAATAGCTATGTACACCAAGGTGAAATGATTTGTATGTCTGAATAAAACAGTGGCACAACATAATTCAGTATGAAAAATGTCGGAGGGGTGAAAAACAATTATATCTAATCTTTATAGTTAGTTGTACATAGAGATATCTGATGTGCACAAAATAAAGAAGACAAATATATACAACCCCACCTCTCAATGGACCTAAATTGTTAAATGAAGCCCGAAACTGAAACAAATACAAAGCCCAAATTAAACAAAACCAACCGCAAAAAAGAAAATGACCAATTAGTTATAGTCACATAGTTGGAAGCACAAAATATTTTAAAAACAATTTAAATAACTTTTGAAATATATAATAATTATTAAAATTGACAACAAGGGTGAGGATGATGGTGGAAATGATAAAACTTTGTAATTATATTGTGAACGTCGATATCGATCGCAATGTTTTTATTGGTTTTACTATATGATATGATATGATCTGATGATAATATTAATAATGATGATAAGGAAGTACAAAAATTTATTTAAAAATTGACAAGGCATGTTGCCATATATTGATAACATGGTGTTCATGTAAACTATTTGCTTTCTCGGAAAAACCATTTCTAAAAGTGATTTTAGCTCAAAAAGCATCATTGTAAACATGACATTATTCTGAACTAAGAAATTTAGCTTCTCATCTTAACTTTTCCCAATAATTTAATATAGCAAACAAACAACATAAGAACCATTGAATGTTCATTTGGTTGAAATTGCATACCAACAATCAAACTCCATTGACATTTGCACATTTCCTGAAGATATGGAAATGCAGGACCGTCCTAATTAAATTACAGATCTCATTCTAATGTAAAAAAATTTGCCCCAAATAAAATAATTAAATTTTGTATCCAAAAGAAAAAACAATAATTATTTTTTTTTAAAAAAAAATCATGAGATAATTGAACCTACAACCCTTCAAATAAGGATTTAAGCACTTACACCACTAGACTATTAGGAATGATTAGTATTTAACTTTTTAACACTGATATATATTAAATAATTATTCAAGATATATTAAATAATGTTTCATATATAATGTGGTACAAGAGCGAATATGCAGTATTATTGTAACTTTTACTAAGGCTCACATTGACAATGGCAGAGTCTATAAGCCTTGATACATCCCTTTAAGTGAAAGCCCAATTCAAATTATGGATGAGCCTAATAATGATGAAGAATTAGATAGTCCAATATTTGGGAAGAGACAACCCAAGAAACCTTTGTGAAACTAATACTTTTCTATCTTTTGTTTATTTTTCATTTCCATAAATATTATGCAAGTTTGTTATGCATATACACTTGCATTTATCTAAAAGTAAAACTAAAAGATTATCATTTATCTCTCTTAAAAATTGAAAGATAATTTTAGAAAGAGATTGTACGTACATTATTAACAAATTTAATACAAAAAAATATTTTATTTTTTTATTTTGGTGCTAAATATTGTCAAAGAGAGCTTATATTTTGGGATAAAAGTAATACTATTTTTTTTTTTGAGGAAAAGTAATATATTACTAGTTGTTATGATGTGAATTTGAGAGAAAGCATAGAGAATAGAAAGAAGAGAGTTGAGTAAAAATGAAATTATGATTCACTGAGTTAGCAAGAGCTAGTTCACTATCTCTATTAATATTACTCATGTAGATAAGCTAATAAGCTGAAAGCTACTATAAACCAACTGTAATATGCTTAAGCTAAGCTTGTAATGTAAACTATAACAAGAGAATGTGAAAACTAACACTAGTTAATATTGAGGATGAATGTTCAACTACACTGAATTGGTTAAAAAGTGATCAATGACACCTTGCAAAAATTTATTTCTATTCATTTCAGCATATATGAGAGTTTAATATACTTGAGCTGAATTTCAACTACTCCTCCCTCTTTTGGTGCTATATAACGTCATGCTCCCCTTTTATTATTGTTTGGACACTTAACTAGATTTGGAAATTACAATGCATTAGTTCTAGTACTTATATGATTTCTATGGAGATGAACATTATAATGTCTCCATTTCTATGTTAAAAAAAAAAAAACATTAATGTCACCATATATAGCAATGCCTACAAAGTACAAACCAACTATACACTGTGTTGACCTTTTATTATCAAACAGAATGCTGTAAGGCACATAATAGATAAACTGATAAAGTATCTTTTAGAATTGTTCATATAAAAATAATTGAAGTTGATGTTTAAGAAAGGCAAAATGTATTTGTGAAACACTTCTTGTATTATATATTACTACTTCCATCTCAAAATATAAGAGTTTTTTAGCAAAAGCACAAAAATTAATTAGAAAAATAATTATTATATTAAATTTGTCAATAAGTATCTTCTTTTAAATAAATTTAATATATAAAAATGATTTTTAAATAAATTTAATTACAAAGGATAAATTTATCTTCTTTTTTTTATGGGTTTCTCTCTACTAATTTATTTATTCATTTATCCAAATCAACAAAAATAAATTTTAGTATTTCTCTCTTCTCCATTTCTATTTCTCTCTTTTCTCTATTATATTCGTTATTTCTTTAATCATCTAAACATAGTGTGCGTGTGTTTATTCAAATGAGGTAAATAATATTGTTTAGAAACATATCACCAATAATTGATGTCTATGTTGTTATTATGTTGGTTATATTTTTACAACTTAAATGTCATTTATATATTTATTTAATTAATAAACAAACAATAGTTTTCTTTTTGAAAATACTTATATAGTAATATGTTTGAGTTCAAAATTAATGAGTTCACGCTAAAATAAATTGTTAAGGAGATCTTTGATTTATTTTTTTGAAAGGAACAACTATTGACCAAACTATTGTGGAGAAGCTAATGAGATACTACATCCGACCTTAATTATAAGCAACTTTGCACTTTTTAGGTTCATTGGATAACTAATGTATTCAGCCTTAATTATAGACCAGATACATTAATTATTCAATGAATCTAAAAAGTGGAAAGTTGCTTATAATTAAGGCCGGAGGGAGTATTCTTAACGCATATGTTAAAGAGTTTAAAAATTATTGTTTTCAATATAATTTTTTTTCTTCGTATTATCAAATAAATTATGGGTGCGTTTGTTTTTTGTATTCATAAAAATGTATAGGTGGAAATAAGTCAAATGTTTTAAAAGTTACGTTAATGACTAAAAATATCAAATATAGAAATATATGTAAATCGATGTTAAAATAATGTAGTTTATTTTATACCGACATTGATTGATCTTTTAGGAAGAGGTTAGACTCCACACAAATGTTCAAATCATCTATGAAAGATTGAAGAGAGACCTACTAAAATCATGTGTGATAATTAAATACAAAAAGATTAATCCAAATTTTGATACAAAAACATATAGAACACCTATATTAATATGAGTAGATCATCAATGTCCAAGACCCCTACATTATTCATTATACAATGTTGTATTACAACCAAAGTCTTCAGCAACACCTCCAGCTTGAACATAATGTACCATATACTGAAATATTGACAAATGATTGTGTAAAAATAATGCCTCATTAAATTTCAAATTACAAACTAAATATTAATGCTTGTGTAAATTGACTTTAATTGATACACAATAATTGATGTCAGCGAAAAAGATAAGCTATCACATACTCAGTGGCATCATCATGGTACAAAAATGGTAAGTTGGGACTTCATGAATAGCGGAAAAAAAGCATGGAGAGTTTTTTGTCTAAATTTTAGCTATCATTCATTGAGATATAAATCGATCCTAAGAACTTAATAGATGTATTATCATGTTATAAATTTAGCACAAAACCATTTTGCCCTTCAACAAGGAAATGTGCTTTTGACTGAACTTGAAAATATACTTTCTCATTCTCATTAAAATTATGTGCTAAAAAAGAAGGAAAAAATATTGACACCTCATTGTCTACATATTAGGCATGCAACTCCAAAAATATGACTTTCAAAGTTAACTGCACACTCAAGCAAAAATTATACTTTTCATAAAACTTAGTATCACTCTAAATTTTTTTCAACCTCTAGCTAGCAATCTTAAAACAACAATTTAAATAGCATTAAAGCAAACCATGCATAAAACTTGCAAAATATGCAGGACTACAAAATCTACACAACCATTTTTCTGGGTAATAAGGTATTAAACAATAAATACAACCAACATAGAACAATGCTCCAAATATGATTGTGATTCTCATTGTAAACATTATCGAAGCAAGCTCTCTGACAAAATATACCTGTATGTATACGTATCAAACCGGCACCAGCTCGATATCTGCGGCAGGTAGAGGTGCGACAGTACCTGAAGCCTGTGGTGGATGCAACCACTGCCACAGCTGCACAAGACGCGGGTAGATCAGGCAATAGAAGATGAATGCAAATCCTATAGCCTCCAGCAGTGCAGAGTGGTAGTCCGTGACTACTACTATGGTCAGGGTCTTCAAAAGTCTTCCCGGGTAAGTTGGTATCTGGCACTCCGGCGAGCATGGTGGTGATAAGCTGCATTATATTTGCATGTGTTGAATTAATAAAAATTTCATGCATATATAGTATTCTTTCAATTATGAAGATAGGCAAAAACATGCGTATATACGTTTGTAGCTTGGGGCAGCAATTCTTTTCCTGGTTGTAATGTTTTTTTCTCCTTTCTTGAGGTTTCTTTTTGTACTTCTTGTGCAAAGAACACCTATCAATAAATTTTTGCTTATTCAAAAAAAAAAAAACGTACGTGCGTGCGTGCATATAGTATTCTTTTTTTAAAATTAAAGTCATTAGGATTTTACTATTGAAATTCTATATCATCATGTCTATTAAAGAAGCTTCATCCAGTTCAATTCATGTCCCAACAGATGATGTAGAACAACAATCCAACATTATTTCCAGCAGAAATAAACCAAAATGTGATCCTTTTATTTATCTATTTAACTTCAATACTTTCTTTCCTTTTATTTATCCATCAATGTAAATTTCTGACTATAGTTTTCTTCAAAAAATTTCATGTCTTCCAGTTTCAGACTCTAAGTTTATGCAGCAACAACTTCCAGGAACCTGGCTAGTTCTGACACCAAAACTGGTACTAAATATGTTTGTTTAATTTGTGATTATCTATTTAACCTACCTATATGTATTAATTTAACAGTCACTTACATGTATTCGTTACTTTTCATGCAGACTATTTCAACATTCTTGATTTTCACCGTCGTATTAATCTCTATCGGAGTTGCTTCACTTACTGAGTCCAGAAATGTTCGCAATTCTGTTTATCTTTTTTGTTTTATTACTTTTATAAGCAATATATGTGTATAATAATTTTATGCTAACCTTTATCTTCTTATTACTATTATGTATCAGGTCGTTGAAATTGTTTATAGGTACGACATAGAGTGCATACCTGACAATTTGACACACAAAGAAAAAGTGGCATACATTCAAAGTGATGCCAATAAAACATGTACACTGCATCTCAATGTATGGTCCTTTGAATCAATTATTTTTACTTTTTTTTTTGACAAATCAATTTTTTTAACTATGTTTTCATAATAATTTTGAACATACCTCTCGTGAATAGGCTGTGAAGAAAATGAAGGCTCCTATCTACGTTTACTATGAGCTCCACAACTTCTACCAGAATCACCGCCGGTATATTACTTTTCATTTTATCTGTTTGAATTTCACATTTACAAAGCAGTGAGGATCTCATGTTTTTCATATTTTTTTGTTTACTTCCTTCAGTTGTTTGGATGTCTTTGTCCGGTGACAATTTTCATCTTGTCACATTGTGATTTGTGATAGGGCATTAAAATATCTCTAGGCTATATAGATATAAGGTTCAAGAAAGTTATGTGTGTGCTACGAACTATTTAACAAAACTATCTCTAATGAATAAATGATATTGAATTGTACTCTTATTTGGCAATTTCATACATTGTTCTCTGATGAATAAATGATATTGAATATTGTACTGATTTTGGCTCAGTTTTCATGTGTTCTTATTATAATTTTCTAATTAAGGTGATTTTTTTTATTTGGTATAATTTTCTACTGTTTGTTGTAGTAAATTAATGCAGAAAAATAGTTAGTTCGATAAAATGAAGTTCATTTTCATTTTCAAGAAATAGGTCTATGTTCTCATAAGTATATATGTTTATTTAAAAAATAATTATTAGGTACGTGAGAAGTCGAAATCATGAGCAATTGAGAGATTCTCATAAAGCAAGTTCAACGAAAAATTGTGACCCTCAAAGTCATCTAAAAGGAGAACCGATCGTGCCTTGTGGTCTTGTAGCATGGAGCCTGTTTAATGATACTTTCAGCTTCTCGCGCAATAACGCTACTCTGGTGGTTAACAAAAAGGGAATATCATGGAAGAGTGACAGGGATCACAGATTTGGAAGTGATGTTTTCCCTTCCAATTTCCAGAAGGGTCCTATCATAGGTGGCGCTCAGCTTGATGAAAAAATACCGGTAATTAAATTTTTTACATGAATTGGTTCCCAATTTTATAATTTCTACTGTATTTCATTGTTTATCTTGTGATTGTATCAACATTCTCAATTCCAACTTTGCTTGCATTAATGAGATAATTGCTCATTTTTTTGAATGTTTGTGTACCAGTTGAATCAACAAGAAGATTTGATGGTTTGGATGCGGACGGCAGCTTTACCAAATTTTAGGAAGCTATACGGAAAGATTGAGGTGGATTTAGAGAAAGGCGATAAGATAGCCGTGGTATTACAAAATAACTATAACACATATAGTTTTAACGGCCAAAAGAAGCTTGTTTTGTCGACAACTAGTTGGCTTGGAGGGAAGAATGACTTTCTTGGCATTGCTTCTCTCGTTGTTGGAGGATTATGCTTCTTTTTGGCCAATGCTTATTCCACTCTATATTACGTAGTGTCTAAGTATAAAAATAAAAATAGGCCTTGATCTTCTCCTTGTTCTCATAGTAATAAGTTAATCACCCAGTTTGTAACAGATATTATATATTATATATGAGTTTGTACCGATGACTTGATGAACTTATAATACATATATATCAATAAAAGTTACATATGTTAATGAAAAAGTTGTTTATAATTCTCTATTGTTAATAGTTATAGCTAGTTCACCAAAAAATATACGTTGTTATAAGTTGTTTATTTGTGACAAATTGATATATGAGTTACAAGTTACAACTGAATTTAACTTATGCCAAAAGATACTACACCTAATATTACAGTACCAACAAATGATCTAATGGTGAATGCATACACAAAAATTAGTCAAAATCAGAAATTGGCTTCTGCAACACGAAATTGATCTTGTTCACTTGAATTCTTTTGTTCTTTGCTACTTAATGGTACAATAGACTACAAAATTCCACTTGCTAATTATCTCTTCGAATATATGTCTTTAACCTCGCTAAACTAATTTGGAAGGACATTGACTAAAATTAGAAAGTTAGACCATAATACTCCCTCCGTCCCTAATTATAAGATTAGTTTGACAATATACAAATATTAAAAAAGTTGAATTTAATATTAAATTTTGATAATTGGTAATGTTTTTACAATTTTGTTCTTTAAAAAATAGAATTAGTTAATATTTTTAGTGTATTTATTAAGATTGTAAAAAAAGATGTATTTTAATTATTATGGGTATGTTGTGGTAAAGAAATATTTAATGCTCTAAGAAATTTAAAAAGAGTCTTATAAAAATGAACAAAGAAAATTTTAAACTGATCTTATAAATAAAAATAGAGGGAGTATTATACATACCATAATATAACTATACCAAAAATAATAATACCATATTACCATATCATTTGAATATAATGGAGCAACCACAGTTATTGTCTAAATTCATGGGAAGAAAGAACAAGAGGAAATGGAGTTTGTTATGATCCTGACAGAATTATTATGACTTATATACTTATGGTTGAATTTTATAATATATATATAAAAAAGAAAAAAGAAAAAAAAGGAATTGTTATGACTTATGAGTGGTGGTGCAACTGGAGCCATGAGGTTACGACCTTTTGTTTGGCAGATCCTGGTGATGCTTTTACTGTGTCTACCCCTTATTATGCAGGGTAATTAATATAATCATTTTATTATTTTTTTTTATTAAATCCCTGGTTTAATTTCCAGAAAAAAGGGACTGTAATACTTTAATACTTTAGAGTTTAATCGGAGATAAATAAAATCTGATTAATATTTGTTTTAGTTAAGAATGACTCAAAATTCAATTATATATATAAAATAATTACATATGTATCGAAAGTAAACAGGCAACAAGCACTAGTACAAAATTAAGAATATAATTAGATATTTTACACCTCCTTAATTAAAAACGGGTGTAATAGAGTTATGTTGTAACATTAGACACCATGTTTAAAGAAAATAGGTGTAATAATGAAAGATTAGTCATCTAAAATTTATAATACACTTGTTATATAAATAAATGTGAGAAAAACTATACTTTAGACACTATGTTTAAAGAAAATAGGTGTTATAGTGAAAGACTAGTCACCTAAAATTTATAATACACTTGTTATATAAAAGAGGTGAGAAAAATTATATTTTACACTATGTTTAAAGAAAATAGGTGTAATAGTGAACGACTAGTCACTTAAAATTTATAATACACTTGTTATATAAAAAAGGTGAGAAAAATTAGAGTACAAAAAAAAAAAATTATATATATTTATTTTGGTAAGTCACTTTTTAAATATTGTGAACATAAACAAACAAATCTTTTTTTTTTTTTACTAATAAATCTTTATAAATAGAAAAAAAGGAAACAAATTCTAATCTTCAAAAATACTTTTCTCTCTATCAACCCTTTTTATATATCTTACTTAAACCCTTCTCTCCCACCACCGTCACCCTCTACCTCACCAATCACCCCACCGGAGTTGCCGTTTCTCTCCGTCCGCTCTCATCCACTAACATCACTTCTTATCTCTTCTCGTTTTTTGCTCTAATATATTGGTGAACTTCTTCCTTAATCTTTATTTTTATCTCTTCATCCATGTATCTACAATAAGAAGAGTTCTTCTACGTTGAACCTTAGGTTTTCTCTTATATGCGTTATTTCTCTTATATGTGTTACGCGCCGCTATCCGAGATTAATTACATAGAATTCATGTATTCTAAGTTTTTCGATGGCTTGTGATTTCTTAGGTGTAAGTCTCTCCCAATTATCTTCTCCATCTTCCGAAGCACTAGGACAACAACATAATCGACAACCGCACTGATCGACAAGAACCCAACATCTTCTCCTTAGAATCTTTCTTGTTTATTTATCTAAATTTTTAGGTCTATGAGCCATGTCTAGTTCTATTTAGAGATTAGGAAGATTATATGAAGAATTATTTGGAATTTTGATGTTTTCAATTTGTATGTGATATGATAATAGTTTTTTCAAGTTTACTTGTAATTGAATAATTTGGCGTATTTTTGTTTATTTTGATAATAGTTTTGTTTGATTAATGTAAAACATAATATATTTTTTTAATATTTCACACCACTATTTTGGGAAAAACAGTTTCGAAGCTCTAAATTTTAGCGTAAAATACTAGTATTTTACACCCATTATTCATATATACAATAAGGTGTAAATTTATTAAAAATAGTCTAAATAAAAAATAATTTACACCTAATATAATTAAAAACCGGTGTAAAATAGTTGTAATTCAATGTAAATAATGAAAATTTTACACCCGATATAAATAAAAAATGGTGTAATATAAATTTTTTAACACCTTTTTTTTATCGATGTAAATTCTTCATACATATCTCACCGGTTGAATTTACACCAAATCTAAAACGGTGTTATATCTCCAAAAAAAATGGGTGTTAAAACCCTTTTTTGCACTAGTAAAGTTGCGTTGATATTCTTTTTTGAATTGTAAAACTAATTCGCTTAAATACCACATTTATAGATTTAGGAGACACAACATTGTTATGCATAACTTTTTGAACTCTATCTAGAAGATTAACAGCATCTGGAGCCAAAAAGCCAAAAGTGTCAAAAGCAAAAGGTATAAAAGCATGTTGATTGTCAGAACACGCTTTTTCATGTTTTGTCACTTTGCTTGAAGCAGCCTTGAGTGCCGCTTGTCCAACACTGAAACTTGCAGTCCCTAATCCTACAAGTGGAGAAACTCAAGTCAAGTCAACACATGCATGTTTTCCTCCTACCCATCCATATATCAAAACATCAGCTGGCCTAAGTGTCGATCTCCTGTCATGTGGGTCAGTCAAGAAATTTACAAGTACCTCTTTCTTCACTGATACTCCTGCACGTCGAAGAACATCAACAAGAACATCTCTCACGAGATCATGTCTGTATTTGAAGCCTGGAAGCTCCCTGCAATGCAGTGCGTGCTCTCCAAATTTATCCAAGCATGTCTTACGACAGATCAAACAAGTCTCGTCAGAAGGAAATATTCTCTTAAATTTATATTCTCTTAAAATTCGTTTTTTAGTATATCTCATTTACTATTTGAGTTCAATATTTTCAATATTTTATATATATATTTCTTTCGATAGAAATAGAATTATAATTGTACCAAAAAAAAAGAAAAAAAGAAATAGAATTATAAAAATAGGAAAACAGAAATGATTGACATCCTAATTCCTACGTTAACATTCCGGTCAAAGTATTTTGAAATTAGAGGCTGATTTATAATTGATGACCCAATTCAATTTATAATTGATGACCCAATTCAAGATAACAAAGTCAAACACTAACACTAATTAAGTAGACCACATTAAGCACTATTAGCAAACACAATTGGACTATGTCACACTTTTTTATTCGAGATTGGAGTTAGCGTTTAGGGATAATTTTTGGGTTGAGTTGGTGTATTTTCTGTGGTCTAGAAGCTGAGGAGTGTCTCTCTAAGAATGAGATTAGAGTTGAACCTCTATTAAGTGATGTTTGTTTTAGTAGTTTTCATTGATATTCCGCCTATATATGATACCTCTGTCATGTATTTTCTCTTATATCATTCTCTGTTTTTCTTTTGTGGAGATATGATTTTTGTTAATAAATATATTTACTGTTAAAAAAAAAACCTTGTAGGTCAATATACCAAACAAATATTGTACTACGAGCTTACCGTTTAATATGTATTATTATTATAATAATAATAAAATATTCACACCATTTTATATTATACTACCTGGTACTTGATTATAAACTTTCTTTTCAAAAAATATTTACATATTTTTAAAATTGATAGATATATTTATATATATTTTCAAAAAATGTTAAGAGTTGGATAGTAGTAATAGACTCTTTTTTTATTGAATAATACTTGATGGTACGTCAAAGTGAGGTGACGACAAATGACGACGGCAGTTAATTCACATTTCAATATCAATCACTCCATGTTTCTATCAACAAAATACTGAATTATTTTTCAATTCCCTAACCATAGAGAAATTAGTCATTCATTCAACACTTCTCTTTTTTATTTCACTAAAGTCATTTAAATAATTTAATGTTGTTGATTTTTATTTTACTTTTTTGTTTTTGGGTTCAGTTTATATCCCCCCAATTTTTTGTTTTTCCTTTCATTTTTAAATAAATTTTTGCCTTAAAATAAAAAAGTCATTTAGATTCTTAAATAAATGGTGGTCTCAGTTGTTGGACTCTATACGGAATATTCTAAGAAAAAGTGGTCAATGGTTTAAATATCTTACATATGAAGAAAAAGTTGTTGAGGAAAGAATTCACTTTTTGTGTCTAATAAATTCTCGTATAGAGACTAGTACGTTGATAGAAATTTCAATCACATTTCTTAATTTATGTAAAATGGTCAAAATGACTTACAATTTGTGACTAAAGTAGTATAATATGTAAGGAGCTGGTAATATAATTTGATAATGAGATAATGACAATATCAATGTGTGATTATGACAAAATCACTATTTTAGGATGCAAATTATGTGATATTGTCATAACAGTATTATGTGATATTGTTGTATGATATGAATAATCATATACTAGCTGTCAATCTCGTTAACTTAGGAAATGTGTTAAGAATATTAATTTGTATAGCTGAATCTTAGGAGATGTACTCACGGACCTCTTGTATATATTTGTGCACTACACAATATGAAAGGCATCAGTTTTGTTTCTGTCATAGGTTTCTTTATGGTACCAGAGCACAAAAGGTTCCATTAAAATTCTGTGACAATGTCTGATCATGACGATGCATCTGATCATGAAACAAAAAATTCTAAGGAGACAAAAGAGTCTCCTAAGAAGACGATCCACAAGCCGGTGAAGAAAACTCCATCACCGTATGATTTGAATTCCAATGATAACCCGGGAAACTTGATAACTCAAGTGCGACTTCGAGGCGACGAAAACTATGATGAATGGTCGCATGCCGTGAGGAGGTCACTGCGTGCTCGCAGAAAATGGGGCTTTGTAGAAGGCACCATTGAAACACCAGAGGAAGGCTCACCTGAAATGGAAGACTGGTGGACTGTGCAATCTATGGTGGTATCATGGATTCTAAATACAGTTAAAGAAAATTTGCGCTCCACTATGTCTTATGCAGAAAATGCAAAAGATTTGTGGATAGATATCAAAGAAAGATTCTCCATTGTGAATGGCCCTAGAATACAACAGCTGAAATCAGATCTAGCAAGGTGCAGACAAGACAGTATGTCGGTGGTAGCATACTATGGAAAACTGAAGGTGTTGTGGGATGAGTTGGCCAATTACGATCAAATCCCAGCATGCACTTGCCGTGGATGCAAGTGTGATATATCCTCGAAGTTAGAAAAACGAAGAGAGGAAGAAAGAGTTCATCAATTCCTCATGGGATTGGATGATGCAAATTACGGAACCGTTCGATCTAATCTTCTTGCCACAGATCCGTTGCCGAATCTGAATAGAGTATACTCAACAATGATTCAAGAAGAAAGGGTGAGAATGATGACGAGATCCACAGAAGAAAGAAGAGAAGTGATGAGCTTAGCTGTTCAAACAAATGGGCGAGGAATCAAGGGAAAATGGGATGAAAAAGACAAATCAGGAACTTGTACTCATTGTCATCAAACAGGACATGACGCGAGAGGTTGTTTTCAACTCATTGGCTATCCCGATTGGTGGGGAGACAGACCAAAAAATGAAGGGAAAAATGGCGGACGAAGCAAGCCAATGCAACGAACAGGAACTGGACGAGGAAGAGGAGGCATTGCGCGTGCAAATGTTGTACACACAGAAGGAACAACTACAGAAACTGGAATTTCACAAGGAGATTGTTCAGGCTTAGCTGGAATCACAACAGAACAATTGCAAACTCTGATAGGATTACTCAATGCTCATAAAACAAACTCTAATGACAAGATGACAGGTGAGTTTGATACATGGATAATTGATACAGGTTGCTCTAACCACATGACTGGAAACTTGAGACATATGCGAGAACTACGAGATATTCGAAGTTTTCCAGTCGGTCTTCCTAATGGAGAACATACAGCTGCAAGTAAAGAAGGAAGTGTAGTGCTAGAAGGAGGGTTAAAACTTACTAATGTTCTCTACGTGCCAGAGTTGAACTGCAACTTAATATCTGTTTCACAGATGATGGATGAATTCAAATGTGTCATTCAGTTCACTAATAAATTATGTGTTGTGCAGGACCGTACTTTGAGGACGCTGATTGGAGCGGGTGAACGGAAAGATGGGCTTTATTTCTTCAGAGGAATTCGAAGAGAGAGAGCTTGCAAGACTGATGGACTTCATCCCGTGGATCTTTGGCACAAACGGTTGGGACATCCTTCATTGAAAATTACTCAGTTAATTCCTAAAGTTAGTAGAAACAAGGATAATAATGTAGTGGATAAAGCATGTGAAGTTTGTTTCAGAGCCAAACAAACTAGAGAAAAGTTTCCTTTGAGTCAAAATAAAGCTAGTACTGCATTTGAATTAATTCATTGTGATTTATGGGGAGCATATTGAACTCCTTCTACTTGTGGTGCTTTTTATTTTTTGACAATAGTTGATGATTATTCACGCGCTGTGTGGGTGTATTTGTTGACTGATAAACGCGAAGTGTCGACAATGCTTCAAAATTTTTTTGCTTTAGTTGAGAGGCAATTTAATAAACAAGTAAAAATATTCAGAAGTGATAATGGGACGGAATTCACATGTATGAGAAAATATTTTCTTGACCATGGTATAATTTTTCAAACATCTTGCACCGGAACACCCCAACAAAATGGGAGAGTGGAACGAAAACATAGACATATTTTGAATGTAGCACGAGCACTACGATTTCAGGGTAATCTACCTATTAAGTTTTGGGGAGAATGTATTCTAACTGCGGGATATCTAATTAATCGGACTCCTTCCACTGTTTTGAATGGGAAAACTCCATATGAGATGCTTCATGGACAACAACCTGAGTATGAACATTTGAGAATATTTGGATCATTATGTTATGGTCATAATCAAAGAAGAAATGGTGATAAATTTGCAAGTAGGAGTAGAAAGTGTGTGTTTATTGGGTATCCATATGGAAAGAAAGGATGGAAGTTATTTGATTTAGAAACTGAAGATATTTTTGTGTCTCGAGATGTTGAATTCATTGAAACTAAATTTCCTTTTGATGTAGCTACCACTTTCAAAAGAGATGATCCCATAATAGTGGAAATAATGAAGAATTTATTGATGATGTAGAAGAAACAAATCAAACACAGGGAAGCAATGATGTGGTAGTGGATAATGGGGGAGGTGAGTCAAATATGGGGTTTGATGCAGTGACTTCACAGGATATACACAACCAAGAAATAACTCTCACATCTACATCATCAACCAAGTTAGATAATGAGGAGGTTAATGAACAAAATGTTATTCTACAAGATATAGACAAAGAAGATACAATAGAAGTAACCGATCAATTGTTGGGTAGAGGACATAGAATAAAACAACCATCTATTCGCTTGCTACCGCCCTATGTGACGAATACCGCAAGAAGCTTGAGCCCATCCAACTGTTCGCCCTCTCCAAAAGCAAACTCAGGTACACCATATCCCATAACTAATTATGTGAATTATGACCAATTTTCTATTGCACATCGTATTTTTCTAGCATCTGTTTCACAGGAAAAAGAGCCTATCACATATGCTGATGCAATTAAAGATAGTCGGTGGAGAGATGCTATGCAAAGTGAAATACATGCACTTGAGACCAATGGAACTTGGACAGTAACAAAATTACCACCCGGAAAGAAAGCACTCGGTTGTAAGTGGGTGTACAAAATAAAGCATAAATCTGATGGAAGTGTAGAACGATTCAAGGCACGATTAGTCATTCTTGGAAACCATCAAAAGGAAGGAATTGATTACACAGAGACTTTTGCACCTGTGGTGAAAATGGTTACGGTTCGTACGGTGTTAGCCGTAGCAGCCACACGAGATTGGGAGTTACATCAAATGGACGTGCATAATGCATTTTTACACGGAGACCTTGAAGAAACTATGTACATGAAGCACCCCCCTGGTTTTTTTCCACAGCAATCTGACACAGTATGTAAACTTAATAAGTCCTTGTATGGGCTTAAACAAGCGCCTCGGTGTTGGTTTGCAAAGCTTTCGGCTGCATTAAAACACTATGGATTTATACAATCTCGCTCTGATTATTCACTTTTTGTTTTACAAAAACCAGGGGTCCATATTGTGGTGTTAGTGTATGTTGACGATCTCATCATTACAGGTGATAATCATGATGCTATCACTGATTTTAAAGGCTATTTAGATAATTGCTTTCACATGAAAGACTTGGGGATCCTTAAATATTTCTTAGGCGTTGAAGTGGCGCGGTCTGTAGCTGGTATCTTTCTTTGTCAACGCAAATATGCTTTAGATATTATAGCTGAAACTGGTCTTATGGGAGCTAAGCCATCAAATGTGCCAATTGAACAAAACCATCGGTTGGCACTTGCTGAAAATGTGCCTTTTCTTCACCCGGAGCAGTATAGGAGATTAGTCGGCCGCCTCATTTACCTATGTTTTACTAGACCCGAGCTTTCATATTGTGTACATGTTCTCTCTCAGTTTATGCAAGCACCTAAAGTGGATCATTGGGAGGCCGCTCTAAGAGTCGTTAGATACTTGAAAGGGAATCCAGGACAAGGTGTTCTATTAAGAAGGGACTGTGACTTGCAACTGTCTGGTTGGTGTGATTCTGATTGGGCCGGCTGTCCTTTAACTCGCAGATCTCTTACCGGATGGTTTATTTTCCTTGGCTCCTCTCCAATTTCCTGGAAGACAAAGAAACAACAAACGGTTTCTCGTTCTTCTGCCGAGGCTGAGTATCGTTCCATGGCAGCTTTAACGGGGGAACTAAAATGGTTAAAAGGTCTTATTTCAACTCTTGGTATTTCACATCCTCAACCTATGAAACTTCATTGTGACAGTCAAGCAGCGCTTCATATTATCAAGAATCCGGTCTTCCATGAGCGAACCAAACATATTGAAGTGGACTGCCACTACATTCGTGACGAATATCTTGCTGGAAATATTGCACCAGCTTATGTTCCTACTAAAGCACAATTGGCAGATATCTTTACAAAGGTTGTTGGTTCAACTCAATTCACTTGCTTGCTAAGCAAGTTGGGCATATGTAATCTACATGCTCCAACTTGAGGGGGGGGTAATGAGATAATGACAATATCAATGTGTGATTATGACATAATCACTATTTTAGGATGCAAATTATGTGATATTGTCATAACAGTATTATGTGATATTGTTGTATGATATGAATAATCATATACTAGCTGTCAATCTCGTTAACTTAGGAAATGTGTTAAGAATATTAATTTGTATAGCTGAATCTTAGGAGATGTACTCATGGACCTCTTGTATATATTTGTGCACTACACAATATGAAAGGCATCAGTTTTGTTTCTGTCATAGGTTTCTTTATTTGATTAACCTCTTAAGATATTAATTAATTATAAGTTCTAATAAGACAAATCAAATGATTTTCCTAATGCAGTTTTGACATATTTGAAATGGAGAACAGGAGTTCTACATGTTCCAGTCATTTGCAAAAGCTCCAACAATTTCAAGCTAACAAGAAAAGCCTTAGAATCTGCATTTGAAAAAGCCTTAATGATATTTTGCTTTCAATCAATCGTTTTCTGTTTCCTCTGTTTTGCATTTCACAAGTTTACGTTTTAATTGTTTTTTAATTAAAAAATAACATATAACGACGTGTTAACACAATTGGAGCTCATAAATTACCAAGTAAAACGAACTCAGTTGCAAGCATTACGCCGAGAATTTGAGATTCTTGTAATATTGAAATATAATGAAATTGTGGACGATTTCTTTGCAAGAACCATAGCTATGGTCAATCGCATGATTGCAAAGGGTGGTACAATGGATCAAACCAAGATTGTTGAGAAGGTGCTCAGATATCCATGACGATCAAAGTTCAGTTACGTGGTTTTGTTCGATTGAAGAATCCAATGATGTCACCTCCCTCACCATTGATGAATTGTTAATCCATAACGATCAATGTTCAATTATGTGGTATTGGTCGCAATAATCACATGATTGGCAATAAGGAGTGGTTTTTTTTTATTTTCAACAGCAAATAATTTTATTAATAAGTAAAATGAGTACAACACACCTAAAGCGAACAAAAAAGTGGCAACAAACCAACAACCACAAGGAAAAAAAACCCAACAACACCAAAACATAGATGGTAGACGAACACCAAAAAGTGGCAATAAGGAGTGGTTATTTGATTTTGATGATAAATTTAGAAAATCAATGAAATTAGGTGATCATTCAAAAATATTACAATTGTGTATTTCTTGTAAGGATTAAAAAATAACTTGTTGATCGTTGGTCAGCTTCAATAGAAAAATATTACAATTGTGTTCTCAAGGTGAATATCAATAATGTGTTTTAGTTGAAGTGTGTAAGATTTATCATATACAACAGATTTATGGTTTTTCTTTTAAAGGTTTCAACAATTTAATATAATATGAAGAAAATATCGCATGCGTTGCTAATTAATTTGAAAAAGAGTATAATAAAAAAGATAAAACAACTTTTTTTTACAAATATTCATCGCCAAATCAAAGCTTTTAAGGAACTAGTATAGAAGATCAATTGTCCTTCTTATTTATGAGTGGGAGAAATAAATGTGTTATACAATTTTTTTCCTTCACCATACTTTGTCTCATTGAGTATTCTTGATAAGGAATTAACACACAAATGATGTTATATTATTTTTCAATAAGATTTTTCTGATTTTTTCAGTAAAATTTTAATAAGGGGTATCCTTGACGAACATCCAATAGAAAAGGATATGAATAATTTTAGTGGATATCCATTAGTCATTGGATATTATTGACCTAATATATTGTCTAAATATAAAACCTATTTTACTCCGACACTGTGGGAGGAAAAAATACAAGAGTACAATATAAAGATCACACTTGAGATATAAGAAATAAATACACTAGACAATATTCTTTTTTTTTCTGTACAGACTATATTCTTCTATTATTGTTCTATATGTTATTTTGTTAAGGGTTAAATATATTTTTAATCCTTATAAAATTATGAGCTTTCAAATTTAATCTTTAAAAAAATTTATTCACTTTTAGTCCCTATTTGAATTTTATAAGGACTATTTTGAGGAAATAAAATAATTCCATTTTTGTTAAAAGTTTTCAAAATAAGAAATATATTACAAACTTCACAATTATAAAGGAATTAAATTACTATTAACATTTAATAGAGATTAAACTTAAAAATATGTAATTTTATAAGGGTTAATTAAAAATATATTTAACCTTCATTATAAATTATATTTGGTTATTTTCATAACAATGTCAATGTAGTTGTTAAAGAAACAACATCATCAAAATCACAAAAATAAATAAATTTTATTCATGTATTGATCATCAGAAAATGAAGTAATTCTCGACAAGATTGATTATAGTTTTAATTTATTATGATAAGTATAATTAACCAAACCTTGGTTGCTACAATTATTTACCACAACCAGGTCCTCCAATTTGAAGAGAATATCCAAATTCTTCTCCTTGATCTCCATAGTATTCAGCACCATAACAGTGAGAGTTTTCACTGTATCCCTCTGCTGATCTTGGTTCATAATATTTTCCAGAATAATCACTCTGTTCTCCAACTTCTCTAAAATAACATGCATGAACAAAAATTTTATCAGGGAAATGTCCGGATCCCATTGGAGGATTAGAAGTACCCGCAAGAGTTGTTGTTAGTCCAGCCCATCCCACTTCGGTAGTGTTGACCATGTTGGAGAATATAGCTGCTGAAAAATATCCAATTCTCTTATCTACCACTGTCAACCACCAATTATGGCTTGTTGGATCCTACATGGGTACATATCCATAACATTTTGTGAATATTTTATTTGAGTATACTACTTAAATTTTTAAAAGATTACATAAAAAGATAACCTGATTAAGAGAAATTGGCATCTCAATCATCTCTCCACCATAAGTAGATGTATTTTTTATACGCGAACCAAGGTAATATGAAGTATCTGTTTGAACAAAACCTTTGCACAACATATTGTAGCATCCAGTACTCTTGAAATTATCTGACTGTAATGTTTCAGCATATTATATTATATTTGAAAGAAACAAAACTGCAATGTTCATTTAATCTTAAATTTAAATTAAGATTTAAAGAAATATTGGAAACATATATAAAAATAACTACTCCCTCCGTTCCAAAATATAAGAGAAAAAATTCAATTTTGTTTGTCCCAAAATATAAGAGAAAAACACAAACTTTTACATTTTCAAGAAAAATTCACTCTCTCTCTTACCTTTTTCATAATCAATAACCAAACAAAATTGTTTATACATCTTTTCAAGTAACTTTTTTACTAAAAAACTTACATCCAATCATTATATTTTACTTTTTCTTAGTAAGTGTGATTTTTATTTTTTCTCTTACATTTTGGGACGGAGGGAGTACTTTAATAAAACAACCTTTATAAACATATGAAGTTATTTCTATATATTTTAAGTGAGGATTAAAAATTTAAACCTTTATTACTTACCGTCCATAATGAGTAGAAATAAGTTGAATAGTCATCATTGTATAATTCTGGAGAAACCTGATAGCATGATGTGACAAATTAGATATTATTTTTTACGGTGATAAGATTTTTTTTTCTTCTTAAATTATAAAGTTATATATATACTCGCGTGAGTTTTTATGATAAAAAAAATGTTGGCAAATAGAATAATTAAAACTCACATGCCATCCAACCATGATTTTATTAGTATGATCACCCATTTCATTTTGAACATATAAATGAGTTGCACTTGATTGACCCTTATCAACTTTTGGATTATAAATACTAGTAGTTCCCTTAACTCCATAGTAATTTTTCTGAACTACAGTGTACACATACGCTTCCTACAAATACAATATATTCACATGTTAACAAAAACAAATTATGTTTTTTTTTTGACAAAAACAAATTATATGTAAATAAAAAAACTAAGAAAATTTCACCAAAAACTAAAAACTAAGAAATTTGAAAATTGAAAGAAAACTTACAATCGAGCTCTTTTGAATTAGGCCATGATCTTTGAATAAGGATGTACCTCGAATAACACCATCCTTAGTTATTCTTCGAATAGGAACGGTTTTTTTTGGACATTTAACTTTCTCAAGCCAATATATGGGTTTGGTTGGCGAAATCTTTACACCCGTTTCATTAATATTTTTTTCAAAACTTGGTTTTCTCTACCACAAAATAAAACATTAATTGAAAGAAATTGTATAGTAATAAACAAATTTTATTCTTAAAAATTAACTACATTGAAATATTTTACCTGTAACTTATGATTTTTCAGTAAAGGATGATCAAAAGCTGGTTGTTTGTTAATATCAACACAATCAATTGTATGTCCTGACTTTGTCTATAAAAACCACCCAAATCAAGCAAAAACAAACTTATAAAAAATGGATTAAATTAATTAAAGCACCAATAAATTAACAGTGTATAACTTTATATATATACCTGGACAGTACTCTTGACATGAGACTTGTTAATGAGGTTAATTTGTCTCTCCAAATCTTCTGTCAACGGACTATGCATACCATCAAATGTGTGACCATTACTACAAGCAACCAAATACAAAACCAAGAACAAAGTAATTTTCTTCATTCTCTTTGTTGAAAGTAATGACTTGATGATAGACCATAGTTTACTTATACATCGATGCTTCCGTACAAATGAATACAAATATTTTGATGAATTTAATATTTGGTCAAAAGTCAAAACAATAATTACCATTTATGTATAAGTGTATAACCATTTAAATCAAGGTCAAACAAAACTTTTTTTTGACTAAAATAATAATTAATTATAATCTAGGTCCGTTTGATTGAAAAGAAAAAGTGAAAAGAAAAATACAAAAACTCATAAGTAATAAATTTGACTTTTTCTGCAACCATATGACAACAACATAAGAACGTAGAAAGTCACTAATAACCATAGTCTAATTTAATATGGTTAAACCATAAAAATGCATAATGCAGCAAAACAATCACCCCTTTTACCTTTCTCTTATGTGACAGCTGAGAAATCGCTGAAAAAACAACAAATAAAAGAACACGGTACTCAAAGAAACAAGAACTCAGCAATGATAGCAACACCAAATCCGTGTGAAGTTCGGATGCAAGTTAGTCGCAGAGAAGAGAAAGGTAAAAGAGGCATACCGTGAGTTTGAGCTTCTCACGAAGAGATTTAGAGGATTTGTGAAATTTGTGGGATTTAAGAGAAATGGGGGAACGGTGTTACTGTCGTTTCACCGGTTGTCGACGTGTCTCCAATTGAAGAATGTACACTACAATCAGTCGTGCCCGATATATGCCCTGACTCTGTTTGGTTCAACCGAAGAGCGGAGGGGATGTAAAACATAATTAATTACTTACCTTCATTCTTTTATTAAAATTTTAAATTATTCTCGTTGAAATATTAAAATTGTTTTACCATTTTAGAGAGAAGTATTTGCTTCAAAAAGTTTATCAACAGTCAACACGTTGAAGTTTTATGTTACACTTAAAAAACGTTGTCTTTTGACAAATATTACTAGGTTACAATTGTAAAATGTACCTAGAAATGTCTAAGGAGACGACTATTAAACATTGCCTAAGAAATTTCATAAAGACACTTTAAAGTTAAATTGTTCCCAATGATATTATAGGGAAAACTTATGAGTTGTTGCGAAAACTGTTTTGGCACAAAAAATGATGCCAGATTTGTTTTAAACAACAATTTACACATGTTTTTTAAAAAGTGTTGTCAGAGACAATAAATATTGTAGTGTATGTGAATTTGAACTTATAGTACTCTAAACAATTGTCCAACTCAATTTTACCTAAGATCACCCTTGCTTCTTGCAATACTCTTGGACACGCCCAAGGGGTTTGCATATACACAACAACAATTTAAGTAAAATAACATAATCATACTATTTAAAGATGATGAGAATAGATTAATGTATAGTATATATGCTCATCTTGACTTCATCACATACATATATAAGTAGGGGTATGCAAAAAATATGGATATACCCTTAACCAAATCATTAACTAAACTCTATCTACATTTAATAACTCAATCTATTTTATAAAAAATCACACAAATTCCATTTATATAAACCATAATCATTTTTTATTATTGGTTTACAGTTGGTTTTTACAATTAACCTCAATAGGTAGTTAATTGAAGTCAAATACACATTTTTTCAAATATTAATTTAATAAATAAATAATTAAAATTGGTGGTCGTGGGATGGTGGTCAACCGGAGGTCAAAGCCGGACCACTGGCAGCTGGTGCGGCGGAGCTCCGGTAGCCGGTGCAGCGGTGGTGGTCCAGTAGCTGGCCGCCACCAACCACCCTTAATATTTAATTATTTATTTTATTTTATTATTATTATTATTTTATTTAATAAAATTAATTATGTTTTAAATAATTATTCAATCAGATATTTAATGTTTTAATATTTAAAAAAGAATCAATTTTTTTGGGCTTAAAAATATGTTTGGGCTTTTACAAAAAACCTTTTGGATTGATTATAAACCAATCTATTCACAAAAATGAAGAAAAAATATGTTTTTTCTTAAATAATTAACAAATCTATTTTTTAATCAATTAATTAATAAAATAGTTTAAATATTATAAAAAAATAGCTTAAGTAAAAAATTAATTTAAAATTAAATGAGTAAAACTCAATTTTTATTATAAATCGGTTATAAATTGGTTTCAAATCATATTTAAATCATATCCAAATTAGGTTTGTAAAATAACCATATTTTACTAAAATAGTTGTGGATCTATAACCAAAACCATAAATATGGTTTGGTGTAGTGTGGTTTTTAACCATGTTCACCCCTACATATAACTATATAAGTGTGAAAAATAGAACGTACACCAAGCAAAACACACCAACGACGATATATGCAATCCCCAAGAAGTTATTTTTTCCACCAATCCATGTTGTGGTGGATAGAATAACACTCTTCTTTCCTCCAAACTCATATGTTGTGGATATTGTAAGATTTTTGGAAAGATGGATACAATATTCCTCATGAGCTGAAGGTGGACAGTGCTGCTGTTCTCATCCAAACCATTAATTAAATCTTCTTGTTCACTCAACTGGTTCATTCATTATCAACACAAAAAATTATATTTTTCAAACAAATTGTCATAAAATAATAATACATAGATAAAACTTGTTAAGATATGTTGAGTCTTACAAAATTATAGGTTTATGATTTTATTGTTAATTGTGAGATTAACATTGTATAATTAATTACTTGTTCCACAAGTTAATCAACTAGTTTAATTACTAATAACAGTTTTAGTTTGTTAGATCATTGAGCTTATTCATCTAATTACTAATTCTACTTATTCTTAGTTAATTAAGTAACTCTAGATCTACACTAGTATGAATAGTTGCCTTCATACATTTATATGAAATAAAAGATAAAACCTCTAAATCTATAAGGACTAAACATATTTAATCTGACAAAAATTATATAGCAATGAAAATATTTACTTACTGATATCTTCTCATCAAGTGTATAGCACCCCCAACGTAGTACAAGACGGACATGTAAGTACTTATTTTTTAATTTCACTTTGATCCTCTAACTAGTTTTTATTCCATTCTGATCACTTAATGTATATGCGCATGATTTTGCCTATACGTTCAATTTGCTTTCCAATTATCAAAGATAAAACTTGTTATGACATGTTTTTGAATATTCGTTCAATTTATGAAGATAGGAAAAAACGTGCGCATATACGTTCAATTTATGGATTGTCAAATATTTGTGTTTGCACGTGCACGTGCGTGCGTGCGTGCGTGTAAAAGAAAATATATATATCAATGGATTTGAGAAAGCAAGACCTTGAAGATCTCGGAGTGAAGTTGGTAGATTATATTTTATTTAGTGTCACATTTGTATGGTGGATATTGTAAGATTTTTGGGATAAACATTAGACCCAAACTTTCCCTTGTCACTTTTCCATGCTATGTTTTTTTTTTTTTGTTGATGATCATCAATTCCTTATTATTTATGGAAAATTTGTACGTGTCGTTGAACAAACTCCACGCAATAAGTCGGCAAAGAACAATTGGCTGATGATCTGTAGTATGGCCTTCGGGTTTACATGAGCTTACAGCGTTCTCATATTCCTTACTCATCAGTTGTTTATCACTTCTGCTCTGGACATACCTGCAAAATAACATCATCCAAAATTCAGCACACTTAATAATTGAAAAGTAGCACAAAAAATGTTTTTGATAAATATATCTTGAGTTTCTTATATGAGATTCTAACAATTTTCTTTTAATTATTCATATCGGCGATGATTCTAGTGAAACTTACTCAGTTGGTAATACATATAGCTGGTAACATTTTTTTTTCATAACCTGCAAATTTTTCCAAAAATTACATTACAAAAGTCGCGACTTAAACCATTATCATTATCACACAAACAAAGAAATTATATACTTACCGTCAATTTTTCGGGGCTCTCTTATTCACTTATGTGTTATCTATATTAAATACCTTTTAGTTTAAATAATGCTCAGTTATTCATAATTCATTCATGATAGTTTTATTAGAAATACTACAATTCATTGTTTATCCAAAAAAGAATGAAGTTATAGGGAAGAAAGTGTATAGTATACATACATTTGGGTTTGTTGGAAGTGTGTTGTTGTCCATCTGTTGCTACTGGCATCGAGCTAGATGAGCCTTCCATTTCCATAGACATGATGATAGATAGTCTATTAAATAAAAAAGCAGAGCATATTTGTAAAAGAATAAACAGAGCATATTTGTGTAAAAAAAACAGAGCATTTGATCAAATATACAAAACACACACAAAGTCTCACTCAAATGTGCAATAATATATAGCATCACTAAAAATTTCTTAAGATCAAAACAACTGATAGGTCTATAGACAAAGATTTTCACAATAATAACCAGCAGAAACAAACAAAAAAAAAAACACATCTAATCTGAAACTTAAGCGAAAATAGTTGCACAGGCGAAAGAATGAGATTAATGAGATATACCTGATTTTAAATTCTCTCACTTATAAGTATGCTTTTTATTTGTTATGAAAGAATGTTGAAGACCCAAAACAAAAATATGAAATTAAATCAAATTAAACTGTATATGGTTCTCTTCCCTCTTTTGTAAAAACAAAAACTATAACTCTCTTTATTTTTCAAACTATGATCTTATCTTGTGTTATTTACATTTACATTTATATATACAATTACGTACAGGTTACCGCCAAAAATAGAATGAATTCATTCTCGGACTCTTTCGTTGCAAAAGCCAATTATTATATCATAATTAAGCAAACATGTAGTTCTACAAGTCAGCCATATATAATTATTCTATCAAGTTTTTGTGTATTGCTTCTCGTACGTGTTTATTCTTAAACCTTATAACAAACACACCCACCTTTTACTTAAGTGTGATCAAATGATTTTACGAAATAATACATATTTTCACTTGAGTGTGACCAAATAATATATATGTCTAAATTTTTACAACTATTTAAATAATTTAGTAATTTATCTATGCAAATTTGAGTTACCAAACTCATATATAAGTCATGTATTTCTTTAAGAAATCACCAATCCTATTAGTAATATTCTATTTTTTCACAAGGCAAATAATTAATCTTGTACATTTTACCATTCTAAATGTAGCTACATTACCATTTACCAACATTTAAAACCTCTACTAACCAACAAATGGACAAATATACAATCACCTATAGAGCTAGCCGGGTAGCACTCAACTCCACACGGCTTTTTTTTTTCCTCTATTCCACAGTTTAGGATCAAGAATTAAGTGCCAAATTAAAATAACCATACAGATTTGTTCCTTAGACCTGAGTATTGCAAGCACTACTCACTTAATTTAGAATTTCTTTTATTGAATTGAAGAATTTCCATAGACATGATGAGAAGGGTGTGAGAATAAAAATCAAAAACATATTATACTTAGAAAAATAGAAAAAAAAGAAGGAAATATTCACATATATATTATGAAATGATTGGGGTGTATCTCATGAGTCTAAACTTATATTTCGGGAGGACCGTAGCAGAGTTTGAAATTTTTTATAAATTGTCAAATATTTGTGTATGTGCGTGCATGTGTGTGCGTGCGTGTAAAAAAAAATCAATGGATTTGAGAAAGCAAGACTTTGAGATCTCAGAGTGAAGTTGGTAGATTTTATTTAGAGTCACATTTGTATGGTGGATATTGTAAGATTTTATGCAAAATGTAATCTAAATTTCAATTAGAAATAAATAATATATATTGAACTAATTTATGTTAAACAAATATAGTTATAAATGAGAGAAATATTTGTTGTCACTACACCAAATAAAATTATAATTAACTATTAAACTATTTTGAAAATATATATAATATTTTTAAAAAATATTCTCTATAAGTCATCTATTTCTTTAAAACATTAGATGGAAATTACGGTAGATAATTAAATTAAAAGAATGAATTTGATAGTTAAATAAGGAGCTACTGAAGGTCCAGGGTTCAAATACTGACAAAGAAGATTGTAATATATTATTTACTAACAACTAACATTACCTATCAAAAAAACGGTAGATAAATAAATAAAAAGAATGAATTTGGTAGCTATCTCTCAACCTATCCCTTTTTATACAAAATTTGCTATCTCTCAATCAAACCTCTTGTTTATCTTCACGGTCAATCAACCTCAAAACGGGTCCCACAAATTTATTTAACTCTATTGTTAATATATCATCATTTTAATTTTGGCTTTGATTTATTGATGAGCAGTTTAAATTAGTAATTAATAAATTATGTTGAAATTTTCTGCAAATTAAGATGATTAAAGCAAGACCATTAATTTTCTAGTTTGTTTGTTTTAAGGAAGAAGAGTAAAGAAAAGGGTAGAGGGAATGAATAAGATAATATGTAGTATGTAGCACATTTCTTCAACAAGCAAACCATAGATAGACTCCTACAACAAATATATTTTAGCATTTTGTAAAATAAAATAAAAACAGAGCATATTATCACATGGCCAAAAAGAGTCCTACTATAACATAACCTTGTTACTTTTTTACATTCCCATTGTACTTAGAATTTTATTACTCAACTACCAAATCCAATATTATTGTTATTATTATTATTATTATTAATATTATTATTATTGTGTTAGATACATGCTTCGTTTAGTAGGGAGCTAAACTTATATTTCAGAAAGGCCGTAGTAGAGTTTAATTTTTTTTTACTGATTGTCAAATATTTGTGTATGTTGAGCGCACGTGTGTATGTGCACTCCAATATAAAGTAGTTACAGTGTTACCGAAAAAAATAAATTATTAGAACACAAAATTTGTTAACAAATACATAGGTAGATTATTCAGTATTTTTTTACCATATTTATACGATGGATAATACAAACTGATCATCTCATGCTTAAAATTTGACAATCTGTAAAAAAAAAAGCAGATTATCAAAAGATTCAGAGCCTCTATATAAGAGTTTTTTAGCAAAAGCACAAAAACTAAGAAAAATAATTATTACATTAAATTTGTCAATAAGTATCTTCTTTTAAATGAATTTAATATATAAAAATGATTTTTAAATAAATTTAATTACAAAGGATAAACTTATCTTTTTTTATTTTTATGGAGTTCTCTCTACTAATTTATTTATTCATTTATTCAATTCAACGAAAATAAATTTTAATATTTCTCTTTTCTCCATTTCTATTTCTCTACTCTCTATTATATTTGTTATTTCTTTAATCATCTAAACATAGCGTGAGTGTGTTTATTCAAATGAGGTAAATAATATTGTTTAGCACCAATAATTGATGTCTATGCTGTTATTATGTTGGTTATATTTTTACAACTTAAATGTCATTTATACATTTATTTAATTAATAAACAAACAATAGTTTTCTTTTTGAAAATACTAATAGAAATATGTTTGAGTTCAAAATTAGTGAGTTCACGGCACGCTAAAATAAATTGTTAAGGAGATCTTTGATTTATTTTTTAAAAGGAACAACTATTGATCAAATTATTGTGGAGAAACTAAATAAGATATATTTTTAACGTACATGTTAAAGAATTAAAAATTTGTTATTTTCAATTTTGTTTTCAATACAATTTTTTTTTGTATTGTCAAGTAAATTATGGGTGCGTTTGTTTTTTGTATTCTTAAAAATGTATAAGTGGAAATAAGTCAAATGTTTTAAGAGTTAATGACTAAAAAAATCAAATATAGAAATGTAAATGTTAAAATAACGTAGTAGTTTATTTTATACCGACATTTATTGATCTTTTAGGAAGAGGTTAGACTCCACACAAATGTTCAAATGATCTATGAAAGTTGAAGAGAGACCTACTAAAATCATGTGTGATAATTAAATACTTTTTAATTTAAGATTTTAATATTTATTTTAGTTTATATTTTTTAAAACTTTTTAGTTTTTTACTGTAGTGTTTAAAAAGCAAAAATGGAAAACGCGTTTTGCATTTTATTTTGATATTTTGGAAACATGCCAGGAATAACCAAATCTCATTGATGATAATAGCGTAAATATGTGTATATCTTCTTTTTCTTCTCATTTTTTAAAATTATTATAGATATAGCATGCGTACACACGTGCGTGCGTGCGCGTGTGTGCGCGTGTGTCTTATCAAAAATATAAAACATCTAGTTTTCAAATTCATTATTCAATTTATTCTATATAACCCATATTGCAACATAGATTTTTTTTAACATACATTAAATATTGCATGCTTCCTCCTTTTTCTTTTTCTTTGGTCATGTGGGTATTATTTTTTGGTATTGCACGAACATATTTCCTTAGTACCAATCAATTGTAGTGTTATTCGTATTGTGACTGATATTCAATACAATATAAACAGATTATTTCGATGTTCACCCCACCCAACATCGTCTTGCCTGGGAAGGTTTTTCATAACCTTGATCACCGCAAGCACGGACTTCCCCTATCTACTATACTTCTTATCACATTCTTTTCACTGCTGGTGGCCATACCATTAGCAGCGATCATCTACTGCCTGGTCATTCTCCCGTTGTGGCGATGGATGCATCCACCACTGGCATCACGTGTTGTCGTGCCTCTACCCGCCGCAGATATGGAGCTACCCGCCGCAGATATGGAGCTGGTGCCGGTTTGATACAGGTATATTTTGTTCCTAAAACTAAAACAAAACTTTAATCATCTCATTATGTATTTTAAGTTCATATCAAATTGGCAGTGTTCTATCTTATTCAGTTATGAGGACTAATAAAACCCCTTTGACTTTGTAGGTGGTCTGTACGTATGTGAAGAGTTGGATTGGCTTCTACATATATATATATATATATATATATATATATATATTACAGTACTTTTTTTAATTCTAGATCAGTAGGGTCCTAAGTTGGTTTGAGTGTTTCTTAATACCTGATTTGCTTTTAAGGTTTGTTTAATTAAGCATTAAGTCATGTTAGTAAAATTTTAATGAGACAACATCGTAATATCAATGGTACTAAGTTTGCAAAGTTGTGTTTAATTAAATATTTTCCACATCAGTTTTTCAATTAAATAAAAGAATAATTTATTTTTTATACTAACTTAACGCTTTAATTAAATTTGTTTGAAAAAGATCAAATTAAATGTTGAAAAATTATGAATATCATCCTTCATCATCATAAACTCCCCCCTCCAAGCCCAAATCTAATTTGCTTTTCTCTTCTGAACCAACACCAACACATTCACTCTTTCTTTCAACTCTTAATCATACCAAATTATCCCCAGTTTATAAAACAACACATTAATTAATTATAATACATTTCTTCTCAAATGAAAAACAGTTTCTCTTCACACATCTTCTTCATCAAACTTATGCATTTTTCCCTTTTTTTTTTTTCTTTTCTCCATCCTCATTAATTCTTAAATCTCATTAATATTTTCTTAAATTTCTACAAATCCTTTCAACAAAAACTAGATATAAATACTTATTGAAGATCTTCTTTTATCCATTTTGCTAAACCAATATATGATTAAGACCCAACAATCTAAAACGACACGAAAAAGGTGACAGAATCTTAACTCGTGATGGAAAAACATCTAAAATGTAGAATGTCACAGTCAAGTAGATACAAGAAACATATACACTATAGTAATTTGGAATTAAATTTCCTCGTATTAACTCAAAAACGTATGATGTATTCTATTGCAACTACTCCCAAGAACTTCACTTTAGGACAAAATACATTTTTGAAGTGTAGAATAATTTGTTCTTAAATTCAACCCCAAGATCAGCAATGGCAATTTCCTTCCAGTCAGGGAGCTTTGGCTCAAATAATATCCCCTTTGCTTTAAGGACACAGAGATGGGCATCCATAATAGCAGCATCAAGCAGTAGATGTTTAACCACTTTCTATTGTCGCGTTTACTCCATTAATTTTCTGAACAACTTGCGACCCTGAAAAGAAAGCATTTTTTATGGCGGAAAATTTAATTAAGCAACATAATAGAACATAAAATTTCAAAACAACAATTCAAACTAATAGACAAGTAGCCCCTGACCATTAGAACATGACCACCAGGGAAAAACACTTCCTGTCAGAACATATTCAAAGAGGTATAAGAATTGAAAGCAAGATACACTCAATAAATGCTCGCGTCAATTTTGTTTAGCAATGCTCTTTATGATAAGCATATGCAAAGAGCAAAAACATTTTTATTAAACCAAGACAAATACAACAACAACACCAAAAGAGGGACAAGGGAGAAATCAAGCTTCAGACTCCATCTTCCTTTTCCTTTCTTTTTGAATAGTATAATCAAGCTTGTTTATCATACATAATTTTAAGTGGAACATGAACAAGGAAGAAACGACGAAGCAAGAGTGTTTAACAGTGTCTTATTTTCCCTTCAGGATGAGTACCAAAAGTAGATTTACTCTTAGATTACAGAACTTCTCTATTAAAAAAAAAAGAAGATTAAACAAGAACATTGCTATAAAAATATCATGTTTATTATTTCCAACTTACGCTTAGAAAATTATGCAAGTTCTGAACTTAAGGGAATCCGCCCAGAGAAGATAGAGAAAAACACTTAATCATACACTGTAAAATATATAGGGATAACCAAGGATACAGAAAATATAATAAAAATCAATAAATAATAAGCTTAGCACAGCAACTAAAATAAAATAAGCAATACTAAACTCAATTATATCAGAATCTTACTCTTTATACAACAGAGTATTTGCCTGGTTGAGTTTCACCGAGTAGCTGCAAAACCTGGTTTGTGATGTCTTCCAAAACACGCTTCAATTCTACTTTGGATCTCTTAACTGACTGCTCACTAGGACCCTCAATGAACAAGTAGAGTTTGCGATCCCCAGGTCCTGCGACTTTGCCAGGTGGGAAATACTGTCCCCTTGTGGTAATAGCAGCTCCAGTCCACTCAGAAATGGGGCCTAAAGTATCCTCGTGTGTGACTTTCCAGCGAGCATTCTGAGGGAAATCATTTATTTCCAACTCAGCCTCATAATGCTCTGGCAATGCTTCAGATTGTAATTTTGCCAAATTGTGCTGCAGATTTATAGCAGCTAATGCAGCTCGAGCTGCCCCATCATTTGTAGCAATGGGTAGCCCTGTCTCAGGCAAGATTGTTGCAGTCTGAGCAAGATCAGGGTGCTGTGAGATATCACCTCCCGCTTTCCTAATACCGTCATCTTCATCTTCAGAATCTGATTTGTCTTCTTCAAATCCATATTCTTTGGCTTGAGCTTTCTTTGCAGCTCTCCTCACCTCATCTTCCTCTTCATTAAATTTAAAGCCACTGCCTCCATAACCAGTCCCATGGGCTTGCTCTAGTCCCTGAGTCACTTTTGCCATAAAGCCATCAGCAAGGGATTTCAGACCATCGGGAACAATCTGCTCAGATAGCTCCAAAGCTTTCACCAGATCTGGTGCATATCTTGCATCGTCTTCAGAAATAAATGTGATGGCATAACCCTTTCGGCCAGCACGGCCAGTGCGCCCAACACGATGTACATAATCTTCATAGTGGTTTGGAACATCAAAGTTGATCACCAATTCGAGCTCCTTGACGTCTAATCCCCTTGCAGCAATACTTGTTGCAACCAACAAATTGCAGACATTACTTTTAAAATCAGATATTGTGGATTCACGGTCTGTCTGATCCTTAGCCCCATGAAGAGAAAGACACCGATAACCATGTTTCATTAGATCCTTGAACAATGTATCACATTTATCCTGTGAGTGGACAAATACCAAAATCTTTCCTTTCTCATTCCATTCTCCAAGTAGTTCCAAGAGTCTAAGGAACCTCTCATTTTCCAGCCTCACCTCAACTAACTGTGCTATATCTTTGTTCACAACACTCCTCCCACCAACTTGTATTTCAACAGGTTTATTTAAAACTTTGCGAGCCAAAATTTCAACCTGACGCGGGAAAGTGGCAGAGAAGAGAACTGTTTGACGATCTGGCCGAATATTCTGAACAATTCTGGTGATTTGAGGTTCAAAGCCCATGTCAAACATTCGATCCGCCTCATCCATGACCAGATAAGTTACTCTGCACAAGTTAGTTATTTTCCCACTACTGGTGCACAGTATGTCAATCATCCTACCTGGAGTACAAACTACTATCTCAGTACCACGTTTCAACTCACTGATTTGTTGGGCAACACCTGAACCTCCATAGACAGGCACACACCTGATACCCATTACCTTTGTAAACTTCTTTATATCACTGTGAATCTGTTGAACAAGTTCTCTTGTAGGGGCCATAATAAGCCCAATAGGTCCATCTCCTGCAACAACTGGTGGCTGATCCTTGATATGCCTCAACATTGGCAGAACAAAAGCCAGTGTTTTACCTGACCCAGTTTTGGCAATGCCTATGCAATCTCGACCACTCATTATAACAGGCAACGCCTGAGCTTGAATAGGCATTGGCTTTTCAAAGTTTGCCTTCTTTATTGTCTCTAGAACTTTGCTAGTAAGTCCAGTCTGGTTCCATGACTTAACAGGCTTGGGAACATCCTTTCCATGTATCTTCAACTCTAACTGCTTCCTGTATAATACAACTTCTTCAAGAATCATCTTTGAGATCTCCTTCACTTCAATATAGAAATTCTTTTTGAACGGTATATAGTTGATCTTTGAGTGGTCAACTATAGAAAGCTTTTCAACTTTTGTTTTCTTCACTCTTTTAATGAACTCGTCGTCATCTTCAACTAATGGATCATCCTCAACTTCAGGATCTGCATAATCTGAGTCGGACTCTTCACCGGGAATTATCCTGCCAATAGATTTATTTGAACCTTTTCTTGACTGTCCACCATTACTACGCTTGTCCCTTTTATCCTTGTGTTTCAAGTCACAGGCATTATCAGAAGGTGTTGAGTTAAAAGCATTGTTCAGCTTTTCAAATTCAGGAAGAACCAGAGAATTCATGAAAGCATCCAATGGGTCAATCTCATCGTCTGCAGGAGCACCGGCATCTTCATTTTTTAAATCGGATGCAACTGTTCCATTGTCAACATCTACCACCATTGACTCACTAGATTCATTATCAGCAAGTTTGTCGTCTTCGTCTATATCCATACTCGTATGTCTACCTGTTTCATCTTCATCATCAGATTCTTCCCCTTCAAGTGTCCATGCCTTTCCAGACTCTAGTCCAGCAACACTAGCTTTACCTTGTTTTTCTCTTTCTGCCTCTTCTTGCTTCCTCATTAACTCTAGCCCCTCTTGAACTTTCCTCCTCCGCTTTTCCATTTCATCATCTAACCTCCTTTGTTCAACTTCCATTTCCTCTTCACGGGTAAGTCTTTTCTCTTTCTCTTTAGAATCAGAGTCATGTCCGTCACTCTTTCTCCTAGAAGAACTCTTCTCCTTCTCCTGCCCCTTATAACTGTCATCCTCTTTCTTATGCCGCTTTCTATTTCTCTCCCTCAACTCGCCATCACTATTTTCGCTATCAACATTTCTATTCTTCTCCCGCTTCCGTCCTCTCCTTCCTTTATCTCTTTCCTTTTCCTTCTCTCTCTCATGATCCCTCCTTTCCCTTGCCCTTTCTTTCTCTCTAATCCTCTCCTTCTCCTCCTTTCTTTTTCTCTCTCTTTCTTTCTCCCTCATTCTCTCCTTTTCCTTATCTTCCCTATCTCTTTCCCTCTTTCTTTCTTTCTCCCTAACTCTCTCATTTTCTTTCTCTTCCCTATCTCTTTTCCTTTTCCTGTCCCACAGTTTTTCTCGATCGACATCATGAACCCGTGCCATATTTTTCTCTATAACATCTCTGCGCTTCTCCCTGTGTCTATCATGCTCATCCTTAGAATCAGTACTTTTCTCTCTATTGTGCCGTCGAGATTCCCGATCCCTCTTCTCCTTATTATCCTTGTGCCTATCATCACTTTTATCCTTGCCTCTTTCACGACAATGGTGACTCCTCTTAGAATCACCATCTTCTTTCATCGATTTTTGTTTTGCCTCGTCCATTACTTTATCCTGAAAAGACAGATTCACGTATACGCATCAGCAACATTAGCTAAAAATTCGTTAATACAATTGCACAGCTTCTACAATTGATTATCCTTAAAAAAAACACAAAAGAATAATTCAACAACTGATTTGATTAGATAAAAATTACATTAGAGATTCGAGGAAAACAAAGCACACAAATTAAGGGAGTCAACATAACAGCAAGTCAACAATCATTCAATTTAATAAAGAAAATTGCAATCGACAATATTGTTTTTTGTTTTCACCACCAGTATCCAGACTATTCCGGTTCGGGGTGAGTTCTGGCATCAAGTGGTTATACTCCCCTCCCAAGCGCAATTGCACCACCATCGCCAAATTAATTGCCCTTGTCCATTAATTTGATTAAATAAATACACTTCGGATTAAGTTGGAAACAAAAATGAAATTGAGTTCACGTTCTATTTAAGCTAGGGTTTGGAGGAAATTTTGGGGATTCTAAGATTGGAGAAGAAAGATTAGGAAATAATTACCAGACAAGGGATTTGTTTAGAGTAACACGGCGGCGCCACCATTCAGCGGCAAGTGAGGGCGGTTATCCTTGGCGGGAATGAGATTCTGCGGCGGAGATACGGTTTTCAAAATAAGAGGCGTTTCGCGGTAAAATGATAATAAAACACTTTAGTGACGCAAAAAACACGTCATCATTTGAGTTTGTTTGAGTAGTATTTTTCACCACCAGACAGACCAAAGAGTAAAAATGATAATAAAACGGTTTTACGGAAGTACGAAGGAGGAGGTTGAAGAAGATGAAAAGGATTCAAGAGAAATAATTGTCTAATGTGTTTGTTATAAAAGAGTTTTTTGAATCTATCAAGTATAAATTGGTTCAACTAGTAAGAGTTTGGGTCCGCTTAATATGTAGTTACAGACTCGATTCCTGATTTATAGGTATATATAAAATTTGGTTGGGAGGAGAGAGTCCATCTTTAGTGTCCCACATATTTCCGACAGAAATTAGTCATCGCTAAGTGCGGTAGAAACTTCGTACTAATATCATGATAACTTAGAAAAGAGTTTTTTTTATCTTCATTTTTTAATTTTAATTTCAAAACTAATAATTTTTTGTAAAAAAAAAAGACATTCTCACCATTCTCATATTTTCACTTGATTTTTTTTCAAATAACTTAATAGTTAAAATTTCGCCCATAAAAATAAATAAGCAAGCTATTAGAATTCGAATCTTAATCCCTACATATTACATACAAATGTCCAACTAATTAAGTTAAGATCACGGGATATTCTCACTAAATTTATCTTCGAATAATATGTGTATTTAGTCCATGTAATATGGACGAATTTGGGTTTTGGTCTCTAACCAAAAAAATTATTTTAATTTATCCTTGTAATTTTAGAACTCTTTTTTTTTATAGGCAAGGTTAGTTGTTAGTAATTAATATATTACGATGTCTTTTGTCAGGATTCGAACCCTAGACCTCCACCGACTCCAATTTTTTGAACTCTTTGATTTTGGTCCTCGTTAACCTTGTCAGTCATTTAGACCGTGACATGGCATATTTTTGTTGATTAGGATGCTTCCACATATGCAAAGTGGCTTGATTAGGCATGACTTTGTTGAATCTTTAAAAAAATGGTTTTTTTTTTCCGAAATTAATTTTCACAGGGACTAACTGAAATAAAAAGGAAAAAATATTGGTCTTTAACATCCTCAAACATCATTAATGGCAAAGCATAAAACCCAAATTGTAAGAATATGCACTCATCAATTCATAACCAATATCTTCAATCAATCTTTCCAAATTTGCCCAGAATCAAAACCTACCTCATCTAAATAAATACACATTTAATAAAAATGCAGAAATGTTTCTTCTTCAACCCAACATTAAGAGCATAAAAAAAACTTATCAATTGGAGTTACAATTCTAACATTAAACTAAGAAATTGGTTGTGAAAGTTGCGGATCAGACTGTCACAGACATGCGGCATCGTCGATGCTTTAAATCAAATGTGAATGACTCTTTAAAATGCATTTGAGAAAGAAAATATAAATTTTTAGCATGATTCTTAAACTAATTGATGGAAGAAGCTTTAATAATATCAACACAATTTATAAACTTTTCAATTAATAGTATTACACATATGGGCGAATTGGAACAACAAGAACAACAACAACAAAATGTTCTTTGGCAGAGACTACTGTGTCCAAGATGGTCCAAATAAGATGTTAATGCTGGCTTCTACATTAATACTATTTTTTGTTAAATTATCATAACTAAATAGTTAAAAGAACTCATTTTTATAAGAACCAAAGATATATTAGAGACGGATCCTCCAATTATGGGGCTAGCTATTACAATTAATGATGACAGTCATCACCACCAGGTCCTCCAAATTGAAGAGAATATTTAAATTCTTCTCCTTGATCTCCATAGTATTCAACACCATAACAGTTAGAAGCATCGGTGAATCCTTCTCCTGAATCTGGTCCATAATATTTTCTAGAATCATCAACTTGATGTCCAATTTCTCTAAAATAACATGATTCAATAAAGTTTTTATTAGGAAAGTGTCCAGACCCCATTGGAGGACTAGGAGCGCCCACAGGAGTTACTGTTAACCCACCCCATCCCATGTTATTAGCTGTGACCATGTCGGAGAATATAGCTGCTGGAAAATATCCAATTGTCTTATCTACCAATGTTAACCACCAATTATGGCTTGTTGGATCCTGAATACATACCATAACATTTTGTGAATATATATTACTTTTATCCTTAAGAAGATATATCTAATTTAAAATTTATGGTTAAAAAGTATGGCAACGATAACATGTGCCCTAAAATTATATAATATAAAGCTTATAGTATGTCTTTGAGTTGTATCCCTTGATAACATATTATATAATTTTCTTTTCCACATCAAATTAACATTTTAAATTGAAAATGTACAAAAAGACATTACCTGATTAAGAGAAATTGTCAATTCAATCATTATTCCACCATAAGTAGATGTTTGCTTTACACGTGAACCAAGATAATATGACTTATCTGTTTGAACGAAACCGTTGCACAACATATTGTAACATCCGGTACTCTTAAAATTATCTGACTGTAAGTAGTAAAACATTGATATTCAAAAAAATATTAAAAGCACATGAAGTCTTTTTTATATATTAAAAGTGAAGATTAGAAATATAAACCTTTTCTTACCGTCCATAACGAGTATATATAAGTTGAATGATCATTATTGTATAGTTTTGGAGATACCTGACAATAAATATATATGTGATAAATTAAATAGATTTTTATACAGTTAAATTCATTTAAATTATAGTTATATATCAAATATGTGTGCTTTTAAGATAAAAAAAACAAAATGCTAGCATAGTAGAATAATTAAAACTCACATGCCATCCAACCATGATTTTATTAGTAGTACCATCTCCCTTATAATTTTGAATATATAAATGAGCTCCACTTGATTGATCCTTACCAACTTGTGGATTATAAACACTAGTAGTTCCTTTAGCACCATAGTATGTAGTCATCGATTTAGTATACACAAAAGCTTCCTAAAAATTCAATATATATATATATATATATATATATATATATATATATATAGTCACGTATTAATAAAAATGAATTGTATAATAGATTATAGATATAAACAAAAAAATTGGAAACTTAAAGAAAACTTACACGAGTAGTAGAGCTATTATCAATTAGATTATGCATATTGAATAAGGATTTGCCTCGAACAATATCATCTTTAGTTATTCTTCGAATAGGAACGGTTCCTTTTGGACACCCAACTTTCTCAAGCTAATGTATAGGTTTCGTTGAAGAAATTTTCATTTCATTAGTTTTTCTTTCAAAACTTGGTTTTCTCTGCCACAAAAAAAAAAAGAAAAACATTCATCAAAAATATGTATAAGTTATTAATTAAGTGTAGAGATTTCATCAAATATAGGATGATTAAAAGTTAAGTACTCCCTCCGGTCTCATATATAAGCAAATTTACAAAAAGCTCTTTGTTTAAGAAAAATATCTAAAGCATTTAAATCAAACACACTTTCTAATTTTACCCTTACTTTTTGTCTTAGAAACAGCTATAAACATGGGAATGTGAAAAAAGTAGGGATATATTTAGAAAAATGACATTGATTGTAATGATTAGAGGTTACTTTTGCTTATATTTAAGACTTTCAATTTTTTTGTTTTGTTGCTTATATATGAGACCGGAGGGAGTACATCTTAAAAGATACCCTATAAGTAATAAAATATTCAAAATTAATCGCATTAAAATATTTTACCTATAATTTATTATTTTTTAGTAAATGATGATTAAAAGCTGGTTGTTTATCAATTTCAACACAATCAACTATGTGTCCGGACTTTGTCTATAAAAACAACCAAAATCAAACAAAAACAAAAGTATTAAAAAGGGGATTAAATTAATTAAATCATCAATAAAAATAATTAACGATATGTATATACTTGAATACTCTTGATATGAGGCTTGTTAATGAGCTTAATTTGTCTCTCCAAATCTTCTGTTGACGAACTATGCATACCATCAAATGTGTGGCCAATACTACTAGTCACCAAACACATAACAAAGAACAAAGTATTAGTGATTTTCTCCATTCTCTTGTTAAAAATATGACTTATGATAGATTATAGTTTAGTATACTGCTTATTTATACATTAAAGCTTTAGGACAAATGAAATAATACAAGTATTTAAATGAATTTTAATATTTGGTAAGAGAAAGGAATTTAATACATTAATACTCTTCTTTATATGCTCCGTACGTTACCATTTAAAACAAGATCAGACAATTAATAACTTTGATATAAAAAATGAAAAGATCAAACAATATAATAATCATAAATTATAACTCAAGAGTGATTAGATGGGAGGACGCGGATCTATTTTAACTTAACTAATATTTTGGACTAATATTTTGGGCTCTACCTGACCTAAGTTTGTAGTTGGGCATTGTCACATAGCCAGTTTATCTCTCATTTAAATCTAATTTAGATCTAATTAGTTTCTGCAATTCCACTCTGAAAATATCTAAATTTGTTGCAAAATAGTTTATACCAAAAATAGGTAGCCCATATATATGATGCATAATTATTTGAATTTGGGTCAAGCATATACTGTATTAATATTAATTTTCCGTCAACAATAAAATAAAATAGGCAAACGTATTATCTTTATAATAATGGCCACATTCAAGCTGAATCAAGATACATTCCCACAAATAATGCAATGTTACTCCACAATTAATCTACCTATACTTACACTAGTAAATCAAATAAGTCAAATCACCAGATTTAATGGAAAAGATATTGGTGCTTCTTTGTTTCGACTATTTTTGGAATATTTTAGTTTTTTTTTTATAGGCAAATGTTAGTTGTTAGTATATTATACATATTTTTCTCCTTTGCCAGGATTCGAACCCTGGACCTCCAAGCAGTTCCTTAACCCTTAGCTCAACTGGTCAGCTTAACCAATTGAGCTACCCATCCCCCCTTGGAACATTTTAGTTAATGTGAAAGGAAAGTGCGTTAAAATGTTAATACCTTGGACAATACTTATTTTTTTTCTTTCACAATTATTGTCTAAGAGCTAAATATTTTTAACAACACTTTTAAGAGATAGGTGTTGTTAAAGGTACGAAGTGTTGTTAAAGGTACGATCAAATATGTGAGATGCTTAATTTAAATATTACAAAGAAGTCGATCTTATCAATTTTTTAATGTCTGGATGGAACCAAGAAAATAAGAAAATGAGATTAACTATAATGTTATGATCCCAATTGAAGAATAGTCGATCATCACCAAATTGTGGTCACTAAAATAATTAGATATGTAATATCTAACCTATTAGATTAAGATTAAAATTAAACTGAAATGTAAATTAAGATTACAAGAAATATTAGATTCACATAGTAAGGACCACCCTTGGCTATAACAAACATGTTAGCATACTTCCTTTCAAAAAACAAAAACATGTTAGCATACTGTAAATTCAATAGGCTCGCATATTTAATTAAAAAGAATTATGTTTTTTGATATAAAATAAACTAAGAAAATGAAATTTCTATCATAAATGTGAGAAAAACTTACATGATTAATATGACCATAATTCAATTAGACGACGATCATCGAATAAAGATGTGTTTCGAATGAGATCATTTTTTGTTGTCTTCAGAATTAGTACGGTTTCTTTTGGAGATCTAATATCATTCTCTAAATCTTATATGAGTTTAGTTGGTGAAATCTTTACACTTGTTTCATCAACTTTTCTTTCAAAATTGAACTTTGATTTTCTCTACCACAAAAGACAGAAAAACATTCATCAAAAAAGATTATAATAAGTGTAAAGATTTCACCAACCAAATTCATATAAGTAAAGGGTGATCAAATGCTACGAACATCTTGAATATCGAGACTGCACAAACAATGAAATATCGAAAATTGACCACATTAAGATATTTTACCTACAAGTTATGATTTCTTAATAAAGAATGATCAAAAGCTGATTGTATGTTAATATCAACACAATCGATCAAAAACTAAACTATATATTACTATAAGAAGGGAGATTAAATTAATTAAACCACCAATAAATTAATATGATATGTGTATAAATATATATACTTTAATACTCTTGACATTAGGCTTGTTATTCAGTTTAAGTTGTCTCTCTAAATCTTCTTTCAACACACTATGTACCATCAACCATGTGGCAAGTAATATTATAGTCACCAAACACAAAACAAAGAACAATGCATTCAATTCTCAAAATAGAAAATGCATTCCATATTTTTACGTACCATTCTAAGTAATGACTTGATGGTTATTGATCATAGTTTAGTATATTAATGCCTCTCTATACTTATATACATCGATGCTTCGGGACAAATAAAATAAAATACAATAATTGAATTGAGGTAAAATATCCAAGGTCAATAATAAAAATTTAATGTTTCTTGAATAAGGTAAAATATCAAGGTTAATAATATGAATTTAATACAACAATATAACATTATTTATTTTGGTTTGGTCTAACAACAATGGGTTGGTCCATTAACCCGTCGGCTTGGATGGGTTAGACTTCAAAATTTTAGTCCAAATGTAATTTGACCTTTTTGGCCCATGCCGCCCTTATGAAAAAACTTCTAAGATTTATTTTATAAGTTTATTTCATACATTGCTCAAAAAAAAAACATACAGCACTACATTAAAGTCATTAAATTTAATATGTAGAGATGAGGATATTATAAATAAACTATTATCACATTTTCACATAAGTTTCATAAATTACATTAGGAGCATACTCATAAATTTCATTGGTAATGTCACTTTCTTGACTATCTTCTCAATCATGTTGTTTACATTTAGGCCAAGAATTTCTTAGTGAGCAAGTTTTGTCCCTTCTTAGTTCCCAATTCTCAAACACTACTTAATTCCACATAAATTACTATGTAGAAAATGAACATGTAGTGAACTTTCTTTTCCATGTAGTCTTTCCTCTAACTATTTCTTCATTTTGTTTTACTCCTTTAGCTTGTAAAAGATGTGTATATTTTATTGGCCTTTGCTCAAAGTAGCTTAAAACTCCACCACCATTTATAATATCTGATGATGCTAATGACAATCCATTAAACAAATTTGTGCAATAATTTGGTTCTAACATACCATTAAGTACTATTTCATCTTCTTCAGGGTCACAAAATGATTGAACTATATCTGAACTTCCACATTCTCTTCTATACTCCAATGTTATACCAGATAATTGATGACTCTCTAGAATTTGATCCGGAATAGTCTGTAAAATCATCAACAATAATAAAACTAAAGTTAAGTATATATGATCATATTAATATTGAAGAATGATGAGTATATTAAGTTTTTGAATTTACCTCAAGCATCCATCTTAGATATTTTACATTATTAACATGTTGGTTCATGTCTAAATCACTTCTCTTGGGCTGCAAAGTGGACAGTGACACAATCATTAATATTTTTGTGCCATGGTAGAATTTAATTAATCTATATGATGCATGGTTTAATAAAAATGTTCGCGTCTGCAATCTAAGCTGCGACATCAAGTTTTTTATGTTTTCACAATTGATATCGAGCGGCATCAACTAAATTTAATCTTACATTAAGGATTGTTATACGACCGTGATTCAAATGATGGCATACCTTTAAATCGGAATTCATGTATTTAGCTTCTTTGTCTAATTTGACAATTTTTTCTGGAGCATCTTCTTTTATTGCTTGCTTCTCTATGAACCAAGGTGTAAGTTCATCCCTCACCTCTTCCGGCATTTTGGAGAGGCGTCTTGTTATACGGTTCATCATCACCCATGTACTGTTTCAATTATGTGCTAATCTCAATCAGAACAAGTATGAAAAAATGGAAGCTGCAGAAAGTTTCAAAAGTGTTACAAAAAATGTAACCAACCTTGTTGCACGAGCGAAGATTCGGCCTGTGGCTTTACTTCTTATGAGCCAGTCGCGTCGCATTCCATTCTTGCCCGACGCTCCAACCCATGTGTCGATTTCAAGTACCTCTCCCCTGTCACATGTGAAGTGTATACCTACATGTTATTATGGTTTTGTTGTTCCATCATGAATGATGATACTTACTACTTATCTTTGGTACCAATGGTACGCAGTAAAAGTAAAACTACATATATAAGTCATTAAAATTGTTTTAAATCATAAGTAAATTTTTCTATTGTTATGTACAACAAGGTATTCAAACTATGATTTGCAATTGACATGGCCCATGACATGATGGATTAAAATATTGAGTATTTTAGTGAAACTCTATGAAATGTATATTTTTGACAACACATATCAATATTTAAATTTAAAAAAGATAGTTGTCTACCTCTAAAAGGCTATAGGACAAAATTTCTTGATTAATATGGAGAAAACTCCTAGGAGAATCTCAAAGAAATAGTACATTTTTGTCAAGTATATGACATGAAAGTTATCAAATTGGATTCTATTCCAAGTTCCAACAAGGTTTCTAATTGTGTCTTTGTATTATAATTATAATAATAAAATAAAAAAATAAAAAAAAAGACTTACCAAATGGGATAATAATCAATGAGAACTTGCATTCTTGATACAACCCAAATAAGATCATTCCTCATCATTCCATGTGTTGCTCCAAACCCATCACCAAGAAGTCCAGACATCCATACATGGTTTAATGCTGTTTCCTGCATAAAATTAAACATATCGATATCGCTATATATATGGCAATTGCAACTTATGAAGCACAGACACTAGACATGTATCAGTGTCTGACACAGATACTTGTTAGACACTCTTCAATTTGAAGTGTCAGTATTACATAGGTTGTAACAAAACAACGAAGCCCTTGTGAATTTTTATAAAGTAGTAATTACTAATCATAGTTAAATAATATAGATTGAAAATTACCTGAAGAAGATTAAGAATGCTCTCAAGTGTTGCAGTTTTATCAGCACCAACTTCATAGGACCTAATAACAACAGTTTGTCTATAACCAACACCACCTTCAACAATGAGACCTTGACGATGAGGATCAACTAATTGCTTCTTTGTCGGTATGTTTTGGCGTTGACTAGTTTCGACAAGAGTCGTAGGTGCAACTTCAGCTGTTTGACTAAGTGATTCAACTTTCATAATTGGAGACCTAAAAGCACTACCATTCATTCTAATGCTGTTGTTACTATTCAATTGATCATGATGGTTTTCTTTCATAGAACAACATCTTACAAGAAAAGAAGAAGTTGAATATGTAAAATTAGTAACAGAAGCCATATTTGAGTCTCCAAATGATATGGAAGGAGAGAGAGATTGGAAATGAAACATGTTATTTATAGTTTAACTATAAAAGTTTGAATGAATTGAACAAATGACTTAGAAAAATATGAAAGACAAAGAAGTGGACCTTGTGATTTTAGCTGAGATATCAAAGAGGCATTGCATGGTTTTTGATGCTTGTGAGAAAAGAAAACCTTGAACTGATCGATAAGGTAAAATGGGACAAAATCAATTATTTAGTTTATGTCAGACAACTTTGATAGTTTGTGAAATATAGATAAAAAAATGGAATTCTCTTTGAACAAACACTACCTAACTTGATATCACAAACCTTTTTTTACAAGATCATAAACCTTGTCCTCTTCCATATTAACAATAATGCAGTGTTTATATTACGTTGTTACCAAGATTTAAGAATATAATTGAATTGTTATGTCTGCTAAGTGCTAAGAAAGCTGCGGAGAGATGCTATGAAATTTGAAAATAGTAGTGTGTATGCTAATATTAGAAGATAAATTAACATGATGACTTCATATCCTTTTTATTAAACTCATATTTTAAGAAATCAACACTATCATGACGACTTTTCACATTAACTAATCTCATATTTTAAGTAATCAAGGCATGAACCTAACCGAATTAACAACTGCTTTGTTTTTGTGCAGGTAAAAACAAGTGTTAAATTTTGTACTATATCAGTTCGTAGGGTGGTGTTTCAATTGATTTCTTCGATTGGATCTATTAATTCCGCTTCTTGTCTCCATTTAGATTATCTATCCTCTAGATTCCAATAAATGGGGTGCAGTATTATATGTTAAATTTATAAATTATATCCAACAATCAAACTAAAAACTCATAATATTTAAAAAGTTGATTGCAAGAAACTATGAAAGAAGATTGTATTTCCCATCATACCAATTATCAAAGTACATAATATCTGTTCAAAAGTATGAATATTTGTGAAGATTGAATTGGTTTGAATCATTAGAACTTTGATCCAATATAATTGACCTTTGATTCTTCGGTTGTTTAGTCAGTTAGGTTTTAAGTCAAATCGCATCCGATGCAAGAGAATTTATTTCGGCTTGTACGAGTGAAAACTATTAAGAGGTAGCTTGCTATATAATTTTGATGATGGCATAACTTGCCAGTACATAAGGGAGTGCATAATACAGAAATTTGTTTGCTCAAAGGAAATGAACACCATTTCATTTCCATGTACATCAGTTATAAACTTATAATCAGGGAAAAGTATTGACTAAACAAAATATATCTTTCTTCACGAACAAGCCGGTCTTATCAAAACTCTGAATCATACCACATATATGACCGACGTGAGGCAGCAAACAATAATGGTCTTCAGGTGTTTATCTTTCACGAATCTACTAACTTTTGAAGGATGGCCTGCCAAAACAGAAAAAGTTATAAATTTTGAAAAAGTTATAAATTTTGCTCCCATTACCTACCATTGCACGTGTGACTTATAACCATGATTGATAGAAGTTACACGCAAAGCAGGAAACAAAAATAACCCAAAACAGGATCTTATACTCATGTGATTCATAATGTAGCATAAAAATAAAATATAGTTTGGACATGTTTTGTCAGTTAACTTACAGGGCATGACTGATATGCCTTTAATCCCTGATACAGTTCACCAGATGAAATTAAGAGCTTTACAGGTCGAAATTCAACAGACAAACTATGTCCTCTATTGTCTGTGAAACATATTAATTCACGATGTATAAGATGTTCAAATGCCTGCACACACGTAGTAAAAACACCATCAATAAGCTTGGGATCGGTGTCAAATGATCATAGGAAACATATTATAACAATCATTTACTTATATATAAACACAAAGCAAGTGCACAAACCCTTAAACAGACATTCCGTGCATAGTAATCAGAAGTCTGGAAAGAATCATGAATGCTTTTATACTCTGCAAGATATGGCAGATGCATTAATTAAGGAATAAAGTGGCAAGAATAGTGAGATAAAAAACAGCATATATCACCTTTCATTACTGCATTAAAGTTACATAAACTTTGCTCTTTAACTTCCAATCTCTTCATGCATACCAAAATATAAAGTTCTAAAATGGAGCAATCTGCTTGCAATGAAGATATAACCAAAAAGCCGTTAGTTTCTTCATGAAGACCGAAGGGAGAGAATTGAAAATGCAATTACCCTTTTTTTTTTTTTTTCAGGTTTTCTTCAACTAAAGAATATGGCAATCTTCAACTAAAGAATATGGCAATGTTTTACAGACTGAAATGTGACTTTAAAATCCTACGCAACAGTCAATAAATCTTTACCACAGAGTTCACATGAAGTAATTATTATGCAAGAATATCATCTTACATGCTACACCAGTTTTCTCTCCCTTAACACATGGGGTATATGAAAAATGTTGTGTCTTATATCTTACAAGATTCACATGTTATGTCTTCAGTCTGGACACAAAGTCCTATAACAAAATCTAGCAATTTTAAATATGCCTACACATTTTTCTCTTTCAATCATGTAATGTTGTAAGAGTTCAAGGTTGAGTTCCTTTTAAATCAAGTCTTGGTGTCATCAAAGAGAAAAAAAATACATTACTATGCTACAGGGAAATCATGCAGTGAGGGAAATCATGCTACAGGGAAAGTATTATACATATATTGAGGAGGGAGAAGTTTGTTAAAAATCAAGTGTAGAAGTAAATACGTAGAACATGTTTGTGCTCTTGGTTCAGCAGCAGTGAAACCTTCAAATTCATATATCATCTTTAAGTATAAATCATGGGTAGGGAAAAGTTTCCCAGGAAAGGAAACCTAGAGATAGATAAAAGGAGAAATTTTTTGAGCTAGAGAAATATTTTTCATTTTATTTTGCTAGACAAACAAATTCTTAGTAGAAATATTATATGGTGTCGGACATCATTGAGTATACTAAATTATAAAGAAAACTTGAAGGGGAGAAACCAAGACTCGTCAAATGGGAATAGTTAGGATTTAGGAACTTGATGAAATCTATAAAACATAAAAAGAGCATATTATATGGTCTTTTAATGTGTGTTTACTGTTACAAAATAAACTATAAAAAAAAATGTCATACTTTTTAAACATTCAAGTTTGGGCTGTCTCTGGATGCTTGAGAGTGCAGTTTCAAAGTTTTCCCGGGACAGAAATCCAGTCTTCAAATCCATATTAGAGACTGCGTAGAATCTGGAAAATCAACAAACTCGCTGAGTCTGGGAGAATAGTCTTATTGATATTGAAAAACTGATAGAAGTGTTAAAAATATACTTACAGGAACCTCAACAAATGTTTGACAGAGGAGTCAAAATTCAAATATTTATTGAAGATTTCTTTGAACTTTTTGTCTTCTATAATATTCTGTAATTTGTGAAGGATTTCTTTACTAGGTACGGAAGCTTGAATTTTCAATAATCAAAAAACATAAAAAGGTGTGAATATCCCTATGCAAATGATAGTTTCTATATATGTGAAATAGCTATTGTTGATGAATCAATTATTCCTAGAAACACAAATACAATGAACGCAAAGAACTGAAAAGGATTGCAATAATAGTTATTTCTGCATAGCTCACTAACTTAAATAAAAGGCTCCTTTTATAGGAGAGCAAATACAAGGTCAACCCCTTTTTATTTTTAGGAGTAAAATAATGACTATTAAATAATAAAATAAATAATAATAAAATAAGGAATATATATTTCAACACCCGCCCTCAAGTTGGTGCATAGATGTCCATCATGCCCAACTTGGTGATCAAATATTCAAATGTTGTTCTTCCCAAGCTTTTGGTCAATATGTCAGCAGTCTGTTGATTGGAAGGGATAAATGGCAAGCAGAGAGTTCCAGAGTCTATGTTTTCTTTGATGAAATGACGATCGATCTCAATATGCTTTGTACGATCATGTTGAACTGGATTATGAGCTATGCTTATAGCTGCTTTGTTGTCACAATACAATTTCAAAGGAAGTTCTACCTCTATCTTTAGTTCTTTTAGAACTCTGAGAATCCACATACCTTCACAAATTCCTTGGGCCATTGCTCTAAACTCAGCTTCGGCACTACTTCTTGCAACTACTCCTTGTTTTTTACTTCTCCAAGTCACTAGGTTCCCCCACACATATGTGCAATAACCTGAAGTTGATTTTCTATCAATAATGGAACCTGCCCAATCTACATCGGTGAATATTGCCACATTTTTATCATTGGTCTTCTTGAAGAGTATTCCTTTTCCAGGAGTTGCCTTTAAGTATCTCAAGATTCTGTATACAGCTTCAAGGTGTTCTTCATATGGTGCATGCATGAATTGACTCACAACACTAACCGAGAAGGCAATGTCAGGATGAGTATGAGCCAAATATATTAATTTTCCAACCAACTTCTGATATCTTCCAGTGTCAACTGGTGTGTCTCCTTTCTCCCAAAGTTTAGCACTTTGGTCCATTGGTGTGTCAGCAGGCTTACAACCACTCATACCTGTTTCTGAGAGGAGATCAAGAACATATTTTCTCTGAGAAACGACAATTCCATTCTTTGACCTTGCTATCTCCATGCCAAGGAAATACTTGAGAGGACCCAAGTCTTTGATTTCAAAATCTGCTGCTAAGTTTCTTTTTAATCTCTCCATTTCTATCTCATCATTACCTGTAAGAATAATATCATCAACATAGACTATCAAAACAGTTATCTTTCCATTTAGACTTGACTTTGAGAATAAGGTATGATCAGATTGCCCTTGAATATATTCTTGTTTCTTCACAGATTGAGTAAACTTTTCAAACCAAGCTCTCGGAGATTGTTTTAGCCCGTACAAGGACTTCTTTAATTTACACACCTGTGGTCCAAAGGTTTCTTCAAAACCTGGAGGACAATCCATATATACTTCTTCTTCTAAATAACCATTGAGAAATGCATTTTTGACATCTAGCTGATGGAGAGGCCAGTCTAAGTTAGCAGCAAGAGATAAGAGTATTCTGATTGTGTTAAGTTTTGCAACAGGAGCAAAGGTTTCTGAGTAATCTATCCCATATGTCTGAGTGAATCCTTTTGCAACCAATCGAGCTTTGTACCTTCCAATTGATCCATCAGAATTGAACTTTAATGTGAACACCCACTTACATCCCACAGTTCTTTTACCTGGCGGCAGAGTTGTTGCACTCCAAGTTTCATTCTTTTCAAGAGCTTTCATCTCTTCAAAAACAGCTTCCTTCCACTTTGGAATTTCTAGAGCCTCCTGTACATTCTTAGGAATTTTGACACTAGATAAATTAGAAGTAAATGCAGCAAAAGAGGGAGACAAGTTTGAATATGACACATAGTTAGACAATGGGTGCCTAGTACATGACCTACCTGGCTTCCTAAAGGCTATGGGAACATCAAGATCAGTATACTGTTTCCTAAGTTCTATAGGGACATCAAGGTCGGTATATAGAGAATTAGGATCAAGAATATTTTTACCTGTTTGTGTCGGTTGACTTTCACTCGGTTCAGATTCTTGGCTAAGTTGAGGAATAGGATCTTCTACTACTTGATCATTGTTTCTTCTGGCATAAATTTTGCCTTTCCAAATAGGATTTCCTTCCTCAAATCTTTTTGTTATTTCATTATATGAATCTTTATATGGTGCATTTTGATTAATTTCAGAAAAAATATTTGTTTGATCTTTGTTTTGATTTGTTTCCTCGGATTCTGATTGATTCTTACTCATGGAAGGAGTAGGTTCATCTAATTTCTCCAAGGCATTTTCTTTAGGTGCAGAGGTACATGAAACAGAATTATGTGATATATACACATCTTCTGAGATAATTAAATTTTCAAAAAATTCAAAAACATCTTCATTTGTTTTCCCCCCTGAAGATGATCATTACCAAAAAAAGGTTTGTTTTCAAAAAAGGTAACATCCATTGTTACAAATACTTTTTTTGTACGAGGATCAAAACATTTATAACCCTTTTGAGTGGATGAATATCCAATAAACACACATTTGATTGCACGGGGTTCTAGTTTACCAAGATGCTTGTGTTCGTGAACAAAGGTTGTGCATCCAAATATTTTAAGTGGTAAATCAGATAGAACAGTAGCAATAGGAAAATATTTCAAGAAACTTTGCAAAGGAGTTTGAAATTTCAAAACACGGGATGGCATACGGTTTATTAAATGTGCAGCTGTTAAAACAGCTTCACCCCATAAATATTGAGGGACATTGGTAGAGAAGAGTAGAGCTCGTGCAACTTCAAGAAGATGTCGGTTTTTCCTCTCTGCAATCCCATTTTGTTGGGGTGAGTTAACACATGAACTTTGATGCACAATTCCATTTTCAAGAAAAAAATTTCCAACAATTTTATTAAAGAATTCAGTACCATTGTCAGTTCTAAACACTTGGATTTGAGTGTTAAACTGTGTCTGCACCAACTTACAGAAATTTTTAATTATTTGACCTACCTCAGATTTTTCTTTCAACAAGTATACCCAACAAAGTCTAGTATGATCATCTGTGAATGTGATAAACCATTTTTTGTTGGATAAAGTACTTGTTCGATTAGGCCCCCAAACATCACTATGAATCATTGAAAAAGGTTTAGAGGGTTTATAAGATTGAATTGGAAAAGAACTTCGATGATGTTTAGCAAACTCACAAACCTCACATTGAAGTGAGGAAATGTCTTGTTCAACAAAAAGTTTAGGAAACAATAAACTTAAATACTTAAAACTAGGGTGACCTAATCTTAAATGCCACAACATAATGTCATCCTTATTATTTGAAGCAAAAAAAGATTTAACAGAAGAAAAACTTATTGGTTCAGATTTATATCTGGTTTTTTGTTCATTTTTCAAGTAGTAGAGTCCACCACTTTCCTCAGCAGTGCCAATCATCCTCCCCGAGATCAAATCCTGAAAAACACAATAAGTATCAAAGAAGTGAGCATGACAATTTTTATTTGTGGTTAGCTTACTGACAGATAATAAGTTGCAAGACAAATTTGGAACATGTAACACATCTTGGATAGTTAATGAGGGAGACAAAACAATAGAACCTTTTCCTGCTACGGCTGAAAGAGAGCCATCAGCTATTTTAATTTTGAAATTTCCTGCACATGGTTTATATGAAGAAAATAAACTGGATTCACCGGTCATATGATCGGTGGCTCCAGAGTCAACGATCCATGTACGATTAGGAATGACACTAAGATGAGCTGACATTGGGAAGTTACCTTTCTGGGCTATGGAGCAAGATGGTGTTTGAGACTCGAGGAGTTTGTACATTTGGTCTAGTTGTTCCTTAGTGAATGGAAATGCATTTGGGGAAGATTTTTGCTCTTGATTAGAAGTTGCTTGAAGTACACGACCTTCACCCTTCTTTTTCCAATTAGGAGGTTTTCCATGAATTTTCCAACAAACATCACGAGTATGATAACACCAAATTTTACAGTGATCACACCAGCTTTTACCATCTTTCTTGTGGTCTTTATTGACATTGTTTGTGACAAGGGCAGAACCATCAGAAGTTGAGTTTGACTTTACCATCATTACTCTTTGTCTAGCCTCCTCCCTTCTGACGTCTGAATAAGTTTCTCGGATAGTTGGCAGCGGATTAAGTCCAAGAATTCTACCTCTTACTTCATCAAGTTCCTTGTTGAGACCAGCAAGAAAAATAAAGACACGGTCGTTCTCCTGTGTCTTTATAAACTGAACACTGTCTTCAGTACACCTCCAATTGTAGTCATAGCATTGATCCAATTCTTGCCATAGAGCCATCAATTCATTATAGTAGGTGGTGACATCCATGTCATTCTGCTTTAAATTCCATAATTTTGATTTTAGATCATAAATTTGAGAGAAATTTTTAATATCAGAATAAGACAATTTTACAGCGTCCCAAACATCTTTTGCTGTAGGCAGATACATATATGTTTTTTTCATACCTACTTCCATGTTATTAATAAGCCAGGCAATAATAGTAGAGTTTTCAGATTTCCAGAACCTGTAAGTAGGATGTGTTGTTGCAGGCATCGGAACATCACCTGTCAGAAAACCAAACTTCCCTTTGCCCTCTAGAATGAGTCGAACAGTTTGGGACCATTCAAGATAGTTAGAGCCATCGAGTTTCTGAATATTAATCTGAAGAGAGTTACTTTGACCTCCACCTCCTGAGTTACTGTAACCACCATCAAACGGGTAGCCATAACCGGACCCAAAAAGGTTGTTGTTGGAATCTCCTATGCCATAACCAAATCCACCGTTAAGGTTGTTGTTTGTCATGAAACTTGGCATTTCAGGCATGTAAAATCCACTTCTGCCGAAATTGTTGTTGCCGCCGCCGGAATTGTTGTTGCCGCCGCTTGAGTTATTGTTGCCGCCGCCGGAGTTATTGTTGCCGCCGCTGGTATTATTGTTGCCGCCGGTATTATTGTTGCCGCCGCCTCCACGGCCTCCGGGAGGAGGTGGGGTTTGGTTAGGGTCAACCATGATTTGGATCGGGAATTTTTTTTTTTTTTTTTTATTACAGTATCACCTTAGCCCTAACAGAGCTCTGATACCATGTAGAAAAGAGTAGAGTGATAACTGAATAATTTATTATGAAGAAAAAAGGCTCCTTTTATAGGAGAGCAAATACAAGGTCAACCCTTTTTATTTTTAGGAGTAAAATAATGACTATTAAATAATAAAATAAATAATAATAAAATAAGGAATATATATTTCAACAAAACATATATGAACATCTGGACAAAGTGCAAAAATGTATGCACCACGGGTTAGCATCCAAATATTAAGTCTTCACAATCACAGAATATAACAGGCATGCAAATTTCAATCCAATTGGTTTACGAAATGAACATATTATAATGAATGGCCCTCCTGTTCATTCTCAAGACATTAAAATTAATTAGTTTCAACATAAAACTCCCTCAGGATAAAAAGGATACTTGAACCCTTTTATTAAATTCAACAGTGTAATCATATGGAAGGCCTGAATCTATCGGTAATGTCAGCATATGCGCCAATAATCTGCTCAATAAGTCAAAACAATAATGCGTTTAACATCATATTCAGCATGGTGCATTCCAAACATAATTACTATTTATCTACCTTTGTGAATCCTCTATTGAAGGTGGTAAGAACAACAGCTTTCTGTGTGAAAAACGAGATCGTACTCTTTTTTCCAATAGTTGATCTGCATCCTGCATGGTCAATTATCTTGATTTGTAAATTTTATCTCATTATCTCCAAGCACCTTATGCAATGATAGTTTCTCAAAATATGAGCAAAACAAATTGGAAAACTCCCAACCAATAATAATACTTTGTAAATAACAAAACAGTATCAATTTAAAGAATTTTTTTTTGTTTTTAACCATGTAAAAACATCCAGACTTGATGCTATTTATAAGTCATAACTTACTGGAAAAAAGGAAATAATTGTGTAAAGCACATACCAGGCGGCAACTAATGCCTAGTACTACAGCTTGTGATGATACTGATTGCATTGCATCTAGCAAGCTATAAAGTAGCCTCTGTTTACCCTGCAGAAAATTAGAAAAGCAAATAGAAAAAATGTATGGTTAAAGAAGTCAAACACAAACGTATAAAATATAAACATAGACCACAACTACAATTAATTAATGTAGTAAGTAGTTGATCATAAATAATAACTACAATCATAACCAGAATTTTGTACTAAGCTTTTGAATAACAGTCAAAGGGGAATAGAAAATAGAGCCTTACCTGAGCAAAGAGGTCAAACTCATCCAAAATAAAAATTACACTTTTATGTGCTAATCCACATTCCCTACAAAAGATAATAAATGCTTTAGAAATTCAAAATAGTTTCCTTTTTGAACCAAGAAAACTTTACTTACTTTAACACAGCTACCATAAATTGGGAGTTGTCATCAAATGATGCCTACAAAAGGTTCATATAAAAAATCAACAAATCATTGTACCACAGTTGTAAATGTATAGTATGAATTGTGTACAAGTTATGTTACCGCTTTGGAGAATGGCAATTGATGCTCCATGCATAACTGCCTAGCTATTTCCTGATTGATCATCATTTGCAACAACGAATGAGATACTATACAAGAAAAGGAAGCAGTGCAACTTAAATTTACTAGTTCAAACAATTTCCATAATAAGATTTATAAATTCGATTACATGGCTAATGGATGTTAATAAGGGAATAATATGTCTCTCCATAATTGTATATATTTCCATTCCTAGAATAGACTAGAAAATCAGACAGAGAATATTTGTAATCATTAGTTGTAAATGCTCATGTTATTATATATAGAGGCAAGACAATGAAGAAAGGCATCAAGCCAAGAATTATTGACAATGGAAACATCACTTCTCTTGTCTAACAAGAAAGAATCTAAGGTGCACTGTCCATCACCATCCAATTCCTTTAAAGGTTTACAAGTTCATAGCAGGAGAAAGATTTAACCAAAATTTAAAAAGGTCATTGTCACACTTCCTCAATAAGAATAATCTATAAGCTCCCTAAATAATTTACTGTTGAAGATTCTAATGCAGTGAAGGTATGTAGTTTATCACTCAACTAGACTTCGTGCCAACCAGTGTTCCTTTATTATTTAAACAAGATTGGGAACATAACTAGGCAAATAAGACACCTTAGATTGCAAATAAAACAAGACTAACATAATCAAAATCGTCGTCATCAGTAAGTCAACAGTAACACACAGCATAAAGAAACATGAAAAATCAAGATACATTAGAAAACTATTTACTTTAGAGAATAATAAAGAGGCATATTTCCAGGGTTCGAATCCTAGTGATAAAAATAGAGCTGCATTTGTTTGAATACAAGAGTTGCCTCTTAACTAGTAACTAGTACTCTACATTCTCGGAGCATTATACACCGGATTCATTCTCGGATAAACATAAGAGACAATTAAATTATAATACGATAGGTGCTTCAATCGGTATAAGAACCTTGAATGCAGAGATGTCATCACTATGTAAAAGCCCATTCAATCTAACCTGTAGAAATCCATGAAAACATAATTCAGAGTGAAAACAAACATTCCAAGTGACATCTGCCAATATTGACGGATAATAAACAATACTCCCTCAAGTCCAAAATATAAGAGACGGTTAGGTCAACAAAAATTAATGTATCTGGTCCAAAATTTGAATCAGATTCATCAATTTTTGTTGACTCAACTGTCTCTTATATTTAGGACCGGAGGTAATAAAAATACAGTAATTTCTTATAATTTACGGAGACAATGAATTGAACTGAATTGAATACCACTGAAATGGAGTGTGGAAATTGATGTAACAAATCTTGAATAACAAGATCCAAAACCGCAAGCTTCCCGGAACCGCGTGGACCAAGGAGAAGAATCGAATTGTTGCAAGCTTCCGCCACTGAACTTGATATCATGAATTTCAATTTGCTGATGATAATTGATAATTAAATCAGTGAAAACGTGATTTGATTAAAATTAAACTTAAAATTAATCTGAGAAAATGAAAGTTTGTGTGAAGAATGCTAAACCTGTAGTTTCCGTCTGGAGAATCCTTGAAGATGAATCCGGTATCGCAGATTCTGCTTCGAAGTAGATTCAACGCTTTTACTATGTGATTATTCTCTCCTTCTGTTTCTATTGCCACTGCCATTTCCGGTGAAGCGAGTGAGACACCGAGATGCGAGTTTGCTAGAGAGAACAAACGACGGCGGCGTAGCGAGGTGACCGGTAAAAAATAGAGATGAGTTCGCGGCGGCGGTGAGAGCGAAATTGAGACCACGGCGAACTTTTTAGAGCGAAAACTACCCCCTCTCAAATATTTCCCGCCGATTGTTTGGCAGTTAAATTACCCTTTTGTCCCTTAAGTAAGTTTTTTTTTTTGAAAGTCCCTTAAGTAAGTTAATTTTAGATTTTATTTTTAATCATTCACTTTTTTTTATTTCACTTTTTTTATATTAGTCTAGTGACTAGAATTTCTAGCAAGTTATAATTTTTTTTTTTGACAAATAGTAAGTTATAAATATTATATTATATAACTTTTTTCTTCAAACTTTTTCATTTTATAACGGACTTTAGAGTTATGAATGTTAGCCATTTTAGTTATTTAAATTAAAGTTTAGAACAATTTAATCATTGGCCAAATTATATAATGTGTAATTAAACTTAAGGGATTCTACCAAAAAAAATTCAAGGTATCGAAATTGTAATTTAACTTAGATATATCATTTTTTTTCTATTTGGTCCTAAATTATATATTAAATAAACTCATTTTTTCAATTCTTCAAAGATTAATGATAGTGTATCAAGTTAGTGTATTTTTATAGTTTATCGAATAAATTGAAGAAAAAGTGATAATCATAGACCAAAGTGATGGTTTTTATAATATGTATCTATTAATTTGTTTAGTTGGAAAACTCGAAGTGTACTACATTTGTAAAATATAAGCAAATAGTTTGAAAATTGTCGCCTATTTCTGTTTTTTATTCATGGGTATGTTAATTGTGGCCTAAAGTAAAAGATGTTGTAATGAAAATTGAAGTAGTGAATGGAGTTTTTTCAAAGATGAAATTAATGGAAGTAGAATGAATGACAACTAACTTGTGTCAATTAAGAATTTCAAGTTTGTTTTTGTTTGAAATCAAGAATAGGATCTTAATTGAAAGGTTTTGGAAACTATAATTTAAATGTATAAAGGATTTTAGTTTTTCAAAAAATAAAAACAAGTCCTCTATCAAACGTGGTAGGTCCAAAATCTATGGAGTATGTCAAGTACTATGGGGTCTTGTTCAAGCCCCAAGTAACTAAGTACAATTTTTATTTTTATTTTTATTTTGAGTTCCTTTTGCCCACTCAATGTGCCCAAGAACTTTCTAAAATGATATGTTATCAAGCTTTTTTTTGACAATCCAATATGTTATCAAGCTTAATAAAGTAAATCGATGTCATTTCCAGATTTCACGACAACATTAACTATATAAGGTTAAATGTCACAAGTTTCATAACCTTTTGCAGCAAGGATCAAATTTTGAAGATCAAGGAGAAACTATATATTACAGGCAACATATCTTCTACTGAAGGCACTAGTGAAACTGCTCTGCTAAGCTTCTGTTGTTTCAAATACCTTTTCAACTTCTGCAATGGTGTTTCGAGCTTCCTCAATTTCAGGGGCTTCCTTTTCATCTGTCTCCTCCAAGAATTCAGCCTGAATGCAGACAAAAAATATATCAACAGATCTATGACCCAAGACACAAGGAATGAATCGCAAAGCTTCTTTTTTAAACTAACCAAGTATTTTCAGTATGCAAAACAGATCTAGTTGCACCACACATGCAAGAATTGGTTCATAAACACGAGAACAAAATGTCACAACATAATTATACCAAATAGTAAAAAAAATTAACATGTTACAAAAGAATACACATTAGCTAGGCCAATCAGTGTTATTGGGGGACTAAATGAGAGAGCAACATGAATAGTGTAGCCAAGGTGTGAGTGTAGCTTAGAGGAGCATTGACTGTAGTAAGAGAAGTTATAATTTCTAGGGTTATCTTTTTATTTCAATAATAATATCAGCATCAAGATTCTACTATTCTGCATTAGCAAATATAGTGTTCTATCATAGGCGGGGAGAGGCTAGACAACCCATAAAGAGCTGAAGGAATTGAAGCAGATGGCTGCTGTCACTGCATACATTGCAGTGTTTGAGCTCTTATATTTGGAGTAAGGTCAATCGCTAGAAGTTCAGCAATTTCACTAGTGAATCACATCAGAACTTTGTACAGTCCAGCCTAAGTCTCAAGACAAATAAATACCACATGTGATAGAGCACAGGACACGGGCAAATAAGCGAATGGGCTCAAATCATTGGAATCACGGGATTTAGATTACATGAGTAAGGAAAAAGAAATGCTTAAGCGAGAGAATTAGTTACAACTTACAAGTGCTGAGTTGGCAAGTTTGTTAGGCCATACAAGACATGTAGTGGGAGGATGAGTGAAGGGTAAGAAATTAGCAGTTTGTTATTGGCAGAGAAATAGCTTCTCATAGGAGTGTTTGCTATGAGGTTAGAGTAGTTTCCTCACTGTAATAGTTTGTTTTCAATCAGCAATACAACTTTCTATTTCTCTTGAATTGGGTTCCAGACACTGTGGCAGCATGTGAGTATGGCCCTATAACCCAAATCCAACTAAAACCAAAGGTTTCCATTACAGAGACTACTAGACTCTCAAAATGCCACAAAGTTGAAAAATACTAGGACAAAAATACTGAAAAAACTAATGTCCATATCATGACAAGGCATCAAATGCTGGCTGGTTTTATTATAAAACCAAAACATCAAATGTCGAACATGTCAACATGGTTAAAAATGTCAATCACAAGACAAAAAAGCAAAAAAAATGGGATATACAGTAATCATATAAATGATGAATATATGTACCAAAATTCCTTTCAAGTCTTCCAAAGCTGCCTCTAGACGCTTGCGGCAGTCAGGAATCATCATCCTAGACTCAGCCAACACATTTTCCTGTCCAAATCAAGTCACCACAATATATAAGCTGATCTAAAACAGTAATCCATTTCAAACACATTAAAAAGTTAAATCAATGCAGCAAACACAATGTTTAGTCATACCTGCTGCTTGAGATCATAAGGGTCAGCTCCTTTGTCCTTCATATCAGCTGTTTTGGCAGCTTCTCTCTCAACTTCCTTCTCATAAGAATGCAGCTCCTTCACAATTCGTTTGCAGGTACTCGTCTTGATTTTCAAGCTTCTCACGGTAGCCATTGAAACCCTATACAAAAAATAAAACATTTTAAAAAATAAAAAAACTTAAAGTGCAAAATATTATTTTTCCAAATCATAATGCCAAGCATGATGCTTTTGAAAAAACAGTTGATATATATATTTATAATTTTCATTACAAACAGATGAAGTTTTCATTACATTGAATCTTTCAAGCATTTTAACAAATAGTTAATATACACATTTGAAAATTTGAAAAAACAACAATTTTTAGAAAGTGACTCAGATTTCAAAAAATGGGAAGGGAGTTTTGAAACTTACGAGAAGTTGAAAGTTCTTAGACTTGGATGGAGAAGAAAATTGGCGTGGTTGATGATGATGATACTGAGAAAATGAGAGAAGCGATTCTATTTCAGAAGCTGCGATTGGATCTCAATTTGGGTGTGTTTTATTTTATTTTACAAATTGGACTGGGCTGGGCTTTTTAATTTGGTGTGTGTGAGGGTTCTTTTTGTAAATAAATACAACTATCACATCACAATATGTGAAGTCGAAAAATGAGCTAAATCACGTACCAAAAAAACATGAGCTAAATCAGAAAAAGAATAAAAAAATTAGAACTAACTTGAGCATGAAAAATAAAGTGATATTTTTGAACTCCATACTTGATATTTTTTATAAATAATGAAGAAAAAAAATTATATAGTAATAAAATTGCTGCCCGCAAAGACTGGGGATAATGTGTTTTAATGGCATGTTCAATCATCGTCATTAAAACACATCATTCCTATTTTATTTTTATTTTAATCTATGTTGTTATATAGTTTAGATATAATTTGAGGGGTTCTAAGCTACGCGTGAAGAATCTGCTTGCTCTTCACGAAAATTGCTCAATAACCCCCCTATAGTCTTTTTCCCCCCTAACTGTCTTTTTTGCCCTTAGGTGGGTTTTTGTGCAAAATTCGGGACGTAGATCCCGAAATGCACTTCGGGATGTACGTCTCGAAGTTTTTTGGAGTTTTGGGGGGTGCAGGCACCACTTCGGGATCTAGATCCCGAAGGGGTGCCCCCCAAAACTCACTTAGAAATCATTTCATCAGCATCGATGCTGAACTTAAAAATTTGCACCACTTCGGAATCTAGATCCCGAAGTGGTGCCTGCACTCCCCAAAACTCCGCACACACTTCGGGTTCTACATCCCGAACCTCAGTTCGGGATCTACGTCCCGAAATGAAGGGTAATTTGGGGTTTTAGGGGAGTTAAAGAGAGTATAGGGGGGGCGAAAGAGAAATTTTCGCTCTTCACCAAAGAAGTATATGAATTGCATTAACCAATTAATTTTGTAGTTCAACTTCAACCAAGCATTACTTTATATTGAAAAAGCATTTTATTATAACTTATCTAAATACAAATTCAACTGATTTAAATGTGTGTTAATAAAATAAATGTATAATCTATAGTGTTTGATGATGTCATAAACCATGTTTAAAGAGTACAATTCGCTTATAAAAAGACTACAATTCCACTCAAGACCAGAACCATAGTACCAAGTTTAACATGCTTCCATATGAATGTGTGATTCCATTAGTAAAATAAAATATTTGCTCTTAAATTATTCAGGGTTGGCATTCCAACTGAAATTGTTGGGAATGGATTATCTCAAATGTAATTTATTTCCACTTGATAGAATCCATTCCCGAAATTGTTACTACTTCACACAAGTGTATTTCAGATGGTAAGCGAATTAATCAAGCTCAATCAATCATTAACGATAGTCCTTTCGAATTCTAACAATTCAACATGAAAATCCATGATAGAACAACCAAGATGATGCTATATTGGAACTCAATAGCATGTCAACAACACATCCTCGTAAAACAATATTTCATCACCATCAAGTTCTTCGAAAAGAAACATAGACAAAAACTGCAAGGAACCTAATTAAAAGCAAAGGGTGCATATCTTATCTACATGGTGCAAGAAAATCATGATAATGATATGTCTTATTGAGATGTAGGATAAGCTCCCCTGCTGCGCTTTTTCAAAGACTCGGAGAAAAAGGAGAAAGCGTCTTTCAATTCATTTGGTAGAGGGAATTGAAGGGGGAGTACCAAGGGAGGTCGTGCATGGTGTTGCACCCCTGTTTTCCAGGACATGGGAAGTGCAAGTGCTGGCTGCTGCTTGTTTAGCCCTTCCATAATAAAAGAAAATGCCCCAAAAGTGAGGCAGCCCTGCAAAAGAGCTTGTGGTGCGCCTGAAGAATAGTAGAGGGTAAGTCGTGTTAACCATAACGTACAAAAATGAAATTCACAATATATTTGGCTAAATATTGAAAATGATTAGAATTTAGAAGGCAGTCTGACTCAACAATTTATATTTCCTTTTGCTTGACAGTGATGGTGGTGGATTCTAAAGAGGAATACAACTCAAAAATAGTCTCACGGCTCCACCCACCAATAAGGGTCGGAATTACAGCTATTTAACGCATATAATATGTATCAAGAAATGAAATAAATAAATGTATACTTCGATGATAAGTCTTATTCCCTTTACCCATCTTTCTTATTAGTCCAATAAGGTGGAAGTGGAACAAGTTTCATAGAAAGGGAAATTCATCAATTTATTTAAAAGTTAAAAATATACCCGGAAAACTTAGAGCAAGTCCAGTGCAACATCCAGCTACTCCAGCGTTAATGACTGCAGAAATTATAGCCATTATTAGTGCAAGAACACTATTGCTAAAGCAAAAGCGCTTGTATAGTTAAATATTTTATACCATCATCCTTTCCTCGAATCCTTTTCAAGATGCAAACAACCAAACTATGAACTCCAGACAAAACTCCAAATGTCTAACGAAGCAAAAAAGAAAAGAAAAACTATTATCAGAAGAGCAAAATTTAAAAAGCATATGAAAACATGATATATTGATTCTATACAAAGATTAACCAAGGTGAATAAGATTTTCAATGTACCTTTGCAAAAGACCCCGCATCTACAAGGGATCCTTTAAAACCTTTCTTCTTAAACAATCCAGCACCTGAAAACACCATTACAAGCATTCTTAAGCAAAATAATCAAAAAAACCACCAACTTATTGCGATATCCAAAGTGAAACTTCTCAAAGATACCCACTGAATATAACATCATAGTCAGAAAATAAGAGAAATTAATCGAAAAAGCTAAAACTCTATAAATTTAAGCTAACACCACTAACTTTGTAAACAAATCCATTGCTTGGTTCTCAATTACAATAAACAAATACCACCTTGCCATTGCTAAAATACTATGTACGTGTTTGGTTAGACGTTTTAACAAACATAGTCTCAAAGGAACTTTATTTTATAAAATTGATTCAGTCAAAGTAGGGTTTAGAGTGAAATTAAGTTATGTCTATATAATATATACTTTCTTAATTCTAAAAACAAGTTCGACATAAAACTCAACATAGATTTTTTATTTTTTTGTCAGATAGCCTAGTGGCTAGAATTTCACCCCTTAAAGGTGAATATCTGGGCGTACCAAGGTTCAAACCCCGGTCCCTTACGTGCAAATGTCCTACCAATAGAGCTAGACTCACGGGACACTCAGCATAGATTTTCATCCGAATGCAAAACAACAATTTATCGTTTCTAATCAAATCAAGATTTAGTATCAAAATCATTACTAATTTTAAACATTCAAACATTTACACATAACAACTTCTTCATTTAAGCTTGATTTTTAAAATTGCAAATTAATATCAAAACATTACTATACATAAGCTAAACTGAACAATTCAAAATCCAAACTAATAAACATAATTAACTATGTAATTAGTGAAAGCTACTAATATAACAGTGATTAGAAGAGAAAGAGAAAGACCGTATCCAAAAACGGAACCCATGAAAGCGCCGCCGGCGGAATCAGTGGCGAAACGGACTAAACAAACGGAAGGAGCGACGGAAACGAGTGCGTTGGAAGAATTGGGAACGGAGTCGGAAGAATCCACCGGAGGCGGTGTATTAATCTGAGGTGGTGTATCCTCCTGCGGTGGTGTTTTATCGTCGGAATCCGCCGTCGCCATAACTGAATGCTTACTGTTGTTGGTTCACTTCTAGTTTGTTTTTTGATGTGGTGTAGTTACCTATGCGTTATCTCTTTTATTTTCAAAGTTTACCGACGACGTCGTTTTATTCTCTCTGTAACTACTTTTTTTTCTTACAGTTTTATAAATATTTTTGTCGACAAATGTCATTCATTTTGGGCCTGGCCCAACTTAAGTAATGGGTTTTATCTATGTTTGGTAGATTGAAGAACTTGTTGATGATTTTTGCTTTTTAGGCGCCTCTAAATACTCCCAGAACCCCCAAAAACCCAAAAATACCCTCAATTTAGTGAAACAAAATTTTTGGTTTGTATAATCCGAAAAAACACTTTTTTCGGATCGTATCCCCCAAAATTACCCAGCAAAATATTAAATCTATTATTTCAATTTTTTTTCCAGATCCGACGGCGAACACTGCGAACTGCGACTTGGTAGGGAGCGAAGTCGAACACTGGGAACAACACTGCGAACAACGGTGAACACTACGAACTCGATCCATAAGAATAATAAATAAGCAGCAATAAATAAGAATAATGCACATTTGCTTACTACTAACCCAGTTCGGATTTTATCTACCAAAATAATATACATTTCAGATCGTAACTACCAAACTAGGCGAAAATTCTCTTTTTTGATACATTTCGGATGGTAACTCTTAAAAAATAAGGTTTTTCAGATCGTAACTCCCAAAATTTTAGTTTCGGATCGTATCTACCAAAAAAATTACAATTTATTTTAGGTTACAACATGGACAAATCCATGGACGAAATTTCCCATTTTTTCGGATTTTATCTACCAAAATAATATACATTTCAGATCGTAACTACTAAACTGAGCGAAAATTCTCTTTTTTGATATATTTCGGATAGTAACTCCTAAAAAATAAGGTTTTTCAGATCGTAACTCCCAAAATTTTAGTTTCGGATCTTATCTACCAATTTTTTTGAGATTTCGTATTATATCTTCCGAATTTTTTTGGCCTTGATGTATTTCGGAAGATAAAATCCGAAGGGTAATTTAGGTAGTTTGGGGGGCGTGGGAGTAATTCAGGGGGCGGATAAAGCAATAATCCTTGTTGATTACATTGTTTAAATCGGTTAAAATAAGAGTTTTTTTTGTTTATTTTTACTACCAGTTTAATTTAAGTCGGGGTCAGTTCTGAAATCAAGTAGTTTCGGTTCCTACCCGAACGTGGTTGCTGGGAGAGTCAAAATTAAAGTTTAATTACTAAAAATCAACAGTATAAAACTCTTTTCCACATATATTCAGTTTAATCACATTATAATGTCACTTTTACCGTGATATGATTTGATTGAATTTATGTGTAAAAATGTTACACTGCACCAATGTATACAAATTAAATTTGTCAAAATATACCATTGAAAGCTAGCTTCTAGTAATGTTCCGCATTTTGTTAAGGGAGTTGGACAAATAATCACCAGAGAATTCTACCACAGAAAAATTTTAAAAACACATTTTTTTAGTAGAAAAATTGTTGTTTTGTTTTTGTTCTTTAATAAACTTTGGTAAAAATTATGTTGTTTAGAAGTGTACTTACAAAATATTGTGTGGTATTTAAGAGTGCGAGGATGATATTTTTTTTTTTTTAGAATGCATATAGTTTTCAATTCCATTTGTAGTCAACTTTTTCATAATTAGTCGAGTGTTAAAATAAAATTTTAAATTTTAAAGGTGTTAAATACATAACTTTCATTGCTCAAAAAAAAAAATCATACATAACTTTCAATAACACAATCATTGAACCAATGTCATATTACTACTACCACTATTACCTAATATGTCACAATCAGACAATAATTCGATTTCCACAAACCAATTGTTCCACACTGCCTAAAAAATACAATGAATTTAAACAAATACAAAGAATATAAAGTGATCTATTTATGAATGAATACTTTTTGATCCAAGTAGGATCAACTAAACTTCTAATTCAAAACAACAACAGTCAAATTATTAATAATGCTCTTGATAGATTGCTCCAAATTCAGCTCTCCATGACTGATCATCGTCCTGATAGCGAGGACTTGCATTGTTGTGTGCCACATCGGAATCCTCTCGGTATAGCAGCTTCAGTGCCGACTCTGGTAATTTACTCTCTGCAAGGTACTGCTTCATGGTAATCAACTCCATCTTGTGCTTTCTTTTGAGCTTATCCATTTGCTTTTTTAGCTTTTCATTGTCCTGTTGCACTTTTGTAAAATTATCCTGCACAAGCAATATTTAAATATAAATAAACATCATGAATTTTTCTTCCCCTATAGTTGCTTTCAGTACAAGGCATTGCATCTGATGAATGAATTAAAAAAAAAATGAAAAAATAATCATGGTATTTTACCTCTGCAACAGAAGCTGCATGTTCAGCTTCTCTGAGTCTGACAAGTAATTCTCCAGCAGCATGAACAGCTTCTGCAGTGTCTCTAAGTTGATTTCTGAGACTTGCGTTCTCCTTTTTCAAGAGTTTTGCTTCCCTTTCCCTCTCCACCCTCAATGCAGAAAGCTCTGCGGCTAGAGATTTGGCAAAGCGAGCATGACCCCTTTTTCCAGCCTTTGCTGCCGCCTTCTTCACCTCGGCTATGCCATGCATTATAGCATTGTGTTTTGCAACTAACTCATTATACTTTTCTTGCAGGTCAACATAGTGTTCTACCATCCTAGCATGTCCGAGAACTGATCTTTTGAGTGCATCATCTAACTCTTCAGTGCACATCTTTTCCAACCTTAATTCCTGCTCTACCCTCTCTGCCCGCTGCCGGTTGGCCTCGAGATCAACTCTTAGTTCATCAGTGAGACAAATCCACTCACTTTCCATTTCTGTCCATCTCTCTCTTTCTTTCTCTAGCTCTTCCCCACTAATATTACTAGGAGAAAACACACCACTTTTACGCAGTTGAATGGATCTTGATATTAATGAAGATCTCAATTTGTCGGTGGACATTCTAACTGGTGCGTCGCTGTATAATTGCAGCTTGTTTCTCAGATTCTGAACTTCCTTGAGAAGTTCTTCCTTCTCAGTAGCATCAAAAGATATGCTTCTTTGAGTTAATTCTTCACGGACTTCTTTAATTTCACATTTTTCTTCTAAAGGACTCTCTGAGGATGTTCCCTTCGAAAGCTGCAAACAACATAAACGTAAATGATAACGGTCAGAAACCTTTAAATGGATAGAACTTTATATTGTAAATTACAAACAAAGAATGAACCTTGTATTCATCTTTCAACGAGTTATTGTCCTTGTCTGCATGCTCAGTCTGCTTGTTGCTTTCTTGATACACAATAATCGAGTTCATTTCTTTTTCTCCTTTAAGTTTCTCCACCTGAAAGTATTCAAATAAATTGTCAGCAATGTATAATTAAAACCACAGACATAGTATGTGAGTCAACAATTCTTATACCAATTGGTTTAGTTCATCAATTCTAGCTGCTTGCTCCTTGCAAATATTCTCGAGCTCTTCTTCTCTCGTGATTTCTTTTTCCATTATACTCTCCAAATCCTTGATGAACAGAAAAAAATGTTACGTGAGTTTAAAACAAAATTATTGAAGAACGTTCCAGAAAAGTTTAACACAAAATTATTGAAGAACATTCCAGAATTAAGTCAAGACATACTTTTGGAGCATTATCTGCTGGTCCATCCGAAATTTTTGCTCCAGCTGTGTCAATGCATGAATTTAAACTACCTCGGACCTCTCTGGAATCTTGATCAATTATTATTTTACGGCAATAACCACAAAGCAATGTTGCAGTTCTTTCATCAATAGAATATTTCTTCTGCTGCGTTGTTTGATCAGAAGAATCACCAGATCTTAAGCGCCCAAAAGAGAAGGAAGTTGATGATTTGTTCAATGATGAGTTCCGCTGATGACAATCAATTATCTGTAATCCCCTCTTAAGGCTTGCTGCCAAGGACTCAGTGGGACCTGGAAAAACTTTGCTTGATCTTAGTGAGGATCGCATAACTTCATCCTTTGTAAATGACTTACCCAACAAATCCTTATTGGAATTTGAATTTTCTTCTTCCACTTTGTTTGAACTTCCAAGACAACTAGATGAAAAGACCACACTCTTCTTCTGTATATTCCTGATTTTTGGAGACTCGGAAAGTTGTGGTTCCTCGAGAAGCATTGGAGACCGACAGGATGAGCTGACTGAAATGCTATCTCTGAATGAAGATCTAATGGCCCTTGAGGTGTTGTTGGCTGATGCATACAAGGTGTTATCTGATGCCACGCTGTCCTCATTACAAAGCTTGCTAAATGCTTCTCCCGAACATACTTCCCCTTTTTCAATTTCATCACCACAGGTCATATCTGCCTCACAACTTTCCTCAACAGAATAATACTGAACACAATCTTCACTGACAGATATGTCTATAGGATTTCCTTCACATGAACTATAAAATTCATCAATCTGCTGGCGTAATTCCCTTATGTCCTCCTCATCCACATTCACCTCTTCATCGGAATCATTATCGATGTTAGGTATGAGTAGAGAGCGGTTTAAGCTGACCCTCAAATTGTTAAGGCTTTCCCGTACATTCTGTACATGGAAATATCCCCTTTTATTCCCATCTGAGCTACGAACATCAGCCTTTGCTCTAATAAGTTCTTCCTGTTCCAGAGAAGACACAAATTACATTATTCAGATTTGTATGAATCATTTAGAAACTATTTTGATTGAGGTTCTGGAGATGAACAATACCTTCAGCTGTCGGATTTGATCACTCAAATCATTAACATCATCCTCCTTTATTTCATTGATAACAGGCTCATTTTGAATGGATCTTACTCGTTGTCCAAATCTGAGTGTGCGCAGTGTTTCACCATTATTCCTACAATACAATCAATAGTGCAATCTTTACCACTAGAAATGAAATATACATTGTTTTGTTATTAGGCTTACAAACAAATAAACAATGTTCTTCGATTGAGATACATACTTGTTATCTGGGTAGATGGAACAGATTACTGAGAGTTTGGCATTTCCACCTAATGATTCATGCAGTAAACTCGTTAAACAGGAGTTTCTGCTTGGAACTTCTGCTTTTCCTGAGCAAGTTTCTTTAGTTAAAGCATCTACTAAGTGCCTACGCCAATGAAATGAAACAGTGGTTACAAAGAATGAAATAAGACCAAGATATTAATTTCAACCAACATAAATCAACTAAGCTGTAGAAAATATAAACGTAATACATTCATGAATGGCATCCTTACCCAAGCTGAGCTAAAGACTTCTTTACACTTTTGGTTTCCTTTAGACAGTGTCTTCCTACGCCGTCAACTTTGTTCCTGTCCTGACCAGCAAGATCAATAAGGCTAATTCTGCTACTTTTTGAACTACTGAAACCATTTGTTGAAGTTCCCTGTAGCATGAATCAATGCAAATTAGATATAGCAATTAACTAGTTGAGAAAATTAACAATATAAAGCCATGCTCAATCTTGAATAAAATAAATGATAGTGTCTATAGCATATCATGTTAAATAGAAGTATACTGGTAATACCTTGCACCAAGACTCAATCACAAAAGTGAAAATAATATGTGATCTAGAGCTCTTAGAATTTAAGGATGTTGCTCCAACTTTTCTGCTAGAGAGACCCTGCAGCATATAAAGATCAAATGAGCAAAGCTGAAAATTTTGCATAGTCAATTCTCAACAATATTTGCTTTGAAACTTCCCTTATTACCTTAATAAGAATTTGCGTCACTTCATCATAGCTAGTGACATATTCCTCACTCAGATTCTCTAAGGACATTGCATTTTTGGAGTCATCCTTCATCTGCGATAATTTGGACCAAGCCATAATAAGCATGCAGCAACAAAAACATAAATGGAAGGAAAAAAAGTTTTTAATGACAAAACTGTACAACAAAAGTAGCCTAATGCTTACCTCAAGGTTCCGCTGGGTTGGATCAAGTAAATCCCCAATTTGTTCATTGTATATCTATTTCAAGCAACAATAAAAAGATCATTATGATATGATTCATATGATGAAGGGAACAACCCCCTAAACTACCACATTGGTAACAAAAATTATAAAGAATTACCTCAAGAAAACAACAACGACATTGATAGTTGAACTGCTTCCCCTCAGACATGCGCTGCTCCTAACAGATTTATTCCAAAAACAGTCAAAACTAATAAAACAGAAGACAAAACTCAAAGCATTATAAGTTTAAGCAGGAAGTAAAACATACTTTTTCAAGCTCAGAAAACAACATTTGGAAGATCCGAGGTACAATTCCTTTGTGACTTTGCGGCGAGGGCTCCTCAAACATGGCACTTGGGGGACCCCACATTGTATAAGTCTTTCCACTTCCAGACTAGCAAAGATTTTAAAAAGAACAAACCTCAATCCACCATCAAAATTCAAAAATACCAAACATATTTTCCCTACCAAAAGGTTGAAATAATATCCTCAAACATGAAATAGTACCTGGCCATATGACAGAATTGAAGTGTTGTAACCAGCTAAAGCATTTCTAACCAAAGGAACACCTACTGATTGAAAAACATCTTCCTGAACAAAACAAACAGCAACTTAACATTAACATTAATATTAACATTAACATAAACATAAATCACATTCATCTTCCTTCTCTTATGACTTATGAATATGAAGCAAAAACATTGAAAATTAATCAAAAAAGGTAAGTAAACTATTATAGTTGTTTCTAATTAGGAAACAAGTACTTCAATCCTATGATAAAAAATTATGGAAAGTTAATAAAAAAACCATAAATTACTCACAATGAAGTAAATTACTTTACTTTACCTGGCTTGTGTTGGAGTCAAAAATTGAATCAAATTTAAATTGTCGATCTCCTACACACAAGGTATCAGAAGAAACCTTCTTAACACCTTGATCTCCAATTCCATTGCTACTAGTAGGTCTAATTCGTACTACAACCTGTTCCAAATTCAAATCTAAATTATGAGCAAAAGTAGAAAGATAAAAATAAAAAAATAAATAAAAAAGTGATTTTTATATATACCATTTTATGAGCAAAATTAGAAAGAAAGAAAAAAAATATGATTTTTACGTATACCCATTACTGGGATTACAGATTAAAGCATGAATTTTCAAAAATTAAGCAAAAAAATGAAATAAATGGAAAATGGGTACTTACTTTAACTGATGGGTCTGATTGAAGAGGGGAATTCGATTGAGTAGAAATTGGGGTTTCAGATTGTGATTGTTTGGCTGTGACGGGTAATGATTGGTGATTGTTGATCTGAATAATGTTGGGATCAGTGGGTGGAGTGTTTTCTGCATCTGAATTTGGTAATTTAGGGTTTGAAGTTGATTTTCGCTTTGTAGAAAATGATCTTGGAAGAAGGTTTCTGATAGATGATGTTGAAGACATGGTTTCAGAGAGAGAGAGAGAGAGAGAGAGAGAGATTCAAATTGAGAATTAAGAAAGTGAAGTTAAAGAGATGATGATAAGAGAGAAAGGTTGAATTCAAATGGAGATGACCGTTGCAAAAGAATAAGGTTAATTGAAATGACTAGACTATCCTCTTCTCCAATGGCAAAATTCTCTAACATATCTTATCTTATATTTAACTTGAATAATTCATATTTTTAGGTTACCATTATATAATTTCCACTTATATGATGACTAATCTTTAATATTTTTGGAGTATATAAGGTGAATTGTTTTCAATGAACTAGATTTTTTATAGGCAAAAGTCGATAATCGAATCTCTGATCATCTACTAAACAAATTCAAAACTCTTATCACTCGGACAAATTCAATTCATTTAAATTCAATTCATTTATCACTCGAAAAAAATAAACCATGTAAATGACTACTAACTCGCCCATTTTGCAGGGGATAAAAACATATTAACCCTATAGAATGTATATATATATCTTTCATAATTAATAAATGTATGAAAATGTATTTTTTTTTTCTATTTAAATGTATATATATCTTTCATAATTAATAATTGTATGAAAAATATTGTCAAAAAAATCTATGAAAAAGTTCATAAATTTTAATTCAATTGTCTTCGTTTAATTCGAATTCAAGATTACAAAAAAAATTATGTTAAAAAAATGATAAATTATATCTAATATTGTTGGGGAATCCTAAGCCAGGCTTCACATGTAGTAGAATAATGAACATGGTTCAAAGGATGATGAGTCAATCTCAATAGTAGTGGATCTGTGGATGAAAAACTTGATACATTTTCAAGATCAATGGTTTCAATTATTAAGAGATATATTTTTTGTTCTCTTTATTTTTTCGTAAGAAAATTAGTATGTTCTGTTTTGTATGAAAACTATCTAAATTTTTTTTAAGCAGCTAAATGAAATATATTAACACACTAGAGGAGCACAAGGTGTGCAACCACTAGAGGAAAAACAAGAGTGTACGACATAAATTACACCAATCTAAAAAACCAAGACAAAAATACATAAACCAAATCTAGAGCAGGACCCGCCCAAACAAAAGTGCCTACCCTCCCCTCCAGTCTAAACAATCCAAGAGGTTGGTATACCAACAACTAAACTCAATGCTAAAACCTTTGTGCCGCGCTTTAAGTCACCACCAAACCTAGATTCTTATCTGGTCTAACACTTGCTGCTCTTCCATAATTTTATTACCAAAGATACCATCATTGCGACATTTCCATATCCACCAAATAGTTGCTAACCAAATGACCTGGAAAACATTTTTAGGATTGGTCGAAAAAAATTGAAGACCAATAAACTGATGGGCATGTGCCGCTGCCTCCGAAGGCAAAACACCTTGAAAACTATCTAAATGAGAACAAAAAAACCTGGATGATCTATTAGTATATAGTCCAAATTAAAAGATAGTCCAAATATATAGACATATTGTTTACGGTGATTTTTGGTAACGTAAACACAATTAATTTTGGTGATAACACATATATAAAAGATGTGCAAATTAAACCTAGATGATCACTAATGAATATAGTCCAAATTAAAAGATATAAAAAGTTATAAATCACTTTGTCAAAATAAAATATATATATATAAATAATTAATATATATAAATAATTAATCAATGATTGAAATATATAAACATATATAAATGATGATTGAAAGCTAAAAATATAAATCTTGGAAACTCTTATTTGTGGTGGTCGATCCTTTTCGTTTGTATTGGTATCGACTAAATTTTCTTATTTATGTTTGAGAGATTTATAGGTTGTAAATTTTGAGATATTTTCTGGCACATCTTGTACTTGCAAAGATTTTAATATGAATAAAATTTGACAAACTCAAAAACTATTTTAAAATATTTAAAAGTTAGAGATCAATTTAAAGGTTTACTCTATATTTCCGAGGAAGAATCAATATAAAGATGTACTGACAATATAATATTACCTCCGTACTAAAATAAAAGTCACTTTGAAAAAAATATTTGTACTAAAATTAAAACCACTTTACAATACCAATAAAATATTTAATGTTACTTTTCTTATTATACCCCTAACTATTTTTTACTCTATCTTATTTTATTTTTTCAATTTATTTTTTTCATATATTATTAATATATTATTAACAATTTTGTTAAAATGATTTATATTTTAGAAAGTTGGGACTAAGAGAAGAGGACAGAACTGCACTAACTCAAAGTCATACAGGTAGGGACAGTATCAGTGCAGCATGTATAAATAAATAATAATAAAAAGTATGCATTATGCAACAGAAAGAAAAAACACAAGAAAAGAATGAAAAAGTCATATGCAGCAATGTCCCACCTCCAACTGCAAAATGCACACCAATTCATTTTCATTGGTGAACTTCTCTATCCTTTCACACACCCCATCCCTTCTTTCTCAGGATCCGGATTGAGTGCAGTCGGCAACCGAGATTGTATGTAGTTGATGAAATATGAATCGTCTGATTGATATCAGAGAGTTCATATTTTAAAATCATGATTTTATATTTTAAAAAATAAAACTACATTTAATCAACAAAATAATTGTCTTAAAATTAGAGCTGTCCGATTTTGATCGGTCAACTATAAGTTGTTGGCTTAAACTACACCAAATCCAAGTCGATTCTTTCTCACACACACATAAATTATTTGAAATTGGATTTCACGATGTCTGAGATTTCCCTCATTCACCTTGTGAAACTATCGTGATTGTTCGATCAAGATCAAATAGTTAGTCTAGAGAATACTTTGCATGCATGCAGTTTGACTGAACTTAAATATAGATCATTCGATCTTGATCGATTGATCATCATCGACGTTCTGAATGCGTAAATCCACCGGAGCAAGAAGCAAGATATTCTATAATCTAAACTTTAAATTAAGTTACTGTACCATACAAATATATACAATCATATATTCATATATATATTATACCATACCTTATACACATTGTCACATATTTGAGTTATGTTATATAGTTGTATATACCCATATCTAAATTATTACACGACACACACAACACAATTTCCAAACACTCACTTCAAGATATTTCAGCAACACTAGCCTGTAGCCGTATATTCTGTGTGTCTTTTTTTCACTTTCCTTTTATCAATACCACCATTGTTGGATTAGAAACAAACACAATAGTACTATATTTCACTCTGATTCTGACTCTTGAAGCTAACTTAATCTGAACTGTGTCAAGCCTTAAAGCTGGTAAAAATAAAAATAAAAACTTCATACATGTGTTAGTTTTTAATCAATATATTTTTCTTTCTTGTTTTTGGTTCTGTAACTTGTGTTTAGTTTTCATCTTTTGTTTTGGCTCATAATTGAGTTTTTAATTGTTTTCACACTCCTTTTGAGTGATTTAGAGCAGAATTTTGGTGATTTTGTTTTTGGATTCTCTGACATGGTTCCTAGGATTCTGGTGGAAGTGTTTCTTGGTGGAACAACATAGAAAATAAAGTTGGTAGCTTTTTTGGAATTTAATCAATTCTAACACTACCCTTTATAGTAAATTTTCAATTTTGAGGTTAGGATTTTGCTTCTGCTACTTGATTCTCAATTCTATTTTTAGAAAGATAAGGTTTAAACTATGGTTGTTTTTTTCTGACTTGCCTTCTTTTCTACTTATGTTTCACATTTGAGGATTGTGTTTCATGTACTTTGACACAATCTAGATTCTGAATTATGTGTTTGTCTCTTCTCTTTGCTAAAATCCATTCTTCAAGTTTGAAGCTTTTCTTTAAAATAGATTTGATATTCTTCAAGTTAACTTTTGACTTATTGTACTTTTCTAGGATCCTATAGACTGTGATAACATGGAATCTCCACAATCTGTTGTGTCACCATTCAAGAGTTCTGTCTTTGAATTCAATGGATTATCAAGCTCTAATCCTTTTCCTAAGGACAATGAATTCAATGGAAAAGAAGCTTTTGCAGTGTCTAATCAAGAAGGATTCATTGGAGTAGTTGATGTTTACATACATCAAGCTAGAGACATTCATAACATCTGCATATATCATAAACAAGATGTTTATGCTAAGATTTGTTTGACTAATGATCCTGAAAATTCTGTCTCTACCAAGATTATCAATGGAGGAGGAAGGAACCCCGTGTTTAACGATAACCTTCGTCTACGCGTTAGGACTGTCGATTCTTCTCTCAAATGTGAGATTTGGATGCTTAGCCGGGTGAAGAATTATCTTGAAGACCAATTACTTGGTTTTGCTTTAATACCTTTATCTGAAGTATTGATGAAAGATGGAAAACTAGAGAAAGAGTTCTCGCTTTCTTCGACCGATTTGTTCCATTCACCGGCAGGTTTCGTTCAACTGTCTATAGCTTACAACGGTGCTTCACCCGATGTTATGGCAGTTTCGGCAATGCCTAATGCTGAATTGGATAGAAATGGCACTCAGAAGGACTCCGAACCACGCGAGTCGCTCGTGAGAGATTTAGATAAAATTGAGTTCCCGGATCCGAAAATTGTGAATGAAGACCATTTAATGGTTTCAGAATACTTCGGCACGGATAGCTTGGCCACTACTGATACTGAAAATCTTAGTTCAGAAAAAGGCGTTCAACTTGTCGAAAGCTTCTCAGCATGTAGTGTTGAATCAGTTCAACCTACTAAGGCTGAATCTCCACCAAGTAGTGTGTCAACAAATGGTGTTGTTTCATCTCCTTCTGTGACTCCAAGCTCAGATGAACAAGTTTTAGACACCAAAGAGAAAAGTGTTGATGTCAAAGACAGTGTCGGTGAGAGTGATTCGTCAAACGCGTTGCTGAATGAGTCATTCCTTAAGCCTATTGTGAGTGTGAATGTTGAGCCAGAGACAAAGATGGTGCAGCAGGATATAGTAGACATGTACATGAAAAGTATGCAGCAATTTACTGAGTCATTAGCAAAAATGAAACTTCCTATGGATTTTGAAACTGGACCAACTAGTTCAGGAAACTCAACCTCTGAACCGAAACTACAATCGTCGAAGAGTAGTAACTCGCGCGTGTTTTATGGTAGCCGAGCTTTCTTCTGAGCCTTTGGCTAAGGTGACTTAATTTTTAGAACAACAAAAAAACTGATATCAGTAGTGAAATGCAATAATGTAGTATGATCATGATCCAGTGTGGTTTCTCTCTAGTGTATTTTCTTTCTTGATTTTGTTAAACTTAACATGAAATCTTAACTTTGTATTTCATGGACATGATCCTATCTTAATTACTACAAGAACTTTTCTTTTGTCTTAACAACCTTGTGTTTCTTTTTGTTTTGAATGCCAAAGAACAAAAGTGTAATAAGAAATTAGTCTCAGGAGCTCAACAAGAGCAGACCTTAATTTCTACTTTTTTTCTCCCAATTTCGCAACCTCAAGATGAACAATAAAGGTAATGTACTTTACTTGATTTGTAGATAATACTGCAAATCATGGTCTCTCTTGTTTGATAACCTTGAGTTCATGACCGCCTATCGCAAAGGTTTCTTAACAAAGGTTCATCGTTATTACGATGATACATCTCTCCTCCTCCTACATGAAATTATTAATCCTGATTTCGAAGGTTTTTATTATAAACGAACATTTGAGTTGTATTCTCTTTCTAATGAGAGGTTTGAGAATAAGGTCAAATTAGATTGGCCAAGGGCCAGGTTAGAGGGGATATATCAGTTTTCGGAGTATGATTCTGGTTTTGATATTTTCGGTTCTAGTAGTGTTCAATGAACTCTTTGTCTGACTAGTGTATTCGGACGTGATGTTGTATTGTGGAATCCATCTATTGAGGAATTTAAGGTCATTCCTCATAGCCCTTTATGGGACACGATTGGTCTGCTCTTTGTGGATTTCGTTATGACCATATTAAAGGGGACTATAAAGTGATGCGCCTACGTCCAAGTAATTCTTACATTGATGGGGAGTCATCAAGGGAAGATAAATCTTATTTTAACTCTGTATGTGAGAACATTTAATGGTGATATGGATCATCGTATGCCTGTGAAGCGTGAACAAGTATACATAGATGGACTCTCTCACTGGCTGTGTGGAAATAAAATACACGGAACATATTTGTCGTCATTTGACTGGAGCGATAAGGTTTTCCTTGCAACATCCGTATTATCAGACATGAATTATGGTTATGATTTGTGGAAGTGGAGCGACTTGGTGCTATTAAATGGGTTCATTGCTTTAATCACAATAAACTACAGAAAGACAACTACATTTTACATTTCAATTTTAGGTGAACCCGGTGTAAGAGAATCATGGATTAAGTTTTTCATCGTAGGGCCCTTATCTTGCCTTGACTTATCCTATCGGAGCGGGACAAAGGGTGATATATTGTTCAGAAAACAAGATAGCGAACTAGGCAAATGCTAAATATATAATGTAAGTTTTGTTTTGATAACCAAGTTTTTGTATAAGACAAACTACATATTCTCACCATGTACATACTCTGTGAGCTAGGCAATGAGCATGCACCATGTTAAAGAATTACCAAAAATATAGTATTAGGATAGACTATATCTATATCTATATGAATCCTAACTCATATAAAAAAATATGAAGCCTAACTTACATATATAAAAGAATTCGAATAATCAACACTTCTTCGTTGTCAAATACTTCATCATTGTTCTGTTCTATTTCCATGTCTTCTACTTCTTCTTCAATCTCAAATGCTAATGCACCGTTATCCTTCATTAATTGCCAAGAGAATTAGCAATATTAAGAATTCAGTTTAATTCATCCAAATTCAAAACTAAACCAAGTAATATTCTAGTGAAAAAGGACATACCGGTTGATATCCTTGTGTTTCGAAGGTGCTAAATCTCACGATTAAATCTGGATGTTATTTAAGCAGCTCATTCACTCTTGCAATAAGATCACTTACATCGATTTTTTCAGCCTTGTAATCCCCTAACAATTTTAAAAACTCGTCATACTTTTCCGTCTTATCTTGAAAGGCATCTTTTACAGCCTTAAGAAACGCTAGTGCATCATTCTTCATTAGTAGCTTTTGACCAACATCAACACCATTATTTTTCATCGACTGTCAAGTAAATTAATAATATTAAGAATTCAATTAAATTTGACCCAATTCAAATTCAACACTAAGCCAAGAAATATTCTAGTAAAAAAGGGGCATACCCCTTGATATCCTTGTGTTTCGAAGGTGTTAAATCTCATGATTAAATTTGGATGTTCTTTAAGCAGTTCATTCACTCTTGCAATAAGATCACTTACATCAATTTTTTCAGCCTTGTAATCCCCTAACAATTTTAAAAACTCATCATACTTTTCCGTCTTATCTTGAAAAGCATCTTTTACAGCCTTAAGAAACGCTAATGCATCATTCTTAATTAGTACTCCCTCCGTATCAAAATATATGTCGTTTTGAGAAAAAAAATTTGTACCACAATATATGTCGCTTTACATTACCAATGAAGCATTTAATGCTCTTTTTCCTCTTATACCCTTAATTAATTATTTCTCTTTCTTCTTTCAATTCTATAATTTATCTCTCACATACCATTAATGAGGGATAATCTTGTAAACTAACCCATAATTTACCTTTTTCATACAACAATGATTACATTTCTTAATTTGTGTGATTTGATCAAAACGACATATATTTTGGTATGGAGGTAGTAGTAGCTTTTGACTAACATCAACACCGTTATTTTTTATCGCCTGCGCCAAGTAAATTAATAATATTAAGAATTCAATATTTCAATTACATTTGATCCAATTCTAATTCAAAACTAAACTGAAAATATAAATTGAAAGACGATTCAAGTGCAGGAGGGGCATACCATTTGTTGATTTGTGGTGGCAGAAGTTAAGTGAAACAGTGTGTATTTGGTTTGTTGTACCTTAAACTTACTTATATAATAAGGAACGGAAGAAACAAAACGAAAACAGCAAGCCCTAATGGTTTAGTAAATAATGATGATCTTTTTGTTACAAAGATTTTCTTATTTGAGTTAATCCTGATTTTTTTTTTTTGTATTTATTCTCTTGTTTTTAGGTAAGGTAAGGTGTGAATTCTCCCAAAATTATTTCTTTATTAACTCGTCTATTTTATTAGTTAATTCAAATAAATTTTTTTATCAGTTAGTTTATTGTCAAGAATTTTATATTTTTAAAATGAATAAGTGTGTAACTAAAAAAGTGTGTAACACAAAAAAAGAAGTAAATAAGTGATGTGTCAAAGTTCACTCGTATATATATAATGTGTGTCGTCTTTATCAATTAAGGGAAATATTTAGTCCTCCAAAGACACTAGCAAGACTCGAATCCGGAACCTCTCAGATTCAAGTCTTGTCTTTTTATCTTATGCAAAAATAAACTTTATAATCTAATGAGCAGCACATATTTCCTCGACATCCTAAATTAGCTTGAACCTATGCAGGGGCGGAGCCCCTCAAGGACAGTGCAGGGCCACCGCCCGTCCCTTAGCGCAAAATTTCGATTTTTTATAGATGTATAGATATATATATATATTTTAATTAAATTGTTTAGTATATATATTAAAAGTTGCTTAACATTTACATGAAAATTATTCTGGCTTGATGGTTAAAAGAAGGATTTGATTATTGAATGGCGTGTGCATGCAGACCAAACTTTTGTTTTCAACTCTAATTTTAATAAAAAATGGCGCGCGCAATTACGTTTATACCCCAGAAAGGAAAATTATAAAGAGAACAGAACACGCAAACGAACGATTTTCTTCATCATTGGTCACCAAATCTTCCTTCACTGCTTCACCATCATCGATCAGCGCCGGCGGCGGCCACTAACCTGCACGCGCCACTTCTCCATCTTCACTCCATGCTTAAGGTATCAATCTCTCTTTCTTAGTTAAAAACCAATTTCTCTATTTGTAAAACTCTTGATTTTTTTTTCAAAGTTTTAGTTTTTTGTTGTTGTTCAAATCAGAAATACTCTTCCTTTTCTTCATTATTTTGTTGCTGTTAGTTGTTCATCCTATTTGTTTATTTTGTTGCTATTCTAGGGTTTTGTTATTTGTTTGTTTTGTTAATTGTTTTGTAGTTGCTAAATGCTAATACAGATTTTTTTTTCTTCCGTAAGTGATAAAGTGATGTTCCCTGTTTGTTTGATTGTTTCTTGTTTGGTATTGTTTCTAATTCTAAAATTATATTCCTTTATTTTGTGCGTTTTGTTTCTTTTTTTTAATTACTTATTGTTAATTTTTGTTGATTTGTATTAAAAAATTGAAGATGAAATTTAGAAAAATTGACTATTTTTTTAAGAAAAGAACTTGTGAAGATGAAAGAGATGAAGAAATTAGAACTCATAGTCCTACAACTGAACCTGATCAAAGAATTGAAATCGAAGAAAATAGAAGTCCTACAATTGAACCTGTTAATGTTACATCTGAACACCTGCTAATGTTCCGAGACTTGAAGAGTTTGAAGACACGGTTGATGTATTTAAAATTATGTAGTTTAACTTTTTTGATGATCCACATTTATTTGCTTATAAAAATTATATGATGTATTTTGATGATCACATTTTTTGATATATAATATGAATTATATGATTTGCATTTTATATTTATAAATTAATTTTTTTTTCCGGCCCAATCCTTGAAGTTTGGCTAGCTCCGCCACTGAACCTATGCACGGACACTGCGTGTCAGACACCGATACTTTTGATTACTTTGAATTATATCATTTTCTCAAATTTTTATCAGTGTCAACGTGTCTGTATCCCTTTTGTTACCGTGCTTCATAGGCTTGAACCAAAGCAATTTGTGCTATATGGTATCAAGATTTTACATATGAAATTTAAAGAGGATTCTTAAATGATCCATAATCCTCAGCAGTTTTGCATCATATGACAGCAGAGGAGTGTTGTTAAGAAGGGTAAGTTCATATTTATTTGATCTATTTAAATTTGCATTTGCTTGGAACTTAGTAGTTAAAACAAGAAATGAGTTTTGTATTTTAAGAATACATTGAAATGTTGGGCTTCATTTTTCATTTACAATTTCCCTGTGCTGCATATAGTTGATTGTTTCTGAAGTTATGTTCGAAATGCCAAAAATTCGATACTAAAAAATGAAAATTTTCAAATTTATTCTTGTTTCAACTATGATTGTATTGCGAACTTAAAATTATGCAGCAATTTACTGAGATATCTGCAAAACTGAAACTTCCTATGGACTTTGATAGTGCACCAACTAGTTCGGGAAATTCAACCTTTGAACCGAAACTACAGTCGTCAATGAGTAGTAACTCGCGCGTGTTTTATTGTAGTAGAGCTGTCTTCTTAGCCTTTTGCTAAGAGTTAACATGGAATCTTAGCTTTGTATTTCATGGACATGGTCCTATTATATATAGGAATTTTCTTCTGCCTTAACAACCTTGTGTTTCTTTTTGTTTTGATTAATGTCAATGATTAAGAAATCAAATACAAAAATCTCATTTACTATAGTGTATCAAATAGCTTCATATATGTATGCCCTTTTTTGTTGTTGTCAATAAATTGAGTGAAAAACACCATCTAAAAACTCACAATGGGGAGATCTCGGATTCGAACCATCGTGGAAAATGTCTGATGTCCGGTATAACAATTTCAACGTTACTTACTAGTTGATGTAAGTTTTACCGACACAAATATAGGCCTTAATTATAACAAGATTAGAAGGAACAACATTTCACAACATGAATATATATTATATATTCCTAAGTTATTACAAACAGCATTCCATCCATCACCTTGATATTTAAGCTACAACAATAGTAAACTTAACATATCTCATATAGATCATGAAGATCAATAATTTGATCCAGGAGAATCCCATGTATCAGGTATGATTTGATGAAGTGAACAACATTCTTGATTGGATCCATTAGAACAACATTTTGAAGCAGAAATTTCCATCTGTTGTTGTTCATGTGCATTCATCACTCCTTCTATTGTGTCCAAAATTTCAACAACATTTGGCCTATTTTCTTGAGAACGTGACACACACAAAAGAGCAATATTCAACAATGAAAATGCACCTTGATGATCATTTTCCCTAACTTCTTTATCAAACACTTCACCTGTCCATTCCTCTCTCACCATTGATCTCACCCATCTAACAAGGTCTATTCTACTAGCTTCTATGCTTTGTCCTGTTAGTAGTTCTAGTAGAATCACTCCGAAGCTATATACATCGCCTTTTTCGGTTAAACTCTTTTCAGGAGCTGAGTATCCATTTGAGGAAAAGAGAGTAGTACCTCTATTTGGTTCAAAGAATTTTGATAAACCATGTTCACTTATTAGTGCTTCATTTTTTTCATTTAGAAGGATATTTGATAGCTTTATATTTCCATGAGGAATAATATCGACCTCGCCTTCATCCAACTTCTTATAAATGAATGCTAATCCCCTTGCGATTCCGCATGCTATTTTGAGACGAAGTTTCCATGGGAAATCTTTTCTCCTTGCTATATAATCTACATAAATACAATATATCATTAATGTTCTAATGTGAGGTTTCAACTAGTATTGTGCAAATGATTAGGGTTCGAAATGAATGGATTTCCTGTAATCGGCAATTCATGCATTCACTGCAGTTAGCACACTGAAACTATTAGATGGATGACTCGCATTTCAAATTTGATTTGTTCAAGTTAAAATGTGAATTGTTTCATATTCATCAAAGAGTTTCAGTTTGCTTATCGCAGTGAATACATGGATATTTTTATCACAACGGATTTGAGTCTAGCATATGTATGCATGTGTGTGCATATATGCGCGCGTATATAAAATACATGTTTGTGGTCACTTGAGGTTATTATGTACAGTATTGCAACAAATCTCAACTTACCATTTAAAAGAGTGAGCAAACTTCCATTGCTTTGATATTTGTAAATGATAAGTTTTTCTTCCTCGGTAGAACGATAACCAACAAGCGGGAGAATATTTCGATGTTTCACTTTGCTTATCATCTTCAATGTTTCACCAAATTCATCACAAGATACCTGCAAATTCTTCAATCTTTTGACAGCATATTCATCATTATTCTCAAATTTCACCTTAAAAAGACTACTCCAAAAATTTTCACTTCTCAAATCAGCTTTAGCTCTTAGTAAATCCTCAAGTTTGAACCTCTCATGATCTTCAACAAAGAACACAAGTTCTGAATTCTTATTATCTCCTCCTTTTAACCTCACCTCATGAGTTGTAGGCTTTTTTATAGGAGAAACAATATGGTTTTTCTTCACCTCAATCTCTCCCATTAATTTAGATGATTTCTTTACCATAAAGTATAGTGATGATAAAAGCAATCCAATTCCCAAACCCAATCCTAACAAGATTTCAATATTGGAATACCAATTTTTCTTTGGTTTTTCAGATGTGCTATTGGAAATTAAAGGACTTGGTGTTGGTACTATTGTATCTAAATCACTTTTGCTCTCTAACTTACTAATTGAAACCATGTAATTAGTAGAAAAATTATTCTTAGATACATCTAAATTCTCAAGATTTTTCAATCTTGTTAAAGCCTTATTTGGTAATCTACCACTCAATTTATTATTGGTTACATTTAAATGTACCAATCTTTTACAATGCAAAATTGAGCTTGAAATAGTCCCTTTAATATCATTGTTAGCTAAACTAACCACTTTAAGCTTTTTGAGTCTACAAAGTGATTTTGCATCAAATATGCCACTAAGGTTCATATTATCAAGCCTTATTTCTACAATATTAGTAGCATTTGAATTGCATCTTACACCATTGATCAAACATGGATATGATATCTTGCTAATGTTGAGTACATTATTGTGATCAATAGTTTTAAGAAATTTGAAGAAATAATGAGAATCTGTTGATGATAATAACTCACCTCCTGAACACAACATGATCATAAAGAAAGAAACTATGATAGAAAAGTTGAAAAGGTTCCTTAGAAATTGAAACATTGTAAAATCTTTTGTGTTCTTCATTTTGTTAGTGTACATTGAATGAATCATGGTTCTATATTGTTGGTAATAGGATAAGGACATGTCTAGTATTTCTAGGAATATACGTTCAATGTTTTTGTCATAATCTTGTAACACTTGTTATTATCGCTATTTCCATGTCTTAATGCAATATAAAATAAGAGTATTAGACATATACGTGTGTGAAACATAAGATGGATTAATAACATTTCTTTGCTGCCAAAACTTATATGCTCATGACATTATTAAAAGAGAGAAATAATTGTTTGTTTGGTAACAAGGAGTTGTCTCAGGATCAAATGTTGAAATTTTTATTGTTTATGTGAACATAATTCAGTTGATTGAGATTTTATACTTATATATGAAATGGTCGTGATTCCAACATGAGATTATCCACTTATTCATTTAACAAGTGAATTTCTTTTTACTAGACTATTTGATAAAAAATAATATTTAACAGTAGTTAAAAGAAAAGAAAAAACATTTCAACTTCCATTCGATTCTTTAATCATTTTTTTCTTCTAAATTCTTGTATTCTTTTTTTTCAGACACATCTTGCGTTTAATTGACATTTTAATATTTGTAGGCTTCTAAAAAATAATGAAAGTTGGTTCATTGATATAAATAATTTTAACGAAAAAACATAATTTGACAACAAATTAAAAACAAAGAACTTGTTTGAAATTTTAATTTAAGTTAAATGACCCCCTGTATAGTTTTACCTATAAAACAACACATTACATGTGTGAAGCATAAGACTGATCAACGTCATTGCTGCCAAAATATGTATATTCCTCACATAATTATTCAAACAACAACCAATTTTCATATTCTCCTAAGTGGAAATCACTAAATAGATCGAAATACGACATCCATACTATTTTTTAGCGCATATGATAAAGTATTTAATAGTCAAATATAATCGATGGTACTTCTTTCTTAATTATATATGATTTCAGCTATAACTTTTCTTGGTCTTTCTCGATCTTTATCAATTGGGTTGTTGAGTAGAAATTCTAATTTAATTCAATTGTTAGATTTAAATTTGATTTCTCTCTCTCTTTTTCTTTTTTTTTATAAAGACCACAAATATATCTGAACTAGGTTGACACTTCTAAGAAGTCACCTTAAAAAATATCCTATGAAATATATTAAAGTAAAATAAAATAAGAAGGATACAAGGGAGCTTCAGGAGAACTAGACCACACCCTAAAGTATAAAAAAATTTATGTCTCATTAAAAACCTTACCAAAGAAAATCTAAAGAATAAAATCTTGATGAAAGGAAAAAGAGAACAAAGATAAAATAAAGATTAACATAAACAAAAACATTAACAATAACATCAACAAAATCTATATAAAGATAAATTTAGTCTGTTGTGATTGAAATCATTTCAAATAGAACTAAGCAAACTATTCCACCATATAAAACTATTTGTAGATAAACCAATATTTACTAATTTATCAGTACAACAATTTAATTTCTCTTAACTAAACGTGATAATTTACTCTATAAATTTGTACAGATATAAATTTATATCTATTGTGTCAAGATTAAATTTTATACACGTTCATTATCAAAAAAAAATTAAAAATTGAATTTTATACACGTTGGTTTCAGTTTGACAAAAAAATTAAAAATTAAATTTTATTATAGACAAAAAAACTGGCAAACACTAAATTAAATGTAGTTGGTTTCAATTTGACAACCGTAACAAAAAGATTAAAATTATTTGATATCAAAATTTATCAAACTGAATTAATTGATTAAGTGAATCGAATAATAGTAAAAAAATGATAAATAGTTGTCACATAATGGTATGAATTATGATCAATCTTCAAAAAGTAGTGGAGTAGTGGCAACACTTCCATCAGCCATGCCATATATATGTGCAAGTATATATTATATGAACAGCCAATCATTTTGGGATATAAAAATTCCATTGACTTTTCCACCTCTGCAAAGACTGCACTAAACCTTTCATTATATTTTAACCTCAACAATAATACATATATTATTATACGAGCTATATTATCACATGATATTAGTTTATTTTCAATAAATAAAACAAAAGAGTTTATGTCAACAAAAATAAATTTTTGATAGTCGTTAGTTGTTAGAATTTAATAAGAGACTAACAATTTCTTAGGTCACGATATCAGTTTTAAAATAACTAACAATACTAATGTAGATGACACGATAAAGTATGGATATTTTTTATTGGTGCGAGTATAAAGTTATTTTACATTTACAATACATATATATTTTTTAATTAATTAAAAAAAGGCAATTTCAATTTTAACATCAAACTTAATGCTTGTTTAAAAACACCAAACTTAATGAAATTCAAATTTAATATATTTACATCTCATGATGTCACTGACGATCTTCCTTTGACTTTGTCCTAAACTAAACTATTTTTCCTTTGACATACGCAAAAATTATTATTAAACTTTTGATCGTTTGTTTAAAGTGTACGAGTCTTTTGGATCAACCATATAGCAAGTAGTTGTTTTCCACAATACTCTCTCCGTCCCAAAATGTAAGTAAATTTGACATTTTAGATACATTTGACTATTGATGTATTTGGTCCATAATATGAGCTAGATACATCAATAATCAAATGTACCTAAAAAGTCAAATTTACTTATATTTTAGGATGGAGGGAGTATAATTTAATGTAGGGGTGTATGACCTACTTCTAATGTATTCGAAATGATATGATACGAACATTCAAGTCATATTTAACTCTCGTTTAATTTTTATCAATAGGAGGAATAAATTTTAGTACTTCAACACTCACACATATTGCAGATCAACCGTTTACAAATTACAAAAGTTAACCCAGATGGTAATTTAATGTGTTTAATTTGAGCACCAAATTGAGAAAAACAAATACAAACGTTGTATATATACGCGTGTTTAAGGGCACAAGTTATGGTGCATAAGCCATATGTTTATGCACCGTGCATAAATACTCTAGATTGTTTTGTGCACCCCTCAAATTTCTAGCGCACCTCTCAAATTTTTAGCGCACCCCAAATTATTTAGCACACCCCTCAAATTTTTAGAGGGTGAGCTAGAAATTTGAGGGGTGCGCTAAATAATCTGAGATGTGTACTAAGCAATTTGGGGATGCAATAAACAATTTTTATTATTTATGCACGGTGCATAAGGAGAAAGCTTATGCACCATAACCACTCCCGTGTTTAAACGAAGTTTTTTTTTTTTTTTGACAATAAGTTTTTTCTTTTGTTTATAATTTGTTTTTGGTATGCATCATAGTAATTCATAACTTTTAAAAAGACAATTCCATTCCATTTACAACTATTTTCTTTTAAGTTTTATCCCTATAATAATTTATTTTTTCCTTTTATCTTTTTTCTAATTTCTTTCACTTTTTCTCTTTCAAGAAATATCGAAAACCGACCAAACCATACCATGATTAACAAAAACATTAAGCCAATGTCTAATTGCTATTGCTTTAAGGTTAAAATAATACTATCTTTGTTAAAGAGACAAATGCATTTTCTAGATTTATTAAAACAACTAATGTATCTGGTCTATTAATGAATTCCGATACATCTATTTTTTTAATAAAATTAAAAAGTACATTTGTCTCTTAGAATAAAGAACGGATATAATAGAAATAATATAACTGTAATAATTATTATTAAAAAAACAATTATTATTAATTTCCCAACAAAATGGAGTGGTGTTGCACGTTGCAAGTTCACACATATACTTCTCTTCATTATTAAGCTTAACCTTAGCTTTACTCCATTAGCCATTTATCCAAATTTCAAATGTGAACAACTCATCAATATTGTCATTAAAATTTCCATCTATTGGATGGCCTCCAAACATATAGTACTATGTTGCTCAACTTGCATTCAAACCTATGACTTCCCTTAATTATTTCTTTGACTTCAAATTAAATTGATAAATAAATCCTTTTTCACATTCACATTGCTTCAAAATCTCATTTTCATAATTGAAGGTGATAATGACAGAAAGAGTACCAATTAACAAATACCCTTTGGATTTCCGAATACATTTCTTGTGATTTTACTTTTTAGGATAGTATATTAGAGCTTTGTTTGGTAAACCTTGAAAAAAAGTTTAGTAAAAAAAAGCTGAAAATCATAAAATTCTAAAATTAGTAGCTAAAAATTTTCAAAAGGAAAATAAAACAAACAATTTTCTCCTTCCTTTATAAGATTATTTACATTTAATGGACATTAGTACGGTACATTTTATTTCTCAAATTTAGGTACCTATCAATTTTTCTTGATTGCTGATTTTGTTTGATAATGATTTACAAGCATTTATTATGAAATCGCCGGTTTCTCGAGTGGTTTGTTGGTTAGATGCGTGCATCTCAACGTTTCCTAACTCAGTTTGAAACCGGACATTGCGATCAATTAAAATCAGGACATTTAGTTTGGAATCATCATCATTCAATATACATGCATCACAACTCTTGAAGAAAATCTCTTATGTACAAATTGACAACATCACCAATTAAGCCTTCCCCATATTCAGCCATATCCAAAGGCAAAACAATCAAAACAAATCATACCAATATAGCTAAAAAAGTACTAAATCAAACTAAAACATAAAATATTTTATCACATAAAGGACTATTTTTAGTATGAACAGACATATTCATCATTTTCGGCATCATCATAATCGTCATCACCGACGAGTTCATCAAAGAAAGGATCTTTGAGAAGATCGGAAGCAGAAGGTCTATCTCTTGGTTTAGCAAGACACTTCTCAATGAACTCCTTTACCTCTGAATCTTTGACCTTGTTCAATGCAGCAGGTCTTATTCCAGCAGTCACTTTTCTGTATATCTTAGCAACGTTGTCGCATTCACTATACGGAATTTCCAATGTCACCATCTCTAAGACGCACATTCCAAATGAGTATATGTCCACTGATTCAGTGTAGTCTTCGTCGTATAATTCTGGAGCCATGAACTCTGGTGTTCCAAGAATTGTGTGTGCTACATGATTGCTCCCGACAATTGTTGCCAAACCCAAATCACCGATCTTAACCTGATAGCCATTGAATGAACGAAAATTTGTTAATAACAAAACCTTTTTGGTCATTAGTACTGTATTAGATATAATATAACAAATAACGAATTTGTAACACATATGTGGAAAGTATAAGTTATGCGCAATGAATGAAACACGGCACAAACACGAATACGACAAACATCAGTAACGTCCAAAATATAGGACATCAGTTATAAACGAGTAAATTGAACTGAAAATTAAGATTCATACATTCATCTACTACCGACAAAGTTGTAAATAACTTAGTCAATTCTAGGTGTGTCCCCTTTTTATACCTAGCCGATTAGAAGTGTCGGTTCGGTGTCCAAGCTGTATACTCAACATGTCGGAGAAGGTAAAACATATCTTTCGATATTTAAATTGAATGCATAGTGTACTAGGTGTGTCAGACACTCAAACACGCATTCAACCTAAAGTGTCGGTGTTGGCATTACATAGATCACTAATGTTGAAAATTGGTAATTGGTAATTTAATGTAATGCAATAAACAGAACAAATAAAAACTTATGACATTTTTATGCTGATTACTTTGCCTACTCAGATCTCACAAAATATGACTGAAAGAAAACAGAATCAGAATGGTTAATTACCTTGCCAACATTCCCATTAACAAACACATTACTGCAATTGAGATCTCTATGAATGATGCAAGGATCATGAGTGTGCAAATAATTCAGCCCTTTCAAAATCTGCCTCGACCATTTCTTCAATGCCTTAATAGAAACATGTCTATGTTTCTTCCTATACTCTCTCAAATTCCCACTTGTACAAACCTCGGTGATGAAATTGAGCTTATTGTGTCGATCATCGGTCCAAACACTATAAAGTTCAATAATGTTTTTGTTTGATAAGCTTCTCAATAACCTCACTTCAGAGTAAAGCCTTGCCACCATAGCAGAATCATGACAGAAGTTTCTTAGGTTCACTTGGTTCCATGCTACCTCTATTCCTTCTTCTTGATCAAATGCACGGTACACTTTCTTCACAGCACCGCATCCTAATAGTTCACTGTATCTACCATATCGACCAGTTGGATCAGTTTCCGCGAATGCCTCCGAATCTTTGTCGGATGAATCAGGGCTAACACTCGGCATCTGTTATCACAAAGATCAAAACAAAGTTATAAACATGTTTTTTACCTTCAAATATTAGTATATTAATTGTTACAAACACGCTACATTGATCTGAACCTAGGAATCATCTAAAACTAAAAGCATAAAAACAAAAAAGTCAAATCAAAATCAAATCAAATCAAATCCTTGTTAAAAAAACTAGTTATGGAATTTTTTGCAATTTTGAGATAACAAATTCAGCATGTTACATTGTTGTTAATCAAAATAAAAAATCAATGAATTTTTTTCTTTTTAGATGAAAAATTGAACAAAAATTCATAAAAAAAAAAATAAAAAAAAAAACCGATGCATCATGCATGTAGTATATAATAACTAAAAGCAAAGAGTAACTTAATTATGAAACTATGAAAATTCAGAAGCTTAGATTATTAACTGAATAATTATGTGATCAAGTATAATTAAGTAACAGTTAAAAGAAAAAAGACATGAAATTTGATGGTTTTTTTATGTGATTATGTGAAACAATTAAGAGAAAGATTAAGATAAACATGATGAAGAAAAACAAGGATTAAGATAAAGATAATTACCATGAAGAAGAAGCTCAAATGGTTGAATGGATGAGCCCAGAAAAAGAGAAGAAGAAAGTCTGAAACTTTCGGCGGTAAAGAGAAGCTGAGAAAACTCTTTGTTGAAAAAGAAGAAAGAGAGAGAGAGAGATTTGTTGGTGAATGAATGAGTAGTATTTATATAGAAAAATCAAAGGAGCCAGAGTTGAAAGGGTAGTAAAAAATTTCAACGCTTTTCTTATCTTTATCTTTTTTTTCGAGATTAGATATCTACTTCCGAACGCGACTATTTTATTTTTTAAATAATATTTTCTTATATAAAAAATTAAAATAATAGTCAAAATATTTTATCTTAAATAATCGACTTTTTCTATCTGTAACATAAGATTAACTTCATATCAAAAAAAAAAATAATGCTTTTATATTTCATAGTGTACAAAAAAAAAACTTAACTATATTTATGGTGGGTAGATAGCTTGCTACTTTTTTTTTTTTTACATTCAATTTTTGTTGATTATGAATTATTTTATTTATAAATCATGTACATTTGAGATAAATATGATTCTTTTGTCAGGTAGAAATTTAAATATTTATTCGTATAATTTTTTTATTAGAGTCAACTACGGTTGGTTAATTCATAAAAAAAAAAAAACTACGGTTGATTAATGTCCCCTTTTTGTATAAAATTTTGTTTTTTTATTTTAAATATACTACATCGTCTTCTTAAGTGACATATAATTTTTATAACTCAAGTATGATTTTTTTTGTCAGGATTTATTTTTTTTGCTGTCAAATTTTTAATTATCGGACACCTTTCCTTAGAAATTAGAAGATTAATATAAACTTTATAAAAAAAATGCATTAATATAAAAAATATACAATTTTTCTTTTTTGTCACAAAAATATATAGTTAATATTATCCATAAAATATTTCTTTTCCTAAAATAGATTTTAGGAAAAATAGTTTTGGCCTTTGAATAAAAGCAAATTGACTCTATTGTAGGAGGAAAAAACAAATTGGGTCGGGTAGTACTTGGGAATTTGATTTGAGTTAGAGCCACGCGTTGTTGAATTTTCGTTGTTGTTTTAATTGATGATTGATAGTTGATACATAGAAGTACACGTTTTGTCATAATGTCATGTTTTTGTTTTACTATTTCACTTTCTTGGAATGGGCTGGGCATATTCATAGATCAAAAGTCAAATACTATAATATTAAGTGGTGGAAAAAAAATTTGGTCAAAAAAAAAGTGGTGGAAATTTTTTTACTTGGAATATAAATTATAGTAAGGTTTGAATTTTAACTTATAGTAAATAGGTGTACGTGAGCATGGTTTAATTTGCAGGATATTATACGGAAGGATTGAAGTTTGTGATAGATCTATTTATTCATCTTAAATATTTTTAGATTAAATTTTTTGTTGCTGTTTGTATATTGAGACCGTCTATAAATTTTAACTTAATTGATGGAAAATATTAAAATTATTAACTTGAACCTTCATGTTGTTCAATACAAATTCTCAAATCTAATTCTTTCACTTTGTGTGAGGGATCTTCCAATCAAAAATAATTAAAACATCATTATTTCTCTGTAAATTATTACTATTATAAAAAAGTAAAATAAAATAGTACTACCTCTTTCCTAAGATTCTTTTTTCTTACACATGTTAATGCATAATTTGAATCATTAATATCTTTAATTTTCTTTCATAAAAATTATAAAAATTTAATATTGTAAAAATATTTATTGAGACAAATCAAACAATATTTTATTCAGTAATATTTGTCTTTATATATTAATAAAAAAAATGAAATCAAAATAAATTAAAAAAATGAACAGGACAATTGTTTTAAGACGGAAGGAAGGAGTATTACGTATTTTTTCTAAGAGGGTTAAGTGGGTCAACGTACGTGCAGCCATTGGTGGAAGCGCGTGTAAGACACACACCCCAACAAGGAGGTAGGGACAAAATTTGATGTCTGCTATGACATGAGACTTAAATAAAACCTTTTAAAAATGAAAGAGATGCTTCAACCTTTATTCCAGCTAGTAGGGAAGAAAGTGAATGCTTCTTGGGACCAGGCAACAACTGGTTTGTGTTGTGTTTGCCAATTCAAAAAGAAACAAATTTTGGGGAAAAAAGAAAAAGAAATTAAAAAAGGGATCGAACAAATTTGATTTTGTTGCTCTAGAAGAATCACTTTTTCATTGTTGTTGACAGGTTGAATCAAGTGGTTACCTTTTTTTATTGTATGGTATTTTTTATTTCTTTTTATAAAATGTTGTATGGTATTTTTTAAATTTAAAAGATAGAAATAAAATATATTGTTTTTTTTGACAAAAAATAAAATATATTGTTGAAGAGGTAATATATTTAAAATTATTTTAAAAGATATGTAGTATAAATTAATATCAATTTATATAACCGATTAACTGAAAAGATAATAATCTTGAATCATCAACAACAAATTTTGAGTCAAAAAAAAAACAAATTTGTTTATTTAAATGGTAAAATAATCGGACACTTGGAGTAATTGTTTGTGTGTTCGATCTCTAACTTTTGTTTATGTAAAAAATTCAATTGAGATGGTTGCGACAATGAAGACTCAATTAGAATAAAATAACTAAAATTATATTCCAAGATAGAGATTATTTGAATTGCAAAAATTATACACCTTTTGTATTGAGAAGGAGGTTCGAACCTGCACTATTGCATATCAAATGTCTCTAAAACTATCATTTTTGTATTGTATTTATCATTTATGAGACTAATCGAGTCAATTTATAGAATTTATAGAATAATATTAAAGAGATATCATGAAACAATGTTCAAGAGATATACATTATAAAAATGATTTTCTTGATAGCTTTACATTTTTTTTAGAGGATGGTGGATGACCATATATATATTTTTATCAAGTAGTCTAACAACTTACGTTCCTTAAACTTAAATTCCTGTAAATCAGTATCCATATAACTATCGACTTAGCTATATGGTGGTCACACATTTAGATGACTTTATATGTACAAAAAAAGAATTATCTACTTTAGAAAGAAAAAAAGAGGGTAAATCATACATGAAAAATAATAGTGTATAGTAAATCTTATGTTATATACTTATATATGTATTTGTAGTGATACAAGTGCTATAAAGGAGTTATTGGATTTAGATATAGCACCATCATATACCACCACTCTATAGTAATGAAGAATAATTTGGTTTGTAATTGCAAGAGTTTAGTATATTAATAAAACTATAAATCTTTGTTGAGTTATGGCACCATCCACTCATCCTAATTATTTTTTTTATCAAAAAAGAAAAGAAGAAGAATTTGGTTTGAAGGCCTCTCTTGTGATCATGGACTTATCTTTTGCTTTGCATGGATTTATGGATACACGAAGGAACATGTGATAAGAACATGCAAGTTGCATTTTGCATTTTGCAACTATATACTAATTAATCATAGTATAGTTTATTGTGTTATCATACTAAGTCATCATGTGAAAATCATTGATGCCTCTAACATATTTTCTTTTATACGCATTTTATAGTTAGATCGAATATCTTGAAAAGAAAACAAATTAATTAGTTCCTTACTTTACAACTATATATCCTAAAGTTGTATATATTAGTTTTTCTTGTCCTTACCAGAAATTGTGTGTGTTTCTTGTGAAGAAGATAACATGCATGTGGATATATTAATATTAATACTTTTCTCACGTAAGAATAATGTGATTATCCTTTTAAAAATGCCATATTTTATAGGGAAATGCCATTTTTAGCCATATATGACCGTCTCACATTTTTGTAAGTTGTAATTGTAAGTTAATATAGATTTTTTTTATACATAGATGAGATGACATAGTCACCAATAAACTCACACACATAAGTGGAGTGACCGGGGTTCAAACCCAGGTTATGGACGTCCGGCCTAGCAATTTCGGCATTTTCTGCCAGTTGAGCTAGGACTTCTGGACAATATGGATTTTTTTAATCATTACATGAGAATTTTACATAGCTTTTTTGGGATTTGTCATTTTTATAATCAAATTATAAAATAAATTTAAAAAGTGGATTGGAAAATTAATTTTTAATAATTTTTTTTAATATATAGTGCATGTTTGGTATCACGGTGAGTGTGTCAAAGTCACGGTGACCTACCGTGATATTTCAAAAGTTACAAGTTATAGCTTTTGCAAAATCACGGTGGATCACCGCAATTCTAACGCACCAACCGTGATACCAAACATATGCATAGTTATACATTAACAATGTAATTATCAAGTTAAAGTTGGTCCTAATATTTTTCAATTTTTCATGGGGTGTGGATGTGGATATTGGGTTGGGGGAAGAAATTCAAATAGAAAAAACAATGGTGTGGCCCATATAGGCAAGCCCATCAGTACCCTAATCAGTTGTAGATTGATGAAAATTCCACCAAACCTTGTATACATTTATAGATCTATCTTCAAAACACCCCCAACTTTTCAAAGTACCCTTAAGAATAATAAATAATGAATATTTATTCAAACGCTTTTTATACAAGAGCTAAATTAACTCATTTCATTCGTAAGAGCATTTTTAATACAAGATTACATATGATCGTGATAATGGAAATTAGTAATCTAATAAAAGTTATCGTGATAATAGAAATGAGCTACATTGTTTGTTTGTCTCTTAATAAAATTTATCTTAAAGTTTAACAGTAATGTAATAAAAGTCTTAACAAAAATTTAAAATAGCATCTAATTTAGAATTGAGTTAAATTTGCAAGAGATGTTGTCAACGACTTGTTTGCAATCAAGTTTAGCAAACACCGTTTCTAAATTTCTTTCACCAAGCAAAATTAATGCTTCTTTTACTCCAAAAGCTTCCGCCTTTTGAGATTGTGCTAATCCTTGGAACTAGTTGTTTTTGTTGAAATAAACTCCATGTGGTCACCTCTTAGATATCTTCTGACGCCATAACATCATTTTTCCTTAAAAATTGTCGTGTCTATGTTGCAATTCACCTCGTCCTGGCGCGGTTTCCTCCACCTAATGACACTTCCTTGCATTGCAACATATGGTTCATTCCTATCAGGTAATGCAGCAGCACGCTGCTCGTGTCCTTATGCATGCATGCTGCCATGACAACATAGAGCCGCGCACAAGTGACCCTAATTTTTTTTAAAAATATTTAGGGTAACATTGGGTTAACATAATATTGAATTTTAAGTGTGAGTGATTAATTTTCACTTTAACTATGAATGAATAAAACATTTGATATACAAAAAATGCGATTCATATACCAATAATATCTTAAAATTTTAAGTAGAAATGTGACGCCTCTCTTATGATCTTGAAACTTTCTTTTGTGTTTCAGACTCCCCCAGATAAAATTGTGTGAGATAAAATGTTCAAATCCAGGAGGTATGAGATAAAATTCTCACAATTTCAAATGTAATTGAAAAAAAAAAAAATACACAATCTTTAATATACATATTTTGGGTCATGATTGTAACATAGCAGCCCAACCTAATTTTTTGTTTTTTCTCATTGGTCCCTTCCTCAATCCTCTTCTTGAACTGCAACTAACACAACACAATGGAAAATCATGGCATTGAATAAAAGTACTATGTTACTGTTAGTTATTAGTACTAAGTGACTATAACTATTTATTATTCAATTTCAAGCTTCAAATTCCCTTTTGACAATCCTTTCAAACCAGACACAAGAACAAGAACACATGACAACATCAAAAACAATCTCAGCAGCTCTCAAACTTGTCGACAACAAAAAACAAAATCTCAAAAAAGCATACGATGATCTTCAATCTCAATCTTCTCATCTTTCTTCCTTCTCTCTTTCATGGCAAGACATTGATTCTCACTTCACCACACTCCAAAACACTCTCTCTCAACGTTTCATCCATCTTCAATCCCTAGAATCACAGTTTCAACAAAATCACAATGACCCTTCAACTTCTTCTTCACAATTACCTAACCCAAACCCCAAAAATCCAAACTTTTCATCAATTACTAACAACCCATCTTCTTCTTCTAACCGTTTAAGTCACTTAGGTTCTGCGTTGAATACTTTTTGTAAGAACAATGATGGAAAAGGGTTAAGGGATTTTATTAAGGAGAATTTATTTGATAGGGGTATGATTAAAGACGAGCTTCAGATTGCATTTAAATCTGCATCTGATCCTGCAAATATGGTTCTTGATGCAATTGATGGTCTTTTTGGTTCAAATTTAATGGTTGATGGAAAAGATTCACGTTTGATTAAGAAAAGTGTTAATTGTTTGTTTCAACAATTGAGGGTTTTTTCTCCTTATGTTAGTTTTGATGTTAGGAAAAGAGCTAAGAGATTGTTTAATGAGTGGAAAGTTAATTTGGTGACTGATATTCATGGACCAAGTTGGTCTATGGCTTTCTTGCATTTTGTTACTGTTTATGGTTTTCTTGCTGAATTGAATGTTGGTGACTTTGCTGCTTATATTGCTACTGCTGCTACTGCTTATGATGAGAATCCTGACCTGTATCAGATTATTGCTTTGTCAGATAGAGTTCAAGGTAACAATCAAATTAATTCAGTTTTATTTGATTTTAAGGTTTCATTTTTGAGAAGTTAAGGCATAGTGCAATTGTGTTTGTAGCATGTTAATAGATTTTGTCAATAGTGCGCTATAGCGAAATAACAATAATGAAAATATGAAATAACGTATTTATGATATTTCTTTTATGTTAATTGCTATTGCGGAATAGTGTAGCGGTGGTAGGATTCAGCATGGCACATTTGGTCTGCGAGCTTCTGTCAACAATAGCGGTTGTTGTGGCAGTTAATTGCAGTCCCAAACCGCTATCGTGTCTTTGGGTTCTTTAATTATTAAGTATGGCAGTCTCTTTAGGTTTACTTTGTACACTGGTTTTTAGTCTTTGCAATAGCCGCTGTCCGCTATACCCCCACTATAGCATTTTAAGGGGTCAGTGGTATATATGCGACGCTATTTGGAATTAACAACATAGGTTGATAATTTCTTTGATAATACTGTTTATGTTGCTATCTTGGAGTTGAGTTTTGTTGTTCTTGAAACCTTTTAATGATATGAAGAATGTTTCCAAAGCTAGGTTCCTTTTAGCTTGAACTAGGGCTGCTCATGGATAGATTATCTCCATAACAATTTATAATCCACTTGTTATAACCGGATATTAAAACCAATTTGTAATTCATAATCATTTATAATCCAACTAAAACCAACAAATTAACACGTCGTATTTCACTTTCCCAACACCATCGCCTACACATGTCGTTATCTAAGCCAGACCAAACTCAAACACTTTTTCGTCTTTTTTCCCTTGTTTGGTATAATCTCAGTTCAGTCACTCTCCCCTTAGCATCTTGATTGTATCGTCATAGAACCACATGACAATACACAAGCACTTCTAACTAATTTGAATTGATTACTATTAGCTTTCATGAATCCAATATGATTTATTAACATAAGAAATTTACATTCAGAGCTGATTGGCAAGAACAATGCACATGTGTCACCAGCAATTTCTCTCTGGCGAGAAAATGCAGGAAAATTATTGTAATAAATGTTTTAGTACGAAGTGTTGTCAAATAGCGATTACAGTAACGGTATAACATTGTAACTTTGTAACATAGCATAATTGTAACAAACTGCTATTTTCTGCGATCCTCAATTAACAACACCAGTATGAGGTTGTAACTTGAAATTTTGACACTACTGTTGGTTGATTTCTAGCATCACCCCTTTAATTTTTTTTGTGCGTCTTGCAGGTGTTATTCAGAAACTTATTGAAAGGGGCAAACATGTTTCGGCTGTCAAGTTAATTTTTCACTTCAAACTTACTGATAAGACCCCACCTGTTCCCATTTTGAAAGCTTTTGTTAATGATGCACAGCAACTTGCTAAAAGACTCGCCTCCGAGGGAAAGTCACTGGTATGTATGCCTGCAACCCCTTATTGGTTGCTTGGTGCATGATGTTATTGCCTATACTATAGTTATTTAGTTTTTTTTTTCTTCTTGTTTTGCAGAATGAGATAAATTCTAGAGAAATCCATGCACTGAGATCAGTGGTTAAGGTTATTAAGAGTTATAATCTTGAGTCTGAAATCCCGCCTGCAAGCCTTGAACAGCGTATAGAAGAGTTGATTAAGCAGCGCAGGGTTGGTGGAAAACCCGCTGCACCAGCTCTTGCTGCAAAGCCTCTTCAGCATCAGCAACAACAGCTAAGCGGGATCAGTCGTCCTCTAGCATCTACTCCATTTGGTCCCGCACCTAATGTTGGCAGTGTCAATTCAACCGTACACCAGCACCAACAACTACCTCGTTTCCAGTCAACAAGTTTGTTGCCGAATCATCCAAATCCGTACATGAGCATGCCACCAACCGTCTCCTCTTATACAGGTCCTTCAACTGGACCTTATGGTCTTGATGGTGTCCCAATGACTCCTAGTAGCAACCTCGGCCAAGGTGGTTCTCATCCAAATTCGTTACAGCCACAAGTGTTTTCTGGTTATTATGCCCCAATAGCTACTAGTGGGAACCTCGATCAAGGTGGTTCTCATCCGAATTCGTCAGCGCCACAAGTTATACCTGGTTATTATGCCCCCATTGCTCCCAGTGCCAACCTCCATCTAGGTGGTTCTCATCCAAATCCGTCAAATCCATCTGAGCCACAAGTTATGCCTGGTTACTATGATAGAGTCCCGGCTTCTGGTGCTTATGGTCTGCAACAGTATTATGGAACATCTTATCCTCAATAGGTTAAACAATTGTTTTTTTTTTTTGGTACTGAATTCTTGGGTTGGTATTATAGTTTCTCGCTCTACTGGGTTTCAGTTGTAGAAGCAGAAATTGCTTTGATGCTCACTGAGATTATAGGAAAGGATTAGATTATTAAACATTTAAGAATTTTGAGAGATTGTTTGTTTTTACTCACTATTTAATTATCCGAGTCATTTTGCATCGGAAATGCTCAGTTTAGATTAGTCATGATCTTCTTTGAACTTTTTTGTTTGTCGTGCAACCTCTTTCATTTTTGCTTAGACAAGGTTTGGAAAATAACACTACACTAGAATCGAAACTATCTATATTTGTATTAGTTTTGAAAGAAATATTCAAGTTAACTTTGTCAAAGTTATTGCTCCATATGATGAAAAGTATCTACTATTATACCATACACTTTGATAGCTCTCTTTGGTGTTTGAATATGGTGTAGTTGCTTCTTAAACAAATTTCATCCATTGATATAGGGGAATTGTGTTGATTGCTCTCATCTATGCAGAATCCACATGATTCTCATTGTACTATGATAACCATCTGGATGTATGGATTATGTCTCACAATCTATTCAACAATTGGTTTGTTGTCAACTTGATATCTAACAGATAATTTTGTATTCATTTTCTTTGAATGAGTAGTTGAAAATTGAAAGTGAACTGTCAAATTTAAATATGATTTGTCGCTTGTCGCGTCTTACTCTTAGGTCTTGACAATTGACTTGCATCGATTTAACCCTGATTTAAGGATTTAGATCTTCTCATACTATTCTCTTCATAATAAGGATTCGAGATTTGCATGGAAGATGTTAGACTTTCACAACATGACGAACCAAGATTCAAATCTCGCTTGATAAATTATTTTTCATTGGGTACATAAATTTTAAATTGGCCATGTATCATATTGTAGTAAAAATTATTATAGCAAACCAACAAGGGTTGAGTGTAGAGGAAGAGGACCCAACACATCTCAAACAAAATTATTTGAAATGGAGGATACTTATGTGAAACAAAAAATATTACTATTATACCAAAATAGAATTGAAAAATAGAAGGGAAAATGAAACTGTATCTTTCATAAGATGTGCTTATGATAATAAAATTATATGGATATGGATATGAATATATGATGTGAGGTGATATTTTCCATATATTCTAACAAAAGCAAATTCAAATTGACTAACTTTTGAGATTTTTTTAAATTTTTTCTTAATTATAGTATATAAAGTCTATAGTAGTTGGGCTCTCATTCTTCTAGAAAGCAGCCCAAATTTATTGAAATACTAAAACCTTGGGCTGTCTATTTGGAGTCCATTTCTCATAGGGTGAACCTACAAACTTTATTTTCTTCTTTAAATTCTCCTCTCAGTAGGGTAATTAAGTATTTAAGTTTATACTAATTAATAAACCTTTTAAGTGTCAATTAAAAGAATGATCTCTCCCTTACCAAAAACTAAATAAAAGAATGACCTCTCTTAATTTTTAGTAAATCTCATTTTTATATATTTTTTTTGAGTACTCATTTTTATGTTTAAAACTCATGAGTCATATATCACATTTTTCTATTCCATGGTTTGATTGATGATGCATGAGAAACATGAAAGAATTTTTTTTCATTTCTGTCAAATATTCACCAACTCGAGTTAATTTTACCTTCAAATTTAAATACTTCACTAATACTTAAAAATAAAAATAAGACAAATGCATGAGAGGAATTTGTTACTATTTTACCAATGAATTGATCTATTACCTATGAAAAGATGTGTGTGCATTATTATTAGCTATTGTATAGATTGTTCATCTCATTTAAGCTAATCTTTATATATTGATTGATTGATTTTAACGTGTAAGAGAGACCTCTCATTTTCTCGTCTTTCTTCGTTTTTGCTACTTAGTATAGTGCATTTTTGATTCATTATTAATATCTACCTATATTACGGGTCTAAGTAGTGTGATAGAATATAAGTCCCCTATATACCAATTATTAAAAGTTGTTGTATACATTTAAACTCTGATTTTAATTAATCATGAGTTTACTGCAAAAAGAATTATAAAAAATGAGTAGTTATGTAGAACTTAATCTTGTTTCAAAAAATAAAAATATTAGAATTTAATCTCACTCTAGAGTTTAGAAAGATGAGCTAGTATATCTTTTAGTAGGGATAATTTAAGCTTGGTTTTTAATCGTGCGGAGCATTCTATATCGTGCCGAGCTTGAATAACTAGAATTAAAAAACTATATTGAATTTGAAGTCAATATATTGTAAAAAATAAGAGAGAAAAATAAATATACATGCTTTTTTTTCTTGATTACATAGTATATTGACCAGACATTCAAATTTTAAAGATGAATAAGTGAACCTACCAAGAGTTTGAACTTCAATTTCATATTGTATATATAATGTTCATATATCAAATGAATTAAGTTCACATACTCATCCTACTTTTTTTTATGACATGTAAAATTCAGATCATTCTTATCAGATAATTAAAAGTGTAAAATTAGAATAGTATTGAAATCAAAATAAAGTTTTAATCCGTAAAAAAAAATCAAATAGAAGAAAACAAATAGTAGAAAAATTTAAAGAAAAAACTCAGAATTGATCCAACTAAATGCAATTACTAAAGGAGGTGTTGTTATTGCATTGTCATTATTATTACTTTGTTCGTGAAAGTTGAAGTAACAAAATGTAAAAGAGAACTAAAGAACCATTAGATAAAATGATAAGAGTTTTTTTTCTCTTCAATTTAATTAGAGTAATTAATTTTGAATTTAAACATATATAGGTGTTAAATGTTTTAAGAGAATTTGCTTTTTACTTAAATTTTCCAAGAGAGGAAATTAGATCTACTTGATAGCAGAATTTTGGACTATTATGCATCTTTTTTTAAAAATCAGAGGGTGAATTTTTTTTCAAGATTATATTCACCAAATGTTATATGGTACAGTGATTAACGTTAAACTTGATAGTGAAAATCACCATTCGATCCCTAATAACTATATTTAAAAGAGAATTAAAACTACTCAATAATAAAACTCATACTAAATCAGATTAATCGGCCTAATAGACTAGATACTGATGGTGAAAACAATAAAAAAAGAATTTTCAATATTCAAAAAATTAATATCTGAAGTTAAATTTGAGAGGGTTGGTGGTGGTAAGTATTGCCACATGATAAAATTAGATATGCAATAAAATTTAATCCATCACCCCATACTTGTTGCTTAATTCATTCACTTATCACTTTTGTATCACTTTTTTTTTATATTTTTTTTTTATTTTGTATCACATTATTTGTTATGCAATTGGATCACATAATCCACTTATCACTTTATTATATTACACACATGCCACATGCAATTGCCGACAGTTCGTGTCTCAATTCGAATCAATGATTAAAGTTCAATTAACATAGACAAAATACAACATATCATTGAACCACTGTAAATTGATTTAAATGATAATTTTTTTGAAGTTTCAAATAGTAAATAAAAGTTTTACTCAAAAAAAAATAGTAAATAAAAGTTTAATCTCTAACTCATACGCATGAAAAATTAGTTTGAAAGAAACATAACACTAACTCATATATATAAAAAAAATCGATTGAAAAAAAAAAACATCTTACGTGATCTATAAATTCTCCAACAAAAATTAACCACATATAAATAAACTACACATCATTTACTTGAACTTGACTCTTCTATCCAAGTGATTAAATTATTTGAATCTAACCCATTAGGGTAACAAATTTTAGTTTAGCTATGGTTTTCAACATGAGGAAAGGGATTTGTAGTTTTTCACCCATCACTCATTTTGATTTTGTATGGTGAAGAGTAACATTGAGTTGGTACTTGTTACACCACTTTTCACTTTCAAATCTTTCCTAGCTAAATTAAAAGCAAAAATAATACTAATACTAATAACAATGTCAATATTAATTCTTTTAATTAATTAACAAAGTAGCTAGAATGATCATTATGTTACAAAATCTTTGTCCAATAGTGAATAATTCAGTGACAAAATCATCAACCTTACACTCACAACTTTTTTAAAAGTCTAAAAAGTTTAATCCACAACCAATTTTCTTCTCTCTATGTCCCATCTAGTTCCTCTAACTTTTAATTTTTTATTTTGTGGAATCCTAATTTAATTTCTATGAGTTTAATTTGATGATAATAAACTGTAACCATTTACCATATCTATTATCCTTAATCTGCTTAAAAAACAAACTATTATCTCTTACTATAACTATAATATAATCCAAGTGCAATGTCAAGCATACAACTCTAAAACAATTTTAAAATTTATACTGGATTTAATTCAACTTATAAAGTCAAAATTGCACTTACTTGCAAAAACACGTATGAACCATACTTCATTTAACATGAAATATTTTTTAAAACCATTTTCATATAACTCTTATAATCATTACTTAATATTATAAACCACGAAGATACATTCTACAATAATGTGAGACTCTTACCAATATTCTTTCACACTACTTAGTACTACTACTAAGTTAATAAGTTAAGTTTAGTTAATGGATTAATATAAATAGTAAGTGATTTGATAACAAAAACTTGTTAGTAGATGATTAAACGAATTTTAGAGAAACTATAATATCATCTTAGACTTAATTATAAATTGACCCTAATTAGTCTGTACTAATTAACTTTGTAAAATACAAATTATCTCTATTTATAAATTTATATTAAAACTGTCTTACATCTAATATTCGATGACCTAAAGCTCTTAACATAAAGGTAGTATAATTGAACAATAATTTTTTTTACTCCAACCATATATTACTAACCCAAAAAATAAAAACAATTTGAATTATTACCTAGATGATGATAATTTTTTTTTCCAATTATGGAGAGTTCTTGAGAAGGAACAAAAAAGTTGAGAAAAAAATGGTTTAAATTGACAAGGCATATGACACAAAAACAGAACATTTGAGTCACACATGACATGAATGAATGAATCAATATTGTAAATATTCCTAAGATATTGAGTTTTAGATAGAGAGAGAGAAATAAAGAGAGAAGAGAGAGAGAGAGAGAGTCAACTCTCTCACCATCTCTGACAAAAAAAACCTTCAAACACACCCAAAAATACTCTAACCAAATACTAAAATGACAATTATACCCTTATCTCTTTCTTAACTCTCTGCAAAGCCACCGTCACAATGGACACTGCCACCACCAATTCCGGCGAGCCCCACTCTAGTTCTGAGCTCAGACTCGAAGGTAAATCCAATGACCCGAATCGAACTGGGTCGGGTCAAAATTCGACGGCAAGATACAAGCTTATGTCCCCGGCGAAGCTTCCGATCTCGAGGTCGCCGTGTATTACAATACCTCCGGGGTATAGTCCGACGTCGTTTTTGGAGTCTCCAGTTCTTCTTTCTAACATGAAGGTGAGTTTTTTCTTCTTATTTTGGGTACATAATTGAAGTGTTTTGTGAGGGTAAAATGGTAAAAAGATTGTACTTTTAAGGAGAATTTTTAAAGGGTGTTTCGTTTTCTTAGGAAAAAATGAGAAAAAGAAAAATGGGTTAGTGAGTAAATTGTGAATCCATTAGTAGAAATGTTGTTTTTTTTGTTGCTTATTTTGGTCAAAATTTGTGCTTTTATTTGACTCATTAGAGGTTATGATCACTTTGTGTAATTGGTTTATTAAAAATTTGTTCTTTTAAAATTTCAATGTTATTTACTTACTTGCAATTTGAAGTGATGTGAGTGGCTTCAAATTTTATGATTTAGGTGGAATATTTGATGACTTATTAAGATTACTTGATTTGAATTCTGATGAGCTGAAAATGCCAAAAACAATAAAGTTTTAAATTCTTAGATGCTTCTTGTTTAGGCTCGTGGCAAATAATTTCTTTTTTTATTGTTTGATCCTTTACTTATGTATGAGTTGGTTAGGTTTTGATGCTTGTGGTTAATGGTTATAGATTTTTTTTATTGGTTGCTTTATGCTCAAATAATGTATTCTGTTGAAATATATGAGTTAAGTTTATTGATGATGATCACATCATTCACATGACATTCTTCTTTTATTATTTTAGTGTCAGTGTTGTTTTTTCACATAATGAATCTTCCTTTTCATTGGTGCTTGTTCTTTTTGTTTATTTTGCGTTCGTTTGTTTTTAACGGTGTAGCTGAGTGCACTGAAAAGTTTTATTGTTTTGTATTGCCCTACGTGGAATAAACGAATCAATGCTTTGCCAATGATTAGTGGATTGAATTTTGTTGTGTGTGCTGAGAGAATAGTATAAGGAATTTCAAAAAGATTATAGGTTTAGATATGTCAAAAGGACATGTTTTTCTAGAAGAATCCAGATGTTAATGGCCTAGGTGCTATTAATCTGTTTAGAATAATGTGCTAAATTCATATTGGAGCGGCTTTTCTAAGATAGGATCAATTAATATAAGTAGCTTCCACTTATAGTGTATTATGCTATCTTTTTCATACTTATTTCAAATTAACAAGGCAATATTATCAGGAGTAAATGAAGAAATTTTCTTATGCTCGATTTTGTGGAGCCGATTGCATGGCTTGCTGATAAGTCTACTAGGTTGTGTTTCGGTTTAAGTAGATGGTTTTGTATGTGATTATTTATCTTAGAGATAAAATTGTTTTTAAGTATCTTTTTGTGTATTTGAATTTATAATTTTTCATTAGATTCTGCCATTGTTACACATAGTCACGCACATAGAGCATTGTTATGTATTATTTGTTTCATCACTTTGCAGGTGGAGCCTTCACCAACTACAGGGTCCCTTCTTCAAGCTTTACATTGTTCTATGACTTCTGCTGGTTCTGCTACATTTTCTGTAACCTCTGCATGCTTCAATACCAGCACTGTTAACGGCAGAAAATTAAGTTTCTTTGAGTTTAAACCACCTGATAGAAATATGGTAATTGATCTTCCGTCTTCGTAACGCTTTGTTGAATATAACATTTTTATTTGTGAGCTGGTTCTTTAGTCTTCTAATTTTTTGATTAGTTTTTTTTTTTGGTTTGGAGTTTGAGTTTGAAACAAATTCGGTTGTCGTGTTTCATGTTTCAATTAATATTGTTTTGGAGATTACTAACTGCTTAGCACTTATCCAATGCTATTCACTCATGTTAAGGTTCCTGCAGACTTCAACAACCATGTAAGCGAACAATCTACTCAAGTAGAAGGTCAAGGAAAAGGTCAATCATTTCGATCCTCGCCATTAAATGAAAATGAGATTGCAGATCAATCTAATGAATTAAGCCTATCATCACCTGTTCAAATGGTTAGTTCTGTGGCTGGTGCTCCCGTTGATGTCAATTCGGATGAACTTAACCACAAAGGCAACTCAGCTAATGGGCCTCAATCATCAAATGATGGATACAATTGGCGAAAGTATGGGCAAAAACATGTTAAAGGGAGTGAATTTCCACGTAGCTATTACAAATGTACCCATCCTAACTGTGAAGTGAAAAAACTTTTTGAACGCTCTCATGACGGTCAAATCACTGAGATAATATATAAGGGAACGCATGATCATCCTAAACCTCAACCGAGCAACCGATACTCTGCTGGTTCTGTTATGTCTACTCAAGGAAAGAGATCCGATAATAGGGCATCTGCTTTGGCTGGCCGAGATGGTAATATCAGCTAGATTTTTCTTGTTACTTCCATTTTCTTCTTATTATTTTTTTGTGACATTTTATTATTAATCATTTCATAGGAAATAAGGTTGCTTTCTTTTTTTTCTTCTGATTTTTGAATTGTAGACAAAGCATCTAATAGTCCCGAGCAATCAACTGTCGCAACCAATGATCTTAGTCTAGATGGTGCTGGATTGGTGTCAACCAGGACAAACGATGAGGCTGATGAAGATGATCCTTTCTCAAAGCGAAGGTATGATTATTAAGTTCAAAAGTCTATGTTTTCTTCGGAATGTGTGCTTCCTTGCTGACCATGTTTTTTTTATCGAGCAGAAAAATGGAACTCGGAAACACTGACATCATTCCTGTAGTTAAGCCTATCCGAGAGCCACGAGTTGTTGTACAGACTATGAGTGAAGTTGACATATTGGATGATGGATACCGCTGGCGTAAATATGGGCAGAAGGTGGTGAGAGGAAATCCTAACCCAAGGTATATCCTTGTAAGAATATTACCGTATAAAATATCTTATATTATCTTTTACATGGTACTTAGCTACATATTTCTGGTTTATCTCATCTCTTACGATATTCATTATACAGGAGTTATTACAAATGTACAAATGCCGGGTGTCCCGTTAGGAAACATGTGGAAAGGGCATCACATGATCCGAAAGCTGTAATAACAACATATGAGGGAAAACACAATCATGACGTACCTGCTGCAAAGATTAGTAGCCATGACATGGCAGCATATGCAGGTTCAAAGATAAAGTTAGAAGAAAGTGATACTATTAGTCTTGACCTTGGGATGGGAATTACCTCTGAAGCTGAAAACCGATCGAACCAACGAGGCAAATTGCTGCTCTCTGAATTTGGAAACAGCAGTCAAACTCACACAAGCAATTCCAATTTCAAGTTTGTTCATACAACCGCAGGTCCAGTATACTTCGGTGTTATAAATAACGGTTCAAATCCGTTTGGATCAAGAGAAAATGGGAATGCTGGTCCGTCCATAAACCATTCCTCGTATCCTTACTCACAGAACATGGGAAGAATACTAATGGGGCCGTAAAGTTTATTTATTATTACAGTACTAAATTGAAAATAAAAATTATGAGTAGCATTTTGTTGTTGTATTTTGGCGGGTATATAGTTTCGAAGGTAAAAAAAATCTCATTTTCTGTAAGGAAATGCAGATAGTTCTTGTATGTTTCTATTTATCATATTTGAGAGCTACTGTATATAGTAGTAGTATTGATAGTGGCTCCAGGTTGACTTTCAAATCTAATAGTTGTTTGTAATTGTATAATTCTTCTGTAAAAATATGAAAATGATATCAATGTGCTTCTTCAAAAACCATTTAAAAGTGCTTATCTAACTTTTTACTGAACTCTTGTATTGTCTATACTCTATACACAGTTTCCAGTCCCTACTGCATTGATTTCTCATCTTTGAATGATGACTTTGTTTGGCTATAGTGAAAAACTGAAAATTGACGAAATGCATGTGACATACCATAAACTTTTTCTTGTTGGATTTTTTTTCACTATATTACACTCTCACACTAGTTTCTTACATAATTCACATGTGAGAGCCTCATATAATATGTGAAAGAGATGTACATATCTTTATCAAAAGAAAAAGTACATATCAGTATATAGTAAATACAGTACACATGTAAGGATAATAATGATTCATTGGAGATATAAAGTTGGTTTCATGGTTGGAATGAGAAAGTTAAGAAATGAAGTGCATGAAGTTAATAATATTAACATTGACCAAAACACAATTGAAGAAATGTCATCAACAGAAGAGGTAAAGAGATTTACAACTCAATGTAAATGCTTGGATGATGATGTTGTGTTGTGTGAACACACAGTTGTTAATTGTTATCCTCACTTGCAGAAGGGACAACTGAAATCCCCACAACAGGTTGCATTCAAAAGAGACAGCCATGGCCCATGGGACCGCTTCCGCTTCACGTAGTTATACTCCCTCCGGCCTTATTTATAAGCAAAAGTCAACAAATTTTTTTGGCCTTAAATATAGGCAAAAGTTACCAAATTCAACTTTATATATTAATGTTTTTCCAAAACTACCCCTACTAGTCATAGAATTACTCCATACTTCTATTTCAGAAGAAAAGAGTTGCAGGAGGAGTACTCCACATTCACACTTCTATTTCGTTTCATCTTCCAATTCTTTTTTTTTTTTCCGTGTCAGTGGAAAAGTGGAAATGCAACACAGTACTAGGCTACTAGCTGCCAAAATAATGATAAGCTTGGAACTGATTGCAAATACTAATGACAAAGTAAGGGCATTTTAGGAATATCAAATATAAATCTCATATAAAATTAAAAGAAAAACAAACTTCTTAATAAGTGTGCAAAAGGGAATAATTGCTTATATAAATGGCCAGAGGGAGTATGCAGTAGGCCATCTCACAATCGTCCATAAAAGATTCAATGACTCAGATTTATTTGATCAGTTTAATTAATTTTATACAAAATTTGATCTCAGTCATCCATATTTGATCAAACGGTCAATAGACAATTATTGCATCGACGCAGTAACTACATCAAATCGGTTTTCTACATTTTTTGCTGTGATTTCTTAGAATTATTTAGGATAAATGTATGCCTTTCATTAGTCCATGATCAATTTGAGATTTGCATATTTGAATAAAATAAAACAACCAAGATGCATTTTATTAAATGTGTGTTGTGTTTAACTTAAAATGTTTTAATTATGATGATTTTTTCAAATTCATAGTTTTATCAAAATTTGTTACTAATATGTAATAAAATGCAGTTAATTAAATTGTCTATTGGAAAGTTGATGGGTTACATGGTTGAAGATTGGATTTATTTGTTGGCTTTTATTTTTTTGAACTTTTCTGACATTTTTCACGTTGTTCTTTAATTGCATTGCAAGTAAGGTACAATTCTTTTAAATTCGTCTTTTGGTTTTTGCTATGAAAAAGACAAGATTGAAGAACTACGTGGTGCCATAATTATTCACCACTCACCAATGCTCCTTTCCAAGCCACATCAACCATCCATAAGCAATTCCATATCTTCCTTTTTAAAGATAAACAAAATATACACACCCTCATGTCACTATTATAAAAGAGTAGTGGTGACTTTAGTAGTCCCCATTTAAGCTTTTAAACTGTAAGGTAAGTAAAACCCGATTAAAAATTGTTTTACTCAAAAATTGAATTTGAAATCTCTCAAAATTCGTCATTTGAGAGCTCATTAATCATTTAAATCCAACGTCTTGGTTAAGTTTTACCACATTTGGTTAATTGATATATTTAATCTATAATTATTCAATAATCTTAATTAACAGGATCGAGTAATGTTCATGAATAGTTTATATACTTTACAACTCAACTAAATGATACATCATTTACAAAAGATAAAACCGTAAGAATTCACATGTCACTTAAATAGACAATACTTTATTTTAACATATGCTTTTTTTTTTAGTGCATCGGAAATATAAATTGCTCCTGTTAGAGATTGAACCCTAGATCTCTTCCTACCCAACCCATATGTCCCCAGCTCTTACCACTTGAGCTATCCTACGGGGACATTTTAACATATGCTCTTATAACACATATAAACATTCTCTTTATTTTTATTACTCCTAGTTAGGTATGTAAAATGGACAACGTGACTGAATTTAAATCATAAGAGTGGTACCTCAAATGGACAAAGAAATATAAATGAATACGGACAGTCCTTCATTAGTGTCTCAGCTTTCCTTTCCTTTCTCAACCATTCTCGAAGGAAATAGAAAATAAGACGAGATATGCCCAAAAATGAATAAATTCAGAGATAGTAACATTTTGGTCCTTCATTACGTTTTTGTAGTAGTATTTTTGAGATATATAAATGCATTCATTTTGTTAGATTTTGTTTCATTTAATTCTCTATTATGAAGTTAACAACGTTGGTTTGAGTGAAATTTGATTCAAATTTTTTAAGTAGTCTCGAGTTCGAGGATAGGAAAAATATGATTGGATTGGTAGATTCTACAAAAGGTTATCACGCCCGTTAAAATTTTCGGCGGTAATAATCATCAACAAATTTTGTACCTTAAAAGAAAAACTTGGGATGTGTTTCATCTCGGATAAAAATAACATTTTGTTCATCAAATATCATACAACAATAAATTATTCAGTACCTTAAAAATTTGTCATATGTTATTATGTTCGGTTTTTACATTTTGCATATGAAACGTACCCTTAAAATGAAGATTATTAGTAAGATATTAAGGAAGATACTAACATTACTCTTTACATAAGAAGACACTCTTTTGTATTCTTTATATATTCCAATTTCAATCCACATGTGCACATACACATAAAAATTAAGAGGAATTAGTTAGACAGAAAGACAAAGAGATGCAAGGCTTATGGTTGTCTTTGAAAGACAATGTCAAATGTGGAAACAAGCTCACTGATGTAATAAGGTTGCCACCAAAATTTGGCAAAGCAAGTAGCTATGTTCAAGAAAAGGAGAACAAAGAAGAAGATAATGTCCCCTTCATGAAAACTCCAGTTAGACTAGCTGTTTCCATGCCAAACAATACACAAGCACAACTTTACGGTAAAATGTTTTTTTATTATTAACGACTATTTTACAACCATGTCTGCGAATTTGAACCGTTTCCTTAAAGTTACATGGTCAAGTTCTTGTTACTGAGTTTCTTAAAAATGTTTGTTAGTCCTTTTGTTTGCATGAACACAACATAACGTATACAGTATATCTCGGTGTCTTACAAAAAAGTTTGAAATGTAACAAGAATTATGATTTATAACAAGTCCACATAATGTAGCAGATTATATGTAATATGAAACATTTTATCAAGAATTAAAAAAGTGTCTGCAGTCGCGCGCGCATCAAGTTTTTGATGTCTTTGCAGCCACAATACGACTGCGAACTTGATTTCAGAAAGTAATTAGTTTCTCCACATTGTTAAATTTTGACAGAGCTTGGAAATGGAGATCCAGCAAGAAAAATTGTTGAGATGATATTTCATAAAGCATGGATGAACACCTCAAAGACACTAAAGAAGGTTAGAACTGTTCTTAGAGTGAGATACTCAGAAGAAATTCTTGAAAGATTTGAGAACTACAGAGAAAAAGTGAAGAAAAAGTATCCAAGGCATCCAAGAAGCACAGTAGATGGAAATGAATTGTTGAGATTCTATGTCACTACAATGAGATGTTTCCCTGTGAAGAAAGTTCATGATCTTTGTAAAGATCCATCGTGTCGTTTTTGTCAAATAATTCAATTCAATTTCGATGCGGAAAAGGCCGAGAATCGGTTGAATATAAGTGAGAAAGATTTGAGTAACAGAAAAAGTAGCATTGCAAGAGTGAAGAATGTGAAAAGGGTTTCAATAGTTTGCAGAATAATTGCTGGAACTGCAGTGAATGAAGTTGATGGTAAATATGAAGAAGGGTTTGAGAATGATTCAACTAAGCAAGGAGAAATGCAATTTAGCTTAGAAAGATTTGTAGTGAAAAATCCTAATTCTATTCTTCCTTGTTTTGTCATAATTTTCAGCTGACAAAACGGACACTCCCTGGATTATGTGTCCGACACGACACTGACACTTACAATTACATTGAATTATTTCATTTTTTTCAAATTTTCTATCTGTGTCGATGTGTTAGTGTCAGTGTCGTGTCTGATATTTGTGTCTGTGTTCGTGCTTCATAGTTTTGTAGGTAAATTTTATCACTATTCTTTTTTATCTTTGGCAAAATTCAAGAATGTACAATGCTGCTTAAAGGCACAAGATTTTTTTATGTAAAATCGTCTGTTTGGATTGACTTATTTGAACTTATCTATTAGACTACTACCATAAGCACTTGCGAGACTATTAGTATAAGCTCTACAGGATAACTAATTATGAAAACAACTTACAACTTATATAAAGTCAGTCTGGATTTATTTAATCTTTTGCAAAAAAAAGTAGCTTATTCATAAAGACTTATATGATAAGCGCTTATGCTATAAGTACTTAGTTAAGCTGTTTTTCCAAACAAGGACAAAATCTAGTATAATTTTAACAAATTATGAAGCTATTTTACCAAGTTAAGGCTACATAAATAAAAATCATTTATTTTAGGAAAGAAGTTAAGTATCATACATATATATATAGTGTGACATAACAAAATGAACCAGTTGACAATGGAGTATCACCTCCAAGCACTAGAGGTAACAAGTGCCTGATTCATCCAACCAAGATAAAGAGCACCATCTTTCTCTTCTAGAGTGTATTGTCCTTGGTAACTTTTTAGAAGATTTTTAATTGAACTATTAATATAAGAGCTTAATGGATATGGTGTGAATCCAGCCATTGTGAAACATGATTTCCACTTCTTCAGAACCTCGTGACGTTCGACTCTTTCTGCGCCTTCGCATGCTACTAAGTTAACAACTTCGCGAGCCAAACAATGCTGTTCCACATTAATCCTTTCTCTATGCTCCCTTGGCAAAGAAACATCAATTGATTCAAAAACCGCCAAGTAGTAGTTCATTGTCTCAACGAAACGTGCAAAGAACGGAAGCTCGTTCGTATTTGATTCTTGCTCGACAAGAGTCACTACCTTAGGCGACAAGAATTTTGCCAATCTCACCAACCGGTCACGATGATTCTGACCACCATGTACATTTTCATCTGGTACATGGTGCAGCATCATAGCGAAATTCACAGCAATAGCTTCACCGCGACGAAGCTTAAGGTCTTCGAGTTTCACCTCAGTAGGATTAGCCCCTATAGCATTAAATTCAAATTTTACATTATATGATTGTGCAAGTTTTGATAACCTTTCTCCAACAATACCAAGCCCTCCACCTCTAGCATAAGCGGAAGTTGAATCATCAAAACCGGTTATTCTAATCTTCGGTGGTCCACCAGGTTTTCCAGCAAGTGCTTGGATTAGACTTATCCATTGAATTCCCTGATTAATCTGAAAATCAATTATATGAACTTCACTTTCATCCTTCAAAGCTTCAGCAATTACTCCATTTGCTGACATGTATCCAAATTTGAGGTAAGGGCAAATTTCATAAAGCACATGCATATGTGAAAGGAGTTCTTTACTAGTAGCAGGTTTAGGTTCTTTACATCTCAATGATTTGTAGATTATGCTTCCTGAAGAAGCTATTTTTGCAACAAGAGCTTCCAACATGTATGCTCCTAACCTTTGGATTGGAGTACCAGAAACCGAAACCATTTTCGACAACTCTGCCATTAACCATTCAGTTATTTCCATATCATTTTCTGATATTGCTTTTGCACAAGTGAAAAGCATTTCTTTCAAGTCCCCTCTAGATATCATCTCCATCATTTTTTTCCACTTTTCCGCTTCTAACAGAAGCGGATCAGATTCAGATTCTTCTGGAATCATTACCATATCATTATATATGTCTAGAATATCTGCTGCATCCTGTCCTAGCATAGCATTTTCAAGCTCTCTTGTCTTGTGCCACAAGTCATCTTGGTTATGTGTCAAACACAATTCATTCTCTAACAAATCGTTGATGATTTCAAGAGGGTTTTGCGATGTGAACGCGTAAGAGTTTGACTGTAGCTTTGAGACTGGACTGTTGTTAGAAGATTCATGGTTGGAATATTGCTCTAAAGCTTGATATGAAGGGTAGGTTGAATGGCTACTGTTATCCGGGGATGAGAAGTTTTCGAGATTCTCATTTTGCAAGAAGCAATACGAGTCTAGATTTTGTACAGACTCAACGTTGAACATGTCGGAATCATATGACATTTTATGTTTAAGAGATGTTTGCATTGAAAAGTGTCTGTTTCTTTGAATACAATGTTTTTTTTCTGATACAAAGCCTTCAAACTTTTCTGATTACTCAATTTGTTCCAGTACTACATGTTTCTACTTTTCTGCTGGACACGAGAAGCATACTCGAAATCTGAAAAATTCCGCAGAAGAGGCAGAACAGCAATTAAAACGACAAAGATCTATAATTAAAGCGGTAGCGGTACTCGTGCAAAAAAAATCCTGTCTTAGTCCTCATAAGAAGCTTGAAGATATGAAAAACTGACAAAGACACGACACTGACATTGGTAATAATTTGAAAAAAAAAAAAATGAAATAACTGAATGTAATTACATGTGTCGGTGCTACACAGGCGTGTAGCGTCTGATTTATAGGTTAATTCAACTCGCAAAACCAAAGTTTAAAGTGATAGTGTCTGATTTTCATACCACATGTGTAGAATATGACAGTTCTTACCCTTTTAACATAACATTAAATTTTATGCTTTAGTTTTTCACTTTCCTCTCCACATGCTATTGTTTGTGCTTTAAATTTTGATCTAATCAAGAAAATGAAATTGGCTCAGACATATCTAACCAAAATAGTACTACTAATTTTGGAACACTAACTACTAATTAAAGCTAGCAAGACTTTTTCTTTTTCCTTTATCTTTCTTCATGAAAAAGTAAAAATAGAGTTGTTCTTAGTTTTCAATTCCTAAAAGTTATACTCAAAAGATCCATTATTATCATCTTGATCTCAAGTTCTTGAAGCATTCTTTAAACCTTAAACATCTAACCACCTCTTTCCACATAAACATTGTCTTGATCAATTATTATTGGTATCGATGTATCAGTATTAGTGTCGTGTTAGTGTCAATGTTTCACAGATATATACATACTTACAATAAAAAACAAAATAAATTAAGAACAAATTCAATTGAAAAGAAAAGCTCATTAGATGATTAGACTCAACAAGAAGAGGCTTAAACATGGAAATCATGTAAAAGTTTCAACTTTCATTAGTAGCAACCAATTTTCACTAACTCAATAATTTTCTTAAAAAACACTTTCTTTTTCAGCTCAAGTTACAACATCTCTTTCAACATCAACATAAAAAAGCATATAAAATCACTTCTTCAAACCAAGAAAACAAGATTTGTACTTCAATATATAATTTCATAGACACTAACCTTAAATAAAAAGGAAACTATATATGATTTGAGATGTAGCACCGACAAAGCTCCCTTGCAGCCAAAACTATAATGAGAACTAAGTAGGATTCATATGCAACAACTAACTACATAGAAGTTTTGTTTTTATGATTCTATTCAAAGTTGTAGGATAGTCCAAATAAAAGGTTGTTGTGTCTTTTATTTTTTAGTAAGACTTTAGATAAGCAATGAACAAGTCATTATGTTTATTATAGATAATATTACCCCACATGTTCATTTTTAATATAAGAAAGATAAAATTAATGTAAGTGCATGACGGCATAGCATTAATTAAGAGGTTAACATGCAAACACCGATCCCAATATTGTTTCTCAATGATTTGTTGATTTGTACTATGATTTAATTTAATGTCAAAAAAATTATCTCATACCATAATTATTTAAAAAATAAATAAATTCTTATAATTTATTTCACTAATATATGTTTTTTTTAAAGGATCACTAATATATGTTTATTATTATATTTTAACTCATTTAATTATTCAAGTGACTACAACTAATGAGGAGGTCCATACCAAAAAAACTAATAAGGAGGTTATTATGTTTTACAGTAAATTAAATCTACCTTATTATTAAAATTAATATAACTAATTATTTTTTAAGAAATTATGCACAACACAAATAAGATACTTTTTTTTATGAGATGGAGTAAAATAGCACAATTTGTCACACAAAAGTTGTCGCAGTTATTATTTCATTCAAATTATAAATGGAAGAAAAGAACTATTTTATCATATTAATTATTAGTTGATTAATGTTTTTTTAATTATTGATTACATATTAGTAGTTGATTTTTTTTTTTGGTTACAAAGTACGTAGTTGATTATTTTTATTATATTATCATAAACATATTTATGAATCCGCAACTGCGATCGGGAGAGAGCTGAAATCACTTGATGTCAAAGTTTGCCCCCGAACCAGATTAAACCGATGGTAAAAACCAAAAAAACATATTTATGAATGTGAAGTGATAATAATTATTTTAAGAGAACGGAGTATATTGGGTTCTTACTTCTTACAATTTAATCTTAATTTATTTTTAGCCAAATTGTTTTAGTCTTAATTAAACTGAGTAATCAAGGATTATAAAAAAAAAAAAAACTGAGTAATCAAGATTAGATTTGAGTTTGGTGAGTGACTTGTCTTGTATAGCAAAAAGTAAGCAGTGTTTGAAGAAGAAAATATAATAATAAAGGAAAAAGGAGTTTGTCGGCAAAACCATTGTCGTTTTAACACTGCCCACGCGGTTTTCGCCCTTCCAAAATGACATACTATTTTAATGATAGAAAAATTAAGAGTAGACTTATTTTTATTTTGCTACATTGAAAAATTATTTCCGCCAAAATCTGTTTCCTGAACCTTTCTCTATTCAACCTATATATCCCTCTCAATTCATGCTACCTAAGGGCATGGGTTATTATGCATAAACATTTTCTTTATGTATGGTGCATAAATACTTCCTAACCATCTGATATGTTGTACACGTAGAATAATCTTAGGCCATCAGCTCACACTCTCACAATCGCGCCGGAAACACTATTCACGGCCATCAACCACCAAACTCCGGCCACCACAAAACTCATCAAATTTCAAATCGAAACATCATTTAAATATATTAGAACCCCGAAAAGAAAGAATCCGTTGTTAGAATTGTGAAAAAACGATCGGAAAAGCCTAAAAAATGGTCTCAAAAAAACGAGTAATTCCAAAGCTCCGATCCGGCCATTTCGTACACTAAAGAAGGTAGAAATATGTTGATTTGTGCTCCGGGAACATGTCTGAATACTTCCCTTTAACCGTTTTCGTCGAATTTCACCGGAAAAACGTTTTTGAATTTCTAATCCGAGCTCTTTATTTCGTTCAATTCGCTTCTTTAGTGTATTTTTTGTTAAATATAATACTATATCTAGAATCTACGTGAAATTTCGATCAGTTTGGTATACTCATGTGTAAGTTTTGGCGATCGGAGGTGGTTCTGGGGACGGTGACGGCAATGGTGGCGACGGAGAAGGCAGTTCTGCGTTTGACCATAGTGCCACATGGCACCTCCTGATTGGTTACAACAAATAATTTATAAAATAAAACTGTAGTGGGCTGGGCTGCAGGGGGTGCGCAAGTAAAGAGGGGGGTGGGTTAGAAATTCTGCTTGTTTATGCACATGTGCATAAATAAGCCTTATGCACTATAATCAATCCCCTACCTGATGATTTCTCATTCCACCCCCCAACACTCTCTCCCCCCCCCCAAATGATTTTTGTATAAGAGTAAAAACTTTTTTGTATGAGAGAGGCACAAGTTATGGTGCATAAGTCATGTTTATGCACTGTGCATAAATACTTCATATTGCTTAGTGCACCTCCTAAATTTCTAGTACACCCCCAACTATATTGCTTAGTGCACCCCCCAAATTGGGGGTGCGCTAGAAATTTGGGGGGTGTGCTAAGCAATTTGGTTGGGGGTGTCCTAAAAATTTGAGAGGTGCATTAAATAATTTTTATTGTTTATGCACGGTGCATAAGGAAAAAACTTATGCACCATAATCACTCCCTATGAGAGGGGAGAGTGTTGGGGGAGAAAAGAGAGTGTTGGGGGGTGAGATAAGAAATCATCCTAAACTATCCTACGAGAACTAAGAGTAGGCTATCTAAGAGTAAAAATTAGTATAGAAAAATATTTGTTCAAAAAATTTAATCGTGAGATTAATAATCTCTGTAATTGTGTCTGAAACATACTTTGATTTTTTTAATAAAATAATAATAGTTTGGTTTTTAACTTATACCATATTGGCTAAATTAAAGAATACACAAAAATAACATCCAACGGATCATCACCTCCTCCTCATCTAGTAAATATCATTAACATTGATCAAGAATCTTAGCTTACATGATAGAAAATATCAAAATTTAGGCAGAATTTCTCTAATCGAAGTTTGATCTCCGACCCATCTATTTTATATGTGTGAGTTTATAATGAATTTGTCATTTCATCTATATACTTAAAAATAATTATTAACATTTGTCCATAACATCTGAATTTCTATATATCAAAATTTTTTGTTACCCTCTTACTTATACCTAGCTTTGTATATGATTTGCAAAGAGGCAAGTGTTTGTATTGATCCTTCAACGTTGAAAAGTGAAACCAATAAATTTTGTGTATGCATGGCATATTTGTTTTTGGGTAAAAATTGAGGGCAAAATCCAAGAAAGAGATAATTAAGAAACTAACATTCTGAGACATGTAAGTACCGAAAATAACATTAAAAAGGAGAGTTTTAAGCTTCTTAGGAGGAGTCTCTATTATACATGTAAATCGAAATAGTTTAAAAATTAAAACTAAAATTAACTAGTCAATCAACTGATTTGTTTCCTTCATTCCATGTATGGTTGATTTGAACTTGCCAATTCATATTCTTTAAGGTCATGAATGCGCCGAACCAAAATAGGAATATTCCGATTAGTATTGCAGTTCCCTATTACCATATCGACTAAAACATTTGAATCACTTTCAACTTGAAGATGACATTTTTTTTTTATATTAACTTTTTGGTTCTTAAGAGAAGGAAGTCCTATAATAATTCAATATTCAGTTGCAAGATAAATGTAATCCGTCAAAAAAATTGTTCAATCTAAATATTAAAATCAACTTCTCTCAAAATTCATTCTTTAGTGAATCTTATCAAAGATTCAAACCTTAATATATCTTAGTTTATGGCATATTACTACTACTACTAGTATGCATGACATAAGATGCTTATATATAAAAAAAATAAAATGCATGACATAAGATTATGGAATTTAAGTTTGATACTTTGAAAAACTGGCGAGTTTTCCGCCTTGTGCGTGCCCTTATTCGTAACATAGGGTGACACAATTTTGTTTTTTTGTTTTTGTTTTGACTATAGGGTGATCCAAATTTTTTGTAAGCCATGCCTCATAATTAATTTTTTGTAAGCCATGCATCATAATTAATCATTGAGATACATTAAAGTTAATGGTTTGTTTTTTTTTTAACAAGCCAAAATGAAATATATATATATATATATATATATATAGGGTATATCAAATGAGAGTGTTTTTATTGTGAGAGATGAGAGGGTTAAATCACAACCCTTGGATCAATCTTTATAGTGCTCCTTAATTTCACTGACCGCATATAATTTTTTCAACACTTCATCTTCCTGCCATTGTATTCTTGTTGCCGTCTGGCTCCCCGCCTCCCCCGATAATGTTAATGGTGTTTACCTCTTTTGTGTTAGCGACGTCTATCTCTTCTCTGCTCTTTCTCTCTCACCTACTCCTTGTTTCAAATTTTTTACTTTTTTCCCTAAAATTTCATCTTTATGCCGTGCTGATTCTATTCCACTCCAAAAGGGTTCCTAAATCAAATTAATATCCAATTAATTCCCAACAACAAATTTATCCCCCGTTTTCTTTGTTTTTTTGCAACTATCCAATTATTTTCTTTTGGGATATAGGTATAGCTTTACTCCCCTCTTCTTTCTCACGCACACATGTAATGAAGACAACAAGTAGCTTTTGATTCATTTGCAACAGGTTAGAGGGGATTCTGTCTACAATACCAGAATTGAATTTAAAAATTAGAATTTCGATTCATCAGTCAGAATTTGCAATATTGTATATTAATTTTAAAAATCAAATCTGGTATGTTTGATTTTGCAAATACCTAAATATGTCCAATCAAATTAAACGTATAGGCTAATTAATTGGAATAGTTTAAGAGTTGAATTATCTTCATGATGATATCGATCTCCAATTGAATAGGGTAGAAGTGTAGAAGTGGAAGAACAGCGGAAGAAGGAGTGGAATACGAAAAGGTGGTCGTGTACAGGCATTCTTAAAATAGAGTATTTTAATCTGAATCGTACATTAAGATCCAATGGTCATTAATTAATGCTCTCATCTCTCACAATAAGACTTACTCTCACTTGATATGCCCTCTATATATATATATATATATATATATATATATACCAAAAGATAGTTAACCTCCCGCACAAGGTGTGCTAAGAAAGGTCAACAATGTGTACATCAAAGTCAGAATACAATAAAAGTCATGTACCCAAACACAACAAAGGGTTCTCCCACCAACTATGAATATGAAGCCCCAATCCTAGATACTGAGTCTGCAACCATCGAAAAGAATGCCGCTTAATCAAGTCTAATAAAAGAGAGGTCGATCTCGCTGAATCTTTGAAGAGCCGCTGATTGCGCTCGGTCCAAGGTTTGTTTGTTTTTTTAAACACCATTAATTTTTATGTGTCTTAATAATCAATCAAATGATTTTAGATTTGTCTAAAATTTTATACAAATGATCTATATCATATAAAATTTCAATTCAACGATAGATTTTATAAAATTTATATCAGTTAAAGCGTTATTTAGAAGTGTTAGGATTGATGTCAAACTGGTGTCAACGAATCCTGACTCATTCTAACATTATCAACTATTGGTAATGGTTACTATCAAAAGAAAAAAACTTTTAGTAATGGTTAGTAAAGTTAAAACCTAGTCACCAACAATGAATTTGTCGAATTTATAAGAGTTTATTAGATATTTTTAAGTAAGTGATTAGTGGTTTGATTCACGATTCCTAAATATAAAAAAAAATTAGTTGAGAGGAAGAACCCATCTTGTATACGTGCCTTACGGATTCTCTAATAAAGATTTAATATGTATTGCTAACAACGTTGGGGTAATGGCGTTGGAGTTTAAGTTTGATCTTGTGTGGGGAGGATGGGGCCGCTAAGACAGAGGTTAAGTGGTCGGATAAGGTGACGTTGGCGGAGGTGTTAGGGGTAAGAGAAGCTATGGTTATAGTGGATAGTTGGCGTTTAGAGAAGGTGATTATTGAAATGGAGGATGCTAAGATTGTTGTGGAGGTTATTCAAAAACGTCAATTTACAAGGGGGTAATGGGGTAAGGATATAGCAAGACGGTGCAAATTGTGGTTTGATGGTAAATTGATGGTAATGGGTTAATAGGGATGGAAAACAAGGTAGCTCATGTACTTTGCCAATTTAGCCTCTAATGAGCCTAATGGGTTCTGGACCAAATGTTAACCCATATCCAAAACGATATGGAATCTTGTTGATGTTTTTATTTTAAAAGAAATAGCAATACCATTAAACAAAAGAGTTCAAAAGGACTTGAACTACAATGCTAATGGGACCATCCTCGAGCCAAATCTTATTGGGTTTAGAGTGAGCTTCTTGGTTGTTGATGTTTTTTTGTTTGAATTAGGCATTCTCTGCGCGTAACTATGAAGAACTAATGACTGATCTTTCGAGTCGGATAAGACTACAAAGAGTGATATATATAATTGATTTTTTTTTTCAAAAATAAATAAATAAATAGACATGATCTATTTTTAATAAAATATTTTAAATATTTATTATTATATATTTCTGTGTATTAAATATGATACGAGATCACCTTAATCTAAACCTATTTTAGGTCCAGACGAATCCTATTATATGCCCATAGCCACCCAAAGTCAAAATTAGAGTAGTTATAAAATAAAAAAAATCATAGTCACCAATAATTAAATTGTCTAATTGATACGTGCAATAGTCATGAGTTCGATCATTGATATGAAGAAAAGCGAGTTATAAGAAAAAATCTCCACATTATATGCCCCATTATTCCACATATTCTTCAACAAAAATTAGTTATTATCAAATGGTAATGAAAATTTCATATAAAAAATATAATAAAAGAATATCTAAATGGTGAGAACTCTAGTTACATACGTATGATCCAAATCTATGATAAATAACTCCACTGTGTAATGAATAACTAGGCTAGGGTCCTTTTAGCTTGGACCATCTAAGTTCATAGACTTGAATTTTAATAAGATCTCTTTGTATCTAGAATTGTTTTTTATCATGACATGATTATGAAGTTTTCACTATTTAAGCAGTGACTAATCTCTGTCAAAAAATTCTTGAGATGCATAAAGTAGATTTTATCACTTTAATAAATTTATTTAGATACATGCTAAAGATCAAATTTTTACCATTTATTTAAGAGACTCAAATCACTTTTTTTTTTCTTCTTTTCTTTGAACATAAATCACTTATTACTTAAATGGTCTTTTATGGTGATTTCTCATCCCACCCCCCAACACTCTCTTTTCCCCCCCAACACTCTCTCATACAAAAAAGTTTTTACTCTTATACAAAAATCATTTTAAGGGGGGGGGGGGGGGGGAAGAGAGTGTTGGGGGTGGAATGAGAAATCACCGTCTTCTATAATCTATCTAGAATCTAAATTCTATTATTTATATGGGCCTGTTTTGCCAAAATATAAACGGCCCAGTTATTATATTGTTGAGTGAAAACAAAAAATATATTTTGAGAAATACTTTTTAAAGATATTATTTGGAATATTTTTGTTAAGTAGTTTAGAGGTTAAAGTTTTACATTTTTAAACTGAATGAGTGGTTGTATCAGAGTTCGAACTCCAATCCCTGCATATTAATTTAGTGTCATCCTTAAAATTTGATGGACTTAACATCCCAACTCAAGACGCTTAAATTACACCATTGTTAACTGTAATTGCTTTTGGTGTAGTAGTAAACGCTTGATCCTATATATATTATATACAATATTTCTATCAGTTGAATTATATATACTCACAATAACTATTATTAAAAATATTATTCATGTTGATTGCTTTTACTAGAGTTTCACAATCCAATTAAAAAATCACAATTTTTCTTTTATGATTTAATCACAAAATCAGACTGGTTGATGTATTTAATATTATAAAATTTAGTCTAACTAAAAGATTTTCTTATTATACTTAAAAAAATAGTTGTAGTTATTTTTGATATAACAAACATAATGTCAAGCTATTTTTGATATCACCAGCAAAATAGTTGTAGTTAGTAGTTACTAATGTTATATAATTATATATAAAATATTATTTTAAAAATGAATAAATATGCGTATCAAAGTTCAAATTTCAGTCACTGCATTACGTATAATGTTCCTATCAACAGAATCAAACTCACAATTTCTTAATTTGTCGAATATCATTCCACAATATTTTATCACAAAAATAATCACCAATATTAAAATGTTGGATTTTTAATGTTGAATTAATATTACACCTATGGCTACAATTATATTGGTCCATGATGGTTAGTATAAGTTAATTATTTTTGTCAAATTTTGAGTTAATTCCGTCTTAATGTCGACATGACACCCTTACAATTATTATGCATATTTCATAACTATTTTAAACAAAATTTTAATTAAATTTTTTAATTTATTGTAACATTAGTTACTTAAAATTATAACTTTGCGTCAAAAAAAAAAAAAAATTATAACTTTAAACTTTAAAATAATTAAATATACAATCTAAAACAAAATTTTATTACCTTATATCAAATGTCCCCCTAAAACTTAGATAGTGTGGTTGAGCGGCTAGGGCTCATCTTTCCTTAACTAAAGGTTGAGGATTCAATTTTCGCCTTGAGTATAAAGCAGCTTTAAATCTCTGGGCCGCTATTCCACTCTTTGAGGTGCCTCCAATCTAACGAGAAATTAGTCACTGCATTCGGCAGTGGATACCCCAGTCTCGAAAAAAAAATATCCCCCTAAAATATGGATTTTGGACCACCTTAGTTAATCAAGTCCATTTAGGAGACCGTAGAAACCATTTATAAAAAGAAAAAAAAACTAAAGCTAAAGTAACACACCGAACCATCTTTAGTTTCTCATCATATGGATCAAACTACCATGATAGAGTTTCACAACACTTTTTCTAAAATCATCACTTTCATGGCCTCCTTTATCTTCCTCTTGATGCTACTCAAAATAGTTAAAAGATGGAGTTATAAAAATTCCAATGTCAATTTACCACCAGGACCATGGAAATTACCCCTCATAGGAAACATACATCAGATTATTCTCAGCAACTCACTTCTTCATCACTGCTTCAAAAACTTGGCTGAGAAATATGGATCATTAATGCACCTAAAACTAGGAGAGGTACCATACATAATAGTTAGTTCACAACCAATGGCCAAAGAGATTATGAAAACACATGACCTCAACTTTTGTGATAGGCCAAACCTACTTTTGGCCACAATATTTAGTTACAATGCGACCGATATTATATTCTCTATATATGGAGAACACTGGAGGCAACTGCGAAAGATATGCATTATAGAGCTATTAAGTTCAAAGCGTGTTCGGTCATTTAGATCCATAAGACAAGAAGAGGTGTCGGATCTTGTTAAATCAATATCTGCAAGTGAAGGATCGGTTGTTAATCTCACTCATAAAATTCCGATAGTGACACATGGGATAACAGCGCGAGCAATTTTTGGTAAAAAGAGCAAACACCAACAAGCCTTCAAATTAGCAATAGAGGAAATGGCAAGTTTGTTGGGAGAATTTTGTATTGCTGATTTGTATCCTTCTATTAAAATACTTCAAAGGGTAGATAGAGCTACGATCAAAATTGAAAAGGCTCATAGAAAAATCGATATAATATTGCAAGACATCATCGACGATCATAAAAGCATTCGCAAGGATGAATATCTAGTTGATACTCTTCTCAAAATTCAACATGAAAATGATCTTTTAGAACATCCCTTGACTGATGAGCATATAAAATCAATAATTCAGGTTAGTCTACAACCAAACATTTTAACACATTTATTTCATAATTTAAAGACTAGTTTATAGTATCTTGGAGAGAACATCAAATTAGTAACTTACTTTTTTGCTTGTTTTGTATATGGGGGAAAATGCCTTCTAGTATTAATGTTAATCCATTTGTAGGACATGTTAGCTGGTGGTACTGAAACATCATCAGTGGTTGTGTTATGGGCGATGTCTGAGATTGTAAAGAATCCAAAAATAATGAAAGAAGCACAAGCTGAAGTAAGAAGAGTGTTTGATAAAAAAGGGTATGTAGATGAGGCAGAGTTGCACTTGTTGATATACTTAAAGCTTGTCATCAAAGAAACGTTGAGGTTGCATCCTGTTGCACCATTGTTAGTTCCAAGAGAAAGTAAGGAGAGTTGTCAAATCAATGGGTATGAGATCCCAGCTAAGACGAGGGTCCTTATCAATGTTTGGGCCATCGGAAGAGATCCAAAATATTGGATTGAAGCGGAGAGTTTTAAACCTGAGAGATTCGTCGATAGCCAAATTGATTTTAAAGGCACCAACTTTGAATTCATACCCTTTGGTGCCGGAAGGAGAATGTGCCCAGGTATAGCATTCGCCTTATCCAATGTTGAGTTGCTACTTGCTATGTTGCTTTACCACTTTGATTGGACGCTTCCAAACGGAATGAAGAATGAAGATTTAGATATGACTGAAACATTTGGTATGACAACACGAAGAAAACATGACCTATGCACGATACCTATTACTCGTCGTATTTGATAAGTATAAAGATATTTTTCTTGTATCAATTAGACAACTATTGAAATAAATGTAGCAAATAAAATTCAATTTTCCAATAAAGGTGTATGTTTGTATGATGCTCTTAATAACAAAGTTTGTATTGATAATCTTTGCACATACATGCATGTCGTCTAACATTTGTGTATGATATTTTGCCACAAATATAATAGAATTTGTGCTAAAATGTTCTTGCAAACTATTTGTACAATGTTGTAAAATACATTAACCGCCAAGGAAGAAACCCGCCTAAAATAGATAGCATATGAAGAAGGGCTGTATGAGGTGATATTATTAATCAATATCACAGAAGTAACTTATAATTAAGAAATTTTATTAAAAAAAAAACTTATAATTAGGAATTTAGGACGATTAAAATGCAATAAACATTTTTTTTTATCAGCAAAATTTTTCTTATTAATATTTTGGTAAAGATACTACAAGGTATAAACATCTATCCAAAAGAAAGAAATACAAAATATAGAGATTACAAACAAAAACCACCGTTCCCTCACAGCACACCGAGGAGAAGAAGAATAGTTAAAGCCATACACGCCTACTAACCAAACAAAAAGCAACCAGACAGCAGCAAATTAAATATCAGACGAGACAGCAGGAGATAGAAAAAACCATTCATACATCAAACACGGTTCCTTTGATGTCTTGTCTTGTGTAAAAACCATTGCCACGAAATTCGTTTAATGTTATCCACCACTTCACATACAACTCCTTCGACATTGTTAAAGATCCTGTCATTTCTAGTCTTCCGAATAATCCACAGAAAAGCAAGCCAGACAGTGGAATACCCCCTTTTGATCTTGTTGTTACCGCCACTTCCATCTAAGAGGCTATAGGACATCGATACTGTTAGAAATAATATAATACCATTGATGTGGCATTTCCTAACAACTTAAATTTTTGGGATAATCGGTCATCTGACATGGTATCAAAGCCTCTATGACTAAGTGCACGTTTGGCCCGACTTATTTTCTACTTTTCTATTTAGCTTAAACGAAATAGAGAAGTATAAAATTGAATTTAGCCATATTTCTCTTTAAAAGTATTAGAGAAATAAACTAAAGAATTAAAAAATAAAAAAAAATAAAATCAAACACATTTTTTTTACTTTACTATTTTTAAGGAGAAGAAAAAAAGTAGAAAATAAGCCCGGCCAAACGGGCACTAAGTGGTCTAGGGTTCGATTCATACTCCCCTCACTTTCTAATTAAAAAGTGGAATTTTAAGCACATGGTAGGTGGGCCTATGCATTATCCACGCTTCAAGCCCAATGGGCTCTTGCGTGAGGGGGCGTGTTAGAAATAATATAATACCATTGATGTGGCATTTCCTAACAGCTTAAATTTTTGGGATAATCGGTCATCTGACATGGTATCAAAGTCTCTATGACTAAGTGGTCTAGGGTTCGATTCATACTCCCCTCACTTTCTAATTAAAAGTGGAATTATTAAGCATATGGTCACCGGAGAGAGAACAATTACCACCCCTAACCAATAACAGACATCATACCAGACAGCGGCAGTAAAATTACAATGTATAAAAAGATGGCGCGTACTTTCGATCTCCCCACCACAAAGAGCACACCCCACATCTTCATCTCAAAAACTATGTAAAGAAGAAAAATTAAAGTTTAAGTTACACGCACATGAACTATAATGTTTTATTTTTCACTTTTTAATTCTTAAAAAAAGAAGGTTATAATAGTCTAGAAGTTTTAAGTTCGAAACAAATTTTAAAATTAAATAGTTTCAGTTATCTTTTAAAACATTTGTGAAAATTAAAATATAATCTTTTCTGCAAAATTAAATGTAAATCATTACTAAAATAATTAACTGTCGGTTAAACTACCATTTTTAGTTTCTCCAAGACTAAGCAACTTAATAATCAAGCGCCAAACATTTTATTAATTAGGCGCCATTAAATAAACAAGTTAGCAATACAATTAGGCAGGCAATTTGTTTTTCTTTTTTGACAATTAGGCAGGTAATTTGTTCAAAGCAAATTGTCCCGTTTTAATTAATACTGTAATTAATAACAATAAAGGAAATAATTAGGCAGGTGGAATAATATTGACGATTGACAATATGACTACAAAAAAAAGGTTTTTTTTTGTTTACCCTCAAGATTTGGGGATATTTACTCCAACCACTCCAAAAATTTGACCGATTTAAATTTTTATAAAATATACCGTTGAATTAAAAATTCATATCATATAGATTATTTGTGCAAAATTTCAGACAAGTCTAAAATCATTTGATATGTTATTGAGATGTATCAAAATTAACAGTTTGTGTGATTTTTTCAACACCGTTAATTTTTATGTGTCTCAATAACATATCAAATAATTTTAAATTTGTTTAAAATTTTACAAAAATGATCTATATAATATATACTTTCAATCCAACGGTGTATTTTATAAAAATTTATATCGCTTAAAACATATTTTAATAGTTATAGGTAAATACCTCCAAATCTTAAAGGGATAGACAAGTTGTCACCAAAAATAAGATATCATCTGCATATGACTCGAATCCGTTAGAATTTAAACGGATGACAAATTTTTCCTACAAATTTTAACTTTACACGTTTAAACTAAAGAATGAGTCCAGAATTATGGTTCCGTTTGGCTGACTTTTTTTCAATATATAAGTTACTTTTAGCTTAAAGTTAAAAAATAAAACTTTAAAGATAAAGTTAAAGTTGTTTGGCATTTATTATTTTTTTCAACTTAATTAATACTTTTAAGTTAAAATCTGTTTTGTAAAATATTTTGTAAATATATGTTTTTTTATAGTGTGAAAGTTCATAAAATATTATATTAAATATTATCATAATTTATAATTTTTATTTTGAAAGAATATTATTGTAAATTTAATTTGAAGAGTTTAAAAAAGAGGATTTTGCTAACCAATGCACCCTATGCAATGGTTAAGGAACCCAAAAATAGTAAATTTTATATTAAAACAAACATAACTTACACTTTTGAAAAGTTTGATACACAAATTTCAAGACAATTTTATTATTTGTAATTCCTTAACTAGTACAAGGGGTGCAATGTTTAACATTTACTTTTAAAAAATAGTCCATAACATAAAATATAAAGATATGGAAAAGAGACAGGCATGTAAATGAATCTATAAAAGATTAAAAACTGTACACTATGTACTACACATGGTAGAAGGTATGAATTAAAGATATAAAATAATCTGTATGTATCTGCAAGTGCAAGTCTGCAACTTCAAAAGGGATAGATATATAGCAGTGGTGATGTTTTAGGCTTTAGCAATGTAGTGAAACGTGACAGATATATAATAGCAGTGTAAAATAGGAGTATGTAATTTTACCGGGATTGTGTAAAAAAAATAAAATAAAATATAAAGTGTCACATACGAGGATCGATGGGTGGACATTGGTACTGTAGCTCCGAAAAGTTGATATAAAGTTCATTTTCACATCTTATTTTAAAAGTCACTTATATTGTATTTTCTTCGTTATAAAAAAGACACTTTATATTTTAAGGACTTTATTAAAATTGTGTTTGGCTCAACTTCTTCTTAGAAATAGTAGAAAAGTTAAAATTAAGTGAGGTCAAACAAGCTCTATGTATGATTCACTTAAATGTGAGGGTCTCATAAAAAAATTAATTTTTTTAGGTGTTCTACTTAGCGGCGGTTTTGAGCTATATTGATATATTTTTGCTTATATTTTGGCGGGAGGGAGTATATATATAAAGAAGGGGAAAACTAATCCGCACACTACACTTCCACCATCTTTTGTTAATGGAGCTTCACAACCTTCTTTCTAATATTACCTTCATTTCCTCCTTTCTCTTTCTCTTGGTGCTACTCAAAATATTTAAAAGATGGAATTCTAACAATTCCATAGTCAATTTACCACCAGGACCATGGACACTACCCTTCATAGGAAATATACATCAAATGATGATCAACAATTCACTGCCTCATCACTTCTTCAAAAATTTAGCAGATAAATATGGACCCTTAATGCATCTAAAACTAGGAGAGATATCTTGCATAATAGTTAGTTCACCAGAAATGGCCAAAGAGATTATGAAAACACATGACCTCACTTTTTGTGATAGACCAAACCTTCTTTTGTCTACAATACTTACTTACAATGCTACAGATATTTCCTTCTCTGCATATGGAGAACATTGGAGACAACTACGAAAGATATGTGTTGTAGAGCTATTAAACGCAAAGCGCGTCCAATCATTTAGGTCTATAAGAGAAGAAGAGGTTTCAATACTAGTTAAATTGATATTTGCCAGTGAAGCATCCGTCGTTAATCTTAGTGAAAATATTTTTTCAATGACATGTGGGATAACGACGCGCGCAGCTTTTGGGAAAAAGAGTAGACACATACAAGCTTTCAAATCGGCAATGGAGGAATCAATAAGCCTGTTGGGAGGATTTTGTATTGCTGATTTGTATCCTTCGATCAAAATGCTTCAAAGGGTGAGTAAGGCGAAGAATAAAATGGAAAAACTTCAGAGAGAGTCTGATATGATATTGCAAGACATCATCAATGATCACAGAAGTAGTAACAGAGAAGCAAACAAAGATGAAGACCTAGTTGATGTTCTTTTAAAGATTCAACAGGAAAATCATCACTCACAACACCCCTTAACTGATAACAGTATTAAAGCAGTTATACAGGTAATTAGTCTACAACAAAACATGTTAATAGCTTATCTTTTTCGATTGTGTTGTATAAAAGACCATTTAAACCAATAGACTTAAATAGTGTTATTGTTAATCCTTTCGCATGCAGGACATATTCACTGCTGGTAGTGAAGCATCATCAGGGATTGTATTGTGGGCGATGTCTGAGATGATAAAGAATCCAAAGGTAATGGAAGCAGCACAAACCTAGGTAAGAAGTGTATTCGATAAAAAAGGGTATGTGGATGAGAAAGAGTTTGACCAATTGATATATTTAAAGTGTGTCATCAAAGAAACATTGAGGATGCATCCATCTATACCATTGTTGATTCCAAGAGAAAGTAGGAAGCAATGTAAAATCAATGAGTATGATATCCCAGCTAAAACAAGAGTCGCAGACAATGTTTGGGCAATTGGAAGAGATTCAAGGTATTGGGTTGAAGCTGAGAGTTTTAAACCTGAGAGGTTTATTAATAACCCAGTATTTGATTTCAAAGGTACAGATCAGTTTGAATACATACCATTTGGTGTAGGAAGAAGAATGTGTCCGGGCATTGTGTTTGGCTTACCTAATGTTGAGTTGCCTCTTGCTATGTTACTTTATCATTTTGATTGGAAGCTTCCAAATGAAATAAAGAGCAATGAATTGGATATGACCGAGTCATTTGGAATTACAGCAGGAAGAAAATATCACTTATGCTTGATTCCTATTACTCGCCGTCTTTGATATGTATTAATTGCATGACAAAAACGTTTGCATGAAGAAAAAACTTATGCTTGATTCCTATTCCTATCACTTATGCTTGATTAATACTACCTTGATTAATTAGTACTAAAATGGTTTGAATATTCAGGGACTTTGATTGGAAGCTTCCCAAAGAAATGAAGAATGAGGATTTAGATATGACTGAAACATTTAGTATGGCGGTACGAAGAAAACATGATCTATGCATGATACCTATTACTCGTCGTCTTTAATAAGTATTGCCTAAGCAAACAAGTCTTCTTGTGATCACTTATCAATTGGACAACAATTGAAATAAATGTAGCAAATAAAATTCAATCATCCCATAAAGGTGTATGATGCTCCTAATAACACAGTTTGTATTGATAATCTTTACATATAGGTTTATATGTCGTCTAAAACTTTTGTATGATATTGGTGCTAAAATGTTTTTGCAAACTATTTGTACAATGTTGTATAATGCATTAACCAGAGAAGAATCTTTTCCAGGACTGCCAAGGAAGAAATCCACCTAAAATAAATAGCATATAAAGAAGGATTGTGAGGTCATATAATTAAACAATATCACACAAGTAACTTATAATTATAATTATAAATTTAGGATGATTAAAATGCAATAAACATACCACATTCTGGACAACGAAAATAGTTCTTTTCCATAAACACAAGTCCTGATCCTCCACATGTCTCACATTCTTTTTGAGCAATCTATATATAACAAATATTCAAAATGGTATACAAGAAATACACAAGAATGAGATTCATAATTTATGAGCTAGCAATAATCAATCAAATCAACCAAAGAAATGACTTACAATTCTCTTGCTAAATTCAATCCCTGCCACCACAAATGGTGTAATCCCAGCTACAATATTCAAAACAAGAACACAACACAAAGTCAAAAACCCCAAAAAACATAATACACATTTCTCATTTTCTTTTTTCTGGTCAACTAATCTATTAGATAAAAACTCACAATTAAATAAATGGAGAATCTCGTATTCAAACATCGGCCTTTATATATATTGTATGATTTCTCTATATTAACTGAATTATGCTCACGAAGTACGTACACTTTTCTCATTCTATGTATTAAAATTGAAAAGAATGTGACTTTGAATCCGGATTAAAATAATTTTTAATCAGAGTTTACTTATCTTTCGATTAAATTCCATATTCCCGGAATAGATTATTCTTGAAAATTGGAACAACAAAAAAATAATTCAAGTAAAAACAAAAGGTGTGATAGATTTTACCTATAGTTCCAACTACAATTTGCCATGTGATTTCTGCTGGAGCTGGGTCAAGTACTGTGGTTACATCATTCACAGACACAACACCTAAGCTTGTTCTTCTTCTCCTTGTTGTTTTTGCATCCTTAACCCAAAAATTACTGCTTTTTATCACTGTTAAGGAACAACAATTATGTGTAACTATGTTTCTAGCTTTCGAATTAGTTAAGGAAGGTAGAGAACAACAAACCAATGCATCCATTGTAAATTAACTAACAACTAACACTCGACTCCTTTTTCAGCTCACAAAACTAACAACCATAACCAAATGTTATGAAAACGTTACGTGGGCTTTTTCAGCCCACAGGGTCACATACTCACAGCCACCACACAATGTTGGAAATTGGAATATGGAAAGGTAAACTTTCTTTTTTATAATTGTAGTTTAAAAATTAAAACTAATATTATACCCTTAATCCATGTAATAATTAAACTCCCAATTATTATAGTGAAAGTGAATATTGAATATTTTTTTAGCATTTTTGTCAAATAGTATTTTTTTTGAACGAATAAAATATTATTAATATTAACCAAATATTTGCACAAGATGAATATAGACAGATAAAAGAGGAATTACACAATAAAGTTACTCGTATATAGGCGGAAAACCGATGAAAAATACCAAAACAAACACCACCTAAAAGAGAACCTCTTCTAATCCCATACTTAGATAGTCATTCCTTAGCTTCTAGACCATTAGACAATACATCAATTCGACCCAAAATCATGTCCCCCAAACACTAACTTTCGTTCTCGAATAAAAAATGATCGGCCCATCAGAATCGAAAAAACAACTTCTTAAATCAACAGTTGATGGGACAATGGTAGAATGAGAACCTAGACAGATAAATTTCAACACGCAATTCCCCTTCAAAAGCGAACATCAGTGGTTAAAGGTTAACTGATACACATAAGCCTGCAAATTCCAACAAATTTAAAAACCATCAGAAAAAACTAATTACACCATAAACTGACTAAAATACCCTTAAAATAAACTGAACTTAAACAATATATAGAGAACAATTTCTGTAATATGAATCAAATTTAATAAATCCCGGTAGAATAGCTTTAGTGGTGGTAAAAACTAAAGAACATATAAATTGAGTAATGGAAATTCTAAAGTTTAATCTTTGGCGGGAACAATTTATTATTATGATGTATTAAAAAAAAATTAAATTGGGATGTAATACTTGAGGTGTCATTAGAATAATCAATCTATTTTTAGTTCCACATTGAAACGACACCGTTTCAGGAGCTTACTTCATACTAAGAAAATCAAAGTGAAGTCAAAACCTGAAAGAAGATAAACCTCTGACTGGTTGTAAGTAACAGTTTGAAGATTCTTTGGACTAAGGTTGAATTATTGGATTAGGGTTTTTCAGTATATTCTCTCTCTACTTTCAAAAATGGCTACTACATTTTCATCTCTTTACCCTTACAATCCTATACTCTTTGTTCCTACTCCTTCCTCAAATTATTATGCTTTTGCTTCTTCGTTTTTGAAACGAACCAACTTCACTGTTCTTTCCTATCATTCCAATCCCAATATTATCAAAACCAACAGAAAATCACCTTATGGAAAACTCCTCTCACCCTATGATTCTGATGAAGAAGAAGAAGAAATGGATGATGAAGAAGATGATGATGATGATGATGATGATGATGATTGGTTTTCTTCTGATGTGAGTCTTTCAATTTTACTGCCCATGATGATATTTCTGTATTTTATGTTTAAATTCTGTTATGAATTAATCGTTTTTGAGTTTTCAAATGAAAATTTGAAGTGGGTTTTTGAATTTGTTGGTGAAAGTTTTGAACTTTTTGTCTTCCTCTTACATATGTTTGAAGTAAATGGTGGCATTTCTCTATTATATTGGTGATGCATTTCTGATTTGAGTGAATTGATTTTTATTTTTTGCTTTGGTTGTTGAATTTGTATTGTTGTATCTAGGAGGAGTTTGCTGAGCCAGCTGATCTTGATGCTAAAGACAAGAAATTGAAGTCAAAGACACTTGCAGGTATGCTTGAAAAACTTCTACTTACTATTTCGAATTTTAAGGGGAAAGTTGAACTGTGTAGCGTCGACACTTCACATTAAACGCGTGTTCGGTTTCTTACGCATGTGGTTACACTCAATTGTTCCATTTTCTCAAATTATTATCGGTGTCGAATTATCAGTCTCGTGTACATTGAGACTGTGTGTGTTAGTGCTTGATAGAAGTTTAATGTTGCATAATGTTGTTTGTGTTGAAACAGAGGCTGTAGTGTAGACATTTTTGGTTTGTGTTGAAATGGAACCATTATCGGTCTACACTACATTGAGACTGTTGTTTGTGTTGAAACAGTTAGGCAACAGGAAAATTATAAGGGTCAGAGAATTTCTACCAAACTACAATTAATAAAAAAACAAGGTTTCTTACACATGTGGTTACACTCAATTGTTCCATTTTCTCAAATTATTATCGTTGTTGATTTGTCAGTGTCGTGTACATTGCAAATGTGTGTGTTAGTGCTTGATAGAAGTTTAATGTTGCATAATGTTGTTTGTGTTGAAACAGTTAGGCAACAGGAAAATTATAAGGGTGGTGTGAGATCTTCTAACAAGAGACAAAGCAATAGATTGCCCAGAAGTCAGAGAATAGCATCATTACAACAAAATAACAGTGCAAAGGTACTAAATGATGATACAATATGCTGTTAAAGTGTTAGCATCAAATTATGTCATTTAATTACTTCTGCCTTCTGGTACTATGGAATATTGTATTCATAGTTTTGTTTTTTTATTAATTGTAGTTTGGTAGAAATTCTAAGGAGAATAGATATCCGGAGTTGTCTGAAGAGATTGCTTTGGATGTGAGATGGTTGCCACTTCTTGATTACTTAAGCACATTTGGAATTAAGGAATCACAATTTGTCCAAATTTACGAGAGGCACATGTCATCATTTCAAATTAATGTATGTTCTGCAAAAGAAAGGATCGATTACTTATTGAGTCTTGGGGTCAAACATACAGATATAAGAAGAATCCTTTTGAGGCAACCACAAATTCTAGAGTATACAGTGGAGAACAATTTGAAGACTCATGTTGCTTTCTTGACGGGCCTTGGCGTACCTAGTTCCAAAATAGGGCAAATTATTGCTTCTACTCCATCCCTTTTTTCTTATAGTGTTGAGAATTCGTTAAAACCAACAGTGAGATATTTGATTGAGGAAGTTGGCATCAAGGAAAAAGATTTGGGTAAAGTCATTCAATTGAGTCCTCAAATTCTAGTCCAGCGTATTGACATTTCATGGAATACTCGATTTATGTTCCTTACCAAAGAGTTGGGTGCACCAAAAGAGAGCATTGTGAAGATGGTGAAGAAGCACCCTCAGCTTCTCCATTACAGCATTGATGATGGATTGCTGCCAAGAATAAATTTCCTAAGGAGCATAGGAATGAAAAATGCCGACATCTTGAAAATCTTGACTAGCCTTACACAGGTCATTTTCCTTATTCTACTCTCCCCTTAGCATAAAACGAACAAGGAAAACGAAATCATGTTATATAGTGGTCGTTTTATTTATTATCTTTTGGTTGATTCTTCTTCTTATAATGTGACTAACACAGTTGCTTGTTGTTATTGACGTACTGTGCTTACAGGTGCTATCTCTGTCCTTGGAGGCTAATTTAAAGCCGAAGTATTTGTACTTGATAAATGAACTTCACAATGAGGTGCAATCCTTGACTAAATACCCAATGTACCTTAGCTTGTCTTTGGAGCAGAGAATTCGTCCTCGTCATAAGTTCTTGGTTTACCTAAAGAAAGCTCCAAAAGGACCATTTCCTCTTGGATCTCTAGTTCCAACTGATGAATCCTTTTGCCAGCAATGGGCTGGAACTACTCTTGATAAATATTTGGCATTTCGCCAGAGATTATTGCTCAAAAAGTTTGCCGAGAAATATGACAGAAAAATATGAAAATATCAGAATCAAGTTTGTCTCGGTCAACTTGCACGAGTACTAGGAGATGATTATTGACACACAACGTGTTCAATCGTTGAAGTTTACTAACTAAGCCGTGCACACCGGTCTACTGGAAGATGATTTAATGATACATTGGCGCACAAATATCAGTATCTTATTCTCAGCAGAAGCTGCGCAACTTGTTTTGTGAAATTTATCATTGTTGTTTTTGTTGGCTTGAAAGACAATTCATCACGGTGAAGTCTGTCACCATAAGGTGAGCTTGCTTAGTTATTGTTTATTAATAATTTATAATACATACAATAACCTGTTACTAACCCCTGTCTAATTTACAGGTTGCGATCAACACATAGATTGAAGAAAGAAGCTGTATAAACTTATGATCCAACTTATAGATTCTCTCTCTCATTTTTTTTACCTTCATTGATGATTTGTATTTATAATTATAATCTATAAGCATTCTTTCTTTCTTTTGGTATTTTCATTGTTTTGTGTAGCTCAAATCAATAGGAACACTTGTTATACACTTGTGACCATCAACCACACCATACATAGACACAATTATTTGTTACCCTGTGGCAATTTGTATCGCATGTACAAGTTAAAATATCAGACAATTTTGGAGGATAATTCAACTCTTGGTTGTATTGTATTTAGAATTTTCCTATTGTTATTGCTTGTTGTATTGTGTTATGGATTCATAACAATATGCTTACAACTTTATTAGAAAAACTCAGTCCAACAAAACAAATTTCACACATGACATGGTTTCTTTATTTTAAGTAGCAATACAATGCATAGAAAGACTAGAGGAAATGCTCAAAGTAGTACTGGATCTACAAGCAATAGTTTGATGAATGTTTTCATTTCTCCTTCAGGATGGGTGAAGTTATCTTTATCTTTATAAACCACATCCATAAAACGAGAGAGATTTAGAATGCGTTTCAGAAAAGGCATTGGAACTTCAGTTGGCCTTAAACATTCTGCATTCATATCTTTCCAAGCATCAAAGATTCTCTTTCGACCTTCTTGAATGGCAGCTTTCTTAGAGACATTATATTTCCTCATATAGCATTCTAAGAATGAGCAAATATGTTCTCTTTTCTGTTCAAACTATATCCAACAAATATTAATTTATGTAAATGTTTGCATTGTTTGAATTATAACAAATATATTGCATAGAAAATTATTTGAAATTTTATACATACCTCATTGGACACAATGTCATCCATTAGTCTGCCAATGACAATAGATGCATTAATAATTTTTGGCTCATTTGATATCCACTTGATGATGTCCTCTGTGACTATGTCTTTCATTCCCATGTAACAAGTAGTTATCATAAAAACGTATCCAGATGATTCTATGGATAAGCGAATGTACTCTTCTAATGTTGGTTCATAATTACTATTTAACCATATAGCCTCGGTCATATAAGCTTGAAAATATTTTTTGAGCTGTCACCAAAATGTAATATGATAAGTATGTAGTATTTGTTTTGTAAAAAAAACATAGATAGTTATTGTCTTTATGTTAGGATAAGAATGAGTAATAAAAAAAAAGGGTAATATATAAATAGAAAGACAAAAATACATACTTCTTTTACGTGATAGTTCAAGGCATATGTTGTTCCGTTGTTCCTCATTTCTTGCTCTAATTCTCCATAAAGATCAAAGATTAATCTGTAGAGAAACTTCATATAATTTGGAAGATTATCCAAGCAACTAATATCCCACCTGAAAACTAGGCAAACTTATTAAGGTGGCAAAAATTGAAAACATGTGAGTCTTTATTTGTTTTGTTTGAAAGCATAAACTAACGTAATTAGTTAACTTAGTATTACATAGTACTACTATTTGTATCTCTAATTATAAAATTATTTGATAAGGTAAGTGTTATAATTTGTATAGCTAATAGTAAGACAGTACTAAACTATCTTTTGTGTATTGCATTCAATGTTAATTTTGCATCCTTTATATATATATATGGGACAAACAAATATTTCAAATGATCAGTCTTATATTATTTATGATTTCTTCCAAGCAATAATAAATAATTATGAACTTAGCATTGGAAAGAGTTTGTGTGTGTAAAATGTTAACTGACCTTTTAATTGCCTCAGTAAAAAGTTCTAATTCATCAATTGTACCGTATGCATCATATGTATCATCAACGATCGTCATTGTCATAATTATTTTCATCATAATTTTTCTATATGAAGAATATTGGGGCTCAAAATATACAGCCAAAGCCCAAAAGCAACTTTCTACCATCCTATCTCGTGCATACGGTAGTTTATTAGGCACGTCCAACTCTTTCCACCACCTATAAATTATAGACCAAAACAGTAATATTACAACAATACTCTAAGTTACATTAATAACTTTCATATCCTATAGATACAAAGGAGACTATGATGGAAGTCCTTACTTGTAAACATTACCAAATTCCTTTTGATGTAGTCTTTGGAGCATATTGAAATCTAGTTTTGCCAAAATGAGTAAATTTTCATTATGGGAAGGATCTTGGTCGTAAATAGAAATGTAGCTCCGTGTCACAAGCCTAGGCAAGTTCTTATGGAGAGCCTGCCTTAAGCTATGTTTGACTTGTATTGCATGAGGATGAGGATGGTTCAATTGGTTAGCAATGAACTCAAGGTGAGTGGTAGTAAATGCCAAAGCCTCTTCCAAAATATCCTCTTCATGAACCATGACATGTGTGGCTTCATACAAACTTAGCATCCCTTCAATATCTGTTGTAAGTCTTTCACTAAAGTTTCCTTGCTCATCCTTGAATTTGTTGAATACATCTAGTATATATACATATATTGTTGTTATTTCTGACTAATATAGAAACAAATGAAAGATAAATAAGTTGAGGGTATATATAATACTTGGTGAAACGTGAAGTCCTTGTTGCCTCAACAACCTAAATAGCACAGCAAGAGAACAAAGATTGTCTTCAAAAGTGATTTCTCCATTTACAACATAATTCTTGTGAATAAGTTGCAAAACCTCTTCAATCTCATTTTCAAAATGATAACTCACACCCAAGCGGTATATTGAATCAATCAAGTGGACTTTTGCAAAGGGCTTTTCAGTTTCATTCTTTGAGACAATCATCTTCCTTACATCATTTTTCAGTATTTCAATTTTTGATGCAATGTTTTCATCAAATTCCTGCATTATGGTGTCTTTAATTAGCAAAGACTTATTCAGGTAATCAAAAGTAATCAAAATAGTATATGTCTTTGATTATAAAATAAATTGATATGGTTAATAATTGCATGCATATTGTGAACATAAAAGGTACAAAGTGTGGAGTAAACCTAACTATATAAAAAAAAAGTACAATATAATCTCTATGTAATAAAATATAATTAAAAGGATTTTTTTTACCTATATATTTAAAAGGGATTGATAAAGCCAAATATGTTTAGTTGAAAACTTAGACAAAAGACAAATGATTTTATACTTTTATTACTTATTAATTATACTTTTTCTGATTTTTTTTTACTTATAAATAAGAAATAATTGGATGTATTAGGGTTGAATGTTATGAATTAAAATGCTAAATGACTAAAACTACTCCTAAACTATAAAACTAATTAACTTCATTCATTTTAATTGGATTGATAATCATTACATTCATCATTCCTCTATTTATAAGCTAAAAACCCTATAATTTATCTAGAACATTCTATTGGGCCTAACATTTTATACTCTTTTGGACCTAACTTAATTCATGACATTGAAACTTGTGTATCTCTATTATCACTTTCTTATCTTTATGCAACATGTAATTCAAACATTTTTGTCATTAGAAATGTGACTCTTCTTTTTAGTTAAATTTACCCAAACCCTTTTTTTTAAAATAACCAAATTGAGAAGATGAGAAAAACAGCATTGATACCTTATCTGATTGATGGAAGTTTGATCGGGGATTGATAAACAAGCAATATAATGGGTTTGAAGGTTGATGATAAAGGAATAAGGGCAAAATTGGTACTCTCTATGTTCCTATGGTCATTAAGGGCATTTGTGTCCTTCCATAATATTTTTAGGAGTTAGCATGTTTGCAGAAAATATGACATATCAGTTAAAAAATAGACATACAGGGACCATTTTAAAAATAAAATGAAAATACAAGATCAATTTAAAAGATTTTAAAATATGTAGATTAAAACTTAAGTAACTTCAAATTATATAGACCATTGACATATTTAAGCCTTAAATTTAACATTTTAATTACATTTAAAAATTGATGCATTAATAATTGGTCCTTAAAATATGTATTTTTAATTAATGCATTAAGGACATATTTGCAATTTTAATACATTAAAAGTTTATGTGACAACTAGTTAATCAAAATGATAGCCAAGATACATATATCAACCGATGAACCGAAGATATATATTTTGTTAGGGGAGGAGGGAGTATATGTTTACGTACCATAGATTCTGAAGAATATTGAAGGAAAAAATCTCCCCAAATGTTGGGGTGAAAATCTGCTACATTTCTATGCATGTCCGATTTGGCATCAGTACTAGGAGTCGGAGACATACTTTAATATTAATGGATTTAATGATTTATCACTCAAGCTTTTCTTCCTTCAACTCTACACTATAGTACGTCTATGGTAGATATTTATAGCCATGTTCTGTTTTGATGCCTTTTTTTATTTATATATTTTTTTAATTCTAATGCTTTAAAACATACAAGGTAGAAAAGAATATTAAAATGTTAGTAAAATGATCAATTGTGAGTTAAGTTTTACATTACTTATAAAAATGAAGATTGACTATTTTATAAAGTTTTAAAATTTTGGATAAGAGTGCAGTGTTCAACTAACTTGTATCGATGTTATCCACTCAATTTGACTATTCGTTGTCCCTAATAGAAGTATTAGAGCAGATAGTTAGATCGGGCTAAGTTTAATAATAATAATTTTTAATTAGTACATAACGTCAATAACATAAAAATAAGTCATTCTTTTTAGTAAAATATCAAATATTCATATTCCAATCAATAACAATAAAATATTATCTTTTATCTACTTAAGAAAATCTCCCTTCTAACAGGGAGAGGGAAAAGCAGAAGATAGTTAACGCATTTGAGTTTGCACCTTATTTGAGATCATACAATTTTTTTTGTTCACTTTATTTGATTTTTTTTAAATAGACACAACCACTTTAAATTCTGTCAACAAAAATAAATTAAAAAATTATGACATACTGTATCATTTTATATTTTGTTAAAACATTATTTTTTTAAGAGACTTATTAGCATATTAAAAAATTGTGAGTCCCAAAAATATGGAGGCCCGACACCTTATGGCATCTTGCACACTCTAAGGGTCGGTTTTGTGTGAATGATCCCTCATTTCCTTGGTTACTCCCTCGTGTTCTAACAGTAGTATCAGAGTTGATTGTTAGATCAAGCTTCTTGTATCAAAAGTCCTACTTGGTTAGGCGACGGGTCTCGTTGAGTGCAGTTGCACAACGGCGGTACAAGAACAAATATATATGTTGGAAAAGTTTTCGCTTGAGAAGGAGTATGATGACTCACATTTCACATTGCTTAGAAAAGTAGAGGTTCAACAATTTATAAGTGAGAGAACCCTTAAATTCAATGTCTTAAAATTTTGGATAAGAATGTGGTGTCAAAATTACTTGTATCGATGTTATTTATTACCTAATAAGGATGCTCTCCTAGGCTGCCCTTTAGTGTCACAATTGTGGTATATGAGCCTATGGTTAGATCTAGCTCGTTGTGTCGAAATTCTTATTAATAAAGGCAGTCAAACAGTGGGTTATGTTGAGTGCAATGGTACAACGATGATACAATTATTCTGCATGTCAAATAACAATGTGGTGTTAAATATATAATTATTTGTCAAACTTGTCTGTCAACTATTATTCTACATATCCAATAACAATTAGTTGATGCATTTTATTGTACCAATTCAAGTTTTAATGTCTATTATAATTATACCGTAATAGTCATCAAAATAAATTGTAGATTGAAAGAAAAAACAATAGTTAAAAGTATAATAAAAAAATTACATTAAATATTTCGTTGGTTATAGGAGTATATAATTTATAATTTTTTTTTTTAAAATGACAAATATTTAAAGAGGGACAAAAGAAAAGAGCCAAAAACTCTTTATGGTGGGTCCACCAATAATAAAAGCAATAAGATTTTGAAACCATCAGATTTTTATTTGTTTCCTACCCACTAGATTGTAAGAAAAGATACCTACAAAAGATCATTCTTATACGGTTATTTGACTAAATGTAATTTTTTTTCCAGATAGTCTAGCGAATAAAAATTTATCTTTTAAAGATAAATAAATAGATATATCATGTTTAAATATCGATTTCAATACAAATGTGTAATATCAATTAAGTTAGACTTACGAAAACAAATATAATTTTATTTAGTCACACTCAAAAATGTATTTCATATTTTTTTATTTCTTAAATAGTCAAAAAAATATGTAAATTAAATTTGGTTATATAATTATGTGATCATGGAATTTTTTTAATATTTTTTTTGGAATTTTTGTTTTTGTTTTTTTTTATTCCTTTGAAATACATATTATAAGAATTTATTTTCGATGTTTATATAGCTTTATTTTAATTTAAATTTAAAATTACATACAAAAACATGTACTATATATAATTATGGTTTAATTTATGACAATTAACATAAAAACTATTAAGTGTATCAAATGGTTTTGGAGTACAATCCTCTAAAACCATTCCACAACAAAAATGACTTTGGCGTAATAATCTCTAAAATCATTCCACAGCAACAATGATTTTAAAACTATTTGGTACATCACTAAATAATTTCAAATTAACCTATAATAAATTTTTAAAAAACACAAATAAATATCAATGCTTATTGCTTAGATTACATTACTGTAAATTTTGAATTTATATAAAAACTAGCATCCGAACCCGTGCCAAGCACGGATAAATATATGACAATAAAATAAGTATCGCAACGGGGTGAAGGATATTTGCGTTCCTGAAATTCAAATCCATAAAATTCGGATAACTCATAGTCATCTAGGATGAAAAATAGAACCCCAAACCCATACCATGCAGGATTGGATATCCCCAATAGATTTTGTATCTTCCCGTTCTATCTCACCTTCACATTAAATTTTGTTGCACTTTTGTTTTTTTTTTATTAAAAAAATTAATAGCGCAAAACTAATTTTTTCAACAATATTAGTTACCGCTAACCGTAGTAGTAACTTTGTATCAATAGTAGTAATTTTTTCAACAATGGCGTTAAAAATTTTGTGTATAAATAAAGTTTAGTTACCACTAACCGTAGTAGTAACTTTGTATCAATATTATAATAACACAAAAAAAAATTGGTACACCTTGCATGTGTGCCAAATACATACCCAAAGTATTTTTCCACGTATAATATTTTAGATATAATACTTCAAGGATATTAGTATAATAACATGTTAATGTATTATTTATACATTAGACCTAATCTATAATTCATTTTGCTAATTTCATACAAATTAAGAAAAATTGTAGCAATAACAAAAATGTGATAGTTAAGATAATAGAATTTTCAAATGATTCTTAACTCTTAATAAAATATATAAATTGTAGAGATTTATTAAAATACAAATTGGATAGGCAAGATCTTCTTTGAGTTTCAATTCATATTTATAGATTAAAGGATATGCTCGCTTATAACAATGGTGTGACTTTCCCCTAAAAATGCAGTTATTAAAAAATGGTTAGAATAGAATAACAAAAGTTATTAAGAAATGTAAGCCAATTTTATAATCTATTAGTAGATATATTTTTAAGGAGTAAAAACACATTTACAAAAGTTCTTAATGGACATACACGTATTATCTCTTTTTGTTCTTGAAAATCATACTTAGCGTAATTGATAACAATATGCACTTATAAACTGCAGATGAAAAATAAGTGAAAACAAATCACAAAATAATATAAAAAAACAATAAAACATTGAGGGAGTAAGAAAAATTGAACAAAGCAAATAGAAGAAAAAACAAATTGTATTGTATAAAAAAAGTATGAGAAAAAACATATCTTAAAGACCATTATATATATATATATATATATATATATATATATATATATATATATATATTATTAAATGTCCTTAACCATTCTCATGTTTAAATTTGAATTTTTCTAATTAATGGAATTTTTTTTTTGGTACAAATGGAAATTTTTATTAAATGAAAAGAATAATAGCATTAAAAGAAATGTTTGCCTTTTTTTCTTGTATATAATAAAAGCATTTAAGATCAAATTGAGGAGAGGAGAGCAAGACTTTAACAATTATATTTACACATGGCAAGAGTAGGAGAAGGCTTAGAAATTATTCACAAATTATAGTATTAAAGATGTGTGCACTTGATCGTTGATATATAATGATAATAACAAACAGTTAGATTGGTGAAATACATTATAAATAATGAGATATTAAGCGGAATAGTTCATCACAGTGTTACTTTTGAAGTGAACGAATCACTCTTAATAGCTATAATATTAAATCGATGGTTATTAAAGAAAAAATTGCCAGTTGAAGTTACTCTAACTCTTCCCTTTCTAATGTTTGCCCCAAAATCATACCGACAATTATGACCGTTACTTATAATTAATCTTGTGTCTTGAATCTCGAATATTTAGCTTGATTTGCGTTTGGAGAAGCCAGCTAATTAATCATTGCCTCTGATAATTATATTTGTGTACGTGTTTGATAATAATTGATAAAGAGATGGCAAAGAAAACCTTATGTGAAGAAAGACCATTCACATTTTCTTCTTTTTTTTCTTCTTCTTCTTCTTCTTCTTCTTCTTCTTCTTCTTATCCAATATAATCATTCAATTCCCATCTTGAAGCAAAATCACATGCATGGCACAGAAGAAAAGAGCCAAAAAATCATGGATCCATATTTTACAGTATTTGCCACCACTGTCAGGGCAAAATCATGCAACCGCCAGCGCCAGGTCATGGTGCATTTTCCACCACAAAATGGTTCAATGCAAATAAATTATATATTCATCTCGTGGAGAAATTATTCATGCCTTAAAACCAACCCATACGTACAATTGTCGTCTCCACTTGCACGTACTGTGACCAAAAATGGAGTATTCATTATCTAATGGATCTGACCAAAAATGGAGTATTCACCATCTAATGGATCTGACCAAAAATGGAGTATTCATTATCTAATGGATCTGACCAAAAATGGAGTATTCATCATCTAATGGATCTGACAATTGGTCCAATGTGCAAAGAAACTACTCATCTCGTGGAGAAATTATTCATCCCTAGCCTTAAAAACAAACAATACATACATACAACAAGTGTGTCAGCTCCACTTGCACTGTGACAAAAAATGGAGTATTCATCTCATGGATCTGACATATGATCCATTGGAAACAAAAATTATTCATCTCGTGGATCACGCTGGTCGGGAAAATCAAACAATTAAAATTTAGATGAATAAAATCAAATAATTGTGAAATTTAAGGAGTTAAAATCAAATAATTAAATTTGAGTGACTAATATCGCACAATTGTAAAGCATAGGGGATTAAAAGTATATTGAAATCTTTATACAAATACAATTACTCAATACCGTCAAAAAAAATAAATACAATTACTCAATTAAATCTAAATTAAGAATTTCATCATTTTGTTATAAATTTTTTTAATCATAAAATTTCAAAAAAATCCCTAAAAAAATATTTTAAATAGCTTTTTATAAAAATAATTTTTAAGAGATAGATTTTTTTTTAAAAAAAAAAAAAATTGTAATTTTTGTTAAGTGAACAAACTTTAATTTTACATTGGTTTCCGAAAAGGACAATAGTTTTGGGACAAAATTAAAAAGCTAAAAGGACAATAGTTTTGGGACGGAGGGAGTAATTTTTAAGAGATAGATTTTCTTTTTTAAAAGAATTGTAATTTTTGTTAAGTTAAAATCTCTAACATAAATATTTAAGATATTGAATATCAAAATCGCTCTTATATGTTATAAAATAATTGAATTTAAGATGAGATAGTTGTTTTTATAAACTTTATAAATTATTTATCTTTTGAATATCTGTTTCAAACTATTTTATATGAGAGTTAAGATGAGATAATAATAACTCATTTCATGTAGAGTCTTGAATCTTGAATATTTAGCTTTATTTGCGTTTGGAGAAGCCAGTGCCATTGCCTTTGATTTGTGTTTGAAAGAGCTAGATAATGGACAAAATTTAACCTTATGCGAAGAAGATAACTACTATTGTGTAAAGATAAGATAAAACCATTCCCGTGCTTCATAGCTATAATGGCACAAGAGAAAGAGTCAAAAAATGATGGATCCATTTCACCATGCATGCATCAATGAAAATTAAAGCAACCGCCAGCGCCAGGTCATGGTGTATTTTCCAGCACAAATAAGTATCGATCAGCTCCAATTGCAGTACTACTATTCATCTCATTGATCTAATCTGACATATGGTCCAATGCAAAGAAATTATTTATTCATCTCGTGGAGAAATTATTCATGCCTTAAAACCAATAATCCATACAATTGCATCTCCACTTGCACGTACTGTGACAAAAAAATGGAGAGTATTCATGTAATGGATCTAAACATATGGTCCAATGGAAACAAATTATTCTTCTCGTGGATCACGCGGTTGCTGAAATAGAAAATAATATAGTATTTCATTCGATTTAAAATAAGTGTCATTTCTGTCGTCAATATTCAATTCTACAATCTATCAATACTCATTATTTACGATATATTTTATTCTCAAATTATAGTAACTTTTACTTTTCATTTATGATAATTAATAAAAAAAAATTGAATCAATCAAAAAGCAAATAATGTTAACTATACTCTTATTCAGACATAAGATGTGCAAGAAATAGAGAATACAAAAAGTCTAGGTACACAACAAATGCGCCTATAGAACAAAAGCAACAAAAAAAATAACAAACCCAACAAATCAAATACTACCTCCGTCCTTATATATATATATATAAAGTCTCGTTTGACCAAATTGTACTATTCATTTATCATATTTAAACTGCATTTTTTTAATAATATATAAATGTAAAACAGTAATATTAAAACAAAAATAGCTATTAATATAGATAATAGAAATAAATAAATAAATTTTGGTTAGAAAAAATAAAACAGTAATATTAAACCAAAACATTAACTACCTATGGATTATTCCAAGGACTAATCAAATGTAATGGTATCAAACGTTAGTTGATTCTGGTATGATTGACATTAGACTAAGTGAAAAAAATGCTCGAGTTTGAGTACTCTCATGTGTATGGGTAATCTAAACAAAAGAAATGCTCGAGTTTGTAATTAACAAGATGCTTCATTACATCAACTTTTCGAAAAAAATGAAGCTTCAATTTGATTGGTGGCTAAAAACAAATCATCCTAATTTTACTTTTACTTTTCATTCGTGGTGGCTCAACCATTTATTTTTGTTTGTGTGTATTTTTGTAATTGGGTGGCTGAGTCCTCTTTTCATTCCCGGTCCTTTTTTTTTTCCAATGTAATTTGATATTTTTGCTGGATTTTTGGCACCTTTTGTGCTGAAATATTCACTTTAGTTTCTTAAAAAAACATTTTTTTTAAAATACATTATTAAAGTTTTTTTTACTATATCTTTTTTTACCAAAAAATAAAGATATTCATTGATTTAAATTGATAGAGTACATCGATGCAATACAAATTTAAAATAGCTAAAACAAAAAAGATGAAATTGCAAACAAACTCACGGTATCTATGTTAATAGTATAAAACAGGCAAATTATATATGCCTACAATGTGATTATATTAAAGTGTCCGGAATACTCAAGCCTCCAGATCTATAACATTAATGCACCAAAATTATTGATTAAATCTACACTTGATCGAAATTAATACTTCAACTTAAAAAAAAAATGAGCACCACACAAAAGACGGAAATTATCGTCAAAATTAAATTATATATTGACATAATGGGCGACTCTATCAACTACAACTAAAACTTTTACCAATATATTTTAGTTGTATTTTGTGACTGAGTATCACCGTGTTAATATTGCACTTGTATCAAATCTTTTGTATAGAAAATCCTTCATCAGGCATTCTTTCGTAGTTGCTCTAGACAAAAGCTACATTAATGATGGAACTTCATAGCCATTTTTCTAATTTGACCTTCATGGCATCCTTTCTCATTCTCTTGGTCCTATTCAAAATAGTCAAAAGGTTCAATACTTCTAAAAATTCCAACACCAATTTACCACCAGGACCATGGACACTGCCCCTCATAGGAAACATACATAATATTATTAGCCGCTCACTGCCTCATCATTCCTTGAAAAATTTGGCTGAAAAATATGGCCCTTTAATGCATATAAAACTAGGAGAGGTACCATACATAATTGTTAGTTCACCACCAATGGCCAAAGAGATTATGAAAACACATGACCTCAACTTTTGTGATAGGCCAAACCTTCTTTTGTCCGACATATTTAGTTACAATGCAACTGACATTGTATTCTCTAGATATAACGAAAACTGGAGACAACTACGAAAGATATGCGTTATAGAGCTATTAAGTGCAAAGCGTGTTCGGTCATTCAGATCCATAAGAGAAGAAGAGGTGTCAGATCTTTTTAAATCAATATCTGCAAGTGAAGGATCAGTTGTTAATCTCAGTCATAAGATTTTGTCTTTGACATATGGGATAACAGCCCGTGCAACGTTTGGTAAAAAGAGCAAATACCAAGAAGCCTTCAAATCAGCAATAGAGGAAATAGCAAGTTTGTTGGGAGGATTTTGTATTGCTGATTTGTATCCTTCTATAAAAATACTTCAAAGGGTGAATAGGACTAGGACCAAAGTTGAAAAGGTTCATAGAGAAATCGATATGATAATGCAAGACATCATTGACGATCATAAAAGCATTCACAAAGAACCAAACATGGATGAAGATCTAGTTGATACACTTCTAAAGATTCAAAATGAAAATGATCTTTTAAAACATCCTTTGACTGATGAGCATATGAAATCGATCGTTCAGGTTAGTTTACGACCAAACATTTTAACACATTTATTTCATAATTTAAACACTAGTTTATAAATTTGCATATGTTTAGAAGATATGTTGAAGGAAAAAAAGAAGATTATCTCAACTAATAGTAACTTACTTTTATGCTTGTTTTAATCCATTTGTAGGACATGTTTGGTGCTGGTACTGAAACATCGTCATCAATTGTGTTATGGGGGATGTCTGAGATGGTAAAAAACCCAAAAATAATGAAAGAAGCACAAGCTGAAGTAAGAAGAGTGTTTGATAAAAAAGGGTATGTAGATGAGGCAGAGTTGCACTTGTTGATATACTTAAAGCTTGTTATCAAAGAAACATTGAGGCTGCATCCTGTTGCACCATTGTTAGTTCCAAGAGAAAGTAGGGAGAGATGCCAAATCAATGGGTATGAGATCCCAGCTAAGACAAGGGTCCTTATCAATGCTTGGGCCATTGGAAGAGATCCAAAATATTGGGTTGAAGCGGAGAGTTTTAAACCCGAGAGATTTGTCGATAGCATAATTGATTTCAAAGGCAACGACTTTGAATTAATACCATTTGGTGCAGGAAGGAGAATGTGTCCGGGTATAACATTTGCCTTACCCAATATGGAGTTGCCACTTGCTATGTTACTTTACCACTTTGATTGGAAGCTTCCCAACGGAATGAAGAATGAAGATTTAGATATGACTGAAACATTTGGTATGGCGACACGAAGAAAACATGACCTATGTATGATTCCTATTGCTCGCCGTCTTTAATAAGTAGCATATTGCCTATAGGAACCACGTTTTCTTATCATCAATTAATAAGCAATTGTATACACCAATTGAAATAAAGGTAGCAAATAAAATTCAACAATTTCATCAAGGTGTATGATGCTCCTAATAACAAAGTTTGTATTGATAATCTTTACATGTTGTCTAAAATTTGTGTATGATATTTTGCCACAAATATAATAGAACTAGTTATAGTACCCGTGCAATGCACGGGGAGAATTTTTTTTGTATTTTAGTAATATGATTGGCTCTCTCATAAATACAAATATTAATTATTAATATTGAAAAAAAATTAATTATCAACGATGTGATAATATAAAAAAAATAGTGTTTGTTAAACTCTTCGGCTAATTGAAGTACTGAAAGCATGGTTCTGGTAAGTCCCCCGTATATTTAGAGACGGATTAAAAAATTATGTTAAATATATTGTGTAAAAAAAATAAAACAATAAAGCAATGCAGAAAATACAATGAATCTATTAACAAAAAAGCTAAGTAGAAAATAAATAAAAAATCAACAATGTGTTAATATAAAAGAATAGTGAAGGTATGTTGTTATAGTGTTTGTTGTTAAATTTTTCAAATAATTAAAGTACTGAAAGCACGGTTCTGGTAAGCCCCCCGTATATTTGGAGACGGATTGAAAGATTATCATATAAATATTGCATAAATAAAATAAAATTTATATAGAGCAATGCAGAAAATACAATGATCTATCAAAATTAAGCCCCCTTGTTAAGAACTTGTAAGCCCCCTTGTTCAGAACTTGTAGGGGATGGAACAAAAAGCTAATGGATAAAATTAAGATGTGATGTACCAAACATCATACTTTTTTGATCAACTTTGCAATTTCTCACAAAAAGATGAATCACTCTAAAACAAATAAATCTCACGTTCATTACAAATTTTTAGAAACTAAAATAAATAATATTTCAATTCATTACAAATTTATTACTCAGAGTCATGCAACTCACTTTCTACCAGATTTTTCTTGTAACCTTCCTACAACTCTTACCACTATTTAGTTACAAAAATAGTCCACTAATAAAAGTGACTCTACCAATAGTTAAACCTATGTGAAATCCTCATAAATATCAGTTTCTGAAACATAGATACTCAAGAAGGCCTTGTTGTAGTAGACATAACAATATACCTGTTTAATTACAATAAGATAAACGATCATTTACAACATTTAGTGTAAACACATCAAGCCGTCAACTCAAAATAACAAACAACTAAAAGGCAACATTCCAAATAATAGAATATTTTTCAACTCAAGGACTTTAATTAGGAAACCCAGCTCAAAAACCACCAAAATATCCCATGAAACTATTCAAAAACATATGGCCGATCGATAGTCGACAAAAAACAGTTTTGTGATCCATTGTAAAAGAAAGTTCAAAAACTTTTTCAATACCACCTTATAAGAACTTTATTATAAGACAAAATCAAGGTTTCATATTATCTTATATAAAAAAAAACATAGCTATGAACACAGCGCATGATAAGGTCAATACACAAAGACATCATTAAGACTATGCTTAGTACTTACTTAGTTATAGGGTCTATGCTTTATAGGATCCCTAACCTTCTTTTCCAGCAACCCCACTTCAAATCCCTAATCTTCATGACTAACACACCTTTTGTAGTACATTGTAGTGCAACTTCAAATTTGGGCATTGGATCCTATAAAGCAGAAATCTAAAAAGTTTAGTATATTGCATAGTTATAAGACAACTTAATATAACAATATCATAAGTTGCAGACCTAAAAGACCTATTGATGAACTTTCATGCTTTGAACTTAGAAGACTTAACATTGTTTTTGGTTACAGAAGAAAACTTAACATTTCTGGTTTGTTTTCCCAAAACAAAAATAGTATCAAAGTAATAAAATAAATGATTAGCAACATGAATGCAACCAGAAAAATGATTAGCCCATAATTGTTTTAACAGCTGAGTGAAAATGATAAAAGGAGGGAGAGTGATAAGAAGCCACAAAAACAGCAGCAGCAGAAAAATCTCTTCTATACAAACATATGCTAGTGTAAGAGATTTCTTTAGCATAGGAAAAAACATCCTCTAATTTAAAAGTTGGAGTTCCTTTTGTGAATGACCAAAGATAGGATTACCTTTTCATAAAGGTGCTATGCACAATTGTGAAGAGCAAACATTTATCCCTCTTCATCATCATCCATCAATTGCTTCTTGACAAAACTTCAATTACATAAAACCTACAAATAAAGATGATAGAAACATCAAGAAGAAATATACCCATATAGTGAGGTTATACCAAAATGAATTAAAATGATGTAATAATGTAAACTAAAAAATTGAAATCAACAGAATTAGAAAAGCTAAAAAAAACTAATAGACCTAGTTTATCCTCTTTAACCATGGATATTTTGAAGATCCTAAACAATGAACATGATTAGACCAACATTGGCATATATATGTTACCTTTAATTTTAGGATCCCCAAATTGGACTTCATATTCATACTAATTTTAAGATTCCCCTGATAATGAACAAAAAAGGCAGAAGATGTGAAAGAGACCACGGCGGAGGAAAGGAGGGGGAATTTGAAGAGAATGAGGGAAGATGAAAGGAGGAGGGAGAATTTGAAATTTGAAATATGGGATGAGATTTGAGGATTGAAGTTTGTGATGTTGCTTTCATCAATCAGAGATGCAGAGGAGAAATTTTGGCCTTTTCTTGGGGTTCAGCGATTTTCACTGATTTGGGAGGAGGAAGGAGCAAAGATGGTGACAGGTTGACCAGTTCAAGTTTGTATGGGTAGATAGTCAAACTCATAACTGTTTTCTCTCTGCCTTGTTGCACGTTTAAGGTTTTTTTATTTATTTTTTTCTCTTTGAATAATAGGCTTTTTGCAGCAAAGGTGAAAATGGGCTCTTGTATATGGGCTGGATCTACCACATTTTTGTCTTTTTGCTATTCTTACCCTGTTTTGTAGAAAAAAAGAGGGAAAATTCAAAAATTTGAAAAACTTCATTGTCAAGTAATTTTTTAAATTGGATAATGATGACATGTTCTTGTTTGTTAGTGGGGTTAAGCTAAATGTGGCTAAAGAATTTGAATTTTGTTTGATGATTTGGCATGGACGTGGTTAGAGCTTGACATGTAAAAAAAATTGCCTTAAACTTGGTTTGCATTTGTATATTATTAAGATTAAGATAAGATTAAGATAAGATTAAGATTAAGATTAAGATAAGATTAAGATTAAGATTAAGATTAAGATTAAGATAAGATTAAGATTAAGATTAAGATAAGATTAAGATAAAATTAAGATTAAGATTAAGATTAAGATTAAGATTAAGATTTGTGCTAAAATGTATTTGCAAACTATTTGTACCATTTTGTAAAATACATTAACCAGAGAAGAATCTTTTCCAAGACTGCCAAGGAAGAAATCCACCAAAAATAGATAGCATATGAAGAAGGATTTGTGAGTTATGTATAATTAATCAATATCACACAAACTTATAATTAGGAATTTAAGATGATTAAAAATGCAATAAACATACCACATTCTCGACAACGAAAGTAGTTCGTTTCCCTAAACACAAGTCCTTATCCTCCACATGTCTCACATTCTTTTTGAGCAATCTATAACAAATATTCAAAATGGTATACAAAAAATATTTCAATAATTTTATATTATTTCTAATTCTAACAAATACACAAGATTGAGCTTCATAATTTAATTATGAGCTAGCAATAATTAATCAACCAAACAAATGACTTACGATTCTCTTGCTAAATTCAACCCCTGCCACCAAAAAAGGTGTAATCCCAGCCTATAATAAATTACATGATCATGGAATTGTTTTATTATTTTATTCACAAAAGAAATGACTTACAATTTAAGTCACATTCACAAAATTATTTTATTTATTTCATAAATAGTCAAAAAATTATGTGAATATTTCTATATAATTATGTGATCATGGAAGTCTGGCTCACATACAAATAGTGACTCCAGCCTCCCGGATCATTTTAGATTGTTAGATGAATTCCATATTATAGATTTTGGCATTTGTCCAAATCCTTTTTCTTTTAAATTGTTAAAGAAAAACTAGTACTAGAAAGAAGACAATAGCCATTTATTGATTTTTTTGTCTTAGATAAAATAGTAATTTATTAAAATCAAATTCATACACAATTATGATGTCCCAGATTCGAACCTGGATCACGATGTTCAACTTAACAATTTGAACATTTTACGATTTGAATTATAACTTCTAAACAGACAATACCCATTGAACAAATCCAATATGCATTTCACAAACATGAACGGTAGCCTTGCTCGACTCCGGTTCACGGATGCAAATTTTAATCAATATTTTAATAATAATAATTATATATGTGTGTGGATTAAGAGGTTCATTGACTTCAGTAGAACTCTGAGATGAGTAAAAACTATTTAATAATTTATTATTTCACTAATCTAAATGTTCAATTATAAATTTTTATTGAATAGATCAACTCTACATATTTTTATGCAATTTTAAAACTATTTGATACATTATTAAATAATTTCAAATATTTAAATATCATAATATTAAAGAAAAAGAATCAATGGCTATTAAAGAAAAAATTGTCATCCCGTAGGACAGCTCAAGTGGTAAGAGATTAAGGACATGAGTTTCTTTTAGTACGTCGACTAAGGACATGAGTTAAGTAGGAAGAAGTTTAAGAATTTATTCATGGTGAGAATAGTTTATCTTTCTAATGTATCTAAAAAAAATGCCTAAGTTACTCTAGTCTCTAACTCTTCCCTTTCTACTGTTTGTCCCAAAATCATACCAACAGTTATGACCGTTACTTATAATTAATCTTGTGTCATGATCTCTATTATTATAGATAATACTCCTGTTCAATTTATAATATCATTTTTTTTCCTTCTGGTTCTATCATTTAGAGTCTTTGAATCTCGCGAATATTATTTAGCTTGATTTGCGTTTCTGATAATTATATTTGTGTACGTAGTATTTGATAATTGATAAAGAGATGGCAAAAAAAACCTTCTGTGAAGAAAGACCATTCACATTTTCTTCTTCTTCTTCAATTGTGTTTATCCAATATAATCATTCTCATATCTTGAAGTAAAATCACATGGCACAGGAGAAAAGAGCCAAAAAATCATGGATCCACATCCATCACCACCATGCATTTTACAGTATTTGCCACCACTACTGTGAGCAAACATCATCCAATGGATCTGACATATATATGGTCCAATTGCAGTAGTACTGTGAGCAAACATGTCCTATTATTCATCTCATAGATCTAATCTGACATATGGTCCAATACAAAGATATTATTATATATTCATCTATTATTCAATTGGACATATGGTTGGGAAGGTATAGTGATGATTTGGCATGCGGTGGTGTGGGCATTGTGGCGTGCTAGGAATGAAAGAATTTTTTGTAACAATTCGCTAGAGGTGGATGAGATTGTGAATTTAATTAAGTATGTATCTTGGAAGTGGGTGCTATCAAAAAAGTCTTGTATATTTTATGAATGACATGTAAACCCATTAGATTGTATACTTCGATAGATGGATCGATTAGGTGGGTGTTGCTATTGTTTTTTGGGTGGTTTGAGTACCATCGGTACTTCTCTTTAATGTGTGGAAAGAGTACCTCTTGTACTTTTTTCATTCTCGTATTTTAATAAAATCTATTGCCGTTCAAAAAAAAATTCATCTATTATTCATCGCCATATTGGGTATTCACGTACTGTGACCAAAAATGGAGTATTCACGTAATGGATTTGACATCGACATATGGTCCAATGGAAACAAATTATTCATCTCGTCGACACGTTGTTGCTGCAATTGTGTATTGTAAAAAACTTATATTTGAAAAATATTTACTGAAACAAATTAAATAACATTTTTTTTTTTTGACTAAAAATTAAATAACATCTTATATAATATATAATTAAAAATATTAATCTTCAAAAAATATATATTATTATATGTGCAGTGGTTAATTATAATAGTTAAAAAAAATAAAAGGAGTAATAACTGAGTACAATCATTTGCTTAAAAAAAAACGTAACTATAGTCATAGTATAAAAATTTGTTTTGGAAAAAGTAACTCCAATTGCAGTACCGTGAGCAAACATGTCATCTTATTGATCTAATCTGACATATGGTCCAATGCAAAGAAATTATATACGTATTCATCTTGTGGAGAAATTATTCATGCCTTAAAACCAACCCATACGTACAATTGTCGTCTCCACTTGCACGTACTACTGTGACAAAAAATGGAGTATTCATAATCTGACATATGGTCCATTGGAAACACATTATTCATCTTGTGGATTACGCGGTTGTTGCAATTATTGTGTATCGTAATATATTGGAAAATATTTATCGAAATAAATTAAACAATATTTTATATAATATATAATTAAAAATATTAATCTTTAAAACATATACATTACCATATATGTAGTGATTAATTACCACATTAATTATGACAGTTAAAAAAATATAAGAAGCAGTAACTATACTCATTTGCTTAAAAAAAAAGTATCGACAGCCAAAGCATAAAAAAATGTTTTGGAAAATGCAATTTGTTAATGTATAAAGGATGTGAAGACCAAGGGTCTATTTGGGATGGCACTAAAACAAGTTTATAGTTTTTTGCTTATAGTTTATAAGCTTATTTAATAGAAAAATATTTGTTTGGTAACATGAGTTTATAGTTTATTTGACTAATTTTTAGTTTATATTTTAAATAATATTTTATATAGCGTTATAACTTATAGCTAACTTATCATTTATTATTTCATTTTTACATTTGGTTATACATTTTTATTTGACTTAATTTTTGGTTATACATTGTTTCTATATTTTGGATACAATATGAGTTATTCACTATTTGTTTTGTTGAATATTTTTTATTGGGGTGTGTAATATGTACAATTAAAATATGTTTTTTTATTGGTAAGGTACAATCAAAATATGTTAATATAATAATAATATATTAAATTTATATTAAACTAATAAATAAAAATTACTGAATTCTAAATATTTAAATATAAATTATAATTAATTTGAAATGTCATTTTGTGTTATTTTATATTTATTATTAACTGAACTGCTAAATTTACTAAACACTTTAATGAGCTTATCAGTCATAAACTATCAGTCAAAAAGTCATCAATCATCAGCTATAAGCTAACTTATCAGCTATCCGCTATTTAATTTCAATCATTTTTTCTTTGTTATTTATTATGAAAAATTCAACCGTCACATCAGTAAAAAGTTTTCACAGGAGGATAATAAATAAAAAAATCATGAAATAAACATTCCAAGGAATAAAACCCTATTCCTAACTATCCGAAAATTCGCCCATATTCCAAGGAATAAACCAAAATCATGCAAAATCGGATATTGAGTTGCACCAGAGGTCCACCGAAAATTTGCTTTGTCCACAGCACAACTCGATCTTCTATCTTTCCTAACTAACTCAATTATATATTTTATTCTTAATATTTCCAACATATATTTAGGACACTTTTTATCATAATCCGTTAAAAAAAAAAATCAAAATACTACACTAACCATTACTGATGTATGTGTTCTATAAATAGCATTGAAATGTTAACTACTAAGCAAGCTAAGCTAGCATTTGTGTGATTCCTTCAATGGCATCAACAGATCTCACACATGTGCATTTAGAAGCAATTACTGGAGAAGACATTAAATTTAAAGAGCAAATCCTCTCACTTCCAAGAGAAATTGGATTATCCGACCAATATTACTATTTTTTTCAAAAATTTTGGTGTACACCATCACAGCTCCAAACTATAACTTCTTTTCAAAATCATTTTCAAGCTAAAGATAGTGATATTGTTGTTGCCTCTATACCAAAATCAGGAACAACATGGTTGAAAGCTCTTACTTTTGCCATTGTTAATCGCCATTGTTTCTCTTCATTAGAGATTAATCATCCATTACTTACATCTAATCCTCATGAACTAGTACCTTTCTTTGAAGTAAATGTTTATTTTGATACATATTATCAGCTTCCTAAAATTGACCTATTGAAAATGTGTGAACCAAGGATTTTTGGAACTCATATTCCTTTCTCTTCTTTGGCTAAGTCAGTTAAAGAGTCTAATTGTAGGATAGTTTACATATGTAGGAACCCATTTGACACATTTGTGTCACATTGGAATTTTAGGAAAAACATTGCATCAAGTCTTTCTTTATCTTCATCAACTATAGAGGTTGATTTTGAAAGGTATTGTAAGGGGGTATGTCATGTTGGTCCATTTTGGGACCATATGTTGGGATATTGGAAAGAAAGCATAGCTAGACCAAACAAGATTTTATTCTTAAAATATGAAGATCTTAAAGAAAATGTCAATTTGCATGTCAAAAGAATTGCGGAGTTTTTGAATTGTCCTTTTTCTCAAGAAGAGGAAAGTAATGGCATAATAGAAAATATTATTGATTTATGTAGTTTTAAAAAGATGAAAGAATTGGAGACAAATAAATCTGGAGTGTTGGGGTCCAAAGTTGAGAAAAAGTATTTCTTTCGAAAGGGAGAAATAGGAGATTGGAGTAATTATCTTTCTCCTTCAATGGTAGAAAAATTATCCAAAATTGTTGAAGAAAAGTTAGCTGGATCAGGTTTGTCATTTACCAAATGAGTGGGTGATTGCTTTTTATGGTGTATTTGTTGTCTAAGTGGCTAGCTAAATCGTGTTTTCTTTTCTTTTTATTTAAATAAGTGATTTTCATATTTTATTTTATTTGTAATTTATTGTTTTATAGTGCGCTATTGAGTTGTTCTTCGTTTTAGTACGGCGTTATTTTGCTTTCTTGTCTTGTGCGGTGTTTGTTCGGTTCAAATTGTTAGATTAAATTCGATCTAGTGTTGATTCAATTAATGACTTGGTGTCATCAACGTTGTAAATTTGGAAACATGATCATTTCAAACATTTTAATTTCGTCATATTTATAAGCATTTTTCAGTTGTTGCATCCTATAAACTTGGAAAATGTGAGTTTGTTGTATGTCGTTGTTTTAGCACTTTTAAATTTATGTTGTGAAATGTATTCTACGATTTTGAATGAAATGGTAATTACGGAGTAATTAATACCACCACTGAATCTCATACTTACCAGTTACCACTGATGCTCAAGTAATACTTACCACTCATATTCGAGTAATAAAATCGATATTCACCATAGCTAGGATTTGTGGACAATTATTACTCATTTTTATTTGTTCAACCAAGAAGTTTTGCATCTAAAATTATTCCACGAGTTAAAAAACTCTACGACTCAACTTCTGAAAATTGGGGTGTTACTATGGTATGAAAATTTTCTATTCTAATCAACTAACTTGCAAAAAATATTACAAATTCGATTAAGCCCAACTGACTAATTAACTCATTTTATTTTTTGACAGAAGACTAAATAACTTTTCTAAAAAGAGAAAATTGGGGATATAACATACTTCGTCTCTATCTTTTATCTATATCTTTTTATTATATTAATAAATAAATAAAAAATAGACAAAAATTTGAAGAACATATAAATCTAACTTAGAAATCCACACAAAAGCGCGTAGGACATTGAAACTTTATCTCACAATACCACACAAGGCAAAAAAAACTGTATCCCATGCTTCTCGCAGAATTTTTAATATAATTCTTTATTATATTACTACTATTGTTATGAATAAAAAAAAAGACGAACTCAAAATGATTGCATATAAGCAATAGATTAGAGACTTAACGAGAGGGAAATGGCAATTTGAGCGTGGTTGGTGAAATGGAAAAAATTATTCTTCTCAACAATTTTTGTTGTATTATGCTAATTAATACGTAATAACCCAACCATAGGACATGTATCTTTAAGTATGTATGTATGTATACGTATTCTTGTGTGACTAATTAATGTTATATCCATGTATATACAGTATATGAGTATAACCACCAAGTATTTTCCACAATACAAATATAGATAACAATGTTTATACAAAAGCATGCATTTAAAATAGACGTAGCATGAAACCTTCAATGACTTTGACATAGCTAATAATTTTGAGATAGTTTTGTCTCTACTCATACGGCCGGATTACTCTAGCATTTTCCATCAACGCCAACAATTAATCTACATCTTTACAACAAACTTATTTAAAAGCTACCGTTCATATACATGCATATGCAACCATTGATCCACATTTTTTTTGCAATAAAATATTAAGCTTCCATGGAAAGACTATTATAATGTGAACCAAGTACAAAAGGTGAGTTGTTTTTAATCAAAACTAACCCATAAGAACCTGAACCTACACAGTGATATGTATATAGACTTGTTTTCTTAAGGAACAAATATATCCTTTGCGCATAATTTTAGAGACTAATTATACGAGAAGCACTCCTGACAAAAGTTGTGTAAACCTCTAATGATAATTCTGTGTAAATTTCTAATGATAATTCTGTGTATGCCAAAAGAGTAAAAGCAAAACACTCCTTCAATTTTTTTTGGGGTAATTAAAAGTTTGATCTGGTAAAATGCTTAAAACCCATCAATACCATTGAAAAAAAATGTAAATGTAAACCCTGTATAAGATCTCTGAAATTGTTATTTATTACTTTTATTACTAAATATAATAAATTAGTCTTTTACCTCATACATGCTATAAAATAAACTTTTTTTTTACAAATGATTAGCATATTATATACCTAGAAATTCAAAAGTGTCAATGAATAAATGAAACAAGTTATTTTACTCTTTTGGGTAGCAAATACTAATAGTATTGACTATGATTAAATATTTTGATTATTAACACTAGAAAAACTAAATTTTGAAGCATATAAACCATACAAGAATTCAAAATACATAAAATAGACTTCATATAAAGTTTTAAAACTATAAATAAAGTTGCTTATAGTGAGATAAGAGTTCCTCGGTTCATAACCGCATATTCTAAAAGCTCCTAACTACATGGTGTTCTAAAACCGATACCATTTCGGCCATCTTTCTATAGTTAAAAACAAAACAATAACCTTCTTCTTACATGTATTAGAAGTAATGATATCAGTTGCAAAAAATAAAATACCTCTAATATCTTTTTTCATCATCATGCATATCTTTGCTGGATATTTTTATCTATACTAGCAAGCTAGTTAAAATAGTTTCAAAAGTAGATTTGTATTATGTATCAAATAAAAGTTGTTGTTGCCTATACTTCTCCTGTATGTTTTGTTTCAGAAACTACCTCACTTCTTAATTATCATTTTCCAACGGAAATGCAAATGGACTGTCGGGGAGATTGAGTCCTTCGTTGCTGCAAAAAATTACAAACATAAATAAATATTGTCGTCGTCATCATTGTTCAAACTCTACTACGCAACTTTGTTATGGTGTCATTATAGGCCATCATTTCACAATATTTTGTACTATCAAGGATTAATAGTTCGACTATGCAATAGCACTATAGCACCGCTATTAAACAACAATTGTGAAAGTGTGAACAAACATAAAATAAAATAATTAAAAAAAAAAAAGGCATGGCAATAGATTGTAAGAGATATAAATGATGCATACCTATTCCCTTCAGAGGAATCAGTGTCAGCATGATTGGTTTTGTTATTCAAGGCATAATTTTCCGCAGGTTGGACATTGAAATGATCTACATAAGAAACAATTTCAATTAGTATGATAACAATTAAAGAAACGGTTATCATAGGAAAAAAAAATATAAGCAAAATTGAAATCTATATACCGTTTGGAATTCTCAACGCATCCGTGGGGAAGCTGAAATGAGGTGAAATCGGCAAAGGTCTTCGGGTAAACTGCAGTTGTGCAAGACGTCTCCTTTGCAATTCAGAAGCTTGATTCTGCTCTTCCATCCACTGTCTCTTTTGAAATCTATCGGCCCCATAACTTAGTGGAACTACATAAATTGTGCATTACATTAGTTGACTAAGAAATCTGTATTACAGAAGTAAAGTATGCTGTAACTTATTAAAAAACTAGATTTATCATACTTGAGTCAAGTTCGGAGTCGATATTTGCAAAGTGATGTGGACAACAAATAGAGTGCTCCATCCTATCTTGGTACCTCCTGAAACAAAATGAAATACACACCAAAGTTATTATGAAAAAAAATACAATCATTATATGAACTGATTCAAATACCATATCTATGTTTGTGTGAGAGAGACAGAAGATTAGTTTTGAAGGAATAATTACATAGTAAATATTTTAGGTTTAAATCTTTGTATTGTAATAGAAACCAAGATGTCATAACCTTTAAACTTGCAAATTAGTTATGTTGCATAGCTATGAAGAACGGCAACAACAAATTAAAATCAAAGTATCGTAATTGTATCCAATACTCGTGGAAACATACCAAGTATATACCAAAACATTTTTTAAAAAAATCCATTTTAGTGCCCCCGACTTGATATATGAAAACGCTTTTGTCCGCTAGTAAAATAATTTTAAAAAATTCCATATTACATTGTGCACTCTTTCCCTATTTCTCCTTATTAAGTAACCTTTCATATTTCCAGTTTGCATTTCTATTTTGATTTGTGATGCAATTAATTAGAAAAGACATTTCCTTTTATAATATGTACTCATTACGCTACTTTTTCCAAATATTTTGTATCATGTACTTGGAATTGTACCTCTATGATCTATTCATACATACTGGCCACAGGATACATTAGAAACTAATTAGAAAAGACATTTCCTTCTATAAGAAGCACGGGAACAAGATACGGATTCCATGGTCTAAGTATGTTAATATAAATTTTGAAAATTATATATACGTAAAAAATAGAGCTATGTATAAATATAACTAAATTGCATAAAAGATTCAAAGAAACTACACATCAGCATAACATATAACATACAAGGATATTAAAGTGATCAAATTGACAACAAAGTATCACATAAATTATTCAACATCATAAAAACCTAAACATGACTATGAATATCACACTTATCAATCATAAATGAAAAGAATAACCTTTTAAAATGGTTCATCACGAGATACAGTGGCAACTTCAAGAATGGTAGTCCATTCAAATGGTTCCCAATCATTTCAATCAACACCCTACATAACCCTTACTCTATCTTGAGAAGAGAGACAATTTGCATGTGTGAAAACTAAATTTTAGCGCTCTTGGGTTTAATCTTACACATTTCTTGAAAAATGATTTTGATACATGTGCGATATGTTGTCAACACATGGTCACATGCCGTATATAGATATGTCTCTACTATGTGTACAACTTCACAGAATGGAGTAAGAACTATGACCAGATAATATACACCGGAAAATATGCATTCATCAAACTATATATCAAAGACAGCATAGACGACAATACAGTCATTTCCCGTATAAATCATAAGTATAAGCTTTCATTTTGCAAAGAAATACAAGGAATTCTCACCTTTCAACAACCTTTGTCTTCTCCCTATAAGGTTTCACAAGAACGCGAGACCCACGAACATAATGAGGATTTCCCTTATCCAAAATCATTCTAACAGTTTCAGGATCAGCAAATGTTACAAACCCAAACATCCTTCTCTGCTGGCATGGAATCCTAACATCTTCAACATATCCAAATGTGCTGCAAAGGAAAATATGTAAGTAACAGTTTGCCAACACAAATATAATAAGCCGCAAAAAAACTATGAATATGTGTAGTCATGCCAAAAATGCAATAATTTACTTGAAGTAGTTCGCAACATCCTCTTCTGTGAAAGTGCTGTCAGATGGGAAAGTCAAATATATCTGTCGCGACGCACTGATACTTTGAACAGAATCTCCCTTTTGAAGGTATTTTGGAGCATCTTCAGCCAGTATCACTGCATGCTGTCCATGAGGCCTATAAATCAACCGTGACAAAATTCAAACAAAAGTATTAGACATTGAAATTCAAATTCAAATACATAGTAGTCATATACAAATACAAGAATATACATGCAAAAAATGTATAGATTTCACCTGTCAATTAGCCGAATACTATTGAGTCGCACGAGAAGCTTTGTCAAACTATAGCCAGACTTACCATGTCTCTGGCTCTCAGTTAAATAGCCCTGTGCTTGCAACACCTTTTTATATTTATCATAGTAGGCCATCGGCAGTGAAGCAATTGACATTGGATTACCTCTTCTCTGCTTCAAAAGCTCAATAATTTCAGACTCGATCTGAGCTAGTGACCCTGGCGACATCACAGGGTCCTCATTACCAGTATTATCATTATTTCCATTCATATGAGGAGCAAAGCTCTCATGAGGAGCTTGACCATGATAATATCTACAGTTACCTCCATGTCTACAGTATCCTTTACTGAAATAATGACAGATCTTGAGTGGAAATTCAGACATGTTTGAATGTGAAAGCCTTCTTGTAGGTTTTCCACCAAAATTGGCAGCAGAAACATCGAAGCCATTGTTATAATCATTGATAGCACCGCCTCGAGTTCCAGTATTCACATGATCTAAATGATTCTCCAAATTCAACAACTGTGTTCGTTTCTCAAGTTCTGCGATAGAATCCATATAATTCATTCCCATATATTCAGGATTTGCATTGCTAGCAGACTGTGGATTCCACATGGAAGGCGGAAGCTGAAAGTTCGGTGGTGAAGACGAAGATAACACCGGAAAATGACTTAAACCTTGTTGAGGATTGACATTATGTGGTGAAATCGGCATCACGGTTGAATTAACAGCCAATATTTGAAGGTCGTTTTTCGCCTTAAATACAACTTCACCAAAGATATGGTCAGGACAAGAAGCCAATTGAGCCAATTCATGTTCACTATTGTCTTGCAAAAGGAGATAGCCCATTATCTTTGTAGCATTATCAGGCTCGAATTTCTGAAGTTTATCGAATACAATTCTGGTATAGTCTGATATACCCATAGCTATTATCCTATCAATGTGAAAAATAATAACAAAGAAAATATTTAGATAGCATTTAGCATAAACAATTGGAATTGCAAGAAGAAGAAGAAGAAAAAAACAGTCTAATGTTGAATATAAAAAAAATGTGATTAGAAACACACTCGCACAAAGTTTAGGACCGGGGTATGAACCCCGATCATGGACCGACCTAACAATTTCGGCATTTTCTGCCGGTTGAGTATTTGTGGACACGTTGAATGAAAATTAATAAGCTACTATAGCATAACATTTTACAAAACCAGATATATACAACAAAAAAACACAGATTCTGAGCAAGAAACTGAACAAATCCAACAAAAACAAATAAAATAAAAGCTATTCCACTAAATCATTATAAACAATCTAGAAAGAAAAAAGAATAAACAGAGATTATTATGACAAAAATTACTCAATTTTGCAATATATTTTCCACAATTTTCTCTGTTATCACTCAAAAAGGAAGAAAATTTAATGCAGAATAGAAAACGGCTGTAATGTGGAAATAGCAAATCACACTCATTCTCTCAAAGTAAATCACACAAAACAACCTCAAAAATTCCAAAAAAAAAAAACATCAAAAGAAAAACAAAATGGTCACTAAAAAATGTTTTATTTTCAAACCAAGCAACTTTTTCATAATCAACAACTCAAAACACATAAACATAAACAACATTTGAACATTCAAATCAAAAAAGTAAATTTTGTTACAAACATGCATATATACATTTATTCTTTAATTTCAAAATAGCCCTTTTCACTATCATCAACTATTCAAAGCAAATAAAGGAAAAAAAAATTAAAAAAACAAAATCTTGAAAGCTACTTACCCATCAAACAAAACAATGAAATCAACAGAACAATGGTTAAAGAACCAATCTTTTGTTCCTTAAAGAAACAAAAAAACACAAAAAATGGTTGAAAGAACAAACCTTTAATCTGTGTGTGTTTCAGTCTGACATATGAAAGAGTGAAAAGCGGTAACCACCAAGACGCACTGAGTGAAGAAGTATAGACTGATAAGAGTGAGTGACTATGCACTATGAATTATGAATTATGAAATGTTTAATATTTATTTAGTAAATAAATATTTATTTATTTATAAAAATATTCAAAGTTTAGGGAAAATCTGGTAAAAGAGGTGTCAAATGGATAGAGAATTCAGCAGAAATTATTTGCTAAATTCTCTCCAACTTTTTATAACTGCTTAGAACTGCTCAGATACTGAAAACCCCCTTTTTTTGGTAGCTACTAAAAAACCCTTCTTTTTTTTTAATAAATAAAATAAAACCCTTCAAGCGACATTTTTTTTAATAACCAAAAAATAAAAAATTAACAAAAAAAATTTGATTAAGATATTTCTAGAATATAAGTTTTTTTTTTTTTGAATCAAGAATATAATTTTTTTTTAAGGAATGTTTGATTAAGTTTTTTATTTGACCAAACTATAACTCTGAGTTTTTTTATTATTACTTTGACCAAAATATGTTTGTTTATGTTCAAATTTGGTAGTATTTTATTTTATAATAGTCATTTTGACCAGAATGTATATTTAAATTAGGAAACAAAAAAGAATGTATTAAATTGTTTATTAAAAATATATATATGTTTGAGTTTTATGTTTTTGACCAAAATATTTATATGTTCAAAGTTTTTAATTACTCCTTGAAACTTTATATAATAAGTGAATTTTTTTTTTACAAATGTTAAATTTTATTATTTTTCTTTTTTTTTTGGTAAATTTATTAATTTTATTTTCAAACATGTGTGAAAACATAATAGTTTAAAGCTAACCTAAAATTAAAAAAAATAAATAATGAAATTGATGATTTAAGGAAAAGGAAGTATGTATGTATGTATAAAGAGATGGACCCTTGATGAATGTGGAGCACTACTACTCTACTCTAGTCTCAAGGTATGAAATGATCTTTGAGAAACTCAAATCTTGTTGAGCGGGGACCAAAGGAAAGGAGGGAAAATGTAGACCTTGGAAAGAGGCTAAGGATTTGGTTGGAACGTTTCAATTTGTTTGGGAGGGAACGAATACAAAACACAACTACTATAATCTACTAGTACTATTGAATAGGACAATGCCAACATCTTTTCTTTTTATTAAAAATTAAAATACATAAATTCATCAGTGTCACATAGATAGCCAACTTGATCAAAGGTCCATTCTTTACCTTCCATGACTTTCTTGTGGGTCCGTTTTAATTCTAAGAGGGCCCACAACATCCAAGTGTTTTATTACTTTTTTTTAAAAGGAGAAAATTATTACTTTATACTATAATACTAGTAATTAGTTAAGCAAACACATCTCGTGTAAATGTGAAAAGAGTTGAGTAACATGTAAAAAAGTTTAGTGATTAATTCTTGAAGGAACATTTTATCATTCTGATTTAAAAAAAAATGTTAAATAAACATATTTTAATATCATAACTCAGTTAATAGGGGTTGGGCTCATCCTCTCTTAACCAATGGTCGAATGTTCGATCCTCACCTTAGGTATGGAGCAGCTTTAAATCCTTGGGTCAGCTATCTAACCCATCGAAGTGCCTCCAATTTAGCGAGGGATTAGTCACTGCGTTCGGCGGTGAATACTCCAGTCTCGACAAAAATTAACTCAGTTAACACATAAACATCATATATATTATAGACAAGAGTTAAGTTTCAAAACTAGTTCTTCACTTATTTGTAATTTTCATTCATTAAACTTCTTAAGAAAAAAAATTAGTCAAACATATACGTAATAATATAATTATAATTATAATAAATAAATAAATAAATAAAGAATTTCTTTTTTGGAGTAAATGGGGATAGAAGCCGAAAAGAAATCTACAAAGCAATAGTTGTAAGATAATTCATCCCAACAATATTAGCATAAAAATAAGGAATGTTTGACTTTAAATAAAATTGATTTTGATATAATTGATTTTGTTAGAACTGAGTTTTGTAGAATTGATGTATGTTTGAATACATTCAACTAAAAATGAGTTGAACAGTAAACTTTAGTGTAAAAATCATTTCTAAAGTTAGAAGGTACAATTTTCAGCTTCAAACATAATCAATTTTGGAGGCAGAATCAATTCTACTTTATAAAAATCAAACATGTCAGAATCAATTTTATACGTTCAGCACATCTTATTTAGAGAGGTTTATTTTTGAAACAGAATTTAGAGAGCTTTTTAATATATAATTATAATTTTTTATAGGGTACAAAGTTAACAACTAAAATATTTCAACTATGTTGACATTCCAGAGAAATTTTCTAATATATTTTGATTTTTTGTTTATTTGATTAAAAAATATAGTTGATGCAACAATTTAGACTCTTTTTTCATTAAACCGGAATAAATAATGTTTGGAATTCAAACATAACACTTACATATAAAATGTGATGTTCCTACTAATCGAACGAAATTAAACACTTAGACTCATTGTATGAGTGATGGATAGGCAAAGAAGAATGCATGGGTGTGAACGTAGAGAGTCATAATAACATGTTAAGCGCGCAAGACTTGGTAATGACATCATCCATTGGTTAGAAAATGTGTTCAGCAACAACGTCATAATGGAACTAATTAATAGATGCATGCATGTATACAAACTTTAGTAGTAACAGTTATACTAACAATTACAATGCATAAAAAAGCCATTAAATTTGGTCTAGTGATGAGAGATTTTGGTAGTATGTATAAGATTCCGAGTTCGATCATTCGCTCTTGTAAATCAAATATATATATCAATGCATAAAAATTAAATCATATATATAAATATCTAACCATAAAAATAAACCATATAAGTATCTCTGTATTTCAACAAAAAATAGAGAATGTGTTTGTGTGAGTTTTTAAAAAACTTAAAATTTATTGGACATGTATATGATTTACCCTTAGCTTGTCAAACGAAAAAAAGAGTTTAATGATAGTTTTATACAATAATCTAATATGATATTCTCTCAATTTATCATATCATACAACTAATACTAAAATAACTCGATCATTTAACAGAATACAAATTTTTTATTGAATATCTCAGTGTATAAAACACATATATTGTATATTCTTTCTAGAAAAAAATGTTTATGAACATTACCGTGTTTATGTTTATTTCATACACGTCATTCAAATAATATTTTTCAAATAATATTGACTTTGAGTTTGAACACAACCAGCTGACTTTTTCATAATAAGAAAAAAATACATAGGCTGCTGACTTAGTTCGTTTGTTTGATAATAGGACATGTCAACCGTGTTGAATCCATATAAAGGGGATCTCTAAAATCTAAATTATGTTTTTAAGTTAAATTAATTAGTTAACTTAATTTCATACGTTTGCTTTGCAAGTTAATTATTTGAATTTAATTATCTATACCGCCAGTGGGACATATTACTATACATGTTCTAGAGACTATATATATATGTGGGATGATGGTTGTTAATTCTTCATCAAGAAGATTGTTCTTAAAAATTAAGCTGGTTTCATTTGGTGGATATCATGACGGTAATTGAAATTTCTTCATTATCTAACTTTGGTTTCTATCTTTATCTTTTCTTTTTCTCTCAAAATGTTCAACTTAATTTCCTATACAATTTCAAAACTATTCTTTCTTTATCAAAAGTTTCGAACCCTTATATATTTTCTCTTTTGATCAATGTAGTTCATCTAAATATACATGCATATATGGTTTATTGCTTAATTATGTAACATTTTTAATTTACTAATTTTAATTGGTGCAGCAAAATATTGTGATTGAGGTGCCACTCCACTGTGCAGAATGCAAGAAGAAAATATTGGCCATATGCACAACCGCCGACGGTATTTACACTAGATCATATTAAAGCACTTCATTCATCCGTAATAAAATATAAGTAAAATTTATTTTTTAAATTCATTGAATAATTGATGTATTTGATCAATGAATTTTGATTATATTTTGTTACGGAGGGAGCATACAATAATGAATTTTGCTAATATTGTTAATATAATTTTTTTTCCTCATAGATTTCCTAGTGTTAATATTGTTCTTATTAGTTATCTTTAACTAGCTAATTATCTGTGGATGACATATTTATAATTATACCAGGTGTTACAGAAGTTACTTTGGAAAGAGAAGGAAAAGATAGAGTGGTGATCAAAGGAGAAAATGTTGATGCAGCAAGAGTAACAGAACGTTTGAGGGAGAAAGTGTCTAGGCATGCTAGACTTGTTAGTATGGACGAGGAAGAGGATGATTAATTAATTAAATATTTTTTTTTTTGAAGGAAATTAAATAGCTATATGTATAATAAAATATACTATACACACTAGTATATAACTTGAGTTGTTTATGTGTTCAATATTCATATGTAGAAAGGTTATTGTTTATTTGACAGAATTATTATCCTAAACAGAAATGTATTCATCATTTGTTTGTACCATTTTGATTTGTAGAAGTTTTTCATTTTGTATATGTAATATGTAAGGAGTATGTTTCTTTTTAATTCGTATAAAAACAATATTTAGTTAATCTTTTTAGTTGTTTTCTACTAATTATCATTTTCATAATGAAATATGGACATATTCCACTTGAATTATTAATCAAGTGATTGAATTCGAGTGATTAATAAACTTCAATTGGGAAGGAATCAATATAGATAATATAGAAACATGACACATCTTGGTGAGGAACAAAATTCTTGACTAGACATTACTTATTTCGCAGTCGGGCTCTGAGTTACCGGAGTCCTCTTTTTTTGGAAATTGGATGGTTAAACACCAAAGAAAACCAAACATATCTTTATTAGAACTTCTCAAGCCTTAAAAAAAAATACTTTTTTTGGCAAAGAACTCCCTATTTGTCTTTGGAAAGGTTCTATATGTTAAACTCATTGGTTCTCTTCTCTCTTGTTTTGTGGAAGAACATTGGTTCTCATTTTGTACATTTACCTCGAGTTTTCCATCTAATACAAAAATGGCACAAAAGCTTGCCGATTAGAAAGAACTGATAAAACAAACAAAGAAAGAAAACAACTCATGAATTTCTATGAGAATTTTCCTGATCAACTACATATTCACTAGAAGTGTCTTCCTGAGATCTCTTTACAAATGCATATCCATCATACTCTCCATCATCCTCAGACTCCTCACCACTGTTCCATTTTCTTTTCACAATTTTCGGGAACATTCGTGTTACTTCTTTCGTCTCCAACATTTCGTCGGCACTATTTATCCTTTCAAATCGAACAGCACTTACCTTTCTAGCATTTCCTGCTAGTATCTGCATCGAAGACGAGGAAAAGCTCTAGATTCAGTTTTGACAGATTCGCAAATATTAGCTAAAATAACTATGCTTCATATTCCATTATTTCCAATTTGGATAGCTATAAGCTAAAATAATAGTCCTATCATAAGGGACAATATTTTATAGCAACAAAATGATTACCTCAAGTTTGAAAATATGTTTTTTCTCTTTCTGTTCCTGTTGGTCACCATTGGAGTCATCGTCATCATCTTCGTCATCCCTTTCAAGAACTATCCTGATGCTCTCACCTGTCCTTGGAATGTATCCAAAGGCTTCACATACAAAGCCCGATACCGTCTCATATTGATGACCCTGAGATAATAGAAATAACTTTACTGTATTAAGAGGCTTGCAAATCTTAAACAGACTTAGCAATGAGTAAAGTTAATTTCGAGAAACCCGATATGTAAAATGCATGTATAAAAAATAAAAATATGGCGAACCTCTGGCATCTTGATGTTTAAATCTTCAGAGAGTTGATCAATGGATGTGTTAGCATCCACGTCAAACACACCCTCTGCTCGCATTACTATGTAGCCAGTTTTTTTCTGTATTTCCTCCTGTAGAATCGTAACAAAATAATGTAAGAGGTCGTGTAATAAAATTTGGCACATCAAACACACCCTCTGCTCACATTCAGTAATTGGTGAATAAATTTGTAAGTGTAAGGATCAAGTAGAAGCATTTATACTGAGATTTACCTTTGAATCATTTTCATCAAATATTTCACCAACAATTTCCTCAACAACGTCTTCAAGAGTTACAAGCTGTTAAATGGCAAGAAACATAAGACGTCTAGATTCAGATTCAAAAACCATCATCTTATCTAATTGATATATTTGATATGCTTCTTTTGTTTCTGTGGTTATGCTTTAGCACAGTTTATACATCTTATGTGAATCACAAATTCCATATATTTTCATATTTATGCTAAAGAAACTGATATGATTCTGAGTTGGTTTATAAAGGTATAGAAAGCACATACTCCAACAGTTCCACCATACTCATTAAGAACGACAGCCATGTGAACCTTCCTGATTCGAAACTCTCTAAGAAGATTCCAAACAGACATTGAATCTGCAATGGCAGTAACAAGAATTTATTCATCCAATATTCCACACCAAGTAAAACAGATATAAATGTGTTCCTAGCCCAAACAATTCAACGAGTTTAACAATTCAATTTCGATGTGTTAAGATAAAGTTAAGTTACCAGGTACAAAATATGCAGGCTTGTGAGCCATATCTCCAACTGTAACACTCTCCAGAGTCTCGCCCTTCAAAATCAAACAGGTTATAATTCTGCAAGCTATGAGATTGGTTTAATAGGTAAAGCACGCATAACTCGTAACCAATAATAGTAGTAAAATCTCCCAACCTTTTGAACATAATCGAGCAGATCCATCGCATATGCTATACCCATTATATTATCAACACGTTGCTCAAAAACAGGTACCCTAAAAAAACATGTCCTAATACAGTTAGCACACTGGGAATAAAATATCACTATGAATTCGAACCGAAACTTTTAAATACCTTGAGTATTGATGTGTGACCCACAAGTGATGAAAATCTACAAGGCTTGAACTTGCATCGATTGCAACAACATCAACTAGAGGTGTCATAACCTCTCTGACATGTGTGTCTTTTATCTCCAACACATTTTCAATCATATCCTATATAACATATATTCAAGAAACTTGTTGTCAGAAAACAAACAAATGAAAATCGATTAAGCACTTGAAAATAATCAAAGGGCTTTTGTAAGTGTTGTAAAGAATAACACTGAGCATATCATTACAAAAAAAGGGACACATTTCTACACACACAGAAATTAAAATTTACTTGTGGTTTTCACATGAAATTTAAAGGTTCCATTTTTCAAAAACAATAATGCAATTTTTTTAGTAGAACATATTACCTGTTCTTCCTCTTCTATTGCGCCACTTAGTTCTGCACCCCTTAGCATCAGTTTTAGCTCATCTTCAGTTACATAAGGCTCACTGGTATTAAAATATAACAGCTTTAGAGTTGAATTCAATAAAAGAAAAGAATGAGAATGTCCCAAGATCATTGTTTCAACAAATGAATGCAACTTCTGAGATGAGTATTATCAGCATATTCATAATACAACAACAAAAGCCTTTTCACTAGGTGGGGTTGGCAATATGGATCAAGCGACGCCATAATAATTTATAATGAATGATGTAAATGATGTGGAGGCAAATTTGTGTGCTTACAATGTTTGCCTCCACATCAACTAGAGTGAACATCTTAAAAATACCGGACCATCTATAATAGTAAGGTTGTGTATCCACTTTTTATGGTATGAGCTTAACATACAAAGGTGGAAAACCATGTTCCCTTTTTCAAAAATACATAAAGAATGAAAAACTTGCTTCCTTGTAAAAACTGCTGCCAACCATCTAGCAGCTACCACATATAAAACCCTCACATAAATAAGAATCCGATTTCATGATACACACATAAATAAGTAAAAACAATAAACAAAGATTAATCGGTGGCTATCTTTTTCAGCATACCTACTTCCTTTTAAGCGAAGCAATTTAAGCATCCCCATTGAAAGATAGGTAACAATTCTTCCTACGGGATACAGTACAAGAGAAAGCCATGCCACTGGCCTGACCTAGAGGCATTAGAATTAATATGTCACTAAAAGAAGTTGAAGCAGAAATATCATGATGTGCAAAATAAACAAAAATGCATCATCAGTGCATTTCTGTTTCCATATATCAAAAAGGAAAAGACAAGCTTACCACAAACCGGGCCACCTCTGTGGCATTATGAACCGCAATGCTTTTTGGAGTGATTTCAGTGAGAAGCAAAATGGCAACCTTGTTTGATTACAAGAGAGAAATCAGATATTATGAGAAACAATTCTATGAAATAAGTACTAACATGCACACATATATTACACTTACAAGAGGTGAGAAGAAACACAAAGTTACACATTAAAATATGCATTCCCCGATTATTTACCAGACGTAGTTCATTATTGGAAACAACAAATAATCAGATGCTGAAACATCCACGAGAATTAAGAGGATAACCAGACACAGTTGATAATAGCCTAAGGAATTTGTACTTTCAATCAATCAAACCAAATTCCAACGACTGGTATTAGCAACGACTGGTAATGTTTTGTGATCAATCTGATGCGACCATTCTATTAGAAAAGATAATTTATACTAAATACTATTAAAAAAAAAAAAACTAAATAAAATTTCAAATAGGATATTTAACTTAAGGAATATCGTACACCCCCCTCCCTTTTCTATCCACTGAAAGATTAGGTCGGGCACCTTTTTCAGAAATTGGTGATAAAGCTAGCAAGCTTTATATGTCAAATTCTAGTTCCCGTCACATCAGGTGTTTGCAAGTTTAACAGGCAGCACGTTGATATACTGAAAGATTCAAGGTTCGAAATGAATAACAATCTAGTAGCCTAGTGAATCTGAGTTTTAGATTATCAAATATATGTGCCAACATTTAAGCATGTTTGATGACCTTTTATTAATATCCAAGCAAGAAAAAGAAAACATACCGTCATCACTCCTGTTGCTGCACTAACACCAGCTTCACCAAATACTGCAGTTGCAGCTTCTGTGACCAGAGCAGTTGCTGCAATATTTACTACACTGCATACAACTTATTGACATGAGAAACTACTATGATCAATTTGAAAAAAATTATATTCTTCAATTTAAAGACCAGTTAAAGAAGAATACGTTGTGCCAATAAGTATGGTTGTGAGGAATCGAGTAACATCACTCCGGAGTAGTCTAAAGACGCCATTTTCAGACTCTTTTTCAGCCAACTCACGAACCTTAAAAATATCCATCAAGTGTAATCAGACATAAAAAATTTAAACTTAAGATCAATCATATTAATCATGGGAATTGCATAGCTAATGTACAGAAATGTATGCATATCAAAGAAACAACCAAACAATCTCAGAGGAAAATGAACTATAATACAGGCATTGATGCTTCAATCAGCAAAATTTAATTTTCACCTTCAGTGGATACATAATCCATGTAACTAAAGCAAGACAATGGCACAAACATGTTTATATAACAAAAAATATAGCTAAATTAAATATCTAAATAACATTTTGTTTCTAATCTTTAGAGTATCTTAGATCATCTCTTAAGATTAGTTTTTATTTACTTAGTTAATATCATAATCCATTTCTTGATTTCCTTATTCGTTTAGGATTATGAGTCTAATATGATGTTTAGTCTTTTGTATCAAGTCACTATCAAGTTAATTATCCAGTTATTATCTATAATATTCAAAGCTCTTATTATTTCTCTCCTCTTTTCATTTAAAACCCATAACTTCCTACAAAACTAAACTTCGTTACTTCAACGATGAGAAACTTTCAACAGTTGTAAATAAAAATAAATTGCACTCTCAACAATGTTACCATAATCACAAATAATGATCATATTTCCACAAAATTCACATTCAAAACTCAACCGAACCCTAGCAACAATTGTTTTACCAACTACACTATATTCAGTAGACCAACACCGAACAATGCCATAATAGGGATTTATAAAGAACAAGTTCCTATTTTTCTAGGCATAACTCCTACTTTTATAGAACTTACATATAAAAATAACCACAAACTCATAAAAAGAGGGAATAAGCATGATACCTTCCAAGGCCAAAGTGTGGTAATTGATGTCTCCGCCAAAGAGAAAAAAGCTGAAAGACCCAAAAGCAAAGCCAATAACAACCCTTGTTCCTTAAACAACCAAAGAACTTGTAACACTGTTGGCCAAGTACTCTTAAGCAAAAGTATACTCTTTCCAATAACACCATATCCAGCATTAACAACACCTTCAACAGCGAAAACTTTCGGACATCCAAATACCAACACCCCACAAACAGTTGCAGCCAAAATGATTCCTTTTTTCACCAAAACATCATTTATAAACTTCAAATTAGCATTACAAACCTCACTTTTCTCTTGCAAACAATCACTATCACTACCACTACCACTACCAAGACACTTCATTTTCAAACTACTCCCACCAAGTAACTTAACATTGTTACCATAACTTGAAGCCTTAAAGCTTGTACAAGTAAAAGGACCAACACAATTAGACACAATAGGAAAAGGGTATCTACCATTTCTACCCAAAACCTTCATTGGCATTCTCTTAGTTCGATTTTCATGAACAGGGTAAAGCAATTTAGTACCAGAACTGAAAACTCGATGACCCAAAACATAAGATTCGATTGTCATTGCTAAAACACTAAAATCATAACACCCCACAAATTCAAAATCAAATTTTGATGCAAAAGAATAAGACTTTGAAAAACCCAATGAATTTTAACTTGTGAATTGTGTTTTGCTTGGTAATGGATATTGATGAGTTGTGTAATGAAATTGGTTATGCGATGATATCTAGGAAGGTGAAAATTGAAGAAAAAAGTGTATATACATGAAATGAATTGTGAAATTTTTGGTGGGAAAAGTGGAATTGGGAAATTAGGGTTTGAGAAGAAAGGGGGAAATGAGCCGCAGAGAGCAGAGATGGACTTAGACGGACCACCCCACTTGCTTAGGCTGCGAGATGCTCTCTGTTAGAAGTAGAACTATCTGTTTGCAGAATATACCAAAAACATAAATATTCTTACATCATATTTTGTCATTTTTTTATTGAGGAAATTTCAAATTAAATGTCCAAAAATCCTAATTAAATTAGTAAAAATGTCGAAATTGTTAAGTAGGATATTTATGATCGGACTTCAATCTCTAGTATCTCCACTTGTGGATGCGAGTTTATAATAGATTTGTCATATCATCTACGGTATATATAAAAAAAATCTCAAATTAAATTTGCACAAAAAAAAATCATCAAATTATAATGATCGACACTTTCAAATAGAATTGAACATAATAATCTCCGATTTTATTAAAGTCTATTTTATAGTAAGGATTTAATTTGTATGCACCAACAGTGTAAAATAATTTTACACTGTCGACCAATAACAATCATGTAATCTGCCACATCACCCTACTTTACTCCACTTTCTTCATATGACATGAAAAATTGGAGGTTTCTTATTGAATGACCGTGTAAAATTACACCGTCAGTGCATATCAATCAAACTCTTATAGTAATCTTTCTCAAAACATTGAGTTGATAGAACTACAAAGTATGATAAAATTCTCCCTTAAAAAAATTTAACAATTATGGTTTTTGAGACTTTATTTAAACTCATGACATCCGATCACACTAGAATAAACTTGCAAACAATATGATATTTTGAGACTTTATTTAAACAATTATGAATTTTAATCGAGTTGGACCTATCAGCCCGGGTAGAGGATTAAGACAGGGGGATCCTCTATCTCCGTATCTCTTTATTCTAGTAGCGGAAGGTTTAACAGCTCTCATAAAACAAGCAGTTGGAACAGGTGACATCCATGGGGTGAGAATTTGTCGTGGGGCACCTGTGGTGTCTCACCTCCTTTTTGCTGACGATTGTTTCCTTTTCTGCAGGGCATCTATAGCTGAAGCTAACACACTTCTTCGTATTTTACATGTGTATGAAGCAGCATCCGGTCAACAAATCAACTTATCCAAATCAGAAGTTTTTATTAGCCGTAACCTTAGTACTGCGGCCCAGGCGGATCTTGCATTAGTTCTTGGCGTAAAACATGTTCTTGGCACAGGCACCTACTTGGGGTTACCCTCTATGGTAGGGAGGAGCAAAAAAGCAATTTTTTCGTTCATCAAGGACCGAATTTGGAAGAGGTTGAATGCTTGGCGAGGACGATCTTTATCCAAAGCAGGTAAATAAGTGATGATTAAATCCGTGTTACAGGCTATTCCTTCCTATATTATGAGTGTCTATATGATACCTTCTACTGTTATTGTTGAGCTAGAGAGATTGATCAATGGTTTTTGGTGGGGGGGAGGAGCAAACATTAAAAGTATAAGATGGTTGGCGTGGGATAGAATGACTTGTCCTAAGAATCTAGGGGGGTTAGGATTCCGTGATTTTTTAGCCTTTAACAAAGCCATGCTTGCCAAACAAGGGTGGAGAATTATCCAAAATCCGGAGTCGTTGGTCTCAAAGGTGTTAAAAGCTAGATATTTTCCGCACACAAACTTCCTTGAGGCTAAACTTGGTCATAATCCAAGCTTTTCTTGGAGAAGTTTGTGGGATTCTAGAGATGTTTTGTTGAAGGGTTGTCGGTGGGTTATTGGTGATGGAAGTAAAGTGAAAGTCATGGGGGACCCTTGGCTACGAGGTGAAGAGGGAAGATGGGTGTGCTCCCCACAAAGGGAGGTTGTTTACAATTTAACGGTTAAAAACCTTATGCTTGAAGGAATTAAATGTTGGGATAGACATAAAATTGAGGGCCTGTTCACAAGCAGTGAGGCTGAGAAGATCCTCTCTATACCCCTATATGAGTCCTTGTTAGAAGATAAGTTAGTGTGGGACGAAGATAAGGATGGTCAGTACACGGTGAAGCAAGGTTACCGTCTTATTATGATGGAGAAGGCGGGAGGCCTTTGTGACGGGAGGGGCAGTGCTTGGGATAAACTTTGGCATGTCAACGCCCCACCTAAATGTCGGCATTTACTTTGGAGAATTGGAAGAGAGTGTATACCAACCCGTACTCGGTTATCACAACGTCATGTGAATTGTCCTACTATTTGTCCAATTTGTAGCAATGATATTGAGAATGATTTCCATGCTTTTATTAACTGTGCTTTTGCTCTTGATTGTTGGGCAGCAGCTGGCCTGTCACATATCATCTTACACAAGCTTCATCTTTTTAATTCCATGCCGGATTTACTTTTCAATATCTGCAGCCAAGAGTTTCCAGATGTTGCAGGTCGGGTTGCGGTTCTTCTTTGGCATATTTGGCAGCACCGTAATGATGTGGTGTGGAATGATCACTCAGTTTCCGCAAATACAGTGGGTCAGCAAGCCCTTGCAGCTTGGCAATCATGGAATACAGCACAACAACAACTACAGCAGCGCGGGCAAAGAAGGCAGCAGCAAACGCACTGTACCAGCTGGGAAAAACCGCAAGATGGATGGATCAAATGCAACATTGATGCTGGATTTTCACACGTTAATGGAATTACTACAGCGGCAGCATGTTTGCGCAACAGCAACGGTGCTTTAATTTGTGCTCAAGCCAAAAAATATAATGCTAAGATGTCCACTCTTGAAGGTGAAGGATTTGCTTTTCTTGATGTGGTCAAATTGGTGCAATTGCAAGGATTAAATTATGTTGTTTTTGAAAGTGATTCTCAAACCCTTGTCAATGCCATTACTTCTTGTAAGACTCATGGTGGAAACTCAGAATTTAGTTCCATTGTTGCTAGCATTAGACTTTTGCTTAGTAGTTTGTCAAACTTTGAGGTTAAGTTTGTTAGGAGACAAGCGAATATGGCGGCTCATACTCTAGCAAGGGCAGCTATTTCTTGGTCTTGTCACCGTTTCTTTGATTTTACACCTCCTTGTATCATTACTTTGATTAATAATGAAATGTGTTAAGTTTGATGGTTTCAAAAAAAAAAAAAACCTTAACTTCTTTTTTTTTTTTTTTACATTTTAGGGTTAAATTCTTGGATAGTCCTATATTTTGAGACGTTTTTTTGGATAGTATTATAAAAAGGACTATCAATTTTAACATTAACTTTGTTCAAGTAAAATATTTTGTTAATTAGTACTAGGAGACAACCACGTGCTAAAACTCACGAACCATTGTATGTTTGCACTTTTTACTTCGTAAATTCTCAGTTCTCACACTCGTACTAAGTTATCATTTGTCTTCAAAAAACTACATGCAATATTTCACTTCAAGAACTTATAATACTAGTATTTGATGTCTATTTGTTAACAAATAAAATTAACACAAATTTGACACAAAACTGTATTTACATAAGAAATTCTATAAAAAGATTTGACAATGACAAATGCTACAACTTAATTGTTAGTTTCTTTAAAGTATTGTGATTTCATTAACAACCAAAAGAGATATTGTGATATTTTCCTGATACTAACTTCCATATATTAACAAGAAGACAATAATCTTTTGTAACTTCAACAAACTGATCTTGAATTTCCTTATATTAACAGGCAAAATGACAATAACATAACATAACAATAACAATCTTTTACATTCATGAACACAATCTTCAGTAGTTCATTTTGAACCACTTTTCATCTCTAGATCTTAATTACATGGTTGTTGTTGTGCTTAATCCTAGTACGTCACACCATATTTTGATGTATTGTCCGCTTTAAACTGTGTATGAGCTCTCACAATTTTGTCATTTGTAAAAGACGTCTCATTGCCTTGATGGTGAGAGAGTTATATATAAAATACTAAATCAATTTCCAAGTAATGTGAGACTTTTAGGTGTACTGAAATAAAATATTACTTGTTATTTTTTAGTAATTTTATTTTTCTATGAGAAAAATGTGTTTATAAATCCTTTCATCTAAGCATTCTTCTTTAGTTCATCTTGAAATCTAGCTACCATCATGGAGTTTCACAACCCTTTCTCTATTACCTTCATAACCACAATTCTCTTCCTCTTCATGCTATTCAAAATAGTTAAAAAATGGAATACTTCTAAAAACTCCATCTCCAATTTACCACCAGGACCCTGGACACTACCCCTCATAGGAAACATACATCAAATTATCACCACTTCAATGCCTCATCATTGCTTAAAAAATTTAGCTAAGAAACATGGACCTTTAATGTACCTAAAACTAGGAGAAGTACCATACATAATAGTTACTTCATCAGAATTAGCCAAAGAGGTTATGAAAACACAAGACTTAAACTTTTGTGATAGGCCAAACCTTCTTTTAACTACAATATTTACTTATAATGCTACTTATATTGCATTTTGTCGATACGGAGATTATTGGAGACAACTACGAAAAATATGCGTCGTAGAGCTATTAAGTTCAAAACGTGTCCAATCGTTTCGGTCCATAAGACAAGAAGAGGTTTCAAAACTAGTTAAATCAATATCTACATGTGAAGGATCAATTTTTAATCTCACTCAAAACATATTCTCAATGACATATGGAATAACATCAAGAGCTGTTTTGGGAAAAAGGACTAAACATCAACAAGTGTTTAAAACTGCAATAGAAGAAATTGTAAGTTTGTTGGGAGGGTTTTGTATTGCTGATTTATATCCTTCTATTACAATGTTGCTTCATAGGGTGAGTAGGGCAAAGACTAGACTTGAAAAACTTTGTAGAGAAACTGATAGGATATTGCAAGATATCATCAATGATCACAAAAGTAGTCACAAAGATGAAGATCTAGTTGATGTTCTTCTCAAGTTTCAACATGATAATAACGATCACGTGCAAAATCACTTGACTGATGACAATATTAAAGCAGTAATTCAGGTTAGTCTATAACTAAACACATCTAAAAAGTTAATTTTTACTACTTAAAAATGAATCCTACAAACTTTTACACTCTTGTTATATAGTACTAATAGATAGTGATAATTCATATGTAGGACTTGTTCACTGCTGGTAGCGAAACATCCTTGGGGATTGTGTTATGGGCGATGTCTGAGATGGTAAAGAATCCAAAGGTTATGAAAGAAGCACAAGCTGAGGTAAGAAGAGTGTTTGATAGAAATGGTTATGTGGATGAGATAGGGTTGCACCATTTGATATACTTAAAGTCTGTCATCAAAGAAACACTGAGACTACACCCAGTATTACCCTTGTTGGTTCCAAGAGAAGGTAAAGAGAGAAGTCAAATCAATGGGTATGAAATCCCGGCTAAGACAAGGGTTGTTGTCAACGTTTGGGCCATTGGACGAGATCCGAATTATTGGACTGATGCTGAGAGTTTTAAACCTGAAAGGTTTGTTAATAGCCAAATTGATTTTAAGGGTACGAACTTTGAATATATTCCATTTGGCGCCGGAAGGAGGATGTGTCCTGGTATAGCATTTGCTTTACCCAACATTGAGTTGCCACTTGCTATGTTACTTTATCACTTTGATTGGAAGCTTCACAATGGAATGAAGAACGAAGAACTTGACATGAGTGAGTCATTTGGATTTAGTCTAAGAAGAAAAAACGACCTCTGTTTGATTCCTATTATTCGTCGTCCTTAATATGTATTGTGTTTGAGTCCTATTACTCATCGTCCTTAATATGTATTGTATTGCAGTTTAAGCATTCAATCTGTATGTTTCCTAGAAGTTTAGAACACTGTGTGCTTGTCTCTGATATTCAGTTCAACCAATCTATATTGCAACTAAGTGATTATCAATCTCAATTAGTTTCTATATTTGACATACCTATCAACTGTATATAAGTCAATTATGAAGTCAAAAGTTTCTAACCCCTACAACACCCGTACTTCAATTTTGACTAAACTAATGGACTAATGGTGTTCATACAATGCTGTGTACCGAACTACCGATAGTCACTTTTTATGTTCCAATAACACAACTCAAATTTATATGAAAATCGATCGACAATTTAATTAGAATAGCAGAATTTTAGAAAACTGCTAAGGTTTTGAAGGGATTCCAATTATATTTACATTGAATATAATAGCACAAATTCACTGTAAAGCAGTATTATAGTGCAATTATTCACATTATTTGAGCAATTATACCATGATACCATTAATGCATAAAACTAATTAGATTTTGTTTCATTTTGTAATTCTTCCATCTAGTAATTTCCTTCAGCCTTGGAACATAAGGTGAAGTTGGACATTCAAAGCCTTATTCTTATATATTACATTTTTCTATCAAACATGCTTAATGGAAGAAGAATTACAAACCCTATTGATAAGATATGCCCCCTAACCCAAAATTTTCGTCTTCATCAAGAAGCTTTTACTTCGGACCGTAGACTTCATTCAATCAGTGATCAACAGGTTTCTCAAAATTCGAGTTCGATCTCATGGTATACTCTGCAACAAGCTTAGCGAAAGATGATGACTTATCTTCTAGCAATGTGGTTGGGGAGTCATACTCCTCAATAAGTCCTACACCAATGCACAAAATAAGAAAACTGAACACTAAGAAACAAAAAATATCGAAAGTTAAACAAAGAATAACAGTTTTTCTTCCTAACCTTGACTAAGAAGTAGAACCATATCACTGTCAAGAACAGAAGTTATTCGATGCGCAATGGTAATGACTGTAGAGTCGGTGAAATGCTGCCTAAGAGTTTGTTGAATTAAATTATCTGTCGCTGTATCAACTGATGCAGTGGCTTCATCAAGCACCAAAATCTTGCTCTTCTTAAGTAGAACCCTACCTAGGCAAACCAATTGCCTCTGACCCATGCTCCAATTCTCACCATTCTCGCTAACTATAAAAGCATCAATTTCCACATTAGCAATAAGTTCATGAGTAGAAACACTATATAGTACCTCCTTTTGGACTTAAATATAAGCAAAAAGGTACACCAGTTAGTCTAAATTTGGTCTAAATTTACTGCATACTCCCTCTAAACGTAAATACTATATACTATATTAGATATAAATTTGGACCGAGTACATGAATGTACCTTTTTGCTTATTTACCTTTGAAGGGAGTATTTATATTCGACAAAATTAGAAGACAAACCTGAAGAGTCGAGCTTTCCTTCTTTCTTTCTAACTTCATCTCCAAGTTGACACTTATCCAAGGCCTATATTGAGGAATGTAAATAAGAACAATTACAAGGATAATATGTTTTGGATAGAACCAAGTGCCGCTGTTTTTGCATTTTTTATCAACAAATAAAGAACACCGACTCACCTCCCATATTTGTTCATCATTGTACTCTTCAAGAGGGTCAAGATTACTTCTAACAGTCCCCTCAAACATTGTTGGATCCTGTGGAATAATGCTTAGTCTAGACCTCAAATCATGCAGTCCGATTGTAGAGATGTTGATGTTGTCAATAATAACTTCCCCTGCAGTAGGTTCAATGAGTCGGAAAAGTGTTTGTATAAGAGTTGATTTGCCGCTACCTGTTCTACCAACAATGCCTGTTTTCAATCCTCCACGAAACGTGCATGTCAGGCCACGTAACACGAGCGGAAGATGCGGAGCATATCGAACCTTTATCATGGACAACAAATCATTACAAATGGTTCAATGGAGCACAAACATTTTATAAAAAAAGTATGCTATAAAGCATGAGTTTCATAAATCATTTGAGTGAATTGACCACAAAATGAAATAAAATAAAACCAAATACATAATCAAAAGGCAGCAACAGGAAGAAAAAGGCCCGCTACCTGTAAATTCCGTATATCAACCTCGCCGTTTGCGGGCCAAGAAGGATCTGGCCTATTTTCTTTTTCTAAAACAAGGGGGGGCTCACTAGGAATGGCCGTATACTGAAGTATCCTTTCTACGGATATAATTTTGTTCTCCAAATTGCAAAGATTCCATATCACCCAAGCTTGTATCATGTTTAAATTTAGACCATAGGTAACAGCTAGACCGGCAATGCCTTCAAAAATCAGAAAAATGACACAAGGGAAACAATTAACCTCAACTCGGTATTGCATAATAAGAGTAAATTTTGATTGAAAAATGATCGCAGATTTGAACTAAGCACCTGGATTTATGATTCCGGGTGGAATTGATATCAAGAATATCAAGGAAAAGGCAAATGTGATGGAAGACAACATATCTAAGCGAAAACATAACCATTCCATAGCAGCAGCAATATTGAACTTTGGCCGAGAATACCCATCAGTCAATTTCATATTTGTTTCATGGAATCTTGACTGTTGATCGAAGCTTCTAATGGTTGAAGTACCGGAAATTGTTTCAGCAAAGTGTTGAATGATCGGGGCTTTGCATACTCCACTTAAACGAGACAGTTCACGGGCTGATGGTAAATAATATCGCTGTAGAATACAAGGTACAGAGTTGTTGAGCGTCTCCGTATAATATTATAGAATGGTGTCTAATTTGCAAAATAAAATAAAAAATGTGCCAACTTATTATCGAAGTCTAGACATGGTTGATGCTCCAAATACCTGATACCAAATGCTAACTGCTATCACGGGTACAAAGACGACGAAAACTTGCCATGCAACCTGAGACATCACTATTATAATTCCTAGAAGCTGGATTATGGAGAAGGCAAATGAGCCAATTTGATAAGGAATGTCTGTATCAACTGCACTTTGGTCGGTTGAAGCCTGAAGAACAACAAAGCAGAAAAAAGTGATAAACAAAAACACAAGCGACAAAGTATTCTAAAGTTATAGACATAGTGATTGGAAACATAACTGACATACCCTATTAAGGATTCTTCCACTTGGAGTAGAATCAAAAAATGACATAGGAGCGCGAAAAATACATAAGTGCATTTTATTGAAGAGTATAGTGGCTGTCTTATAACCGACTGTAACAAGTAACAACGATCTAACAAGAATGCATAAAGAACTTCCAATGGCTAAACCAACAAAGACTTCAATAAGAGTTGTTCCTTCAACAGGTGCCTCCACGTCGGCTGATACGGGAGTTGCCCAAGCCATCCAATAGTTGCTTCCAATTTGAAGAGCTTGAAAAAGAATATGAGCCAATAATATGAACGGTACGAGAGCTCCTCCATATGCAGTTGTGATATACTTCCAATATACTGAAAATCCAACTTTACCTTTCTCCCTTTCTTCTTCTTGAACAAGTTGGCCTTTTGGTTCTTTATTATCATCTGATTTATCATTTTGCTCTTCTTTGTTTACCTCTTCAAGAGCACCAGAGATATTTGCATCTTGTTCTAATGTACTTATTTCATTAGATGTTTTTCCACCATCCAATGATTCAAGTGTAGACAAAGCTTCTCTATGTGCCCCAATGAGTTCCATAAAATCGGTCCCAATGTTAAGCAAATCGGCGTACTTTCCACTTTGAGTAATTTTTCCATCTTTCATGACCTATAACAAGGACCATAAAAGAGGTTTAAAAGAGAATCGATCCATCGTGTTAAATTAATGACAATAGAATTATGATAAATACTTACCAATATAAGGTCAGCAGTAGGTAAGAACTCCACTTGATGAGTAACATAAACAACTGTTTTTGAACTTAAAACACCCAATAAGCATTCCTGCCACAGAATTAAAACATCACTTACTAAAATAATTAAACAAGTGTACGACATTGCAAAAGAGTTAAACTAAGAATTATTTGTAGGTTTTTAGTTTCTTCAAAAAAAAAATTATTTGTATGTTATCAAATTGTGATTCAAATCATGAATTGAAATACATTCTTTCACCAATTGTAAACTATGTCATTAAGTGACTTAACAATGAGCTAATACAACATGCTTCAAGTACTATATACAATGAGATTCATGTTCAAATAGATAGACATAAGAAAATCACATTGTCTGATTCAATTAAGTATTGAATCAAGATATGATTCGCATGTATCATAAGTTACTCATAACTAAGTGTTGGTATGCATTATAGTACATAATAAACATAAGACAGAAATGAGTCACCTTGAAAAGATGAGATCCTGTATGAGCATCCACAGCACTAAAAGGATCATCAAATAGATAGATATCAGCATCTTGGTAAAGAGCACGGGCAATTTGTATTCTTTGTTTCTGTCCACCACTCAAATTTATTCCACGTTCACCTATAACTGTCTGATCACCAAATGATAAAATTTCCAAATCCTTCTTTAAGGAACATGCTTCAAGTACCTTCTCATACCTTTCTCTAACCATCTGTTCACCAAACAATATATTATCCTCTATCTTTCCACTTTGAATCCATGGTGATTGAGCAACATAGGCCTTTGTTCCACAAACTTTAAGGACACCGGATATCTTTGGTACTTCTCCCAATACACAAGAAAGTAAAGTAGACTTGCCTGATCCAACGGTACCGCAAACAGCGACCTTCATGCCTTGAAAAACTTTGAGATTTATGTTCTGCAAAGTTGGATTAGGTGCAGATAAATCCCAAGAAAAATTCCCATCAACTACTTCAATTGCGGTATCAGAACTTCCCGGAGGAAGCTTTTCAACAACATCGGATTGCAAGTCATCAAGACGAAGGAACGACGATATCCTATCGAGAGAAACTTTAGTTTGTGCTATCATTGAAATCACATCAGGAAGATTATAAATAGGCTCTTGAAGAATCCTGATTGTTGCAAGTGCTGATAGAATCTTCCCTGATTCAAGCGGGATCCCTATAAGCATACAAGTACTGAAAGTAACCACAGATACCAATGTAGGAGCACCCCAAAAGACAAATGTGGTAATGGCTGAAGTATAAAGAAATTTCTTCAACCAGCCTTGTTCGGCATCCCTAAGCTCGGTTACTTTCGATAGGAACTTCATTTCCCATCCTTGTAGTTTGAGGATTCTCATGTTCCTTAAAATTTCAGATGTTGTCTTCATTCTTGTATCCTTTGACTCCATCAACTTATTTTGAAATTTCTCTAACAATGATCCTAATGGAACATTTGCCAACATAACAATGATGGTTGTAACAAAAGCAGCAACTGAAGCAAGCCCCAAGTTTTTATACAAAATCAACAATGCTAATGTAACTTGCAAAACTACCAACCACAAATCATGTATATACCAACTGAAAACACCGACTCTTTCGGCATCAACAGTCATGAAATTAATTATTTCTCCAGAAGTGTGACATTGCCTTGATTGACCTGAAAGTGTCAAGGCTTTGTCATATATCATAGTAACAAGTAGTGCTCGCATTCGAAGACCGATTTGCTGCAATCTAAAGAACCAATGCCTTTGTGTTAAGCACTCTACAATCTTTGCAAAGAAAAATGCAGAAACCAACACATATCCTTGATTCTCATATAGCCTTTTTCCATCAAGGTATTGAACAAAAGAATCAATAAGATAAGGACCAACATAAGAAGCAAAAGTGTTTAACAATGCAAGAAAAGCAGTAATAATAATCTCTTTCCACGCCGAGATTATTAATGACTTAACCAACTTAAGTGTGGTTACTCTATTAACTGCACCACAATCAGCTTCAAGTTTATCTCTATAAATTGGAAAAGCTCCAGCCACACTATCTCCACTATCTAGCTGAGGAATATCCTCAAGGTCTAAGGTTTTCTTATAGCCAAATGCTACAAGAGGTCCTACCCAAGTGAAAGTGAGAAGACTCAAAATTCCAGCATTTGAATAAGGGGTAACAGTGTCACTCCCTTTAGTCTCTTTTAACTCCAAAGGATTAACATTGCCATTACCATTACCATTCAAAAGAGGTTCTTCAAATGTTCTATCACTTTCTACACTCTCATTTTTCACAAAATACCCCACATAACAAAAGAACAAACCAACACAAAAAGACACCACATCAGAAACTATGCATTGAGCAGTTAACTCAATCTCAATGTGATTTTCAAACAAAACAAAAATATCAACCACAAAGCAATAACATGAAACAAAGAGATAAAAGACACACCAAGCTCTGAACAATAATGAAAACCTTCTATTTCTTTGACTTGAACCAAAGAACAAAAAGAACCCTTTGTGGAAACAAACACAAATAACACACCAAGAAACTATTTTTAAAGCTAAATCAAAAAGAGTAACAACTTTTTCTTCTGACCAACCATTAGTATACCAGTAGAAACAATTAAACAAAAACAGAACAAAATTGAAAAAAGAAAAACCAAAAGAACAAAACTTTGTCACTTTAAACAAAGTACTATTGAATTTCTCCTTAGACTCATTCACAACACGAGCTGTGCTTTTTATCCAAACCCATGAAACTAAAACTGATAGAAGTAACAGTACATGAACTAAACTAGATAACCCATGAAGGAAAATGGGTTTAAGAAGAAAATCAGTGGCAAAGTTCATGACTAAAAATTGGATTTTTTTTTTTGTTTTTTTGTGGAAGTTTTGAGATGAGGTTCTATGAATGAATAAAAGGGTTTAGAGGGATATTATGAAAGATGAAATTTTTGAGGTTTATAAAGGTTGCAAAAAGTTGTGACATGTGAGCACTGAAAAGTGATTAAGTCAAAAAGTAGATATAATATAGTCAATGAAAAAAGTGTGATTCCTTGGAAATAGGGTTAACGTGGTGGCCAAGATTTGTTGAAGGAAGAAGCTGCGAAACGTGAGAAAATGAATTGAAGAGAAATTGTGAATAGAGACAAAAAAACAATGATAGTATTATGAAAAAGACAGAAACATAGTTGGTGTATTTTTTTTTAAAATTGAAGAGACAACAACCGAAAACAATTAATGAAGAAAATGAGATACTGTGAAAATAATCGAATCAGAGTATAAAATACAATGATTTGAGTTGAATGAGAAATTTAAGAAACAAGGGTTACAGAACACGAACTAAGATGCTTGCTTCAATCTAGATATTCTGTTACACTAACATGTGCTTTAATTAAAACCCATCTTATAGTAATTTGTGTATTTAATTTTTTTAAAATTAAAGAATTTATACTATTATTTAATACGTACAATTTTTTGTGTATTATTTATAACACATATTAGTATGGTCTAATTTTTAATTATAGAGTTGAGGTTCTAACTTCTAAGTATGTGGATTGTTCACTTATTTACATTATCATAGAAATATATTACTATTATTCTGCATCAAAAAAAAAATTGTGTATTATTTGGGTCTGTTTGGCAAAAAATAGCGGATAACTTATAAGCTAACTTATAGCGGATGAACTTATAGCTGATAGCGGATAAGCTAGCTGATAGTTTATAGCTGATAAGTTAGCTGATTGAATTTGTAGCGTTTGATAAAATTAGCGGTTCAACTGACTAAAAAATATAAAATGACATAGAAGGACATTCTTAATTATTAAATCTCTTATATATTTATTAATTTGATATATCTTTTATATATTAAATATTTTATTCTTTATTATCAAAAAATATTTTATTCTTTGAATATTTTATTTTTTATTTCTGTATTTGTACTTTATAAAAATATATTATAAATAATAATTTTTATAACAGAAGGATGTCTTGACTAGCAAAAAGAAAAGGAAGAGGATGTGATATATGAGTAGTAAGGCCCCGTTTGACCCGGCTTATTTTCTACTTTTTTTCCTCTCCTTGAAAATAGTAAAGAAGAAAAAAATTGTGTTTGACTCTATTTCTTTTTATTTTGTACTTCTTTAATTTATTTCTCTAATACTTTTAAAAAGAAATATGGCTAAATTCAATTTTATACTTCTCTATTTCGTTTAAGCTAAATAGAAAAGTAGAAAATAAGCCGGGTCAAACGGAGCCTTCTGAGTACAGGCTTATAAGCTCATAAGTACCACAACTAAATTTTTTTATAAAAATACATATATCAAACGTACGTACGCTTCCAAAAAAAACCTAATTTACGAACCAAAAAAAGAAACAAGACGTTAAAAAAAACACACAAGATACTCAAATAGGTACAACAAATAAACCCAAGAGTCAGTACAATTATACAATTACAAGTGTGTAACATAAATGTTTTGTTTTAATTATAAAGGATAAAATTAGATTTTAAGTAAAATAGTAAAGGTATAAATGGAAGAAAAGATGATAAGCTATAAGCTATAAGCTAAAACGCTATATGAAATAGCGTCTGAGAAATAAGCTATAAGCTAGTCAAATAAGCTATAAGCTCATGTTGAAATGCAGTTACCAAACAGAACTTTTTTTTCATATGAGCTTATAAATTATAAGCTATAAGCTATAAGCTCATTTTAGTGTCTTACCAAACAGACTCTTTATCGCAAGCTGTTTGATGCTGTTGGATATAAAAATGTGTATTAATTTAACGTGTTGCTTTTCTTCCTTAAACTAGAATCAATATCATACACATATCCATCAAGGAAAAATATACGTACAGTTTTAGAAATTTAAACATCATAAATGGAAGAAGTATCACGTCGTTTGCACTAAAATGCTCCAAGATCCCCCACATGAAAATAGTAACCAAATTGGCACAACAATGCAGTTTTTTCTACCGTACACATTAATATGGGACAATATATGTGTCATGTGTTCTGTTCAATGTGATATGACTGTAGAATTTTCAACATCTAACTCCACTACAGTCTATACATAAATCATAAATGCAATGCAAGCAAACCACTACTACTACTTGTACTACTTACATATGACTTCAATATTTGTGTTTGTACGTGCGCAAACACTTTAATTAGTTGCATACATGTTTGTTTTTTGAACTTTGTAATCTAGAAAGAATATGATCGGAAGCTAACTGATTAATTAGATCTAACTAAAAATTGTTCTAACTAATAGTTGTGATTAGAGGTCGAAATAGGCCGGTATGAACTAGGTTTTGAAAAGTTTGAGTCTGTCTTGTCAAAAAATTGAAGGGTAAGTTTGACCTGTAGTCTGTTATAGCCTTAATTTTTGGGTCTGAGGTCTGACTTTTGTAAAGTCTGGTATTGTCTGTTAGCCTGTGCGTTTGATCTGCTAAAAATTAGAGTACTGGACAGGACAACTTTTGTTGTACCCTGTTTGATTTAAAATTGGTTATGGGACTGGACAAAAAAGACAGAAAGGAACAGGACAAAATCAAGAATTTTTGTCCTTCACTAAACCACAGCACAACTTTTTGTCCACAGTACAACTATAAAAAATACAAAAATACCATTTTTATTTTCAAACATAAAGAAAATTATCTCTCTTCGATACAATTTTGTCCTGTCCTGTACTATCTTATTTTGTCCTGTACTGTCTGATACTGTTCTGTCCAGTACTTACTGCTTTGCGAATCAAACACACCCATTTAGTTTAAAAGTCTGGTATTGTCTGTTAGACTAATCAATTAATTGATCAATCTGATTAAACTTTCTTTTAGTATTTCACATCATACTTTAGAAAATTTGACTATATATTCATCATATTTCAATTATAGTTTATAAGAATACGTTTATATATGTAAAAATTTAATTTATTATAAAGTTTGTAGAATGAAAGTTTAGTTCAAAGTTCAATATTTAATTAAATAGACCGGTCTAGTAAGTTTAAAAGGTTTTTAATATGGCTTGTAGCCTGACCTTTTTAGATAAATAGGCTAATAAAAAAAAAACTTTGATCTGCTCTATTTAAAAAAACATTCTGACATAACTTGAGCCTATATAGACTAGACTGTAGGCCAACCTGACCTATTCTCACCTTAGTTGTGATAGATGTTTCTTTGAAGAGAGGTATTAATTAGAATAAGTTTAGTTTATATCGTAAAAGTTTTTCATTTTTAGTTGACAAATTTTCAATCACTACAAAAGAAAATGGCTTTAAAAATAAAGTAGAGAGCACACAATTATTCACACAACCATTTGATATCAAATAATAACAGGTAATGTGCATTTTCAAATCATTTGTTTTTGAATATTTTTTTGTGATTTGAATTTAATTTATATGCACCAATAGTGTAAAATTATTTTACATGTTCATCTAATTAAATCACGTCATATAAGTATTAATGAAGATATTCTAGGAACCAACTTATAAAAATGGCAAATTATATTTTGATTGGATGCATGTGTAAAAAGATTTATAATATCAGTACATAACAATAAAACTCTTAAAAAAATGAAAAAAAAAATTCAACTAAAAATAGTTTTAAAGTTATCTTCGAAACAACTTTAATTTGAGAGATAATTTTAAGTTTTTAGGGGGTTTGGGAGTAATACGAGAGCCTCACATAACAAAAGTTATTTTTTTTATTAAGATTGGACTCCTATTCTTTAAAGTTTGGGCCAAACTATTTCATCTAAAGAAAAACATGTAAGAGCATCTAGTGAATTTAAAATATTCTTATCTAAATGAAGGTGACATTTTTTGATATTTAGTAAATTAGATATTTTTTGATATAAATATCACAAGAGTATAAAGGTGACATTTAAAGCATTCTGGCTATGTTGGCACTCCTAAGAAGTCACTTAAATAATAAATTAGATGTTATTTAAGCTATTTTTCAAAAAAAATAGTAGATTAGTTATAAAATAAGTTTTAATGTAGAGATGTATCTTTTATCTATATAGGAGGCATTTTTACTTTTAAAATCTAATGAAATTGTTAAATAAGCACTCAATCACTATCTTTTTTTGGTTTGTAACTTCCATTCATATTATTTTTTGATTAAAATTCTCTGGTTCACAAAGAAAGAGGTCTAATAGTTCAATGTGGTAAAGTTCTTCCAAAAATTGTTCATCTAAAAATCAATTTCGAATTCTTTCAAATCACTTTTATATATATATATATATATATATATATATATATATATATATATATATATATATATATATATATATATATATATATATATATATATATAAAAGTCCTCCATCACTTCTTTTTTTCACCCTCAATTACCTACAGAAGTTCGGAATGAGTTCTTGTATCAAGTGATTATAGTCTCTTCTCAAACACAATTACATTTTAAAATGAAAGTAAGCATACAATCACTCTAATTGAATAAATGTGTTTTTTTTCGTAACCCAAAAAAAATGTGTTTGTACCAAAACAAAAAGTGTTTTGTTTTTTACAGTAAATTAGTGCACTTCATGTACGAGTTAAGAAACTAAATATAGTAAAATTATATTAGAGTTTGTGTAGTAAATTTATAAAATATAAAAAGTGTTACTTTCAATGTAATTTTTTTTTGTATCTTTAACTAGTGTATGGAGTACACTAGTTAACATAACCCTTGTGTTATTTATCATTTAAAATTACCACATAATTATCATAATTATCATGTGTTTAGTTTTAGAGTTTAATTATTATATACTGATAACAATGTAAATGTAATTTTTTTTTACATGTACGTCCAATCAAAACATGTGAAATTGCCACTCTATAAGTTTGTTTCTACAATATCTCTATAAATACTTTAACGTGATTTAATTGAATGCTTATATAAAATAATTTTATATCGCCCAGTTCATACAGATTAAATTCTTATTTTTATCCCTCTACAATTTTTTTGTCTTTTATAATTTACGCGTGAAGCACATTGAAAGAATATCCTAAAAACCAAAGAACACTATATTCAAAAAAATCAATATATTTTGATATAAAAATTTTGTTGTCTTTTTGGATATGTGAGACATTTGTTACGAAAGAGTAATACTAGTGTGTCATAAGTATGTCATGAGTAATAATACTACATAAACCATGTACATACAAATCCAATTAGCCAATGCTAGCTAATCTTAGTGGAATTTTGCAAGCCGGCGATAATTCATATGAGGATAAATGAAAGATTTGAACATTGCATAAAATTACATTCATACAAGTTGAGTTTTAGCCGTTTGATAATATTTGGTCTCAATGATCGAGACAACTAGCACAATGCCATGACGTCTACAACTAGAATAATCGATCCATTTGTCTTAAAATGACTCAGTTGATTAACTCACAAAAATAAAAAGAAATTTACTAAAAAGTATTTTTATCATGTATTAATATATTCTTACATTTAATTTACTATGAATGTAAACCAAAGACATTAAATTGAAAGTAATACAAATAATATTAATTGATCAATAATACAATTGCAAATATTAATTAATATTGTATTAAAAATTGAATGAAAATGTTTATTTGAAAACAAATTATTTGAAAATAAAATAATTATTTTAAGATCTGCTCCTCTCCCCAAAGAAAACCAGTACGCGATCTGCTCCTCTTCTGTAAAGAAAACCCGTGTGTGTTCTGGTTCTCTTTGATACTTAATTCTCTAACTATTTTCAAATATGTTGAGATTTGCATGACTCTTTTTGAGTCTATGATAGTTTTTAAATCTCTTGAAATTTGCAGGTTTTTTGGTTCTCTTTGAAGGAGTTCTATAGTTGAGACTTATCTGTTTAGATTTTTATTTAACCGTTGTCCCGTCAATTTTTTACTCAATGAGTGGTTCTTTGGATTTTGGCGGGCCGAATACTTTTGATTTGAATTCGGGACTTAGTGTAGCTACATACATCTCTTAAGGTCTGGTTGAGGTCTCTGGTGATATGAAAGTTAAAATATATCTTTCTAAGAATGAGATTAAAATTATATCTTTTTTAGGTATTGTAGATTTTGGTATTTTCATTAGTGTTTTGCTTATATACGGCGCCATTGTATTGTAATTTCTCTGTTATCGGTCTCTGCTGGTCTTATACAAAGATTTAATTCTATTAATAAAATATATGCTGTTAAAAAAAAAACTAATCAAATTGAAAACTAAATACTAATACCGTTTTCAATCACTTAATAAAAACAACTCACAAAAAGTGGAAATTAAATAGAAAATCTCTTTTTAGGTAAGATTAAATAAATAATGTGTACTCTTATTATAATAAGTTACTGCACTCAAATAACTATTTATTTAAGTATACTTTTTTGAGGGAATATACTATATATCATTATGGCCTAATATCTTAGGTACTATTCATTTATAATACATATAAATACCCTACAATGAATCTCATGCATACCACCATTTGCTTTCTCCTCCTACACAATTTCCTCATGGAACATCCTAACTTATCATTCTTACCCTTCCTTTTATTTTCAACAAGTTTGATATTTCTTTTCCTCACACAAATTCTTAAACTAGGCAAAAAAATATTAAGGGTCAAAAACAAAGCACAAAAACCCCTTCCACCTGGACCATGGAACCTTCCAATCATAGGAAGCATACACCACCTTATTGGATCTCTACCTCATCATAGTTTAAGAAATTTATCCAAAATTCATGGCCCTATCATGCACCTAAAGCTAGGTGAAATATCAACCATAATAATTTCTTCCCCTGAATTTGCCAAAGAAATTTTAAAAACTTATGATTCCATTTTTGCTCAAAGACCACACCAAGTTGGTGCAGACATCATGTGTTACGGTTCCACCGACATCGCGACTGCGCCTTATGGTAATTATTGGAAACAATTAAGAAGATTATGTTCACAAGAGCTTTTATGTACAAAACGTGTGAGATCATTTCAATCAATTAGAGAACAAGAGGTTTCAAATTTAGTAAAATACATTTCTAATAACATTGGATCATGTATTAACCTTAGTGAAAATGTTGCTTGCTTGACAAGTTCCATTACTTCAAGGGCAGCTTTTGGTAAAATATGCAAAGATCAACAAGAGTTTATTTTGTTGATTAAGAAACTTGTGAAAATTGCTGAAGGGTTTGTTGTTATGGATTTGTTTCCATCACAAAAGTGGTTACATTTAATAAGTGGAATGAAGCCTAAATTGGAAGAGTTGCATATGAAATTTGATAATATTATTGAAAATATTATCAAGGAGGCTATGACAAATAATGGTGAAGGGGAAACAATAGAGGGTTTTCTTTCTGTTCTTCTTAGGGTTAAAGATCATGATGATGGCCTTGATTGTCCTTTGACTATTGACAATATCAAAGCTGTAATTTTGGTAAGTTTGAGTTTATATTTTTGCTTTCCTTAATTTGGAACTTTAATTTAAGGATATATATATTAGGATATACTGGTATACTACAATTTAAAGCACCCAAGGCTTTGCATATATGCATAACACATGAAGCTAATTGGTCTAGTGACTAGAATTTCACCACTTAAAAGTGATTAAATGGATGTACCAGACTTTGAACCTTGGTCCCTACTCCCTACACATTACGTGCAATATCCCTATCAACTGAGCTTGAGCTTAGCTCATCGGGACCACATGAAGTAAATTTTATTAATACTAAAAATGAAAGTTATCTAGTTAATTATATATCATTTTCATGTTGTAGGACATGTTTGTTGCTGGAAGTGATACATCATCTGCAATTATAGAATGGGCCATTTCAGAAATGATGAAAAATCCAATAGTAATGATCAAAGCTCAACAAGAAGTAAGAGCACACTTTGGCAGCAAAGGATATAGCGACGAAACATCTCTTCAAGAACTAAAATATCTTAAAGCAGTCGTCAAAGAAACACTGAGATTACACCCTCCTTTCCCTCTTCTTCTCCCTAGAGAGTGCCGAGAAACTTGTGAGATTAAAGGGTACACAATACATGCCGGAAATAAAGTGATAGTAAATGCATGGGCAATTGGAAGAGACCCCGAATACTGGAGTGAACCAGACAAGTTTTTTCCAGAGAGATTTTTGGATTGTTCAATTGATTTCAAAGGTTCAAATATTGAATACATACCATTCGGTGCTGGAAGGAGAATTTGTCCTGGTATTTTGTTTGGTGTATCTAGTATTGAACTTTGTCTTGCACAACTTCTCTACCATTATAATTGGGAACTTCCTAGTGGATTAACTATGGAAAATCTAGAAATGACTGAATCTTTGAGTACCTCATCAAGAAGGAAAACGGATCTCATTCTCGTTCCTGTTTCTCGTTACAATCATGTACATTCTTCATAAGGGATCTGTATTGAGTGCAGTCACGGTTTCTGATGGCCGGTCACCTTAATGTGAACCGTTTGATTTGTTGGATTCATAATCGTCGCTATTGATTTCAGTCACTATGTATAGAGGGACAACTAATGTGTGCAGATGCTGTTACATCAGCTAATTGGTTAGTTGCATTATTTTACATATTTTATGTTCCTAAGATATATTATATATGTGTGCGAATTATATTATAGTATATATAAAATATATTATGTGTGCATTGTTATACAATTAGAAAGTCACTTCTACTTCATTCTCAAATCTTTCAAATTTGATAAAATGACAGATTGTTTCTTCAAAATGAATGTATTCCTTTTTTTTTTTTTATAAACTGATAAAACAAATTCTTCAAAGTGTGATAAAATGGAGAGAAACCAAACTTACTTCTCAATAGTTTTTATTGAGAAGAATGAGTTAATATAATCCAACATTTGTATATATTTCAAAAACTAGTAAGAACTAACATAAGGATGAGTTAATTTTAAAAGTAAAACCTAAGATCACGGCTAACATGTACTACATTAGAATCAAGATGAATCGGAGAGAAGGAACATAATATCCGAGCGCTAATTGAGTTTATCTTAGTTATGATGTACTCTAATTGCATATTATGGTGATTAGTTATAGGTTATTCAATGTGGTCTGCTTACTCTCAATCAATAGTATAGGCTCACCAGTTCAAAGAAATTATAATATGTCACTGCTTGCTTTAATAAAACGAGAAAATCACGGTTTGTAGGCCAAGCAACCTAGCAATCTAACCAAACAACTATCCGATCAAACACATATTGAATTCAATATTGTGAGGTAACATTCAAAATTCATATCTTTACAGGAATGATAATGAGATGCATGCATATATAATTTCCATATACCTGAAAATGCACCTTGAGCACGCTTGCTCTCTTTGTTCTGCGGCTGAGTTCATGGCAAAGGAGCAGCCTCCACGGTGTCATTTCCAAAATCAGCAACCATAGCATCAGCAGGAGGCTTCCCCTCGCTTGTTTCCACCACCAGAAGCCATCAATCGTATAGTATCATCCTCCATTTTCGCAACTATTTCATGCAGTTCTTTGAACTTCGCGGTCAAGGACTCGTGTAAGAGCTCAACCTCGCATTTCTCATCAGCTAATCTGCAATTTTCGCACTTCAACTCACTGATATATAGTCGCCAAATTATTGCTCACCATTTCCTTCAATTCGCCAACCAAATCCTTTTTATCATCTTCCAATATACGAAACTTGTTCCGAAGCTCATCAAGAACATTACCATAGTTTTCCTTCAATTTCTTTAACCCCAAAACTCCATTATCCAATTCAGCATTCTTTTTTCTTAGCCCATCAAGTGCATTGAGTCCATCAAACACAATTATGATTTAGTCCATAATTAAACTTCCAAAAACAAAAGCATATGTATTTATTTCTATATCCCTCTATAATTTTTTATCTTCTACAACTTACACATGAAACACATTTCAAGTAAATAATAGAATATTGAAATAATTTCGATCTCTTGTTAGATATGAGACTTATGTTTGTACATGCATGCATAAATAAGAAATAATTTTGAACCAAGTAATATTGTACGTATACTACATATAGTACATAGGAGATATAATCCGATGCTAGCTAATCTCAAGTGGACTTTTGCATGCCGGCCTCATAATCGATAATTCATAAGAGGATAAATGAAAGATTGAACATTGCACATAATTACTTACATTCATACAAGTTGACTTTTAGCCGTTTGATAATAATCAAGACAAATGCACAATGCCATGACTATTGACTACAAGTACAATATACTATTTAATATTTAATATTCTTCTTAAAATGAAGGAATCAATGATCAATTCACACAGTACAAAAGTAAATAAATGAAAAAGAAAGAAAAATAATTTCACTAAAGTATTTTCATTATTTTTTTTACGCAATGTGTTTTCATCATGTATTGATAATTGATATATTCACATTTATATCATAAATGTAAAGTTGAAGAAGACATTAAATTATGAGTTATACAAGTCTTTCACAAAACCATAATTATATTAGGTACGTAGTATGCATTTTTATCCTTTTTGTTCTCTTCCCAAATAACATATATAAATACCCTACAATGAATCTCATCCATATCACCATTTGCTCTCTCCTCCCCCTACATACATTTTCCTAATGGAACATCCTAACTTATCATTCTTACCCTTCCTTTTATTTTCAACAAGTTTAATATTTCTTTTCCTCACACAGGTTGTAAAGTTAGGAAATAAAATATTAAGGGTCAAAAGAAAAACAGAAATAAACCTTCCACCTGGACCATGTAACCTTCCAATCATAGGAAGCATACACCACCTTATTGGATCTCTACCTCATCATGGTTTAAGAAATTTATCCAAAATTCATGGCCCTATCATGCACCTAAAACTAGGTGAATTATCAACCATAATAATTTCTTCCCCTGAATTTGCCAAAGAAATTTTAAAAACTTATGATTCTATTTTTGCTCAAAGACCACACCAAGTTGGTGCAGACATCATGTGTTATGGTTCCACGGACATTGCGACAGCGCCTTATGGTAACTATTGGAAACAATTAAGAAGATTATGTTCACAAGAGCTTTTATGTACAAAACGTGTGAGATCATTTCAATCAATTAGAGAACAAGAGGTATCAAATTTAGTAAAATACATTTCTAATAACATTGGATTATGTATTAACCTTAGTGAAAATGTTGCTTGCATGACAAGTTCCATTACTTCAAGGGCAGCTTTTGGTAAAATATGCAAAGATCAACAAGAGTTTATTTTGTTGATTAAGAAACTTGTGAAAATTGCTGAAGGGATTTTTATTATGGATTTGTTTCCTTCACAAAAGTGGTTACATTTGATAAGTGGAATGAAGCCTAAATTGGAAGAGTTGCATATGAAATTTGATAATATTATTGAAAATATTATCAAGGAGGCTATGACAAATAATGGTGAAGGAGAAACAATAGAGGGTTTTCTTTCTGTTCTTCTCAGGGTTAAAGATCATGATGATGGCCTAGATTGTCCTTTGACTATTGACAATATCAAAGCTGTAATTTTGGTAAGTTTGAGTTAATATATTTTTTTTGCTTTCCTTAATTTTCAAACTTTTAAGATATATTAGGTTAGGATATACTACAATATTGGATAATGAACACTATACATAACACATGAAGTTAATTTAATTAATAGTAAAAATGAAAGTTAGCTAGTAGTTAATTTGAGGTCATTTTCATGCTGTAGGACATGTTTGTTGCTGGAAGTGATACATCATCTGCAGTTATAGAATGGGCCATTTCAGAAATGATGAAAAATCCAACAGTAATGATCAAAGCTCAACAAGAAGTAAGAGAACATTTTGGAAGCAAAGGATATAGCGATGAAAAATCTCTTCAAGAACTAAAATATCTTAAAGCAGTCGTCAAAGAAACACTAAGACTACACCCTCCGTTTCCTCTCCTTCTCCCTAGAGAATGCCGAGAAACTTGTGAGATTAAAGGGTACACGATACATGCTGGAAACAAAGTGATAGTAAATGCATGGGCAATTGGGAGAGACCCTGAATATTGGAGCGAACCAGACGAGTTTTTTCCGGAGAGATTTTTGGATTGTTCAATTGATTACATAGGTTCAAATATTGAATATATACCGTTCGGTGCTGGAAGGAGAATTTGTCCTGGTATTTTGTTTGGTCTATCTAGTATTGAACTTTGTCTTGCACAACTTCTCTACCATTATAATTGGGAACTTCCTAGTGGATTAACTGTGGAAAATCTAGAAATGACTGAATCTTTGAGTTCCTCATCAAGAAGGAAAACAGATCTCATTCTTGTTCCTATTTCTTGTTACAATCATGTACATTCTTCATAAGGGATATATGGATTTACTGCAGTCACTATGTCTGATGGTCACCCTAATGTGAACCGTTTGATTTGTTGGATTCATAATCACGGCGATTGATTTCAGTCACTATGTACAGAGGGACAACTAATGTGTGCAGATGCTGTTACACCAGCTAATTAGTTAGTTGCATTATTTTACATATTCTATGTTCTTGAGATATATTATATATGTATGCATTATATTATAATATATAAAAGATATTGTGTGCATTGTTATACAATGGGAAAGTCAAGACCAGGATTCCCTATGGTAGAATAACCATGCAGTTACACACAATTTTTTTTATCACTACAACTGATTTTAGATCGGAAGGTTTATATTATACATTAGCAAAAGTAATATAAACTACCTCAGCCATCACATCGAGATTGGACGACTAAGAACTAACATAAGGATGAGTTAATTTTAAAAGTAAAACCTAAGGTCATGGCTAACATGCATATACTATATGTAATGTTATAGTCTGTTTAGCTAAGCTAACAGATTAATCATGTACTGCTAGACTACATTTTTTTTTCTTTTTTGCTTGTGATACGACAAACCTTGTTGTACGATTGTTGAGATACAATAAATGACAGGAGGAACTAGAAGCGGAGGTTTCACTGTCGATGATAGAATGTTTTCTTTTGGCCATGTCAACTGCTATAGATGAACTTGAATTTGGATGCTCAATGCTCATTCTTCATGGCAATTCCAGAAACAGCCTTCTTTTCATGTACTCCTCGGAATATACACTGATCATCGTCTTCGTCCTCAATGTTTATGATCATTTTCAATCTTTTGGTAGCTGGTACAAAAAGAGATGTGTATAAGCTAACATAACATTTGCCAAACATGATATTACTCAAAACAAAAACATGGAAAATAAAGACTGGTAGAATAATCTTTACTTCAATGAGAATATTTCTAGTAGCCTCGGCATTTCAAGGAAAATCCAGTCACTCGCTCTTTAAGTTGTTGGCTATATATGATTTCATCAAAATTCAGAATTTCAGATAATATATACAGTAGGCATTATGTAATCATGTTTACCTAAGAAAAACAAAATGTGTACTTCCTCAAGGGTGTCTACAATCTGTTCTGTAGGATCGTCTCTCCTATTCTAGCTACTAAGATTTGTTTGATATTCACTTTCCACGGTAATATGGAATGAAGATGAATCCGACAGAAGAAGGAACGAACTTCAAAAGTCACAATTCACTTTCGATCCAGAGAGAACCATAATATTCCGGTGCTAGTTGAGTTTATCTTAGTTATGACTTATGATGTACTCTAATTGCATTTTATGGTGACTAGTTATAGGTTATTCAATATGGTCTGTTTGTTCAATCAATAGTAGGCTCACCAGTTCAAAGAAATCATAATATGTCGCTACTGTTTGCGTTAATAAAACAAGAAAATCACGGAACCTAGCAATCAAACCAAACAACTATCTGTTCAAACATATTGAAAACATTCAAAAATCTTTATATTAATGATAATGAGATGCATACATAATTTCCATATACCTGAAAATGTACCTTGAGCATACTTGCTCCCTATGTTCTGCGGCTGAGTTCTTGGCAAAGGAGCAGCCTCCACAGTGTCATTTTCAAAATCAGCAGCAACCATAGGATCAGTAGGAGGCCCCCCCTTGTTGTTTCCACTCATGAATAGTTTGGTATCATCCTCCATATTTGACACCCTTTCATCCAGTTCTTTCATCTTCGTGGTCAAAGACTCGAGGACGAGCTCAACCTCACGCTTCTCATCAGCTAATCTGCAATTTTCACTCTTCAACTCACTTATAATCGCCAAATTATTGTTCACCGTTTCCTTCAATTCGCCAACCAAACGTTTTTTATCATCTTCCAATACACAAACCTTGTTTCGAAGCTCCTCAAGAGCATTACTATAATTTTCATTCAACTTCTTTAGCTCCAAAACTTCATCCTCTAATTCACCCTTCTTTTTTCTTACCAAATCAAGAGCCTTTCCATCTTCCACTCTTTTTGTCTTCAACTCCAAAACTTCATCCTCTAATCCACCCTTCATTTTTCTTTCCAAATCAAGAGTCTTTCCATCTTCCACCCTTTCTTTCTTCAACTTCAAAACTTCATTCTCTAATTCTCCATTATTTTTCCTTAGCACTCTAATTTCATTCCCATCTTCAACCCTTTTTTCCTCCAACTTCTTAACCTCACACTTAAACACAATAATCTTCTTTTTCATCTCTTCCAAAGCATCTCTATCAACTAAACCCTTTATCTCAGCTTCTTTCAACTTAGCTTCATAAATTTTCTCTTCTTTTTTACCTTTCTCACACATTTCCCTCAACTGAACATTCCTCTTCCTAAGAACTTTAATAGTTTCTATATCATCAACCAAACCACCTTCCTTAACTTCCTTCAACAAAGCCTCATAACACTTCTGTACTTTCTTCCCTTCCTCACAAAGTTTCTCTCTTTTCTTAACATCTTCTTCAGCTATTAACCTAGCAAATCTCTCCGTTTCAACATTCTGCTGTAACTGTTGTATCTGGTTTCTGAGTTTCATTTCATTACTCACCAAAACACCTTCAACTCTATCAAAAGTTTCTACAAGACAAGCTCCACGCAATACATCAACAAGATCAGGAATAGTTTTACCTTCAAAGTTATGAAGATTTTCCAGCAGATGTGTTTCATGTTCTTCTCTATCAAGAATGACATGGTTGGTTGAAGGTGACCCAGGTTCGATTTTGGGTTGAATGTTCATTATAAGGCAAAAAGATGCAAACTTTAGTAGAAATGAGTTTAGGTGAAAAATGGGTTTGGTTGAAAATGTAGGATGAAAGAAGAGGGTTGGTGTGGAAAGAAATCAGTGAGACAAGGATGAGAGAAAGATCAAGATGTTTTTTTTTTTGAACAAAGATGAAGATGATGTTTTTTTTAGAAACAAAGATGAAGATGGTGTTTTTTGACTTCTAGATGAAGATGGTGTTAAAAGTAGAAGAAAGGGGGAAAAAAAAGTGTACAAAACAGTAACCACTACTAACCACTACAAAAGCATGATTTTTGTTTTTGTCTGTAGTGAAGATCCTAGAGAAAATATGAGAAATATTTGCTTGGTCTTGTTAGAAAACATTCCCAGAGTCACGTGGTCTCTCCAAAAGCAAAACAATAAAAAAAATATATATAAAAAAAAAAAAAAAAGACTAGCAAATGAAAAGGAAAATAAGGAATAGATCAAGGATATGAACATTACAAGTGATTTACCATAAACCTCAATAACTTTTTTAATTTTATTTTATAAAATAAAATCATTGAGTCTTGATGATCTATAATGTATTTATTTTTTTGAGTTTAAACTCATTCTCTATAGGGTCTGTTTAGTAAAAATAGTGGTTAGTTGATAAGCTAAAGTTGATGGCTGATAGCTTATAGCTGATAAGCTAGTTAAAGTGTTTGGTAAACTTAGCGGTTTGACTAGCTGGTAAATGTAAAATGACATAAAAGGACATTCTCAATTCATAATAAAATTTATATTATTTTATAAAAAAATAATACATATATGAAAATTATTTTATAAAAAAATAATAATATTATATAATTGCAACATTTACATAGGCATGATTTTAATAAATAGTAAAAAATAAAGAAGAAAAGGATTAAAGGATGTAAACAAAAATAAAATAAATTAAAATATATATTATGTAAAATAAATCATAAATAAAAGTATTTTTTTATTGAACAAATAAAAAAGGGTTTGTTTAGTTAAAAAAAATAAAATGAAAATGGGTTTGATATAGATTATAGACTAGCAAGCAAAGCAACATAGTATAAATACAAAGACGATGCTCATTTTTGTAACAAAAAAAAAAGACGTTGCTCAAAAAAAATAATACAAAGAGTGATAAAACAAACCAAAACACAGTCAACAAAAAAATTAATGTCATTGGTTTCAAAAACACTAACATTAATGTCATAAAGTAAAGATGAAGTACACTGTATATATACAATGCATGTACGTACCCAAAAAAAATATATACAATGCATGTGTTTTGTTTTAATAAATTATTAGAGATAAAAAAGGATTTTAGGTAAAAGAATAAGGGTATAAATGGAAGAAAAGATGATAAGCTATAAGCTATAAGCTAAAACGCTATTTAAATATCGTCTGAGAAATAAGCTATAAGCTAATAAAATAAGTTATAAGCTCGTAGTTACCAAACAGAACTTTTTTTCTCATATGAACTTATAAACTATAAGCTATAAGCTATAAGCTAGCTTTTTGGTCTTACCAATCAGACCCATAATGTATTAATGTCTAATAGTGACCATCTATACATAATTTTATTTAGGTTTTTTCATCTTCATTCCTTTCCTCATCCTCGTCATAAGTAATTTATTAATTAAAATCAATTCGTGTACTTCCATTTTCTAGAATAAATACTTACAAATTTATAAAAACGGGTGAGTTGAGCTAAATAAGGTAAGAAACTAAATTCACTTCTAGATAAAATAATCAGTGGTGACTATGTAGGGTACGTAGTGGATTCTTCTTTTTGTACTATTTTAGATTAGATGGAATGAGATGCTGGAATTGATACATCAGCTGCAATTTAAACCAAATTTACTTGTTACAAATCAAAATCAAAGTTACAAACACACACCAATTACTGCTTTTGAGTGAACCAACTATCAATATAAGCACATTCCAACATATATATATATAAAAGTTATTTTTGTTTAAGTTAAATAAACTATGCGCGTAGATTCAAATGTACCATGGCTACCTGTGAATTGTTAGACTACATTTTTTGCTGTTTTGCTTTTGATACCACAGACCTTATTGGAGGACTATCCTCAGAAGATGAATCATCAGAGGAACTAGAATTTGAGGTTTCAGTGTCGGTGTCGGTGAAAGGAAACTTTCGTTTGACTGTGTCAACAGCATTGCCAAATTTGCATTTTTTCTGTGTTGCCACTGATGAACGTGGATACTCATTCTTCACCTCAACTCCAAAAATAGCCTCCTTTCGATGTATTCCTTGAGATATAGGCTGATCATCATCATCATCGTCGTCGTCATCATCATCATCATCAAGGTCTATGATCTCAACGTTTTCTGGTATCACTCTTCCACGAGCTGGCATAAAAAAGATATGTATAAACTTACATAACATTTGCCGAATATGATAATGTATACTTAAGAAAAAACTTGGAAACTAAGCAAAGGAAGATCAATCAAGTCTCTCTGACTCTTCAGTTTTCATTTTTGTTTGCTGGAAACAAAACTTCATCAAGGGATGATGAAGAAATCACAGAAAAGATAATTGACGGTTTTCGAAGAGAACAAAAATATAAAAGAGAAGAACTCAAAAGAAAACCTCAAAAGCAGATACTTTAAGCTAAAAACATCCTAAACTCAAACCATAATCTAACAATGTTTCACTATATTTCTTGGCATTAGACTCATAATTTCCATATACCTGAAGATGCACCTCGACCATCCTTGCCCGGTTGTGTGCTGGCAGCAACTTTAGGAGACTGATGAACATCTTCATTTCGTGGCAAAGGAGCAGCCTCCTCCACAGTGTCATTTCCAAACGCATTGTCACGAGCATCCTCTTCACCATTATCATCAAAATCAGTAACCATAGGATCAGCATGAGGCTTCCCCTCATTGTGTCCACCACCAGAACCATCTAAACACATCAAATTCAAAGCTTTAAGAACATTCTCCAACCGCGAGACTCTTCCACTATGTTCTATATACTTTCTGTTCAAAATCTTATCTAATGCTTCAAGCTCCCGCTTCTTATCTGCCAATTCTCTGTTTTCTAATTCCAATTGACTAACCTTAATCCGAAGCTCGTCAAGAACATTGCTATCATCCAACCATTTTTTCTTCGACTTCTTCAACTCCAAAACTTCTTGCTCTAATTTACCAATCATTTCTCTTAACGCACCAAGTTCGTTATTATCTTCAACCCACTTCTCCTTCATCTTCCTCAACTCCAAAACTTCACACTCCAATTCCGCGTTCTTTCTTCTAATCACGTCAAATTATTACCATCATCAACACATTTTTCCTTCAACTTCTTCACTTCAATTTCCAATTCATCATTCTTCTTTCTTAGCTTTTCAGTAGTCTCTCTATCAGTTAAACCATTTGTCTTCACTTCTTTCATCAAAGCTTCATAACTTTCTTGTGCTCTTTTCCCTTTCTCACATTCTTTCTCTCTTTTCCTATACTCTTCTTCAGCCTGTATCCTTGAAAGCATCTCCATTTGAAATTTATATTGCAACTGTTTATTCTCTTCTTTTGATCTCATTTCTCTACTAACCAAAACACTTTCAACTAAATCAAAAGTATCAAATTTACACGTTGCACGCAAAACATTCACGAGTTCATGAATGGTTTTTTGTTCGAAGGTGTTGTTAGGGTTAGGGTTGATGGGTGGGAAACCTGGTGGAAACCCAGGTTCGGTTTTGGGTTGAATGTTCATGATAAGTTGAAAAAATGTAAACTTTAGGTGAAAATGAGTTTAGGTGAAAATGGGTTTTAGCTGAAAATGGATGTAAAGAAGAGGGTTGAAACAAGGATGAGAGTAAGATGAAAATGGTGTTTAAGGGTCTGTTTGGAAAAACAGCGGTTGACTGATAAGCTAGCTTATAGCTTATGGGTGATGGCTGATGGCTGATAGCTTATGGCTGATGACTGATGACTTTTGGCTGATAAATTAATTGAAGTGTTTGGTAAATTTAGCGGTTCAACTAACTGATAAATGTAAAATTACACAAAAGGGCATTCTTAAAGTTATTAATTAATGTTTTACGGATAATTTAATATAATATTATTATTAAATTGATTCTTATTTATTGAATTTTTTAATATTATATAATTTATATAATATTTAATTAGTGTATAATTAAAAATAATGATAAACACGTGTATAATTCGATCTTTTTCAATTCCAAATAAATATAGTTCAATATTTTTCTTTTCAATTATCATAAAAAAAAATCTGTTTCAAAATTGTATTATCGTGTCTCGTTTTTTTTATTTATATTTAACAAAAATATATAGAATTAAGAAACATATTGGAAGTTCCGTAAAAAATTGTTAGATACATACTATAGTAATTTATATACATTTATTATTATAGTATTTTATTACGAATAAAGATGCGGTACATGAATTAATCAAGAACGAAAGAATTAATCAAGAAAGATGCTGTACATGCTCCTTGGTAGTTGAAACATACGTTTATTTTATTTTAAGTTATAATAAATGATAAAGGGTATAGTTGGGTTTTAAATAAAATTTTAAGGGTAAATGTGGAAGAAAAAACAATAAGCTATAAGCTATAAGCTAAAACGCTATCAGGAATAGCGTCTAGAAAATAAGCTAAAAGTCAGTAAAATAAGCTATAAGCTAATGTTGAAAACGTTTTACCAAACAGGTCTAATTTTTTACAAACGAGCTTATAAATCATAAGCTAAAAGCTATAAGCTAATTTTTGTGCTTGCCAAACAGACCCTAAATGGCACCAAAGACATTTCTTTTTTTTGTCTACTAAAACAAGCAACTGTGTTTAATGATGTAGTATATGTTCCAAGTTCCAAGAAAGCATGATGATCATGCTGATTGGCTCAATCAAAGAATATGGATCATCACTTTAAGGCATAGCCGTCCACGTAGATATGTCAATTTACATTACTCTCTCTTCCTTTTTAGTAGTAACTTTTTACAGTAACTATCATTCTAACAAAATACAGTACTCTCCAACTAAGATAGTGAGAGTTTTGGGGTCGTTTTATTTTCGTTCTATCTTCTTTATTTAAATCACACTAATCATCTTTCTTCAATAATTTTTTTCTTCACAAAATACACTATTTTTCATATTATTAATGAGAGAAGAAGGATATATTTAACAATTTATAATTTTAATTTATCAAAACGACAATCAAAAGAAACAAAAAATTTGTATTAAAAGTTAGGGGTTGTTTGGTTGGAAAAAAAATAAAGAAGAGATAAATAAAATCACGAAATCCAACATTATGTATTTAGACTAAATATTAGTTCAAATATATATATTGATTTAAGTGATTTTATTTCTCTCTTTTTTATTTCTCTCCTACCAAACATGGGCTTAAGAAGGAGGAACCAATGGAGTATTTTATTACTGTAGATTGATTTACAATGAGTTATCTATTGGGCATATCGATAGTAATGAGGTATTATGTCAAAATTAATTATGAAATAGTACACTCATTGTTCACAAGTTTAATTCCAGGCAAATGCATTCTTATTTTCACGCTATGAAATCTATGCAACTTCCTATACATGCATTTACAGTACAATTAATTCAATCTCATACTTTTATCCAATGTTATGGAACTCTAAACAACGTACTGTATTTTATTCCATGTGTGCCTAAACAGTGTATTATCAAAGTATTGTGTTAGGAATCATCAAAAATAAAATAAAATATTGTGCCAGTAACTTTTTAGAAATGTTATTGAAGCCTTAAAAAAATATAAACTTACAAAAATAAAAATCATTGAATCTTATAGATTTATTATGTACTACTACTACTACTATAATAATAAGCCACCAACATATATTTTTATTTACTTTCCTTTATCTTCTTCCTCCACTTCTTCATAATTTATTTGTTAATTAAAATCAATGTGTACTTTTTTTTTTATTACAAATCAATGTGTACTTTAATTTCCAAGAATAAATACTTACAAATTTATAAAAACGTAAGAAACTTAATTCACTTCTAGATAAATAATCAGTGCTGACTAATTGTGCTCTTTGGAGTTTAGAGGCTAGGGGATTCTTCTTTTTGTATTTTAGATGGAATGAGAGCTATAAAGTTTGTTGCAGGAATTGATACATCAGCTGCAATTGTAAAATATTGGGACAAATTTAAACCAAATTTACTTGTGCCAAATCAAAATCAATTTTACAAACACACACCAATTACTGCTTTTGAGTGAACCAACTATCATTTCTAGAATTATAGTCTAACTTACTTTTGAGAATAAACTGAATTCTGAGTTATAAAATCTGGAGTGTAACTCATGCTGTCATAAATATATACTACAATATATGCTAGCATAGTTAAATATTCCATGGCTTCATACATATCTGTCTATGTTTTAAGAACTAAGAACTAGGATATGATGAGTTAATTGTTCAATAGAACCTAACAAAAGTTACGGCTAACTCGGATATGCTATATATAATATAATGTTATAGCCTGTTGTTTACCTTGGCTAATAGTTTAATTCTGAATTGCTTGACTACCTTTTTTCCTGTTTTGATTGTGATATCACAGACGACCTTATTGGAAGATCATCCATAAAAGATTAATCGGCAGATGAACTAGAACTTGAGGTTTCAATGACGGTGAAAGGAAACTTCCATTTGACTGTGTTAACTGCATTGGCAAATTTGCTTTTTTGTTGCGTTGCCTCTGATGAACTTGGATACTCGTTCATCACCTCAACTTCAAAAATAGCCTTCTTTCTGTGTATTCCTTGAGATATACGCAGATTGTCGTCGTCATCTTCGTCATCAAGGTCTATGACCTCAGCGTTTTCCGGTAACCCTCTTCCACGAGCTGGCATAAAAAAGATATGTATAAGCTTACATAACATTTCCCAAATATGATCATACTTAAGCAAAAACTTGGAAAATAAGCAAAGGTAGATTCTTTAAGGAAGATCAAGTCCCTGACTCTTCAAGTAATTGAATATATATGATTTTATCAATGTTTACCTAAGAAAAATAAAATGAATTTTCTTAACTGCTTTTGTTCAGTTTTCATTTTGCTTTCTGGAAAGAAAACTTCATCAAGGGATGATGAAGAAATCACAAAAGATAATTGACAGTTTTCGAAGAGAACAAAAATATAAAAGAGAAGAAATCAAATGAAAACCTCAGAAGCAGACACTTAAAGCTAAAAACTTCCTAAATTCAAACCCATAATCTAACAATGTTTTCACTATATTTCTTGGTATTAGACTCATTTTCTTTTCACGGAGGATTCTTCCTCTTCAAATTTGTCATAGGATTATAGGAATCTCCTCTTTATTCATCTTTGGATGATTTTATCACTGACATTGGTACAGACACCATTTGACCACGGCTACCACTCTTGTTTCTTTTCTTAGCAGAGTGCTTTATTCATCTGTATTACACCTGCCTCGCTTCCGCTTTTCAACAACACCTATGAAATTTTCACATCAGAGTTACAACTAAGCCCCCTCTTCACTAATGGCCTTGATGGTTTTGCTTCTTAGCCAAGTGAGAGCATCCACAATGAAAATTGTTTAACGAAATTTGGAGTATAAAACAATAGTAATCCAGGCAAGATTCAAATCATAGAGCTATAAATGGTTTCAGAAGAACATATTAATTTCATCAGGTTACTGCAGAACAAGTGAATAATCAATCACTCACACCTCTATTCTCTAATTATCTGCCCCCAAATAACTACTCTAATTCCACTATCCCGTCTGAATGCTACTGAATAACCAACCTCTAATAGACCCTGCTATCTCAACATTTTCCTGGGCTTTCTTGTGTACACCTTCCAACACTTCTCACCTGCAGAAAATGTTCCGAAATGCAGGTTTACAATAACTCAATTATCTCATATCGAGTGTTGGATTATATCTCTACAATAGGTAATTCAAAACAGAAGGAGATTCTTTTGTATTGTATTCTAAATAGGCTTCATAGTTCTATGTAACTTCCTCTACATAACCACTCTCATTCCACTATTCCTTCTCGACGCTACTGAATAACTAAACTATCTTCCACTAGTCCCTACCATCACAACCACTTTCTTAGGACTTCTTGCATATAACATCTAACCCTTGACACACCATCATGACACAATCGTTCTACAATCTGTTCACTAGGATCATCTCTCCTATTCTAGTTCTAGTAAAGTTAATAATAGTTTTGGGTTCCTGAAGCACATCCCTTCCTCAAGGTTGAAACAAGGGCTTCGCCTCATGAATTTATCTTCCCAAGCACAGTTTCTTCAGCAAGTCTGTTCTACAATTGAGGCAATACCTAACTTATCAATTAATTATGGCAACGCAAAAACTTCCCTAGAACCAATAATTGTTTGAGGTTTCACACTTCCAGTCAATGCTACTTCCATTTCCATAGGAAAATCATTTTCAGCTAAAAGAAAGCGGCCAATAGCTTGCATGAGCTGATTAACATGGAATAAAGGTGAACCTGAGAGCAGAAGGAACAAGCTTAAATGTCACAATTCACCTTGCATCTGAAGACAATAATATCCTGGTGCTAATTGAGTTGTGTTCTTAATTAATTCATACTCTAATTGCGCATTTTGATGACTAGTTAGTGGTATTTCAACGCAATCAGGTTCAACCACTAGTTCAACATGCTGAACCAAGCACTAGTAACCTCGCTAGTTCAGAGAATTATTAAACATTAAAGCAGAAAAGTCACAGTTCCAGTCAAGCATATTGAATTCAATATTTATAAAGTAACATTCAAAAATGCATATCTTTATAGCAAAAATTAAATGCATGCATAATTTCCATATACCTGAAGATGCACCTCGACCATCCTTGCCCCGCTTTTTATCTGCCAATTCTCTGTTTTCTAATTCCAATTGACTAACCTTAATCCGAAGCTCGTCAAGAACATTGCTATCATCCAACCATTTTTTCTTCGACTTCTTCAACTCCAAAACTTCTTGCTCTAATTTACCAATCATTTCTTTCAACACACAAAGTTCATTACTATCTGCAACCCACTTCTGCTTCATCTTCCTCAACTCCAAAACTTCACACCCCAATTCCGCATTCTCTCTTCTAATCATATCAAATTTATTACCATCATCGTCACATTTTTCCTTCAACTTCTTCACTTCACAATCCAATTCATCATTCTTATTTCTTAGCTTTTCAGTAGTCTCTCTATCAGCTAAACCATTTGTCTTAACTTCTTTCATCAAAGCTTCATAACTTTCTTGTACCCTTTTCCCTTTCTCACAAAGTTCCTCTCTTTTTCTATACTCTTCTTCAGCCTGTATCCTTGAAAGCACCTCCATTTGAAATTTATATTGCAACTGTTGATTCTCTTCTCTTAATCTCATATCTCTGCTCACTAAAACACCTTCAACTATATCAAAAGTATCAAATTTACATGTTCCGCGTAAAACTTTCACAAGTTCTGGAATGGTTTTTGGTTGGAAGGTGTTGTTAGGGTTGGTGGGTAGGAAATCTGGTGGTAACCCAGGTTCGGTTTTGGGTTGAATGTTCATGATAAGTTGAAAAAATGTAAACTTTAAGTGAAAATGAGTTAAGGTGAAAATGGGTTTAGCTGAAAATGGATATAAAGAAGAGGGTTGAAACAAGGATGAGAGGAAGATGAAAATGGCGTTTACCCTTGCAAACCCTACTTACTTACCCTTCCTTATTTGAGTCAAAATGGCGCCAAACCCATTTTCAAACCCTACTTACTTACCCTTATTTGAGTCAAAATGGCGCCAAACCCATTTTCAAGCCCTACTTACTTTACTCTTGCAAACCCTACTTAAGTACCCTTACTTTCAAAATTTCAAAATGGTTGAAACATTTCTTTTCTTTGTCTACTAAAACAAGCAAATATGTGTAAGTATTTGTTTGATCTACAAAATGAAAATACTGAATAGAATTACAAGAGAATATAAAACAGAACATCGTAAGACAAACGTTTAAGGTATTGAACAAATTTTGTCTTTTACAATGTTTGGTGGAGAAAATGTTATTTTAGTGATTTAGGGTCTGTTTGGCAACACCATTTTTTGAGCTTATAGCTTATAAGTGCCCGTTTGGCCCGACTTATTTTCTACTTTTTTTCTTCTCCTTAAAAATAGTAAAGTAGGAAAAAATTGTGTTTGACTCTACTTTTTTTTATTTTTTACTTCTTTACTTTATTTCTCTAATACTTTTAAAGAGAAATATGGCTAAATTCAATTTTATATTTCTCTATTTCGTTTAAGCTAAATAGAAAAGTAGAAATTAAGCTAAAAGTAGAGTATCTCATAAGCTAAAAGTATAAAGTAGAAAAAAGCTTATTTTCTAGCTTTTTTCATAATTGAATTTAGCTTATAGCCATGTTTTATACTTCTCTATTTTGTTCCTACTTCTCTATTTTATACTTCATTATGAAAAAAATAGCCATGTTTGTAAGATTTTTTTCACTTGAGTTTATAGCTTATTTTTTACAAGCTATTTCAATTAGCTTATGAGCTTATAGCTTTTAGCTTATAAGCTTATAGCTTATTTCAATTAGCCTATTTTTAATAAGCTATTTTTTTTTACGTCATTCCATATTTATAAGTCAGTCAAACCAATAATTTTACCAAACACTTCAATTAGCTTATCAGCTACCAGACATAAGTCATCAGCTATAAGTTGTAAGCTATCAATCGTCAGCTATAAGTTATCAGTCATTAGCTATAAGCTATTTTTATCAAACAGGCCCTTAGACAATTTATGTTGAAGACAAAAAATTGTCATGTGGTTTAGTGGGAACAAGAATATTTATTTTTGTTGGGTCTTGACCCTCAATTTGTTCAATGACGGTTTTAAAATCAAACACAGTATAACTAAAATTAATCATATTCAGTCTTTTATTTTTAGCAGATTAAACACATTCACATTCTTTTTTGCTGCTTTCAATAAAGTATGACCAATAGCCATATACCTACTTCTGAGCTGATCGGCTCAATCAAAGAATATGGATCATCATAAAGTCGTGCATGTAGGTCTCTCCATTTACATACCTGACCCAAATGGGCTAGCCCGCCCAAGTACGGCATGACCCAGTGGGCTTTGCACTATACATGAGTCAGATTGACCCGGCCCAATTTTGTGATGGGTTGCGTTTTACCGAGTCCGACCCGATTTTGTATAGGTCTGATAGGCTTATAGGCTGACTCGGCCCAAATTTTTTTAACTTTTTCAGATTATTAAATCTTTTTTTAAGAAATTTTGATAAATTAACTCTTAATAATTATTAATTTTATGGTGACATAATTGTATACACGTGTAAATAATTTTTACATTATCATTAAATACGCATTAATAAATTATAAAATCATTTTTTATTAAAGTTTTAAGTAAGTATAACCATTTTTATTGAATTTACACATAAACTATAATTCTTTTTTTTTTGACTAATTAAACTATAATTCTTATAATAAATTTTTAATTAAATGATAAATTTCTTTATATATTTATTGATATTATTTATACAAAAATAATATAAATTTTCTACTAATGGACCAGTTTGAAATCCGATGGTCTAGTCCGACCTAGCCCATAATCTAGAGGGTTAAATGGACTTCGGCCAAAAAAATCCGATTACATTTGAGCCACTTTTTTAAAGCCCAACCCCCACTCAAACATGCGGGCTAATGGGTCGGCCATCAGCCCGGACCCATTTTTTACGGCTCTATTCTCAACCACCAAAATACACTCATTGTTATTTATAAAAAAAAATAAAAAAATACACTCATTGTTCACACGTTTATTTCCAAGCAAATGCATTCTTATTTTCATACTATGAATCTCTGCAACTTCCTATACCTGCATTAACGATTCAATTAATTCAATCTCATTACTTTTTTATAGAACTCTAAAGGTTTTTTCATGTGGCATTTCTCTATACACTTAATTAAATACAACAAACTTTTGAAAATCTAAAAATGTAGAAAGAAGGGAAAAAAAAGTGTACTACAACCAATAACCACAACAAAAGCATGTTATTTATTTTTGTCTTTAGTGAAGTTCCTAGAAAAATAGTACAGTACATCTTTTTTATTACAAAATATTTGTTTGGTCAAAAGACCAAATAATACACGTGCATAAAATTGTAAGTATACCATTTACTGTAATTATTTTGAAAATATACAATATTTATTTTTTTATTCTTCTATTTATTTTATTCTCTGTGTGCCTCCTAAACAACGTAAGTGCTAGGAATTATAAAAAAATAAAATAAAATATTGTGCCAGGAACAATTTAGAAAATACGACTGGTTCAACTGATATACTAGATGTCTAAAACAAAAAAGCTATTGAAGCCATAAAAAAATATAAACTTATAAAAATAAAAATCATTGAACCTTATAGATCTATTATGTATAATAATAAGCAACCAACATATAATTTTACTTACTTTTCTTTATCTTCTTCCTCCACTTCTCCATTCTCTTCATAATTTGTTTGTTAATTAAAATCAATTTGTGTACTTTAATTTCTAAGAATAAATACTTACAAATTTATAAAACCGTAAGAAATTTAATTCACTTTAGATAAATAATCAGTGCTGACTAATTGTGCTCTTTGGAGTTTAGAGGCTAGTGGATTCTTCTTTTTGTAGTATTTTAGATGGAATGAGACCTGCAAAGTTTGTTACATGAATTGATACATCAGCTGCAGTTACTGCTTTTGAGTGAACCAACTATGATTTCTAGAATTCTAGTCTAACTTACTTTTGAGAATAAACTGAACTCTGAGTTATAAAATCTGAAGTGTAACTCATGCATTCATAATATATACTACAAGTATAGTCAAATAAATATATAGATCAAAGTGATTTTTGTTTTAGTTATATAAAGTACCTAGATACAAATGTATGGCTTCCATACATATTTGTAGATGTTTTAAGAACTAACAACTAAGATATAATCAGTTAATTGTTCAATAGAACCTAACATAAAATTACGGCTAACTCGGATATGCTATAATGTTATAGCCTGTTGTTTACCTTGGCTAATAGTTTATTTCTGAATTGTTAGACTACATTTTTTGCTGTTTTGCTTGTGATATCAGAGACGATATTATTGGAAGATCATCCATAAAAGACGAATCACCAGAGGAGCTAGAACTTGAGGTTTCAATGACGGTGAAAGGAAACTTTCGTTTGACTGTGTCAGCTGCATTGGAAAATTTGCTTTTTTCTTGTGTTGCCACTGGTGAACTTGGATTCTCGTTCTTCAAGGCAACTCCAAAAACAGCCTTCTTTCCGCGTACTCCTTGAGATATAGGCCGATTGTCGTCATCGTCATCATCTTCGTTTCTGGGTATTCCCTGAGATATAGGCAGATTGTCGTCGTCGCCATCTTCGTCATCAAGGTCTATGACCTCAGCGTTTTCCGGTAACCCTCTTCCACGAGCTGGCATAAAAAATATATGTATAAGCTTACATAACATTTGCCAAATATGATAATACTTAAGCAAATTGGAAAATAAGCAAAGGATGATCAAGTCCCTGACACTTGAAGTAATTTTTTTTTTTTGACTCTTCAAGTAATTCAATATATATGATTTCATCGATGTTTTTACCTAAGAAGAATAAAATGAGTTTTCTTACCTGCTTTTGTTCAGTATACATTTTTGTTTTCTGGAAAGAAAACTTCATCAAGGGATGATGAAAAAATCACAGAAAAGATAATTAACAGCTTTCGAAGAGAACAAAAATATAAAAGAGAAGAAATCAAAAGATAACCTCAAAAGCTGACACTTTAAGCTAAAAACTTCCTAAACTCAATCCATAATCTAACAATTTTCACTATATTTATGGGCATTAGACTCATTTTATTTTCTTGGAGGATTCTTCCTCTTAAAATTTGTGATAGGATTATAGGAATCTCATCTTAATATTCATCTTTGGATGATATCATCGCTCACATGGCGCAGACACCATTTGACCACGACTACCAGACTACCACTCTAGTTTCTTTCTTCTGTTTTTTTAGCAGAGTGCTTGTTTGCTTCTGAATTACACCTACCACGCTTCCTCTTTTCAACAACACCTATGAGGTTATGACGGTAGTGATTTTCACGTCAGAGCTACAACTAGGCCCCCTTTTTGCTAATGGCCTTGATGGTTTTGCTTCTTCGCCAAGTGAAGGCATCCACGATGAAAATTGTTTAACGAAATGTGGAGTATTAAATATTAATATTCTATTATTTAGGTAAGATTCAAATCATCGAGCTGTAAATGGTTTCAGATGAACGTATTTATTTCATCAGCTTACTGCTGAGCAAGTGAATAATTAATCATTCACTCACACCCTCTATTCTCTAGTTATCTTCCCCTAAATAACTATTCTAACTCCACTATGCCGTCTGAATGCTACTGAATAACCAACCTCTACTAGACCCTGCCATCTCAACAGTTTTCTTGGGCTTTCTTGTGTATACCATCCAACACTTTTCACCTGCAAAAAATGTTCCGAAAATGCAGGTTTACAATAACTCAATTATCCCATATCAAGTGTTGGATTATATCCGGAAATACAAAACAGAAGGAGATTCTATTGTATTCTAAATAAGCTTCAAAGAATAAACTATAAATGTTTTTGGAAGAGAAAAAATGAATAGAAATAGAAAAGAGCTACTACTATATAGTATACACTAATCACTCACATCATCTCTTTCTTAGTTCTACGTAACTTCCTCTACATAACCACTCTCATTCCACTATTCCTTCTCGACACTACTGAATAACTAAACTAACTTCTACTAGTCCCTGCCATCTCAACCACTTTCTTAGCATTTCTTGCATATAACATCTAACATCTAACCCTTGACCCACGATCATGATACAATCGGTCTACAATCTGTTCACTAGGAGCATATATCCTATTCTAGTTCTAGTAAAGTTACTAACAGTTTCGGGTTCCCAAAGCACATCCCTATCTTCCCTCAAGGCTGAAACTAGGGCTTCACCTCATAAATTTATCTTCCCGGACAGCTTCCTCTGCAGGTCTGTTCTGCAATTGAGGCAATACCTAATTTATCAATTAATTATGCCGAAGCAAAAACTTACCTAGAACCAATATATGTTTGAGGTTGACAGTTCCGGTTAATGCTACTTCCATTTCCATAGGAAAATCATATTCAGCTAAAAGAAAACTGCCAATAGCTTGCTTGGGCTGAGTAACGTGGAATAAAAGTAAACCCGAGATCAGAAGGAACAAGCTTAGAAAGTCACAATTCAGCTTGCTTCTGAAGAGCATAATATACAGTTGCTAACGGAGTTGTGTTCTTAACTATGTCATACTCTAATTGCGCATTTTGATAACAAGAGATTAGTTAGTGTGGTATTCCAATTTCAACATGATCTGGTTCAACCATTAGTTGAACATGCTGAACCAAGCACTAGTAGCCTCACTAGTTCAGAGAACTAATATTATTAAACATTAAAGCAGGAAAATCACAGTAGCAGTCAAGCATATTGAATTCAATATTCAAAAAGTAACATTCAAAAATGCATATCTTTATAGCAAAAATGAAAAGCACGCATAATTTTCATATACCTGAAGATGCACCTTGACCATCCTTGCCTCCTACGTTCCGCGGCTGTGTGCTAGCAGCATCTTCAGGAGACTGATGAGAAGCTTCATTTCTTGTCAAAGGAGCAGCCTCCTCCACAGTGTCATTTCCTAACGCACTGTCACGAGCATCCTCTTCACCATTATCTCCAAAATCAGTAACCAGAGGATTAGCATGAGGCTCCCCCTCATTGTGTCCAGCACCAGAACCATCTAAACTCATCAGAAGTTTAGTATCATCCTCCAACCTCGATACTCTTCCACTTAGTTCTCCATACTTTGTGTTCAAAGACTCATACAATGCCTCAACCTCCCGCTTCTTATCTCCCAATTCACTGTTTTCTTTCTCCAATCGATCAACCTTAATCCGAAACTCATCAAGAACACTGCTATCATCCAACCATTTTTCCTTCATCTTCTTCGACTCCAAAACTTCTTGCTCTAATTTACCAATCATTCCTCTCAAAACACAAAGTTCATTACTATCTCCAACCCATTTCTCCTTCATCTTCCTCAGCTCCAAAACTTCACACCCCAATTCCTCATTCTCTCTTCTTATCACATCAAATCTCTTACCATCATCAACAAATTTTTCCTTCAACTTCTTCACTTCACAATCCAACTCATCATTCTTATTTCTTAGCTTATCAACAGTATCTCTATAAACTAAACCATTTGTCTTAACTTCTTTCAACAAAGCTTCATAACTTTCTTGAACCCTTTTCCCTTTCTCACAAAGTTCATCTTTTTTCCTTTTCCTAAACTCTTCTTCACCTTGTATCCTCAAAAGTGTTTCCATTTGAAGTTTCTCAAGAAACTTAAGTTTCTCCATTTCAAAATTCTTATGCAACTGTTCAATCTCATCTCTTAAACCCATTTCTCTGCTAACCAAAACACTTTCAACTAAATCAAAGGTATCAAATTTACACGTTGCACGCAAAACATTGATGAGTTCTGGAATGGTTTTTTGTTGGAAGGTGTTGTTAGGGTTGGTGGGTGAGAAAGATGGTGGTAACCCAGGTTCGGTTTTGGGTTCGGTTTTGGGTTGAATGTTCATGATTAGTTGAAAAATGTAAGCTTTAGGTGAAAATGGATTTAGGTGAAAAATGGGTGTGGCTTTGTACTATCTGTGAGTGAGTGAGGAAAGGAGGAAGCAAGAAGAAGAAGAGGGAAATAGGAAAAAAAATGCTTATTTGAGAAGAATTTGGAAAAAAGCGATTATAGTGTGAAGTGTAAGGAAGGGGAAGAAATGGATGAGACAAAATGTGATAAGAATTTACAGCTATAATTATTACATGCAGTTAGATATTTACCTTAATTGCATTTTGATCTCTCTATTTTCACCATTTTGTAATTTTAGTCTTTTTATTTTAAAATTTGATTGTTTTGATTCTCATTTTATTTTATAACTATAAATTAATGATGTGATATATTTTAAACGACGAGATAAATTATCTAAAGATAAGACATAGTTGTGGAAATTTATAAATTAAATTAAATTTTCTTATAATTTCATCAAATACTTTGTCTAAAATATGACGATACAACATGTGTTTAAAGAATTTTTGTAAATTAATTTTCTTACAATTTCATTGATGTTGATATTTTCTCATGATTAGATAATACATCACGTTGTTTAAAAGTTAAAACATATCAAATCGTCAATTTATTGCCTAAATATTTTTTATTTCAACCTTTAATCTTAGATTGGACGATTTAAATTAAAAACATATCTTCTAGTTAATAGAATCTTAACTGTTAAATTTAAATTGAACGGGTTAGATTTATTAATGTGACCTACTTTTATAATAAAAAATTATGAACCCAAAAAATGGGAAAAGGATTGTCAAACGTTAGTAGTTACTGATGGGAAAATTATAATAAGTTATGAAGTCTAATTGTGAATCAAAGATTAAGATTGTTTTTTATATTGACTTTATGCAGATGTAATATGATCTGATTGATTTAAAATTAATGTCAGAGATTTACTATTGTATAAAATTGCAGATTTATTTTACAGCAGGTAATCGTGGTCCCAACAGTACCAAGTAACCATTTTTACTCACAAAACAAGTCTATGTTTGGTACTCGGTAGTTATGTCTAAATCTGGGTGGCTTCTAAGGTGAGGGCTCTATTAAGTCCCTCACCAGTGTACCACTCTTCTTAACCGTTAGATTAATCAAGTTTATGTTATCGCACAAGACATTACCACACTGGATTAAGACCTTTCTTTCTCCCTGCATAACATCCAAGAAGTTTCAAAACAGACCTTGTTCATTAAAAACTCAATAACCAGATTTTTTGGGAAGGATAAAATGGATTTTGAGAGGCACCCAGATTTTGACACCTTGCCTCTTCACCTCTTTCTCTCATGGCTCAAAAAACAACAATTTGAATCTTCACTTCGTAGATCTTGTTTCAATTTTTCATGCTAATACAAGAACCCTAAAATAATTTTACCATTTAAGTGCTAACTAACAAATTTTTTTAATTAGATCCACTCTTTTTATTAATAAAATTTTAAGCATTTGAGAATGAAATTGAAGATAAGAACATGAAAAAATTGTAATCGCAAGGTTTTCATGTTGTTGGTATTTTGATGGAGAAAAAAAAAGCACCCGTATAACTTTGAATTTGGGTCGTTATGATCATTTTCACTTGATCAAATTTTCTAGGTTGTATATTTGATGGTTATAATTTTGATGTTTGCACGGTGCAGAGAGAAATAGTTGTGAGAGAAAAATGTCCAGGCGACGGAGAGAAAGAGAGAGATCTGCCAAGAGAGAGATAGAATTCAGTGTGGCCATGAATTATTTGATCGGATAGTCTTATTTAATCTAACGGTTAAGATGAGTGGTTCATCGGTGAGGGACTTAATAGAGCCCTCACCTTAGAAGCCACCCTAAATCTGGTGATCCACTATAATATTGTAAAACTACCTTTTTCAACTTCTACAAAACCACACTGATTCAACATAATTCTAACATGATTACAGTGATACCAAACATGCACAAAAACATGTTTTTTGTTTGTAGTGAATTTTTAGATTGTATTCTATTATTAAATATCAAAATTGATCAAACGTTAATTAATTAAAAGGTGATTGACGTTGGATTTAATAGAGAGAAGACTTAAATACATTTTTGATCATCTAAGTATTTTCAAGGTTTTACTTTGTTCCTTTAACTATTTTTCGTTCCGTTTTGGTCCTCTAACTTTCATTCCGTTAACTTACTTGGTCATAACCGTTAGAAAAATGTCATAAATGAGAGGTAGAAGCCTCTATTGAGAAAACAGACATTAGATTTGGATCCATCGTGAATAATGAGAAGTTTTAGAGTATCGTTTTGTAAACTTTATATGCGATATGGACGGAGACGGTGATGGAGGAAGCTCTATACGCTATGAATAAGTAGGAAGAAGAAGATCTCTGGCCACATGACATTTTCCTATTGGATCTCACACCAAAGCCACCAAGTCCCTAAATGCCACATATGCAAAATTAACGTTTTTGACATTTTTCTAACGATAATTAGGACCAAATAGATTAACATAATGAAAGTTAGAGGACCAAGACGGAACGAAAAAATAGTGAAAGGACCAAAACAGAACGAAAATTAGTTAAAGGACCAAAGTGAAACCTTAAAAATATTTAGAGGACCAAAAATATATTTAAGCATAGAGAGAATTGCAATTCGATCTCTCTATAACTGCATATTAAAAAATACTAAAATTATTTAATGTCAAAACTCATCTCGAATTCTAAATTATTATGGCTTCAACTATCAATTGAGTTTTATTTTCCGTAAAAAAAAATATCAATTGAGTTTTTTTATTTATTTTTGGTACGTCAATAACATATTTAATATAAAAAACAATCATACAATTAAATATTTCCATGAAAAAAAAACGTAGTAAAGGTAGGTATAATCACGAAAATGTCCCATACAATACAAGCCAATAAAAAGAATACAACTCTCTTTCGTGCTTTCGTGCCAATAATATCTTTTGATTTACCCATCAATGTTGTTTATCCACAGTGCCACCTGATTAACAAACAATTTTATTTTCTTCTTTCTTCGTCTCGTTCGTTCTCTTTTTCCCCTGTTTCTGATTTCTAGGGTTTTCTCTTCCTCCATAACCAACCTCCTTCCCTATCTTCTCCATTAGCCCCGCTCTCAGATCATCTCAACGCCCCAATTGAACTCCAATTCCTCGATTTCTCCTCTTTTTGTCGATATCATCGTTCTCTTGCTCAATCAATTTTTGTCGTAGTTTGAGGTAAAATTCTTCTATTTTTTGTCGAAATCGTTTCAATTTTCAATTGCTTATTGTTGTAATGCATGTTCTATCTGTGCCCATGCCGCATTCATTAGAGTGCTACCCCAAATTTAATTTTTTTTTCTGTTGTATCAATTTTTCACTTGCTTAGTTTATCATTAATTTGAATTCTATATGAATGAAATCAGAGTGATTTTGGTATCATCATGTTAATTATTTCATTAAATGCTAATCGCATGCGCACATCACAAAGTCGAATGCATTTGTGTTTACTGAACTTGCTTAAAGAAAAGGTTTAGGAATGTTGAGCTGTTTTGGATTGACTTATTTGAGCTTATCTATTGGCATAATATTTGTTCGACTGTTTGAAAGAACTCGTGAAAACAACTTGTGGCATTGTTCATAAGCTGTTTTCAGCTTATTTTGATAACTCTCCAATAAGCTTATGAAAACAGCTTATAGCTTATACGGTAGAAATTTAACTTTCGTTTATCTTTTGCTGTAGAAATAGATTATACATAAGCACTAATCATGATAAGAGCTTGTGCTTTAAACAACAAATAAGTTGTTTATCCAAATAGGGCCTTTATCTATTACAAGTTGATGGCATAGTTTTTATTATTGTTTTCATATTTGTTATGCTGTTCCTGGTACTTGAAATTTTTGGCCTTGTTGCTATTTATGATCTGTGATGCTTGAATGCAAGTCTACCTCTAGTTTCCGTTTTCATACAAATTAAATTGGAATGATACAAGTAATTGGAATGAATGTTTCGCTTTGTGTTCAAATTGCAGTGAAGGAGAAGCAGGTTACAATGAGCAAGTACGGTTTGAACCTTAGGCCTACGAAGGCAAAGAAACAGCCACCAAGGCCTTCCGTTCCACTTCCTTTCGGGTTTAATGAAGATGATGATAATGATGTCGAGAGAGAAATTGCTATCCAGGCTAGCAAGACTAAAAGTCTCAAAGATGTACGTCCACATTACATTTTAATCTGGGGTTGTTATTATGATTAATGTATTTTCTTGTATGGATTATGATTTTAATTTCTGTTTGGTTTTTCTTTTTAAGGTTGAGGAGCAGCAGAAGAAAGCCTTGGAAGAAGATCCAACCATATTTGACTATGATGGGGTCTATGACAAAATGAAAGAGAAAGTTGCTCGTCCGTTGATACAAGATCGTGGAGAGAGAAAGGTATGGTTGCAGCTCTTAGCATTCTTTTAAACTTTCAATCAAAACCGTTTTATTAGGTTTTTACTACTTTTTAGCTCAGTAGAGAATAATTAAGGAGAATGTATGCCGAGTTTAATCATAATTATGACTCATGTGATTTGTGATATGAAGGTTCATATTCCCATAATTACATTATGGATCTCGATAAAATTTACTGTATCATTCTTTTTGTTTTTCTGTAATTAATGTTGTCTTTTTTATTAAAAAAGTGTAAAATTGGTTTTGAGAAGGATGAAGGTAGCGAAAATAGTCACGTGTTTATTCCTTTCCAATAGTTTGGTTTAACATGATTTTTTGTTTTACTTTCTTGAGGGCTAATGCCGAAATTTGGTCGGGTCATTTGTGAAATAACATTGTTACTCATTGATGCAGCCAAAATATATCCAAAACCTGATTCAGAAAGCGAAAGAGCGAGAGCAGTATCGTGAGATTGTATATGAGAAAAAGATTGCCAAGGAGAGAAGCAAAGACGATCATCTCTTTGCTGACAAAGACAAATATATTACAGAAGCATATAGAAAAAAGCTTGCTGAGCGAGAGAAGCAGATGGAACTAGAACGGATCCGTGAACTTCAAGAGGAAAGAGAAGATGTATGTTCCTGCTTTTTTAATTAATTCCGTAATTCTTATCCTGTTTTCATATCTATTCTTGTTGTCAATCGGATTGGTTAAGTATTTTAAAATGGTCTATTGTTTTCCTTTTTTTATCCTTCAATTTTTCAATTAATTTGGTATGCTTGTTTATGGTTTAAATCCTATATCCATTTTTTAAATTGCTGACATATTTTTCTTTTAATTATTTGTATAGGTTACAAAGAAGAAGGACTTTTTGCTTGATTTTTATACAAACCTTGATAAAAATGTTGCTTATGGTGCAAAAGATGCTCAAAGGAGAAAACATGACAATCAGGCTGAGAATAGAGTTCCAGTGACACGTGAGCGAATGAGCCCTGAAGCATCTAATCAGCAACAGGATGGTAATACGGATGAAGAACAACCTTCATTGGCTAAGGCAAGTTCGCCAACAGAGTCTTCAGAGAAAAAGATTAGCGATGAAGGTGACACTTCCAATCTTTCTAATAGAAGTGCCAGTCCCTTGGATACGAAGCCAAAGCTTACAGCTTCTTCAGACGAAAAAAGTTCAGCCGAGGAACCATCAGCAGCTTCACAACCAAATCCAGAGCACCACAAAAGAAGTCAAGATGCTGTGGCTGCAGCAAAAGAACGTTTTCTGGCACGTAAGCGAGCAAAGGAACAGTGAACATTTTCCTGCATTTGCTTAGAGATGTATGGCGACACATTTTGTTCTTTAGTATTTCAGGTTTGATTTTCTATCCATAATGCTATGTTACCTTAAATGCTAAAGAGTTTTAGGAGCCACAGAATGAGCTCATACTTGTAGAAGTGTACACGGAGATGTTACTGTCGTGAAGTGTTCTTATTTGTGATTTTAAGAAGCTAGAAGATGGAGCTTCTATGTTAATGTGGAAATTTGTCTGTTTTTTGTAGCAAGTGACCTTTTCAACCGGTTTATGAGTTGTTCGATCAACTAGTTAATGATTGGCAAATTTTGATACAGCAAGAAATAAATTTAGTGATGAAAATTCAAATGAAATAGTAACCCAATTTTACCCAAATCATGATAGCAATGGGATGACTTGTGAGACTTAAGAAAATTATTACACCTATTCAAAAGATAAAGTTCAAATTGATTAATAAAATTTTCTTGAAGACAAATAATTTGAAAGAATTAAAGTTTAATTATTATTTTTTTGATAATGGAATTCAAGTTTAATTATTGAAAGGAGTACTTTATGATAAATTTTATTTATCATAGAGTTATTAACAATTTTAGTTCCAGAAGAGATTGGAGGAAAACAAACCAATTTTATTCGCATGTACAGCGCTACAAACGCAGCCAATGTGCGTTAGTTATATATGATAAAACAAAATCACAGTTAAATCAATCTAATAAAATGATTTCTTATGATTGTTTTCGAATTCCAGCAACAATTGGTAAGTTATAATTATAAAAGGCACATACAATTGATTTTCCAGAAAAGTATCAATCAATGAAAATCACATCACATTCCACACGCACACCCACAACCACACACACAACCAGAAAAGTCTTCAACTGGTTGTTCACGAAGGAGTTCTTCCAACTCATCGAGTATTTCATGGAATACATAAGAATAAAGCATGCCAAAATTATCAGTGAGAAGCTTGAATTCTTTGGGGCTTCGATCAGCAAATTGGATAAGATTAACACCAACTATTTCCAAAAGCGGGCTGACCTCCCTATGAAGAGATTTCTTGAAATATTTGAACCTCCTCGCTTTCTCCTTGTCAGTTTTGTAATCTCCGTATTCGTAGCCATCTTCTCGAATCAATCGGCACCACCGTTCGAAAGCTGCTCTATCTAAATAAATAAAAAAACAAGAATTAATTAATTAAGCACAGCCAATGTATTATTATATAAATAAACTGAAAATATGATGATTTAGGGTTTGTTTATTTGTTTGTACCGCGTTCATCATCATCTTGTGAAATTGGAACGAAACTCTTGCCTTCTTCAACTTTCTGTTTCTTTGCCGGTCGAGGAGTAGCAGAATCATTCTTATTCCCAACGGAAGCATCTTGTGAAATTGGAACGGAATCATCATCATCGCGGTATTCAAATAGAGAAGCGGCGCCGCGAGTCATCGACATTGATTGAGATCAGATGGCGGTTGAGAGAGAATGGAAACACTGACCCCATCTTTGGTTCTTTTATACTACTAAATAAATCCTAGTATTCCTTTTCAGATAAGCCCAAATATGTTTTTTTTTTTTACAAACAAAAATAGAAGCCCGCCCACCCGACAGACAATAAGATTGGCGAAGCTTCCAATCTTTCTATTAATAGAAGTGCCAGTCCCTTGGATATGAAGCCAAAGCTTGCAGCTTCTTCACAAGAAAAATGTGGCTGCAGCTAGCAAAAGAACGTTTTCTGCCACGTAAGCAAGCAAAGGAATGGTGAACATTTTCCTGCATTTGCTTATGGCGACAATTGTTCTTTAGTATTTCAGGTTTGATTTTCTATCCATAATGCTATGTTACCTTAAATGCTAAAGAGGTTTGGTAGCCACAGAATGAGCTCATACTTGTAGAAGTGTACACTGAGATGTTACTGTCGTGTAGTTTTCTTATTTGTGATTTTAAGAAGCTAGAAGATGGAGCTTCTATGTTAATGTGGAAATTTGTCTGTTTTTTGTATCATTTGTGACCTTTTCAACCGGTTTATGAGTTGTTCACTCAACTAGTTAATGATTGGCAAATTTTTGATACACCAAGAAATAAATTTAGTGATGAAAATTCAAATGAAATAGTATAGCAATGGGATGACTTGTGAGACTTGAGAAAATTATTTCACCTATTCAAAAGATAAAGTTCAAATTCATTAATAAAATTTTCTTGAAGACAAATAATTTGAAAGAATTCAAGTTTAATTATTATTTTTGAATTCAAGTTTAATTATCAAAAGGAGTACTTTATGATAAATTTTACTTATCTTCTAATCAAACTCTGAATTACCAATTTTTTCTCCGAGTTACACAAAAAGAACTTGAGATGTGAAAGGAAACACATGGATATGAAAAATAAAACCAACTATCATTGCAACTTTGGAGAAGACTTCCAACGTAATGCACATGGATGGAGTACTCTTTATGTAACAAAATATAGATACAAATGAATTAAACAAGTTGACGTATTTTATTCAAATTTTAGACAAAATACATAAAAAGAAATTTGACATGTTTTTTTATTATAGAGAATATAGAACAAGATATATGCATGAGACTACGTTAATAATGGAATAGAAAATAAATAATAATTATGTTTTGACAACAATATTCATTGAATACGTGAAAAACTTGAACATGAAATATACCACATGCAAAAATCGACATGGTGTTTTTGGGTTAAAATTAAATCTTTATAGTACTGTAAGTAATAGTCAATTTTCTCAGGTAGGAATAGTGTAATTTGCTAGCTGATTTAAAAAAGTTGTTATTTCTCTAAAATTATTTGTTTTGATTAATTGTTAATGAAGTGGATATGTGAGCATCAACCATATATTTAAGACAAGTCCTATAAATACAAACAGAACAATATATAAAAACTAAATTTCAGCCTTTGTCAAAAAAAAAAAACTAAATTTCAGCCATGAGACTTATTTAATATCAGTGGTTAGAACTTAAAATACAGATTAAAGTGAGAGAGATAATAATAACCCACAAAACTTGTATTAACACACTTAAATATTCCTTATAATCTCTTTTACAATGGAATTGGAGACTAATGAGATTAAAGGAGGGTGATTATATATATCTTAACTACAAGGACTATCTCCCTAATTCAGTCTTCTATATACGTTTTGTATTCTTACAGCAACTCAACGACAGTGGGTTGTTTCTTGCACGAGTGAGGGATGGTTCCTTTAAAATCTGAACAATCTCCTTGTTCAGTTGTCATCCCTCCTAGCATATAGCCATCTTCTACCCATGAGATTATATCCCACTTGATTGTGATGTTTGCAGTGGGATCAATAGGGTCATAAGATTCTGTGTTGTAAAAGAACATCAAAACAAAGAAGATGAGAATGATAATTAGAAGCTTTGACAATCTACTTGTTCATCAGTTGTCATCCCTCTTTGCATATTCCATATGACCTCATTCTTTGCCCAAATCCATCCCAATTGTGGTACCGCCGTTATGTGGTGATATTGTTGGTAATTGTTGAGTGTAGCAATAGCCTATTCAATTCAAATAGTTTAATTCTTAGACCGTCAAAAACAAAATAGGAAAAACAACAATATATTAAATATACTCACAACATAGCCATCATCATGAGTCCATTTGTTTATGTTCCACTTTGATTCTAATGTTTCCATTGGATCAACAATTGAGTCATAAGCTTGTGTGAAGTAGAACAATGCAAAGAAGATGAAAATTAGAAGGTTTGAAATGGGAGAAAATGAAAATGGTTTAAGTTACAATTATAGGTAGGGGAAGAAGAAATAGAAGAAGTAGTAGTTTGTGTGTGAGTGTAATGGTAAATATGATAGGATATTTATAAAGGTTGAAGAATAGAAGAAAGAAGTCATTGATTGATGAAGGGAAGGAACGAAGCTATGCATGAAGTTAGGCAATTAAAAAAAACAAAGGATCTCTTAAAAGAACGGTTGAGAAAGAAAGAAGAAGAATCTACTATATATGAAGATGATGAAGAAGAAAAGAAACAAAATTTGTTTCTCTTAAAAGAGAAATTTTTAGCTTTAGCTTTATTAAAAGACATGTTTAGCATGATGGTGGGATGCTGATGAACTAGGACAAAATATAAAAGTTTAAAAGTTTATATACACCGTTAATTTTGATCGGTCTCAATAATATATCAAATAATTTTTAATTTGTTTTAAAAAATTTATAGATAATCTATACAATATAAATTTTCATTCAAGCAGTAAATTTTATAAAATTTGTTATAGCATTTTTTACAACTTGTACACCATAAAAGATTCGATTAAATCTTCTATGTTAGATCTTGTCAAAAGTGATAGTGATAGATGCCCGTTTCACAACTGTAAAAATCAGATGACATTGCCTTTTACTTTTAGCCACATGTTGCAGGACTTTGTGACTAAGGTGTGATTAGTTGTGAAGAGATAATGAGAAAAGAGAAATAGGTGAGAGAGTACGAGAAGAGAGAAATATGTAAGAAATAGAGTTGGGAGTTTTGCAGGACCGTCTCTAAATCTGTTAAGATTTGCAGAATTCTTTTGAGTATCTGTTGGTTTTCAGATCTGTTGAGGTTTGTAGGTTTTTTGTATCCGGTTAACTTCTCCCGCATCGGTTTTGACTGTTCGGTGGCAGACTACGTGCTGAGACTTATCCGCTTATGTTTTCATTCCACTGTTGCCTCATCAATTTTGGCTCATAGAGCTGCCTTTTGGATTCTAATGGGCCGGTCACTTTTGATTCGAGATCGGAGTTAGGTCTAGTGGTATCTTTTTGGGTCGGATTGATGTCTTTTATAGTAGTCTGAAATTGAAATCTGAGGAGTACCTTTCTAATTATGGGATTAGAAGTGGTTCTCTAGGTGGTATATGTTTTGGTATTTTTCATTGGTATTCCGCTTATATACGGCGCCTTTGTTTTGTAGTTTATATCTCACTCTCACCAGTCTCTGTTCATCTTGAGCGGAGATTTGGTTTTTAACATTTTGATGCCTAACCATTTAGTACATGCATGATCATAGATGTAAATAATCTTTGCACACAAAAAAATCATCACTAAATCCAAAATACAATCATTAGATTTGAGGAAGATTAGATCATTAATCTATAAATTAAAATGAATACTTTGAATTGCAACTTGTTTTTAATTACAGTCCTTTCTTAACTAACTAGGTCATGGAAGGAGGAAGGTGCAGTGGACCTGGTTTATTCTAGCTTTATGTGATTAAAGGCGGATTAAATGATTCTGTATGTATCCCTTTAAGCAGGTTTGTTTAATTGTGAGTGAGGATGAATTTTGCTGGCTGGAAAATAAAGACAACATTTATCAGGTGAAATCTGGTTACCATTTTGCAAAGCTCCTCGGTTGAGAGATTTTGTGGAAGAAGGTTTGGGTTTTACAAGTTCCGCCGGCATAAGGTTTATATGGAGGGAGGCTTCTCAAAGGTGTGTGTTCTTCTTGTGAGGGAGGCTCAATCTGAAAAGGAGTCTGGATGTTTGCTGTCCCAGGTGTACTGATCACGATTCATCATGCTTTTGCTCATTGTTTAGTAAAGCTTTCTTTAACTAACCAACCCCAACTTTTTTAGGTAGGTTGAAGATAACTTGTTTGTATTCAGCACATTGTTTGTTTCTCTGAATTTGTTTCCAGGTGTTGTTGATTGAATGAGAATATATATATATATATATATATATATATACTTGTAAAAAAAAAAAATACTCACATCATATGTTACAATTCCTCTGATCTCCATATAAAGTCAGGCGTTACATATATGATATATCCATTCATCTGCAACTTAACTAAATAATGATGCTAAAAATAAACAGCATGAACACAGAGCAGCTAAGAACAATTATTGTCTATATTTGTTATTTAGGTAACATTCAAGGAAGATACATGCTTCTGCTTCAACCTAGTATTAAAGCATAATATAACCTAATTGCATATAAGTCGAAAAGGCAGTTCATACAGATCAAAATTGGATAAGTAGAAAGTTCTTAATGCCATATGTTCGAATTTGTGACAAGGATTTCTTCTTCTAAGAATACATACATTCAGATTATGTTAGACAATTGAAAAGAAGAAGAATAATAAGAATACATTTATTTAGTTGGATAATAAGTAGATAAGTTCACTCAATCTGAAAACAAGGGTATGGTTACAAATATGGTATTACTTAGGCCAAAGATCAATAACATAAAACATGGTTGCTACATGCATGCATGCATGCATCACAAAAGAAGGTCAAGTTGAATCCATCCTTTCAACTACTACCATACCAGGAGGAGATAAGGGTGGGATGGGTATTAACCACTACTGTTGTTCTCCTCTGCTAATGATTTGTTTACGGATTTTTCCCAGCGATCGAGTATATCATCAGTTATCCGAGAATAAACAAAGGGCCAATAATCAGAAGCGAGAGCATTGAATTCTTTGGGGCTTCGATCAGCATATTGGATATAATTATGACCATAATCTCTCTCAATGGGGCTGAGCTCCCTAGTAAGAGATTTCTTGAAATATTTGAACCTCTTCACTCTTTCCTCGTCGGTATGGTATTCTCCGAATCCGCGTTTCTCTACTTTAATCAATCGGCACCACCGTTCAAAAGCTGCTCTATCGCGTTCATCATCATCTTGTGAAATTCGAACGGAACTCTTGCCTTCTTCAACTTTCTTATTCCCAACAATGGAAGCATCTTGTGAAATTGGAACAGAATCATCATCATCATCGCGGTATCCAAATAGAGAAGCGGCGCGGCGACTCATCGATTGAGAGAGAATGGAAACACTGACTGACCCATGCATCTTTGGTTCTTTTATACAGTGTACTACTAAATCAATCCTAGATTCCTTTTCAGATAAGCCCAAACATGTATTTTTTTTTTTACAAAACAAAAATAGAAGCCCACCCACCCGACAATAAGATTGGCGAAGCTTCCAATCTTTCTATTTATAGTAGTGTCAAGGGTGATCGCGGTGCGGTTCGGTTTTGAGCATAAAAACCAACTTAACTGCGGGATAAAAATGATTGCAGTTCGGTTTGGTTCAGTTAGATTTTAAAAAGTCATCCAAACTAAACCAATGCATGCGGTTTGAGTCGGATCGGTATCCGCAGTTTATCAAGATATAAAAAATATGATAATATTATCAACTTATCACAAAATAAACATAAAAAATATTAGTAGTATTTTACTTTTACATGAAATAATAATATGTATATGCAAAAATTGCATATATCTTATAAAAAGAGCTTATTTTTAATAGCAATATTATAGTTCTTAATCACATAAAACGATATATTTTGAATTGTTAAGTTGAATTGTGTAATAGGTTGATTGTTTCTAGTTGATAGAGTTAAGTTAAGTATTGCAGTTTGGTTCGCGGTTTTTATTTCATAAACCCAAACCAAACCAAATCACACGGTTTAGTAGAAAAATGATCCGTGCAATTTTAACTAAATGTGGTTTTTTTTTGCGGTTTTGATTTGGATTGGTTCAGATATGATCACCCCTACCTTAATTTGGATACGAAGCCAAAGCTTGCAGCTTCTTCAGAAGAAAAATGTGGCTGTAGCAAAAGAACGTTTTCTGCCACCTTAGCGAGCAAAGGAACAGTGAACATTTTATTATAGAGAGTATAGAATATTCATTGAATACGTGAAAAACTTGAACATGAAATATACCACATGCAAAAATCGACATTATGGTGTTTTTGTGTTCAAATCTTTATAAGGAATAGTCAATTTTCTCAGGTAGGAATAGTGTATAATTTGCTAGCTGATTTAAAAAAGTATTTATTTCTTTAAAATTATTTGTTTTGACTAATTGTTAATGAAGTGGATACTGACGTATGTGAGCAAGCAACGACCATATAATTAAGAAAACTCTAAATTAAACAAGTTGTAATGCTTTCTAAAAGGTTAAATGATGCTGGTCAAAAAAAAAAGGTTAAATGATTAATTTTAATAAATAATTATTTAATCAAATGTTAGTTAGTCAAGTGATGATTGACACTGAATTTAGTTGAGAGGATCATGCAGCAACTGTGTTTAGAGAGGATCTGAACCACTTAACGTCAGCATTCACTCAAATCAAATTAGTCGGTTTAATAGGTCGGATACTAATGTTGAATTTTTTTTTATCTATAATGATCACAATGGAATGAACCTGATATATTGATGAGGCGAGCACTGACGTACCAAAATAGTACTCAAATCAAATAAGTCAATTGTAAAGGTCTACAAGGAAAATAAAATAGAAGATAATCAATTTTTTACCTCAATCATATGCACCACAACAAATATTCTAATATGCTATAGGACTATAAATAATCACATAGGGAAATTAGCAACATATATATCAATAGAAGTTCTGCAAAGGGAAATTTACAAGATCATTTCAAAAAAGAAAAGAAAAATGGCAGAAGTGGGAGAACAAGTTAGTAACAAACAAGTTCTAGCTACAGATTACATAACTGGTAATCCAACACAATCAGACATGTATTTGAAAACCTCTACTATTAGCTTACAACTTCCTTTAGATTCTTCAGAAGCTGTGTTGGTTAAGAATTTGGTTTTATCTTGTGATCCTTTGATGAGAGGAAGCAAAAGAACAGACAGAAATAGCCTCTTTCATTGCTTCTCTCCTAATTCAGTAAGTACAAATAAATCACACAACTTTTTTTATGTTTAATCATGTTCTAAAATATTTGTCATTTTCGCTATGAAGCACGGACACTGGACACGACACTGTCTCTTCTAAAGGTTTAATTTTGTGATGTTAAAATGTTTCTTTTCGATCTCTCAGCCAATTTCTGGATATGGAGTATGCAAAGTGTTGGATTCTAAACATCCAAAGTTCAAAAAAGGTGACTTGGTTTGGGGAGTCACGAAATGGGAAGAATATAGCATCATCACCAAGACTGATAGCCTCATCAAAATTGAACATACTGATGTACCTCTTTCCTATTATACTGGATTACTTGGTAAATAAGTTGATACTTTTTTCTTTGAAAGTTGCATAATTATATGCATGAGATGCATATTATAATAACTTATAACTGGTTGTTATATTTAAATATGTAGGTATGCCTGGTATGACTGCTTATGCAGGTTTGTATGAAGTTGGTGTCCCTAAGAAAGGTGATTATGTCTTTGTTTCTTCAGCATTTGGTGCAGTTGGTCAACTTGTAGGTCAACTAGCAAAATTGATGGGATGTTATGTTGTTGGAAGTGCTGGAAGTAAATATAAGGTAAAGATTTGCATTTTTGCTTGTTAAAAGTAATTAATTTCAGGTCTGGTTGATTCGCAATACAGTTAGTGCTATACAAAACAGTACAAAACAAGATAAAATTGTTTTGGGGACAGATATAAAATTTTATGTTGGAAAAATAAAAATGGCATTTTGTATATTTTTGATATTCTGTACTCGGAACAAAATGTTGTTTCATGGTTCACTGAAGAACAAAATTTCTTGTTTTTGTCCAATCTCTTGCTACCTATTTTGTCCAATTTTATGATCAGTTTCTAAATTAAACATGGTCCAATTTTACGGATCAAACTTACTCTGCATTTATCTAATTTTAAGAGTAATCACAATTGATTATTTTGTTTTTATGTAAATAAGGTTGACATTTTGAAGAACAAGTTTGGGTTTGATGAGGCTTTTAATTACAAGGAGGAACAAGACCTTGATGCAACATTGAAGAAGTAAGTGATTAATTGACATTTAGCTTATCAGTAACTAAATTGTCTTGCATACCAAAATTAATCGGGTCGATCTAAGGGACAAACTATTATTATCTCGACAATCAACTTTTTATATCTTGTAGTAAAATACAATATTGATCAAGAACATAGGAAAACTTTTTCTCAATTTGGATAAGGAATTTGTTTATGAACTTTAAAGATTACTCTTCTAACCTCTTTTGTACTGAATGCTAAACATACACATTCTCATTTTCTATTTTAATTATTGGTAGGTACTTTCCTGAAGGAATTGACATATACTTTGACAATGTTGGTGGAGACATGCTTGAAGCAGCACTAGTTAACATGAGAAGGCGCGGTCGAATTGTGGTGGCCGGAATGATCTCACAATATGAACTTGATGAACCTCAGGGAATAAAAAACTTGGTCAACATTGTATACAAGCAGATACATGTAGATGCATTCACAGTATATGATTACTATAATTTATATCCTAAGTTTTTGGACACAATTTTGCCTTATGTTAGGGAAGGGAAGATAACATATGTTGAAGATATAGCTGAAGGCATTGAGAATGGACCAACTGCATTAGTAGCAATGTTCACAGGCAGCAGCAGCGGCAAACAAGTTGTTTTGGTTGCTAATGAATAACTTAATGTAGCTGTCAATTTCAATTTTGGTTGAATATTGACAGTGTAAAGTAAATTGAAAGTCACACAAACTCATTTGATCAATAAATTATAATAATTTTCTATAAAAACAAAGATTAAAGATAACCTTATAAATAACGATCAATCACAATTTGCTAACACATGAACATATAGAACTATTTTATGCTAATGATCAATCACAAATTCACAATTTGCTAACACATCAAATAATTGCAAATAAAAACTAAAAAATGTAGTTACGCCATTGTTTGATATATGTTAACAAGTTGTGATTGATCGTTAGTGTAAAACAACTTTACATCGTCTGTTAATTGTTCAATCTAAAAAAGAAACTACAATGACTAATAAAGCAAACACATAAAATATAACACATGAAATTATTAAAATGCAATTACAATATTACATGATAATAGTACTAGCTAGTAGAAGCAGAAGTAGTAGTAAATAAGTTCTAAGCAGAAGTAGTAGTCAATATTACATAATAATAGCACTGTGGAATACATATTTTCTTGTCTTTCCATTCATAATATCTAAAATATAATAGAAGAGCATATCTATCTTACACTATCTATCAATTCACCAAAGTGCTGGCAACATGCATTCATCATCATCATCATCATTAAAGTTAACCTTATGAGTATTTGCAGGTAGCATCCCATGTCACTGCATAATGATAACCTTATAAATAATGGCACTGTAATGCAAGATTGTAAAGGAATTTGAATAAAAATTATATTCTTCCGCGATATGTTATTTAATACAAAATGTGTTATGAACAGAGGTTTGCGGAAAATAGGGAAAACACCAAAACTCTGCTGTGTGAAATAGCTGATAGTGTTGTTGGCAAATAGCGGAAGCCGCATAATGGTTAAAATAAGTCAATTATATATACGTCATTCTGTGTATGTGTGTATATGCAAATTTTTCAGTTTGATTATTTTGAAACACATGTAAAATTATACTTTTTTTTTCTGTTGTTGCCGCTAAATCTTACAGCAGAAACTAGAATAGCGGCTGCTATTGCAGTACGTAGTAGCAGTTTTCATAGCTGGTTCATCAAAATCGTCTGTGCTATAGTGCAATCAGACCTCTCTATCGCCACTTTTTGACAACACTGGTACAAAACGTTGTCAGATAGCGGCTATAGCGGGGCTATATCACTGTTGTTGCATTAGCATAGTCAAATATGAACAAATCTCAATTTTTTGCGATCTAGGATTGACAAAGCGGTGTGGAAAAACAGTAAGGAAATTGATATTTTACTATAGTTAGTGAACTTACTAAACGCTCGAGTCTTGCGGTGCTTATCAGGAGAAAGAAAAATGGTGGAAGGAACAATCTTTGTAGGGCCACAAGTATATCCAGGTCCTGGAGCCAAAAGAGTGAAGTTCTTCGGAAGCCTAACGGTTTTTTTTGATTTACCAGCTTCTCCAACAATAACTTCAAAAACAGATTGTCCCCAAGCTGCAACCACACCACCTTTACAACAATTTGGGTATTGGTGATAATGAGATGCACCAGGCAGAAGGTCTACAACTGCAGGGAATTTCTCGCAGCAACGAGGAATGTGATTGCCTTTGAACATAGAACAGTCTCCTTGTTCTGTTGTTTGAGCTCCAATCATATCCCATATAACTTCTTTGTTAGTCCAAGACCATCCTAACGTCCATCCCGGATTCTTTATTTGTCGAAACTTTTGGAAATTGTATATTGTTACTAATGCCTGATAAAAAAAATACACACAAGTTTGAGAGAGCTTCTTAAATGTTCAAAAGCTATTTTCATAAGCTTCTTAAAGGATAATTTCATAAGCTATTTTCATAATTAAGCTTGTATTTAAGCAGAGTAGAACCACAACACAAGCTAGGGGATCAAAACTCGAAAAACGATTGTTGTTACTTTGTATAATAGCTAGCTTATCATGTAAGTTGTAATTAACAAACTATAGATCTCATTTAACTTAACTACTTTTTCATAAGGAAGCTAAGTAGCTATGAACATTGTAAGGGGTTTTTGTTAAGTAAATAACAAAATAATAATTGTCTAAGTATAAAACAAGTACTTACATAACCATCTGATGTCCATGAAATAACATCCCATTTGATTGTTATGTTTCCATTTGGATCCAAAGGATCATAAGCAACTACGAGAACAAAAACAATTAGTTGAAAATAAATATGTATATACAAGTAAAATAAAAAAGCAATAAATAAAGTAAAATAATGAATGAAAGAGTTAAACTTGAAATCTGACCTACATAAGAGGATAGCAGCACAAGAACACAGAAATGAAAAACAAAGCTTCGTCATTGTTGAGTAATGGGCCTAACCTTATCATTAAGACAAAAACCCAGAGGTGGGCTCAATATGGCCCATTTGGTTTTTGGATCACAGATTGATTGATTCACTCCAATCATACAATATAGCCATGTTATGTTATCTTAAGTTCATTCATTTTTTTAACAAACAATATTCGTATGGGATCTGCGTCAAAACAAAAAATATATATGGATCTAATTTTGAATACACATAATATTAAACTCCATTTTGTTAATTAATTACACATTCTAAATCAATAATAATAATAATAATCATTTTCCCATAAATAAAAAATAATAATAATAATCATTTTTACATCGATCAATACATCCAAATTAGAATATAGTATAAAATTGATAAATATAATAGAAAATTTGAAGAATATAAATATATATAATAAAAGCAAAAAGTTAATGCACAATTTTACAAAAGAATTGTATTTTTTCCGTTGCATTAAACTTCTTAGAAAATAATCGTGCATCATTTTTTATCACTGTAAATGTTGATCATCGTTTCTCATCTTGTAATCATGTATGCCTTTTCTTCCATATGGTGAAATATTCCATTTGTTTGTAATCATCTTGTGATTTTGTGAAAAATTTGTTCGGATATGAATGAATGACATGTTTTTATGTTCACATTGAGTATTTATTCTAAACACATTTAACAATGAAGCAATCAATATTGTATTGATATATGTGATAATGTTTAATGTCTATGTGTTGTGTGAGGCGGTTAGTTTTTTTAAAAACTAAAGAGAGTGAGTCACAATGATAACTACAAATAAACTCATAATATTGTACTTGGTTAAAATTTATATTTTTTAGAAAACAAAACCACCAAGAATATTTTGAGTATTATCAAAAAAGACTATACCAAAACAATATTTTTCCTTTATTATTGGTATATAGATTTTAAATTGTAGAAAAAATTTAACTATAATTAGGAGAATGTTGGTAAAAGAAAAGATAATTAATGTTCTTGGAAATTTGAAAGGGGTTTTTATAAAAATGGATATTTTTTTATGAGAATACAATTAATTAAACAAGGAAAATAATCACTTGAGGATTATTCTTATTATTATTATTATTATTATTATTATTATTATTATTTTTGAATTTTTTGTGTTTTTTTACTTAAGGAACCACTTTTAACATTGGAGTCGGACCTCCAAATAGTTGAGGCCGCCCTTGACCTCACTATCATATGATGATTGACATAACCTTGATCTCTAAAAAATTATGTTGTCTAGATACGGGTACGGGTATCTGTTACGAGTATCAGTACTAATACGTAGTATGACATTTTTAGAAAAACTAAAGTATGGATACGTTAATATAAAATTTAAAAAACATTATTTTTTTTAGTAAATTACTATCATCATACTTTTGAAATTTGTTTTTTTCCCTACAATTTTTGTTATTTTCAAAAAAAAAGGAGAGAAATAATTGAAATATATAAAAAAATAATATTTCATGATATTTTTTCAAGTGACCGCACCTTTTTACTATACGTACCACTCAAATCAACCAAATAAAAATGGATACATGTCGGTACATATAGTATAAATACTGTACGCGTGCCCGACACTTTATCATTTTAGGAGTATCCATACTTCATAGCTAAAAATCCATCATGACATCTTATTTTATTTAGATAACTAAATTGATTGATCAGTTAATGAAGAAGTCATCTCAGAATAGTAAAGACCAGGGTTATCTCAAATTTATATGTGGTGATAATGCATTGCAAAATCTAAATAGTATTGTATGCATATGGTTTCTCTCCAAAAACTCTCATATCTTGGCAACTCCCTCTACATTTTTATTGCTCTCCTCTCTTTGTTTTCTTCCTCTAAAACTGTTTTTTGTTCTCAATATATAATTTGAAGACACAAGGTCATTTTATAAGGCTAACACAATATTTTGGTAGCTTTTTTAATTTATTTTCTTATACAAGTATCATTTTGGTTTATAAATAGTACGCTCTCACATGCTCTATCAATTTTACTCAGGAGCACTCAACAGAATCACATGTCTCACTAAAAACAAAACAATAAAAAGACAAGTAAATGAAAAGGAATAAGTAAAAGATAAAAACACAAAATCAATTTTTTTTTACTAAACACAATCAAATTTTGTACAGCAAAAATAGTGATGCAAATAAAAATTGGTGATGAAACTAACCAATAGCAATTGGCTTAGGTGCTTAGCCAGTGAACTATCTTCAATTTTGATAACTTTCTTTCATCTTGGTAGTTTTAAATATGTTTGGTTAGTTCAGTGTAATTAGAAAAGAAACAAAAGTTTCAAAGTTGAAAAAAAGAAGAGAAAATGAAATTATTGAGACGAGAGAGAAGGGTGGGTTAAGAGAGAAAATAAGAATGTCACTAATTCAATTTTTTTGAACAATAAATATATTAATGAAATTAGATCTTCACACAAGACGAACAAAGACCGATATAAAAGGAGCTATAAAAGAATGTCACTAATTCACTATTACCTAAAATGAGACAATTGAAAGGTAGACAATCCCTCTCAAACAAATTTGTGTGGTAAATGATACTCCCTATTAGTGATATAGTTTATCAGAACAACTTATAGGAACTTACAGTAGAATAGTTTATAGCAGCTTATCAGCTCATCAGAATAGCTTATCAACTTAACAGTTTATCATGTAATTGAGCTTTTACATTGAGTGTTAGTTTAGTGTGTCCTTAGATGGAAGCATTTCAATGTTGTTCTTTTTTTCTACATAATTATAAGCTGACATAGAAAACATAACAATAACATAAAAATTTGTTGCAAAGAGATTATTTTGTGTTCACCATAAGATATTTTTACATGGTAACGTTACCAAATTTTTTTTATTTGGTCACACTCATAAAAAATTAGTTAAATAATACTTACTTTTTAAAAAGTAAACATGGGACCAGTAGAAAAAATAGTACAGCAAAAACATTTTAGAAAAATGAAAATGAGAATTAATTTAGAATTGTAACATCACCACCTATACGTCTAACAAAATTTACAAATTTTGTGCAATACACTCATTTAGTAGGACCAACACCATCCATCCTTGTTTATTTTTATATCAAAGTTGCAGTTCACTAAAAACTACAAATTAGATATATAGTTGAGAGAAAGAATGCAGGCTTAGAAAGAAATTTGGAAATGAGTGAAGGACACCAATGATTGACTTCTTCAAATATTTACTCACAAACGGATTTACTCACAAACGTCATTTATATGTAAGTGAAGCAAAAGTGTGACCCAACATTATAATCAGTCGTAAATAAGAATACAAGTTGTTCAATATCTGATGAGTTTTTTTATTGTTAACTGTGATTACTATATATAATATTAGGCAATTCAATTCTTCCAAATCAATTAAGTTATCTAATTAAGCCAAAATGAAAACTACAGTAGGTTTCCACCTTTTAATGATTCAGCACTAGAATTAATAGAACAATTGATGAAACTAATTTTGAGCCATGTAACTTATTTAAAAACATCTTCTGCCAAAGTAATCTCATTAATATATAAGCATTTACAGTCACTGAATATACATCAAATAATCATGAACTGATTAAGACTACAAGCACTAAGCCTATCAAAAAAAAAAAAGACTACAAGCACTAGCTCCTTAATTCAGTCTTCTATATAAGTTTTGAATCGTTACACCAAATGACACACTGAAGGATATAAATGCAATAAATATATCATTATATACATAAATATGCAACCTCCAAGCGATGAAAGCTACAATGGCTATCGGGGCCAGCACCAAAACCATCACCCAAGCATCCAAGTGATCCTGATGCTTCGGTAACTTTGGATATTGGTCTGGTGATGGCATGACACAGTTGTCGCCATTGAAATAGATTATGCTCGGAAAGGCCCAGCCGTTTTCCAAAGTAAAAACGGACTTATCCTTTCGGAAAAGGAGTTCGGCTTGGGCATACCCGGCAGAACCGGCTGAAAGGAGTAAATCATTGTATGATTTAACTCCCCAGAACATCGCTGTATCATCTGTTAAAGAAACATAATACACAATTATTAGGATACATAATTATTAGTATACATACTTTTTAAATTATCAAGTAAAAGAAATATTACAAAAACTTACTTTTAGAGAAGACCCGTAGGGAGAAATTGGCTTGTAATTGAAGCCGACAACTTGACTTAAATTGTCCAAGTTGACTTGTATATCCCATATGATCTCCTTCTTTGCCCACGTCCATTCCATTGACCATCCACGTTATGTGGCGATATTGTTTGTAAGATTTTCTTTAATCAGATAAATCACAGTTGTAATTTAAAAATGTTGATGAACAACACAACGAAGCACATATCTAAAAAAAAAATATTAATAGATGTAATTAATATTAATAAATGTAAAAAAAAAAAAACAAGAGAAGTGAAGTGTGAAATCAAAAAAAAAATTGTCATACTTTCTGTAACAAATCTTAAACACACTACACATCATATGTGGCACATTAAATAATTAACAAAAGACTCACCAAACTCATAATTCCCACTATAAAATCATAAAAATTTGATGAAAATTCCAGATTGGTCACACATAAAGAGACACAAAATCAAAAGGCCATGAGTATTGGTAAACGGAAATTCCCACCCAAAAAGTAGCACGGCTTAATCTTAGCATATATTCTTCAAATTGCTTAATTAAGGCATCTTAGCACTTTTAGTAGTGTGATTCCAACCAATAGGCCATACTTTTCTTAATCTTTATTTATATTTCTTAGTAGACATGGGATTATAACACCCGTTTTTTATAAATCATAAAAAATTGGAGCTTTTGTTTCTTACTATTTTCTTTTCAAAATTAAACTCATAAAATAAGTATTGCTTGCTATAATTGCAAGATAATTATATCATAATTTTAATTCAACTTTTAACACAAAATAATCTCATTTTATAATAGTTGTCAAAATTAAGATTTTCTTTTAGATTTAGTACTAACAAGCATGAATCTATAACATTAACAAAAGAACTAAGTACGAAAAATTAAATCATAACTCCTCATCTTTATAAATCATTTTCGGCCAAGAATAAATAAAGAGGGAGATAAGTTTTAATTACCCTCTATGAGCTCATGTGATCCTACCCTCAACAAGCTTCTCCTTTCCCTTCCAAGCTTTCTCTACAAATTTTATTATTTTATTTTATGTTTTGTTTGACAAATGGATAATGGATGAAGGAAGGAAATGAAAGGTGGAAGTGTGTTTGTGTGTGATGTGTTCAGCCGTAGCAAGAGAGAAAGAATGAGTTGATTGGGTGAAGGATGAAAAGTCTATCAATGATTATGTTAAGGAGGGAGGCTTTGGCAGAATTTTGAGAGAGGAAGAATGTGTTATCAACTTTTTCCTAAGTGCTATACTTATAGCACAATCCAAACAATCTAGACCATTAAATATTAAATGAAATAGTGTAAAATTTCAAGACTAAATCCTAGCCATTAATCCAAATTTGGTCACCAAATAACGTCACATAAATATTTAGATATCTTGTGATCTTGCCGACTCATTTCGCTCAGTCTCCACGCTCGTTCTTAAACGAGTCGTATTTCACATACCGATAAACTTTATTGAAACAGAAAAATTCTACCATACATGAACAATTTAATTAAAATAATTTATAAATTCTCGAATAAATTTTATTCCGAATAATTTTTCGCTCTATAGCTCGGAAAAATATAATGAAATGAAAATTTCATTTCAGTCGATATATAAAGTCTCCGTTTAAATTTTGACGGAAATCGGAAATTGTAAAATTTTTAAACAGCGGATATATCTTGCCCGTTTTATCAAAAATCACTAGAAATTTATTTTTTGAAATTTCGACGAGACAAAAGTGTTTCTAGACTCGTTTAAACCTTATAAAATCATTGTGCCATTTTTTTCATATATTAAAATAGTGCGTTGACACAATCTCAGTAAAAATATCTAATTTTACCGACGACAAATATACCAATGTTAAGATTAAAGACACATAAAAATATTAACTCTCGTTCTAGCACTTGCTAATATTACGGGTCTTACATTCACCATCACCTATATATATATATATATATATATATATATATATATATATATATATATATATATATATTCTGTTCAATGAATCAAATTACCTCTTTATATTGTTAGTAGTATAATTTCAAGCTATATATGAAGTATGCATATATACAAACTACACTCTGGACATTGACATGTAAATTTTTAATAATTTGAGACATAATTTAATGGCATCGCGTGTGTCAGTGTTGCACATCGATACACATCCGACACTGAGATACATATAATATGAAGTGTGTGAATATTTCATATTTATTTATTAAAACTTTTTACCATACAATTTTTTTTTTTGACGAAATTTATAATATTATTGTAAATAATATTTAAGTAAACATAATAACTATATGTATCAACATCGGTGTATGAAACACCAGTATCGAACTTTCTCATAATAATAAGCATCAGTGTACTGTACTACTATGTATATGATATAATCTTTCTCATATTAATTGAGGGTGAGTCTGAATTGCACAACCTCAAAAATCTTCCCAAGATATACAACCCACCTTTAAGAGCCAAGATTGCATTCTAAAATTTGAAGGGTCAAGATTGCAAGGACAAAAAAGAGGATGCATGTAATTTTGCTTACATTTAATCTCAATGTCATGGGTTTTGGGTCATATCCATTTTAAAAACAATTTTGACCCATTTGAATGAAATTTGTACAAATGGATATCCAACTTAAATTTTTTGTTGCTTGTGCTATTTGTTTTTGCAACATTTCCAACTTATACTCTTCTTCTTTTTTTAGTAGATTTTTTTTTCCAAAGTGAATTTTTTTTAAAAGCGTTTTTATTTTTAGAGCGTTTTTTTTTTGGTACATATTTTCTGAGCGTAGCGTTTTTTTTTTAGCGCTTTTTTTTTTTTGGTACATATTTTCTGAGCATTTTTTTTTTACTTTGTTTTTAAACTTATTTTTTTGGTCTGTTTTTTAACTTATATTACTCTTATTTTTTTTACAATGTTAGTTATTTTTTAATTACTTTGTTAAGAAATAATGTTAGTTTTCGTATATATCTTTTTTTTTTGACGAAAATTTAGTAATATATATTTTTTTTGACGAATTTATTTTTGTTTTTTTTGACATGACTTATACACGTATTTTTGTAACGTTTTCAATGCCAATTTTTTGTTAAACCGTTTTACCTTCTTTTTTTGTTTGCGCGTTCTACCTTCTTTTTTTGTCAACGCGTTTTATCTTTTTTTTTTGTTTGTCCGTTCGACCTTCTTTTTTTGTTTACGCGTTTTATCTTCTTTTTTTGGTTGCGCGTCTACTTTTTATTTTGGTGAGTTGGAACCTTTGTTTTTTGTGTTTTGGATAACATTTTTTGACTTTTTTACTTTTATACCAATGTTAGAAGTATTTATTTTGAAACACTTTGGTAATAAATTAAATGTTAGAAGTATTTATTTTTAAATACTTGCCATTAAATCCTTTTTGACAATAATAATAGTTAGCAAATAATTTATTTTGCTTTTCTTTTTGTATTAAAAACATAGCACGGTCAATTATTTAAATGCTAAAAATGTGTCATCTGCGAAGTGGATAAATTGTACTTTCTCCCAACACATAAATGTTTCTTCATATAGTTGAGCATAATAAAATTACATAGACATAAGTAATCACCTTGTTTCCGTTCATTGTGTGATTAATTTCATGTTGTGCATGAGTGTGTGTGAGGTGCGCCTCTGAAATTGGCCTATTTACAGGTCAGTGGCTGAGCCAACAATCAATCATTACATATGAAGATTAAGCACCACATAACAATTCATCACAACAAAAAAACACTTTGTGGTGTAGTTTCAGCATATATGTTCAAGAACAAGAGCAAGTTTTCAAATTACAACAATTCCAGTTTCTTTCATCATTGAAGGGTAAACAACATCAACAATATTAGCAGTACAATTTATGTTACTGTTACAAACCAGATGCATCACAAAATTAGCTAGGCCTAGGACCCCCCAAACTCTAAAGATTGTGTTCCAAATTGTGGTCCTCCATGAAGAATATCAACAGCTGGGCCTTCTTGAACGACACTGGTGGCAGGGGGAGAAGGAGGTAGTGGACTTTCCATTGGCCTAGGTGGTACCTCTTTGCTAACACAGCCGTTCTTGTTGTGACTTCCTTCAACGCCACACCTCGAACAAAGTATTACAGGGTATGACCTTTTAAGCTATGTGGGACTATGCTCATCTGTTGGTTTCACAACATGCTCATATGTAGCATTGTATGCTCCCATACAAAGCCACCAATTGCAAAAATCTTCAGGAATTTTACCCTTTGATTCAAGGGCTGCAATGGCATGCTGACACGGCATGCCTACACATAAGCATCAGTCATAAGCAAAAGCATTTGTTCCTCATCCAATGCAGCAGTAATCGGTGTAGGATTGGGTCCCCTAATTGGTGGTGGCCTAAATCCAGTTGGAACTGGCTCAAATGTTCCCTGACCAAACTCTAAAGATTGTGTTCCAAATTGTGGTCCTCCATGAAGAATATCAACAGTTGGGCCTTCTTGAACGACACTGGTGGCAGGGGGAGAAGGAGGTAGTGGACTTTCCATTGGCCTAGGTGGTACCTCTTTGGTAACACAGCCGTTCCTGTTGTGACTTCCTTCAACGCCACACCTCGAACAAAGTATTACAGGGTACGACCTTTTAAGCTTGGTGGGACTATGCTCATCTGTTGGTTTCACAACATGCTCATATGTAACATTGTATGCTCCCATACAAAGCCACCAATTGCAAAAATCTTCAGGAATTTTACCCTTTGATTCAAGGGCTGCAATGGCATGCTGACACGGCATGCCTACACATAAGCATCAGTCATAAGCAAAAGCATTTGTTCCTCATCCAATGCAGCAGTAATCGGTGTAGGATTGGGTCCCCTAATTGGTGGTGGCCTAAATCCAGTTGGAACTGGCTCAAATGTTCCCTGACCAAACTCTAAAGATTGTGTTCCAAATTGTGGTCCTCCATGAAGAATATCAACAGTTGGGCCTTCTTGAACGACACTGGTGGCAGGGGGAGAAGGAGGTAGTGGACTTTCCATTGGCCTAGGTGGTACCTCTTTGGTAACACAGCCGTTCCTGTTGTGACTTCCTTCAACGCCACACCTCGAACAAAGTATTACAGGGTACGACCTTTTAAGCTTGGTGGGACTATGCTCATCTGTTGGTTTCACAACATGCTCATATGTAGCATTGTATGCTCCCATACAAAGCCACCAATTGCAAAAATCTTCAGGAATTTTACCCTTTGATTCAAGGGCTGCAATGGCATGCTGATACGGCATGCCTACACATAAGCATCAGTCATAAGCAAAACACAAGCAATAAAAAAATGGATTTGACCAATCAATTATATAGAAAATAATCAGAATAAAAATGTCATTTTACAATTAGCTTAGAGTTTTATTTATACATGTTTGTAATGTGTAACAAACAACTAACTCTAAGTAAATTTAACAGAATACAACTACTTAAAACTGTTAACAAACATAAAACCAACTAACACAGCTAACTGATATGGCTCGCTTAGCAGGTATAAGTGATTGAAACAAATGCATACACTTATAAAACATATAGTCATACAAGTCCCTATAAGTAATCACTTACTGTCATATAAGTCCCTAACTAATTTAACTGTCAAAAAAATAACACGGTGGTTATATATTAAATGGATATTATAAAGCATAACCAGTAGTGGTGTGCTCGCGCCTGCAAACTGGCATGTTTATAGGTCTGTCGCGTGCATACAGCGGCATAGTTTTGGGCATTGCTAGCACATCATAATATAACAATAATATCAACATCATAATAGAAACAATAATATTGACGTTGATGTTTTACCTGTTAATTGCCACAATCTACCTTGCTCAGTAGTTAATGCGGGCCCACAATAATATTTATTGGTTTGGTGAAAGTTGCTTGTTGAACAAAAAGCTTAGGGCGACTGAGGGACTGGATTAATGCAACTCTTTCTTAGTCAGGGACTTTATTGCTATAGTGAAATAGTAGTATAAACATTAGTATTGGTTACTGTTCATATGGGTTTGTGTCATTTCTCAAGTGGTGCAATTGATTCAAAATTAATGTAAAGGTCAACTAAAAACGTATGTAAGTTCGGATGACACTTAAACAATAATATTGGTTATTGTTCATATGGGTTGTGTGATTTCCTAGTTGGTGCAATTGATTCAAAATTAATGAAAAGGTCAACTTTCCTATATGCAATAATACGTGACTGTTCAAAATTGATTGAAAAGTCCAACCATTCATATATATACAGATATATGCACACACAATACTCAGTATCTCCTATCTATAAAAAAAAATGATCATCTTTGTACTTTCTAAAACTTTTAGATTATCCATTGTCATAACATGAAGAATACGATGGGAATCCCTATAAGCAACAATTGCCCGGAAGTTTCCATTCAATCGCTTTCGAATGAAATATTAAGCGAAGTTGTTTCAAAGATAGGTTCTCAATCTGTTGGGGATCTTCACAATATCAAAAGTTGTTCAAAAGAATTTCTTCGACTAACGGAAGAAAAATATGTTTTACAAAAAGTATCATTGGATAATTCTCCAATGATCCAATGGTATCCGAATGATAAAGCGTCCTCATTTTTGAAAGATTGTGAGGATAGTGGAAATAGTGATGTCTTGTTTAGCGAAGGTTTACGAGAAATTTTCAAGTATCCAGATGAAAGTTGCGGTGGTCTACATAAATTGAAGATGACTGCTCATGGTGGACACATAACAGCAAGGTATGCGTATGGCATGATAATGTTGGCTTATGACAATAATGATTCAAGAAAAGAAGGCATTGAGCATATGCGCTATTTGCGTATGTCCAAATGTATTTTGCATGCAAGACAAAAGATGCAAAAGGCAACAGCGTTTTTATGGAAAAATAACGGTATGTTGATGAAGAATCAAACTCCCGTGTGCTTATCGAAGACAACATGCAAGGGATTGAGATTGAAGGTAGGAAGATGGTGTTTATCGGATGATGAAGGGGATGACGACCTTAGTTTGTGTGAAGAGTGTAGGTGGGACTATGAGTTAGATTTTTTTTTCAAATTATTTAATGTTCGTTAAATTTATCTTATTTTCTATCTATGTAATGATTACTAGTTGTTTGCCGGATTTCAATCTATGTAAGGAAGATGGTCTATTTTCTATAAATTAAGTTGTACTTGTTCGTTAAAAGTCATCATTAATTGTTACTTTGTGTGATCTAAAAGTTATGTATTTTAACCAGTCTCTTTATTTTTAAATCCAAACATGTACACTATTTTGGCTAAAAGTTAAAACATAACAAATCCCTAAATAAAAACCATAATTTGTACAAAGAATAAGACTAACATAACCAATAATTTGTACACTATTGAGATTAATACGTCGCGAGCACCATAATAGGTCGAGTTAACACTAACATAACCAATATTAAGACAAATAAGTTGCTCGCACCCTATTTGTCTCAATATTAAGACAAATACGTCGCGAGCACCAAAATAAGACAAGTTAACCCTCAAATAAGTTTAGTTAATCCTAAAATAATCAATATGAAGACTAATACGTCGCAAGCACCTTAATAAGTCAAGTTAACACTAAAATAACCAATATTAAGACAAATAAGTTGCTCGCACCCTATTTGTCTCAATATTAAGACAAATACGTCGCGAGCACCAAAATAAGACAAGTTAACCCTAAAATAAGTTTAGTTAACCCTAAAGTAACCAATATGAAGACTAATACGTCGCGAGCACCAGAATAAGTCAAGTTAACCCTAAAATAATTAATATTAAAACAAATAAGTTGCTCGCACCCTAGTTGTCTAAATATTAAGACAAATAATATTGAGACAAATAAGGTGCTCGTGTGTTATTTGTCTTAATATTGACTATTTTAGGGTTAACTTGTTTTATTACGGTGCTCGTGTCATATTTGTCTTAATATTGGTTATTTTAGGGTTAAGTTGACTTATTGTGGTGCTCGTGTCGTATTTGTCTTAATATTGAGACAAATAGGGTGCTCGCGTGTTATTTGTCTTAATATTAGTTATTTTAGGGTTAACTTGTCTTATTACGGTGTTCGGTTCGTATTTGTCTTAATATTGGTTATTTTAGGGTTAAGTTGACTTATTGTGGTGCTCGTGTCGTATTTGTCTTAATATTGAGACAAATAAGGTGCTCGTGTGTTATTTGTCTTAATATTGACTATTTTAGGGTTAACTTGTCTTATTACGGTGTTCGTGTCGTATTTGTCTTAATATTGGTTATTTTAGGGTTAAGTTGACTTATTGTGGTGCTCGTGTCATACTTGTCTTATTTTTGAGACAAATAGGGTGCTCGTGTGTTATTTGTCTTAATATTGACTATTTTAAGGTTAACTTGTCTTATTACGGTGCTCGTGTCGTATTTGTCTTAATATTGGTTATTTTAGGGTTAACTTGACTTATTGTGGTGCTCGTGTCGTATTTGTCTTAATAATGAGACAAATAGGGTGCTCGTGTGTTATTTGGCTTAATATTAGTTATTTTAGGGTTAACTTGTCTTATTACGGTGCTCGTGTCGTATTTGTCTTAATATTGGTTATTTTAGGGTTAACTTGACTTATTGTGGTGCTCGTGTCGTATTTGTCATAATATTGAGACAAATAAGGTGCTCTTGTGTTATTTGTCTTAATATTGACTATTTTAGGGTTAACTTGTCTTATTACAGTGCTTGTGTCATATTTGTCTTAATATTGATTATTTTAGGGTTAAGTTGATTTATTGTAGTGCTCTTGTCGTATTTGTCTTAATATTGAGACAAATAGGGTGCTCGTGTATTATTTGTCTTAATATTAGTTATTTTATGGTTAACTTGTTTTATTACGGTGCTTGTGTCGTATTTGTCTTAATATTTGTTATTTTAGGGTTAACTTGACTTATTGTGGTGCTCGTGTCATTCTTGTTTTATTTTTGAGACAAATAGGGTGCTCGTGTGTTATTTGTCTTAATATTGACTATTTTAGGGTTAACTTGTCTCATTACGGTGCTCGTGTCGAATTTTGTCTTAATATTGGTTATCTTAGGGTTAACTTGACTTATTGTGGTGCTCGTGTCGTATTTGTCTTAATATTGAGACAAATAGGGTGCTCGTGTGTTATTTGTCTTAATATTGGTTATTTTAGGGTTAACTTGTCTTATTACGGTGCTCGTGTCGTATTTGTCTTAATATTGGTTATTTTAGGGTTAACTTGACTTATTGTGGTGCTCGTGTCATATTTGTCTTAATATTGAGACAAATAAGGTGCTCGTGTGTTATTTGTCTTAATATTGACTATTTTAGGGTTAACTTGTCTTATTACGGTGTCCGTGTCATATTTGTCTTAATATTGGTTATTTTAAGGTTAAGTTGACTTATTGTGGTGCTCGTGTCGTATTTGTGTTAATATTGAGACAAATAGGGTGCTCGTGTGTTATTTGTCTTAATATTAGTTATTTTAGGGTTAACTTGTTTTATTACGGTGCTCGTGTCGTATTTGTCTTAATATTGGTTACTTTAGGGTTAACTTGACTTATTGTGGTGCTCCTGTCATATTTGTCTTATTTTTGAGACAAATAGGATGCTCGTGTGTTATTTGTCTTAATATTGACTATTTTAGGGTTAACTTGTCTTATTACGGTGCTCGTGTCGTATTTGTCTTAATATTGGTTATTTTTGGGTTAACTTGACTTATTGTGGTGCTCAAGTCGTATTTGTCTTATTTTTGAGACAAATAGGGTGCTCGTGTGTTATATGTCTTAATATTGACTATTTTTGGGTTAACTTGTCTTATTACGGTGCTCGTGTCGTATTTGTCTTAATATCGGTTATTTTAGGGTTACTTGACTTATTGTGGTGCTCGTGTCGTATTTGTCTTAATATTGAGACAAATAAAGTGCTCGTGTGTTATTTGTCTTAATATTAGTTATTTTAGGGTTAACTTGTTTTATTACGGTGCTCGTGTCGTATTTGTCTTAATATTGAGACAAATAGGGTGCTCGTGCGTGATTTGTCTTAATATTTGTTATTTTAGGGTTAACTTGTCTTATTATGGTGCTCGTGTCGTATTTTTCTTAATATTGAGACAAATAGGGTGCTCGTGCGTGATTTGGCTCAATATTGGCTATTTTTGGGTTAGCTTGTCTTATTACGGTTCTCGTGTCGTATTTGTCTTAATATTGGTTATTTTAGAGTTAACTTGTCTTAATATTGTGACAAATAAGTGCTCGTGTGTTATTTGTCTTAATATTGGCTATTTTAGGGTTAACTTGTCTTATTACGATGTTCGGTTCGTATTTGTCTTAATATTGGTTATTTTAGGATTAACTTGATTTATTGTGGTGCTTGTGTCGTATTTGTCTTAATATTGAGACAAATAGGTGCTCGTGTGTTATTTGTCTTAATATTAGTTATTTTAGGGTTAACTTGTCTTATTACGGTGTTCGTGTCGTATTTGTCTTAATATTGAGAAAAATAGGGTGCTCGTGTGTTATTTATCTTAATATTAGTTATTTTAGGGTTAGCTTGTATTATTACGGTTGTCGTGTGGTATTTGTCTTAATATTGATTATTTTAGGGTTAACTTGACTTACTATGCTGCTCGTGTGTTATTTGTCTTAATATTGGTTATTTTAGGGATAACTTGACTTGTTACGGTGTTCATGTCGTATTTGTCTTAATATTGAGATAAATAGGGTGCTCGTGTGTTATTTGTCTTAATATTAGTTATTTTAGGGTTAACTTGACTTATTATGGTGCTCCTGTCGTTATTTGTTTTAGAAAAAATTCAGGGTTAATTTGAAATAGGGTCTGATGTGATGAATCCATTGCTTATTCAGGGACTATATTGCTATTATGAATAAAGGAGTGATCTGATGAAGAAATGAGTAATATTATATTCAAATTTTGCCTTTTTAGAGATTACTATTTGAATAAATCTACTTGATAAATATCGTGTCGTATTTGTCTTAATATTGGTTATTTTAGAGTTAACTTGTCTTAATATTGTGACAATTAAGTGCTCGTGTGTTATTTGTCTTAATATTGGCTATTTTAGGGTTAACTTGTCTTATTACGATGTTCGGTTCGTATTTGTCTTAATATTGGTTATTTTAGGGTTAAGTTGACTTATTGTGGTGCTCGTGTCGTATTTGTCTTAATATTGAGACAAATAGGTGCTCGTGTGTTATTTGTCTTAATATTAGTTATTTTAGGGTTAACTTGTCTTATTACGGTGTTCGTGTCGTATTTGTCTTAATATTGAGAAAAATAGGGTGCTCGTGTGTTATTTATCTTAATATTAGTTATTTTAGGGTTAGCTTGTATTATTAGGGTTGTCGTGTGGTATTTGTCTTAATATTGATTATTTTAGGGTTAACTTGACTTATTATGTTGCTCGTGTGTTATTTGTCTTAATATTGGTTATTTTAGGGATAACTTGACTTGTTACGGTGTTCATGTCGTATTTGTCTTAATATTGAGACAAATAGGGTGCTCGTGTGTTATTTGTCTTAATATTGGTTATTTTAGGGTTAACTTGACTTATTATGGTGCTCCTGTCGTTATTTGTTTTAGAAAAAATTCAGGGTTAATTTGAAATAGGGACTGATGTGATGAATCCATTGCTTATTCAGGGACTATATTGCTATTATGAATAAAGGAGTGATGTGATGAAGAAATGAGTAATATTATATTCAAATTTTGCCTTTTTAGAGATTACTATTTGAATAAATCTACTTGATAAAATCATTTGATACAATAGTTAAACATAAAATAAAGTCAAATCTATAGTTGAAAAGAACAAAAATTACACTAAAATGGTCCTATATTACATGCCAATTCAAAATCTACTTTATGAATTACTAACACAAATAAGAAACAGGGACTGAGTTGAAGCATATCTTATTTTATCAGGGACTATTTTGCCATGCTGACTGATTTAGATGTTAGCACCAACAAACAAGATAACAGCTTTTTTGTTAGCATATTTCGGGCAAGTGATGTGATCAGACAATTCAGATGAGATTGTGACCTGTCAAGCAGCACATGGGTAAAATGACCTTTCATTTTAAATCATTTTTAATCATTTTTTTTCTTCATTTTTAATTATTTTTTAATCATTTTTCTTCAAGAAAAATATGATGTTCATCACAAACTCAAATTTTTTATGCATCTTCATCTTCTTAATTTCTTAAAACATCTATCACATTCATCATCCTAATCTTCTTCTAAACATTTTATTCAACAAAACAAATTCATCACTACCACCAACAAATACAATCCCCCCTCTCTCTCTCTCTCACTCTCATATCCCCTCCATATTCCTTTTTCTTTTCATTCTTTCATATTCTTATAAATATTTATTGAAATTTGAAATCCAAATTAAAAAGAATATTAATATGAGAAAATACATAAAAAAAACAAGCAGCATAATACATATTCGTGAGAAACTTAAATCTTGTAGAAAACTAGATCTGAAGAACATAAACATTGAATGAAATCGAATACATAAATTCTGCAAAAGTCATGAAAAAAATGGGTTTAGACGAAGGTTTCATATTCTGTTTCTTTCAGATCTAGATCTATAATGGACACAAAAACATTAGGTAATTTGAGTAAGGGAGATAGAAAGAGAAAAATATAGAGGTATGAACTTTTGGTATGAAGATAAGATGCTGATCAAGGATGAAGAATGAAGATAAGATGATGAATGAAGAAATAATGGAGAACACATAAAGCTGATAAACATGATGAATGAATATGATTTGTTTGTTGTAAATAATGATGAAGAAAGATGAAAACATGGATAGTTGATGATCCAACTTGATTATTTGATTTTGATCCAAGTTGTAAAAAAATGTTCAATTGGATATCCATTGATCCAAGTTCATATTTTTTTTTTGAAAAAAAATTAGTGTTATTATAAGGTGTGGTTTGACTAAGGACCATGGTATATCCATCATCAAATTATTTGACTTTTTGAGGGTGTGTATCTTGGAAATTTTTTTGGAGTTGTGTAATTCAGAATTTTCCATTAATTGAACCTTCTTAACACTTTTCTCATAAAAAAATTTTTGGCACATCACTTTCTCATAATTTAGTGGACTTTCTTTAACACTTTTTCTCCTTTTTTTTTTGTACATCACTTTTCTCATGTTTAAGTGGAACTTTCATTTGAAATATGGTAACTTCATTCATTGTTTATATTCATCAAATCTTCATTCATTGTTGTATCAAACGAGAGCATCATACTTTAGTGAAGGGCCAAATTTTGTGAGACATATCCTCTTCTTTCTTTTCTTCTTTCAAATACATCAATCACAATAAGGAAAGAAATTAATTGATTCTTGTGAACATATGCATGTTAGATGTTAAAGTGTTTATTTATTAACTTATTTTTTGACAATAATTTATTAACTACTTTTATATATTATATAAATCTGTTACTTTACTTCGTCTAGGCTTAATTGATTGTAGCCATCATTTGGTAGTCAGAACGTGTGTAACGATGGTAAAGGTAGTGTGATTCCTTATTTTGAAGTAAAAATAGGATTTAATTTTTTTAATTTGTGGTAAAAGAGGCTTATACTTATATTAAATCATCTTCATTGTTAATTTGAAATCAAATGACTAAGCTAAGACAAGTCAATAATAAAATCAATTTTAACTATCTAAAGTCTTGATTTAATTTGTGCAACTAATTAGTTACAATAGAATTTTTTTTTGACTAATACAATAGAAAAAAAAATTCCGCAAAAAATAGTCCAAATCATAACATCAAATTATAGGGTACAATAAACTTTTTTTTGGGTATGATAGCCTAGTGGCTAAACTTTCACACTATAACAGTGAATAAGTTACTTCAAAAAAAAAAACAGTGAATAAGTGGGACATATCAGAGTTCGAACTCCGCCCTACACATTCGTGCAATATATTTTATCAATTGAACTAAATTCATAGGGCATTGTACCATAAACTTGTCAATATTTGTAAATCTCCTTTCATCATTAATTCACAATCAATTATGTAAATGGCTGAGAAATGTGAGCTTAAATTATTAAGAGCATGTTTGGCCTCCCATATTTTTCACATTTCTACTCCTTCTAATTAAGGAGAATTGGAGCCAAACATAATTTTGATAAAATCTTTAAAACAAAAAGTATATTTTTTATAATGAAGAAAACACAATATAAAGAGCTCTAAAAAAAATGAACTTTATATCAATTTAAAAGGAGCTATAGTGCAATATCCACCCATTGATCCGCATGTATGACATTTTACACTTTATTATATTTTTTCTTGTACATTTTATCTTCCGCCATAGCAATTTATCTTCCGCCATCCACTTTCAATTGCGGAAAATTTATCTTGTGGAATCATTGTGCTGCTTTTGTACTATATCAATTCTGCTGCTTTTGTCACCATCCACTTTCAATGTACAATCAAAGACTACTAGGGAATAAATTCTTTCTTTAATAAAAGTAAAAGTTGGTATGCATATAATGCTTTTTTTTTTGACGTAAAGTAGTATGCATATAATACTAACACGTGTGTAACGATGGTAAATACTATATGATTCTCCATTTTGATAGAATTCAAATTATTTGTGGTAAGAGAAGTTTATACTTATATTTAATTTAATAATCTCAATTGTTAATTTGAAATCAAATGACTAAGACAACTCAATAATAAAATCAATTTCAACTATCTAAAGTCTTGATTTAATTTGTGCGACTAATTACAATAGAAGAAAAAAAATTGACTAATACAATAGAAAATTTATTTCCGCAAAAATAGTCCAAATCATATAACATCAAATTATAGGGTACAATAAACTTTTCAATATTTGTAAATCTCCTTTAATTTCATCATTAATTCACAATCAATTATGTAAGTGGTTGAAAAATGTGAGCTCAAATTATTAAGAGCATGTTTTTTTTTTGTTGACAAAATTATTAAGAACATGTTTCAATTCGTCTCCCTTATTTTTCACATTTCTAATGCTTCTAATGTTTCAATTAAAAAGTGTATTTTTTATAATAAAAAAACATAACACAATACTAAAAATTTTATATCAATTTAAAAGGAGTTATAGTGTAATATTCACCCATTGATCCGCATGTATGGCATTTTACATTTTATTTTTCTTGCACATTGTATCGATCTTCTGCCATTCAAAGTTTGCTAAAACAGCACAATTTTTATTTGATTGTTTAATTTATACTTTTTCCTTTTACATGTCAATTAATATACCCTTCACATGCCCCTTTTATAAAAGTTGGAAAGTAAAAAATGATGTCCGGTTATAAAAAACTCTCACGAATAGTTTTTTTTTTGACAAGAAAAAACTCTCACGAATAGTTAAAATGTGTTAGGCTTGCACAATTATCCCTACCTAACCAAGTGTACTGCATTAAAACAAAGTGTAGGACCCCATGCCCCCATTACCTTTTAGATTTCTAAAATCTGATGATGATATTAAATTTGGGAGTCAAAAGAAAGGTTGAAGAATCAATTTGCCTTTACTCAAATCAAATAACAGAATGCATATTTGGGTTTTACGGTGGAAAAAAAATTAATTTTAACATAATTAATTATATATAATTAATTCCGATCAAAATTGAGTTGAAAATAAAATGAGTTACTATTATTTAAATTGTTGGTCTTCTAAATAATTTTCATTTATTTTAGATCTTTTAATTATGTCTCTGTTTGTTATAATAATGTATTATATTAATATTTAACTCTAAATGTCTAAACCAATATTAATTTATAGGTGGTTCATCATAAAATTCGATATTTTTTTTTAACTATTTGATATACTTATAAAAATGAAACCATTAAATTTTACAATTCTATTATATTTAGTAGTAATAGTAATATACTATCATAATTTATGTAGTCAATTTTTTTAAAATTAATTATTTTTACATTGTTAAATAGATTTCTTTATTTAGATAGCATGTGTATTTATTGAATACACTATCATCATTCGTGTAGTCAAATATTTTGATGTAGTTACACATACCACTATGATAAAGAATATATTCAAATTCAAAGTTTTGTTTCTCCTTTCTTTTTCTTTCTCTTGACGCAAGAATATATTCAAAACTAATTAAAGTTGACCTTTCAACGTAAGCATTTGTACGGATTGTACCTCATTCATAAACCTCCCTCATCACTAGTTAGATTAGGGTGGCTTCTAGGGTGAGGGAGCTGTCAAGTCCCTCACCGGTGTACCATTTAAATTATACCATTAGATCAATTAAAATTATTTAATGGCTCAGATTGATTCAAAAAACACATAAGAACGCCTGAGACTTCCTCACCCAATCCCTCCTTCTTCATCTCTTTCCTCTCATAAACCTAATTTTCTCTCTCTTTGCGTTTTATATCTTCTGCATTTTCAGCAAAAGAAGCACAACAAATCCAATCTCTCTCTCTGCATTTTGTCTTCGTCATCCGTATACTACACAAATCCAATATTCAGTTCCGAATTAATCAATGAAAACCCACTTTTGGCCAGTTTCACCCGTCCATTGCATGTTTGCGATTTCAGCACAAATTTTGGGGGAGGGAAAACAAAATCTAAAATTCTTCGACATTAGCATACGCGTATAGCGAGCGAAGGAAGAAGAAGACGTCAGCAAAGTAATAACGACAAAGAAGCTAGCAGTGGTGACGAAACAACGGCGAATCTGGCGGAGGCAAAGCAATAACAATAGAAAACCTGCGGAGAAGCATAGAGATAGAAGAGACAAGATAAAAGAAGTTGTTCTCAAAGATGATTTTAAAAAAGAATTAATGTTGTTTCATAAAATAAAAAAATGTTTGGCCTGTGATTCTGTGAATGAGTTTACTTTTATCAGAATGTTTTGTTCAAAAAAAGTAAAAACATAATTTATATGATAGTGTGTGAACAAGTCTACATGTTTTCACTTTAATATCTATCAAATTTGATCCGTTGATTTAATCTTACGGTTTTATTCAAGTGACTCACCGGTGAGGCACTTACAAGATGGTACACCTTAGATACTACCGTTAGATTACTGTCACAGTAACCTTTAGTTAGATTCGTGTCACACTCACGTGTCCTTTTTTCCTTCTTATGACACTCACTCTGTCACTCTTTCATTCATCCATTCAAAAAGTGAAAGTAAAATGAATTTATCTGTTTCTGTGAAAGAGAGATTGGCATTTGTCTATTGAATACTAAAAGTCATGATACACCTAGTAGTAACACAAATATTATCTCCGTCTTAAATTAAATTATAAGATACATTTTGATCACTGCGCGTTCGTTAATGCATAATTTTGATCACTAATATTTTTAATTGTGCATTAGTAAAAATTATAAAATTTGATATCTTGAAAATATTCATCAAGACGAATCAAACAAGATCTTATATGTTAATATTTACATCTATAAATTATGAAAAAAATACGGTCAAAGTAAGATACATGAATAATGTCATTTAATCAAAGAGGGCCTTATATATTAGGATGGAGGTATGTTGTAAAACAAATACAGAATTTGCAAAAACAAAGTTTTGAAAACAGTAACTAAAAATGCCAACCGAAAAAATCGTAGCTGAGTCACGACCAGGTCGCTTTCTTTAAGACGTTTCGTGGTACTGCCAATTGTGCAAGCAGCTCTTAAGTTACCGCGACGCCTCCAGGATAAAACAGCTTCGTTCAAAGTATACCGATAATCTACTGCACTTGTAGAAAACCGGTCAAGAATTACACCCTCGATGATAATGATTAGTAAACTAATCACTCGAATATTGGTAAAGAATTACCAATTCTGTTTCTGAAACAAAAGCAAGCAAAATAACGATTGAGAAGTATTTTGCCGAGAGAATTTTTTGTGTGTTTTGTTGTTCTGTATTTCGTATATGGCAAGGCAATATATTCTGATTACTGAATAATTAGCAATGAATACAAAAATTAAAACTGAAGACAAAGGGAATAATGGAATTGAATCAATTGGATCAGAAAACGGATTTGTCATAAACCGTTTTTATGACTTGGTCTTTTCTTAATTTTGTGCTCTTTTTGTTTAGGTTAAGAAAACGCAAGACTTAATTTTTCGGTCACCAAAAAATTAATACATCACACAAGCAAGCCCAAAGCCCAAGGCCCAAACCCAGATCCAGATCCGATCCGGCCGGACGGACGGCGGCGGCGGCGCGCGCGTGATGGTCAAGATTGATTGCGCTCTCTCCCATCCACAAAACATTTATACCCCAAGGGCACACCCTTGTAAGTGGGACTTTAGTATATAAACACTCATAAGATGTTAAGGTTTTCCAATGTGGGACTTAACAACTTTTCAAAATTCACAACAACAAAAATGTTGTGTTCTTATAAAACCAAGCTCTTTTGCACATCATTTCCATTCAATTTCCAACAATCCCCCACTTGAATTTAGAAGAGTTGTTTCAGAAGTAACGTTAAAACGTTTCTGAAAAATTGTGCATAAGCAAAGGTGTCTCTTGACTTGAACCTTTACATAGCAAGAAAGAGTCTGATTTAACAAGAGTGACTCATGTCTTGAACTCTATCTCAGCTTTTCCTCAAACCTGCACACAACCTTTCTCTTTAGGGTGTATTCTAATAAGCCCGTGCTTTAATGGCCCTGCACGTCTATCCCAGATTTCATGAACGCTCTAGGAATTCTGCCTCGAAATTCCATAGGAACCGGCCTAAGTTCCACATTCACATAGGTGGGTCTATCAGAGGTACTCCTGTAGCTTGGTACCTCACTCGTAAAGAGTATAGACCTCATTAAGAGTTTCTATTATCTCAACCTATCGCTTCAGGATTCATGCGTACCTTACACTTGCATGATTCTTTCATATTGTTCACGACTTGTTGTTTACCCATTGTAACCTATTTCTTGGGATCTCAAGTCTATTAGGTTGGGTTACCATCATGACAATTCATAGGCATTAGTCCCATCTTCATAGATGTATTTAGGACTTTCTCTCTAGCTAATCCTTTCGTCAAAGGATCTGCTATATTATCATTACTGCGTACATGATCCACTCTCACAGCACCTTTTGTGATGAAATCTCTCACAGTGCTGTGCTTTCTTCTAATTTGACGTCTTTTACCGTTGTAATAACGGTTCTCAATTTTTGCAATAGCCGCGGTACTATCGCAGTGGATCAACACAGCTGGCATAGGTTTTTCCCACAGGGGAATCTCAGCAAGTAAGCATCTCAACCAACTTGCTTCTTCACTAGCATTCGCTAGTGCTATCATTTAAGACTCCATAGTGGATTGCGCCAATATGGTCTGTTTCTTTGATTTCCAAGATACTGCTCCCCCTGCTATATTAAAAATATAACCACTTGTTGCCTTGGAATCATCTGACAAGGTGTTCCAATCGGCATCACAGTATCCTTCAAGTACAGCTGGAAATCTCTGATAGTATAAGCCGAGCGTCATGGTCTTTTTTAAGTATCTCATGACTCTCTCTATAGCTTGCCAATGCTCATTACTAGGTCTACTAGTAAACCTGCATAACAATCCCACGACATAGGCAATGTCGGGTCTAGTACAATCAGTGGCATACCTAAGGCTACCAATGATGCTCGCATATTCTTTTTGTCTTACACCTTCACCAGTGTTCGCGAAAAGTTTTACACTGTGATCGTAAGGGGTGCTAGCAGGTTTACAGTCAAAGTAATTATATTTCTTTAAGATCTTTTCCACATAGTGGGATTGATCCAAAGAGATTCCATTTTCAGACCTAGTGATCTTGATTCCAAGAATTACACTTGCTTCTCCGAGATCTTTCATATCAAAGCTGTTACACAACAATGATTTCACTGCATTCACTGCAGGCAAATTTGATCCAAATATGAGTAAGTCGTCTACATATAGACATATGATAGTGCAAATGCTATTTTCTGATTTATAATAAATACATTTGTCACTTTCATTCACTTTGTACCCATTCGATATGATCAAATTATCAAAATTTTCATGCCATTGTTTAGGAGCCTGTTTTAGCCCATACAATGACTTGTCTAATTTGCAGACCTTATTTTCTTGTCCATGAACTACAAAACCCTCTGGTTGTTCCATATAGATTTCTTCTTCTAGATCACCATTTAAAAAAGCTGTTTTCACATCCATTTGGTGTACTATTAAATTATAAATCGAAGCAACTGCTATTAGTACCCTTATGGACGTGATTCTTGTGACCGGAGAAAAAGTGTCGAAGAAATCTATATTTTCCTTTTGTCTAAAACCCTTGGCTACAAGGCGAGCCTTGTATTTATCAACAGTGCCATCAGGTTTTAGTTTCTTTTTCAAAACCCATTTACAACCAATTGGTTTGCATCCAGGGGGCAAGTCAACTAAGTGCCAGGTCTGATTGGATTCTAAAGAATCCATTTCATCGTTAATAGCTTCTTGCCATAAATCTGCATCCAGAGATGACAAGGCTTCTTGAAGATTTGCTGGATCTTCTTCTATTGCAAAGGACACATATTCTGGTCCAAATTCTTTAGCAACTCTTACTCGTTTACTTCTTCGAAGTTCTGATTCATTTGTGTCATTGCTTTCAGAATCTCTTATCACAGGAATGTGACTCGTTTCAGTGCCCCCACTGTTTCCGTTGCCCCCACTATTTTTTAATTTGAAGGGAAATTTATTTTCATAGAAATCAACATCATTTGATTCTATGACAATTTTAGCATTTAGATCAAAAAATCTATATGCCTTACTGTTTGCCGCATACCCAATGAATACACATTCATAGGCTCTACTAGCGAGTTTAACTCGCTTCGGGTCTGGAATCCTGACATATGCCAGACATCCCCAAGTTCTTAAATAAGACAAGTTTGGTTGTCTTTTCTTTAATATCTCATACGGAGATATTTTCGTTTTTGACTTGGGAACTCTATTCAAGATAAAGCAAACAGTCAATATAATTCCCCCCCACCAGTGAGTAGCGGCACCTGAATTCAACATTATAGCAACGACTAATTCTGTAAGAGTTCTATTCTTTCTTTCTGCTTTACCATTCATTTCAGGGGAATATGGTGCAGTCGTTTCATGTATAATTCCATGTTGTTTATAAAATTCATTAAATAAACTGGAATTATATTCAGTTCCTCGATCACATCGGAACTTCTTTATTTTACAACTAAATTGATTTTCAATTTCAGTCATA